>WOXC01011748.1:0-600000 GCA_011680675.1 Gymnobelideus leadbeateri | reverse complement strand
AGGAGAGAGACAGCATGCTGAGCTCACAGAACAGAGAAGAAAAGGAATGACAGGAAGGAAGACTAGCAAGGAAGGCAGAAGTCAGGCTGGGAGGAGCTTTAAATGCCAGCCTGAAGGCTCTGTGTGTTATCATAAAGGCAATAGGGAGCGAATGAAGATATCTGAGCAGGGAGAAGGCAACAAGGAAAAACTCAAATCTTGGGAATATTAATTTAGCAACTCCAGGCAGGATGGAGATATGGGGAGCTCAGGTGTGAGGCTGTGAGGGGAGAAGAGGCAGGTGGGAAAAATGTTGGAAGCAAAATCAACAAGACTTGGCAAAGAATAGCTCGAATCTAGGTGGCACTTTCCCCACACATTCTCTCACTTGAACTGTATGTATAATAATCCTGTGAAGTAGGTGCTACTACTAATCCCATTTTACTGCTAAGGAAACTGAGGCAGGGTCCCACAGGTATTGAGTCCCACTGAGTCAAGATTTCCAAGTCAGACCCTGGATCAATGGAGAGGGTCAAATGTGACTCTGAGATGGTGGCACCTTCCACAGGTAAAGGTCAAGTATGAAGGAATCATTCTTTTACTTCAACTCTGCACTGGATTGCCTATAATGATAGCAAACACCTCTGGCAAACAAGCTTGTCCCAATTAATGCCTCTTCTAATGTTAATTCCAACTCTAATAGGGAGGCAGGGCAAGGGGAGCACTCACTAAACAAGGTTCTCTGTTACACCTCTTAAGAAATCTTGTATCTAACATGTACGTGAGGGATACCTTATTGGAAGAAAATCTTTAAGATGGAATTTTGTTCACTAAATAAAACACTATCGTCAACAAACATGACATACTGCAGAATCTTGGAGAGGGTTGAGAGAGAATGGAAAATAAATTCTGAATTCTGTTTTGGAGATGTTGACTTTGACACCTACATGCTCTCCAGGTGGCTGGTACCCAGCAGGCCCTACTGACAGGGGACCATAGCTCCTAAGATTTGAAACAGATTTATAAATGAGGAGATAATCTGCTTAGGAATGATAAATGAACTCATGGGAGCTTATAAGGTCACCAACAGAAGAGAGAAATAGAGAGGGCCAGAACATAGCTTTTGGAGGACAAGTTAGGGAGAAAGACTTGACCTAGGTAAAGGAAGCTAAGAAGGGCAGATTAAATAAGCAGGAGAGAATCATAGAAAGGGGAGGTCAGAAAAGGCAGAATCTATATCGAAGAGGAGAGAATAACCAATAGTCAAAAGCTGCAGTAAAGTCAAGAAGAATAAACCTGAGAAAAGACTATTAGATTTCTTCCTTAAAAGATCACTGGTAATCTTGGAAGGAACGGTTTCAATCAAGTCTCCCCTACCCTTAAAACAAACTTCACTAGACCCTATGATCCCTCGCAGCTTGTGCCTTTTATCTCTCCCACCTTTCTCAACCAAACTCCACAAAAACAACTTTTGATTCTTCCTTTCCATTGACCTGATGCAAGATGGCCCCGAACCGTATCAACTCAACTGAAACAGCTCTCACCAAAGTTAACAACAAACTCTTAATCATCGAATCGAATGGTCTTTTCTCAGGGGGAATGATTCTCACCCCTTTTACTGCATCTGACACCATGTAGAGTCAATACTGTCCTCCTGGCCCCAGCGTCACATCTGGATTTCCATTACACTACTCTTCGTTGGCTCACTGTGACATCCCCCAGCTGGGCCTTCTGTTTCCTTTTCATTTCTCCCTCAATAACTTTATCATTACAATGCAGATGATTCACAGATCTCTATATCCATCCCAGTCTGCCCCAAGACTCAGCTGCCCACTATAGACATGTCAAACTCATTATTTCTCTTTTAAATTGGTCTTCTTCCCAACTTCCCTATTTCTATCAAAAACCTTATATATCTTTCCACTGTTTCAGGTTTGTAATCCTAGTCTTGTCCTGCCCCCACCCCACATTCAAACAGGTAACAAACACGCCCACTGCAGGCTATTTACCATCTTGTGCCCACTCTCCTGGCCTGCCATCTTAGTTCAGGACCTCACCATGTATCCGCCTCTCCACCTCAAGCTTCTCCCTACTCCAGGCTATCTTCTCCACAGCTGCCAATGTTGTTTTCCTTAAAGCAGATCTGAGCACGTGACTTCCCTATCCAATCAACTCTAACAGCTACCAGTCATCTCTAAGATAAAATATAAGCTCTTCTGTTTAGCTTTTAAAGTCCTGTGCAACCTGGGGCCAAATTATCTTTTTCACCTCACTGAGAGCAGGAAGGAAAAGAAGCAAGCCTTTACTAAGTGCCCATCATGCCAAGCACTGTGCTAAGTGCTTTACAAATGTGACTTGTTTGATCCTCACAACCCCAAAACACAGGTGCTTTATCTTCATCATTTTACAGAAGAGGAAAGAAACTGAGGCAGCCAAGGGAAGGGACTTGCCCCAGGCTGTCACATGGTCCCGTTTGAGTCCAGGTCTTCCTGACTCTAGGCCTCCGGTTCTGTCCACTGAACCACCCAGCTTGAACATCACTCCTTATTTTGTGCTCTTGGATCCAGACCTAACAATTCTCTCTTCTTCTGCCTCTCATCCCCCATCTCCCATGGTTTGCACTGGCCATCCCTATACCTAGAACACCCTCCCTCCTTGCCTCTATCCCAAAGACTTCCTCTTCCTTTAAAATGCTGTTCAGGGATGAATTTCTGCACGAAGCTTCTCCTGATCTACCCCAGCTGCAAGTGCCCTCTCTCCAAATGTCCTGCTGTGTATATTTGAACTGCTTTGTATATATTTGTTTATTCACTTTATATTTATGCTGCATACATATTTTATGTGTACTTGCTGTCTTCCCCATTAGAATGTAGACTCACTGTGAGGAGGGACTGTCTTATTCCTTGAACCCAGCACAGGACCTCATATGTGGTGCTTACTTATGGTGACTGATTGTGTGGGGAGGATCAGAAGCTAGAGCCTAAGAGCCTGACAAATGAGGAAAACGGAAGCAGCAAGAGAAGATAACAAGGAGCCTGTCGGTGAAAGGATGATAGTCCGAGGAAGTATAATCAACAGAAGGGATTTTTAAAAAGTAAATATGTACTAATCTTTTGTTTTCACATTATCTACATCTCCCAATATATAAAACAGCATCCCTCACAACAAAGAATAATTTAAAAAACCCAGCCCAGCCAAACTATCCACCACATGCCCCCAGAGCCATACCCAGCTTTCCCAGGGTGAAAGAAGATGCAAGGATGTGAGAGACCTGGGCAGATCTGTAGGCATCAAGAAGCAGCCAGGATAGGGACTGGCTGGAAATCAGAGAAATGTGGAATGAGCAAGGAGTACAGGCTCCTGAGGAAAGAGGAGGAGAGAGGCTGGCCTTGGCAAGGAGAAAAGCCACTTCTCTGTGACATGCTGAAACCAGGGAGGAAAAAATAGGATCCAACATAGTGGGGGTTTGAAGGATGGCATGAGAAATGCCAAAATTCAAAAGGATCTGAGACTGATAAGAAGGCTAAGGAAAACAGAGATCTGAAGCAGTCTGGAAGAAAAGAGGCCTAATCAGGCAAAGCAGGACACTTAGGGTGACTAGAACAAGGATGAAGGCCCAGCTTCTCCACCCGTAATTTGCTTCTGTTCTTCCTGCTAAGAACAATGAATATTTGAACTGTTTCCATTTCCATTGGTACAGTCAATCTCAGGCTCAGCTGACCTCACTCTGCATCAGTTCCAGAAATCTCCACATTCTTTTCCAGGTTCATATTTATTGCCTTTCGGAGCAGTAATATTCAATTACACTCACAAACCAGACCTTTTTAGATGCAGTATTCCCCAATCAATGGACACCCACTTGGTTTACAATTTTGTGCTAACCCAGAAATTGCTGCTATAATCTTTTTTTTTTCTTTTTGGAGGGCCAGTTGGGGTTAAGTGACTAGCCCAAGGTCACATGGCTAGTAAGTTAAGTGTCTGAGGTCGGATTTGAACGCAGGTCCCCCGACTCCAAGGTTGGTGCTCTATTCACTGTGCCACCTAGCCTCCCTTGCTATAATCTTTAAGTATTCATGACGTCTTTCTTTTTTATCAATGGCCTTCTTGGAGTCCAGCAGTGGAATCTTTGGGTCAAAGGATATGGACTTTTTTTGTCACTTTCTTCTAATTCTAAATTGCTTTCCAGAATGGTTGCACCAATTTGCAATTCCACCAACAGAGCATTAGTTTGTCCATTTTTCCACAATCTCTCTACCACTAACTATTCCCAGCTTATCATCTTTGCCAATTTGTTGGGTAGGAGTAAAACCTCAAGAGTTGTTTTGCTTTGCATTTCTATTAATAGTTATTTAGGGGTATTCTTTCATGATACTAGTTTGCAATTATTTTCTGAACACGTCTTTTTAAAATCTAAATTAGTTGATGAGTTCTCTGTATATCCACATAATCTTTTTTTGACAACTCCCCTTTTTAGCTCTTCATCCCAACTGTTTTTTTGTGTCTTCAGAATTTCAGTCTTGAGAGCCTCCAATTTATCCTGGATAACTTCCTTTGTAGAATTTTAGGCCATGAGAGCCTGCCTATCCTTTCTTTTTTTTTTTTTTTTGCTTTTTGGAGGGCAATTGGGGTTAAGTAACTTGCCCAAGGTCACATGGCTAGGTTTTTGTTTGTGTGCATTAAGTGTCGGAGGCCGGATCCGAACTCAGGTACTTCTGACTCCAGGGCCGACACTCTACTCACTGCGCCACCTAGCCGCCCCCTGCCTATCCTTTCTTAAAACATTTTAAAATCTGCTCTTGTAAAATCTAGGGGACCTGTCAGACCATGCCCTAAAGTTCCTATATCTCAACTAGTTCCTCCTTGCTGAGACTTTTAACTCAGAAAAGAAGTTGCCCTTATTGGTAAGAACATCTGCACCACCACCACTACAACAAAAAGAAACGCTCAAAATCACTAATAAGAGTAATGCAAAGTCAAACAACTCTGATATTTGATCTCACATCCTGCAGATTGGCAAAAATGACCAAAAGTGGCAACAGTCAATGTTGGAGGAGCTGTAGAAAGACAAGCACACTAATAGATTGATGGGGGAGCAGTGAAAGATGTTCATTTTGGAAAACAATTCCGAATAATGCAAATGAAGTGACTAACCACACCCTCTGAAAGGGATTTATACCTCAAGGAAGTCATTGATAAGAAAAAAGTTAGCAGCACTTTTTAAGATAGTTAAGAATTGGAGGGGCGGCTAGGTGGCACAGTGAATAGAGCCCTGGCCCTGGAGTCAGGAGGACCTGAGCTCAAATCCAGCCTCAGATACTTAACTAGCCATGGGACCTTGGGCAAGTCACTTAAGCCCTACCGTCCCCGTCCCCATCCTCCCCACCCCCAAAAGCAAAAAAAAAAAAAAAAAACTGGAAACCAAAGTAGATGCTCATCCACAGGGGAATGGCTCACCAAATCATGGTACATGAATATAACAGAATAAATTAATTATTTAAAAAGAAAACAAGCCAGCAATGAGACAAAAGTTTTCCAAGATCGCTGTAACTTCTTTATTTTTCTTTTCTGTTGCAGAAGTTCTGTAAATCACTCCTTGATCACTAATACTTGAGAAATTAGTTGACCTACGGGGAACCTCTCAACCATTACTATTAAAACATTATTTATTTACTTGGAAAAAAAATACTATCTCAAATCTAGCCTCAGAAGCTTGACACTTACTAGCTGTGTGACCCTGGGCAAGTCACTTAACCCCAACTGCCTTGCCTTCCCCCATCAAAAAACCCCCCCAAATACTGTCATATGGAATGGGCTCTCAGAGAGGCAGAGGGATAGATGGGATATTACGGTGATGAAAGAAAAAGAAAATATCAACACTTATAAAAAAAGAACATGAGCTTCTCAAGAACATGTTTCATATTTGTATGTGCCTGGCACACAGTGGGCACTTAAGAGAAATGCTTTTTGAATGAATGGTAAAGGCAGATCAAGAAATGAGGAATTACTCTTCTTTGGGCAGGAGAGACCTTACCAATAAATGTCCAGATAACTGAAATTCCCCATCACTATCGCCATGCCAGGATGTGGTCTATTTCCTTTCTGTGAAGGTAGCCAGTAGTGTACTCTTATAATACGTGTTCTGTTTCCACCTCCACAACGCCTTCTCCCTTTCTGGTTCCTGGATTTCCTCAGAGTTTACCTTCTTAATCTAAAATGCTGCCCTGCTCCAACCTCCCACACCCTTCTCCTTCATCTATCCCATTCCCTGTGAGGTAGGTATCCTTTTCAGAGCCAAATTCTAGCTCTGAGTTTCTTTTCAACTCTCAGAGTTAGATGAAGTCAAATTTGCCATGTCATATGAGGATCATTAAACTACCTTGCCCTTATTACCCCTGATTTTTACATAGTTATCTGAGGTCACCGGCTCCATTACTGGCTTTTTTCTTGCATTTTCTCCTGTGAATTTCTGGATGTCTCAACTGCTATCCTCCTTTCTACACTGTAGCTACTCTCTGTGGTATGTGTGATCTTTGCAGATCTATAAGACAGTTTTCTACCTCATTCATGATCAGAATCTTCTAATATTTTTTTCATATTTCTTTCTTACTTCCCTTCTTAAATGAGAGGAAAGTTTGTATAAAGCAGGGGTGGAGAACCTTTGGCTCTGAGGCAACATGTGGCCCTCTAGGTCCTCAAGTGTGGCCCTTTGACTGAATCCAAACTTCCCAGAACAATCCCCTTAGTAAAAGGATTTGTTCTGTAAAACTTGGACTCAGTCAAAAGCGCACCCAGGGACCTAGAAGGCCACATGTCCCCCCCAACCCTGGTATAAAATGATCGAAACTTTTAAAACAATGCTGGGGAGCTAAAGGCCTGGGAAGCACAAGACAGCACCAAATGACAATGGAGTCTAAGTCCAAATCAAGGCAGAAGCTGGTCTCCAGAACAAGCCTGTGGGGTGCCAAGCCAGATGCTCTGTTGGGCTTGGGTTCTGGAACGTGCACACACATGCACACACGAACACACGCTCTCTCTGTCACTGTCTGGAGGTTGTGAGCAGCCAGAATGAAACAATAAGCACTAGCAGAACTATGAAATCCCTCCACTTAGCTTAAGAAGAACCTAAATGTGAAGCCCAAGTAGGATCACTCACTTAGCTTAAGAAGAACCTAAATGTGAAGCCCAAGTAGGATCACTTAGAATCCCAGCAGAGTCCAACCATTCCAAAGGTGGCTGGATCTCTCTGGCAGGGAGAACAGGAGTATAGAAAGGTTTGTGCCTGTTGGTCTAGTCTTAAAAGTTATTTTGTAGGGAAAAGCTATGAATATGTAAACTGAACAAGTCAAATGTGCAAAAATTAAAGCATTTTCTATCTTCTTCCAAGATTAAGGTGTCGGGCTCACCCTGCAAGCATATGATGACTCCTATGGGGAGGGGTTTCTATATGTCCTCATTCAGCAGCAGTGAAGGCAGTCAAATTTAATAAGCTAATAAAAAATCCTGAAAGGCCTACATTGAATCTTACAATCTGTTATGAAAACAGAGGGCCAAGCAGAACAGACGAGGAGAACACCACACTTTAAAGCACATTTTAGTTGTTACTGGTAAACAGTTTTGACGGAATATTTTCAGAAAACTAGTAGACAATTTTAGAGCTGGGTGGGGGGGTGGGAAAAAATGGACAGAACTAAAAAGGAGGTCAAGAAAGAGAATGTGCCAAATAAACAGCAGATAAACTAAGATCACTAGAAAAGACCATGACCTACTTTAAGACTCTTTTGGGTGAAGAAGAATCCATTTATCAATGCTCTTCTCTGTATGGTTTAAAGAATACCAGATTATCATTGGTCTTGTTCTGATACTGTCTCTCAAGTTCAGCTAAGTGGGAATAATCATTAACAAGCCTATATGGAAAACATATCACATTAGAATAAAACAGAACTTGGCAAACAGAACATCTAATCCAACTAAGGCCTAATTTCTGGTATATTCCATGTTAAGCATCAAATATACTTTGAAATACAGATTTTCAATCAAAAACATATTAAAATTTGAGGCTAATTATTCACTCTTTAAAAGAAATACTCATGGCGTGGCTAGGTGGCCCAGCAAAGAGAACACCGGCCCTAGAGTCAGAAGGACCTGAATTCAAATCCGACCTCAGACACTTAACACTAAAAAACTAGCTGTGTGACCTTGGGCAAATTCACTTACCCAACTGCCCTACCTTCTCCTCTCCAAAAATAAAAGAAAAAAAAGGAAAGAAATATTCATCTTACAAGGTCTTAACAAAAGATGTAATAACTGGCTTCTCTGCTCACTGAAGTTGTTTTGACCTTGCAGGCCTACTCAAATGCCCTCTGCTCCAAACAGCAGCCTTTGTCGATCTCTGTTCCTCTGATCAGTAATAATTCCTTTTCCTTTTGGTCTTAACTTGATTTCCACCTCTTGGTTTTTTTTGTGTCTCATTTTCCTTATTAAACTGTCATGGTTGATTTAATCTATCTTTTATCTGCCCCAAATCATAGTGTAATGCAAATAATAGGAGTGTAACAAATGTTTATTTAAATTTAATTTCCTTGAAAAAGCAAGTGCTACTTATGCACTGAAAATGTGATTTGAGGATATCTTAAATAACTGGAGAAATATTCAATGCTCATGGCTGGGCTGTGCCAATATAATAAAAATAAAAACATCATCAACATTAATTTACAGATTTAATTCTGTACCAAAGGGATACTTTACAGAGCTAGATAAAATAATTGCAAATTTATAGAGAGGAACAAAAGATCTAGAATATTAAGGGAAATAATAATATTTTTAAAAAGGAATGACAGGGAGACAATAGTCCTCAAACTATATTATGAAGTAGCAATCACCCAAATCTTATGGTAACTCTTTTTTAAAAAGGAGATTGATGGAACAGACTAGACAATAAAGAATCAGAAACAACTGAACTCAATAGCTCCATGTTTGAGAGAACTAAAAATAAAAATGACCTTGGGGAGAACTCTCTTATTTCACAAGAATTTCTGGGAAAACAAGAGAGCAATTTGGTAGAAATCAGGCTTAGACCAACATCTCACATTGTGTTCCACAATAAAATATAAAATGGATATGACCTGAATATTAAAGATCATACCATAAAAAAAATTAGAAGAGAAGTAGATATTTATCTTTCAAAACTATTAGTCAACAAAATTTTTTTTTTTAAAGCAATTGGGGTTAAGTAACTTGCTCAAGGTTACATGGCTAGTCATTATTTATGCGTGGGTGCTCATTTTCTGAGGCCGGATCTGATCTCGGGTCATCCCAACTCCGAGGCTGGCGCTTGGCGCTCTTACTCACTGCGCCACCTAGCTGCCCCTTTAGGGCAATTGGGGTTAAGTAACTCGCCCAAGGTCACACGGCTAGGTTTTTGTTTGTGTGGATTAAGTGCCTGAGGCCGGCTCCAAACTCAGGTCCTTCTGACTCCAGGGCCGGCGCTCTATTCACTGCGCCACCTAGCCGCCCCCAGTCAACAAATTTTTAATGAAGACGACAGAAGCAATTAAAAAAGATAGGGTAGATAATTTTGACTGCATGAAATTAAAACATTTTTGCACAAAACAAAGTAACATATCTAGGATAAGGAAGGTCAAATCAACAAGCATCTATTAAGTGCCTACTATGTGCCAGACAATGGGTTAAGCACTGGAGAAAGAAAGGCAAAAAGACAGTCTCTGCTTTCCAGGACCTCAATCTGATGGTGGAGACAGCATGCAAATACCTGTGTACAAACAAACTCTGCCCAAGATAAACTGGAGATATCAACATAGGAGAGCGCTGACAGCAAGGGAGGCTGGGAAAGGCTTATTAGAGAAGGCAGAATTTTAACTCAGTTGTGAAAGAAGCCAAAGAAACCAGGAGGCAGAGAGGAGGAAGGAGAGAATTCCAGGAATAATTGGGGACAGTCAGTGGAAATGCACTGAGTCAGAAGACAGGAATGCTTTTGTACAAAGAAAAGCAAAAAGGCCACTGTCACTACAAGACTGAAAAAGTAGGAAGGGGCCAGGTTACGAAGGGCTTTGAACACCAAACAGAAGACTTTATGGTTTTTCTTGAATGTGTTAAGGAAGCAGATTTTTGAAGAGTGTGTGTGTGTGAGAGAGAGAGAGAGAGGGTCAGACATTTGCTTTTGGAATATTCTTCTCACTGCTGAGTGGAGAGTGGGTAGAGACTCAAGGCAGGGAGACCAACCAGAAAGTTATTGCAACAGTCCAGGTATAAGGATCTGTACCAGTGTGGTGGCAGTGTCAGAGGAGACAGGGGGGCTTATGAAATAGGTATTGCAAAGATAAAACCAAAAAGATTTAGCAACAATTCAATTGGGGGAGAGGAGTCAAAGATGACACCTAGATTAAATGCCTGGATGACTGGGAGGATAGTGGTGCCCTCAACAGTAAAAGGGAAATTCAAAAGACGTCGAGGTCAAGCTGTCCACATCCAGTTTGAGATGGCCAGTAGGGAGCTGGAGATTCAAGTATGAAGGTCGGCAGAGAGGTTAGGGCTGGATAAGTCAATTTCAGAATCATCTACAAAGAGATGATAACTGAATCCATGGGAGCAGATGATAGCAACATGGGAAATAGTATAGAGGGGAGTGGAGGGGAGGGAAAGGACTGAAAGGGAAGGGGGCCTAGGACAGAGCCTAGGGAATTAACCACTGTTTAAAAAAAAAAAATCTTTGTATATAAACAACCAAATGAAATGACACTAAAAAGCCATTCTGAATCAGAGTAGTCAAAGGGTATAAACAATTCTCAAAAAAATTGCCAACTGCTAGTAACATCTGAAAAAATAATGCACATCACTAATAAGAGAAACAATCCAAACACCCCTGAAGTTTCCCTTCACACCCCACAAACTGACAAAGATGACCAAGGATGGAAAGAAACAAGGCTGGGGAGGCTTGTGGAAAGACAGGCACACTGGTACACTATATGGGTGCAGTTATGAATTGGCACAATCATTCCAGAAAGCATTATGACTGTGCTATATCACATGAGTATGATAAATTCAGAGAAACACGAGAAGACTTAACCAGATTAATGGAATGGAGGAAGCAGAGCCATAAAAACAATTACACAATGACCAAAATCAGGTAAAAGGCGTTCCCCTTCCACCATCCAATCAGAAACAAATGTTGCTAATACATAAAGAGTAAGCTTGGCCCCAAAGCAGAGATAAGGAAGACATTCCCCTTGTCCTCTGCAGACAGTAGGGTCAGCGGTGCAGAACACTGCATAATAAATCAGAATTTTCTGATATGTTGATAAGTGCTATTTTCTCTTTTTAAAATAAAAGTTCTTGTAAATAAGGGTTAGTTGTCTAGGAGGGGGAAAAATTCGGGAGAAATTTTATGCAATGCAAAACAAGACATCAATGAAATCTATTATTAAAAACCGTGATCTGGTTTTCCATCCAGCTTTTCAGGTGTCAGTGGTATAAAGTAAGGTATGCCCAGACATCAGATGATCTCAGAACCTATGTTGATTTGAGATATCCTGGCCTTAAAAGCACAGAACACAGGCATGGATGCAACAAGAATCAATCTCCTACATTTAAAGAATGCTTTTTACCTATTAGAGCATGTCCCACAGATGCCATATAATCTGATCTCTTCCAGGGCCTCCATATCTATCAAAGCACAGGACCAGAAGCTGGGCATCAAAGTGAATTGGATTGGGAAACAAACATAAACAAGGCAAACAGTCTAAAGAGGTGGAAATCATCTCATAGAAAAGAATGGTGCCCACACAGAAGGCCTTTGAATCAGAAAGGTAACTGACCTTGTCTTTTAATTCCCCAAGATAGGCAGCGTTCTGCCCAAGGATAGCTTCTGCAGATTCCTGGAAACAAGTCACCCACTGATTCTCCTGGAAATCTGCAATATTGACCTGAAAAAACACAACTCCAAATTATTTCCCCCAAGAAAATAAACAGAACTGTGATTATTGTATTAAGAAACTATTATACACCTATAGTCATTCCATAAGAAGAGTCTGTTTTAAAACTAAAAACTAGATGAAAATGAGAGCACAATGCAACACAGACATGTATGAAGACACACATTCTCATAATCCCTGACACAGACTCAAGTTTCCCTCCATCCATCTGCCACTGCCCTTGAGTCTGGACATTTTCATAAGCCTCTCCTTTACGACATGAGGTTTATGCCTGTGGTTTTTATTTCAGTGGGATTGCATGCTCCATGGGTCACACCAGAGGCTGCACCCACTAATAGTCCTCCGTGGGAGGGGGTGGGGGGGGAAGGGGCCTCCTGAAGAACAGACAAGGCATAAATGTGAGTTGAGGGGTTTAGTCTGGACTTAAAATCGCACTGTAAGGCAGCCAGCAAATTTACATTCAAACCTAAGTGAGCAAATGAGATGAGAACAAAGTGTTCCCGACTTGGACAGAGCACAGGAAGCTTGAATCAGCAGAGGCATCACCACAAGTAAGCGAGGGTGGGTGGAAGGGCGGGGATGGAGGAACAGGCTGCAAATATTCCAGCCTCAAAAGTAAGAAAGAGGAGAACCAAGGATAAGATGGGAGAAAAGCCCTGGCCTTAAAGGCAGGAAAGGGGTGCCCATCCTGCCTTGGCCACCAGTGATACAAGGTAACCACAGACCCATCACCCTCCCTGTCTGAGGCTCAGGTCCCTTAGCTTTACATTCAGTGATTTACTGGGCAAGTGACTTAAGGCATCCTTCTGATCATCTCGGGAGTCTGTGGGGTTTGCAAGAAGGGTTCTGTTACTGACGTGACCTGAGAGGTGAAATATGGTGGAAACCTCTTTGTACAATAACAAGCCGCCACCCAGAGCAAGGTAATGGATGACATGTCTATGTGGCTCCCACCTGCAGAAGCTTCCACAGGCCCTGGAAGGGGAGAAAAGGCCGGACAGACACACAGATCCAGGGGCCATGAGCCACTGTGCATGGGAATTCTGCCATTTAAAGTTTAACAAAAAAGCTATTGTGAATGAACTGTCTAACAAAACAATGTGCTAAAATAGCAAAAAGCACAGGGTAAAAAATCCAAAATAATAAACCCAATTCTAGACAGAGTTTTTCTGCTAAGCTGAGATTCTGCATGGCAACTGAGGGTATCTGTGAGCCCTTAATTTGTAAGAGGTCTTTAAAATGGAAAGAAACAACTCTAGCAGGGGAAGAAGACGCCACCATCTGGGCATCACTCAGAGACAATTTCCTCTGAGGCAGGCTCCATCAGGGCCTGGGAAACAGAACATTACCTACAAGAAAATGGACTAAATATAGGGATCAGCTGTGCAAGTGCAATTACTGCTCTCCAGAAATGCCATTTCAAATTAATTTATCTTCATAACTGTTAGCAGGCAAGTGCCACCGATGCTCTAAGTGCACTGCAGGCCATACTTGTGGACTAGAAGCAGGAAGGGTCACCAAACACAAGACAGACTTTTAGTCAGAACAAAGTACGTCAGTGAGTTCATCAAAAGCCTCCTTACTTCCCTCACCCTCAAAAACTGTTCCCTGCTCATTCATCCCTGGGGTTTCTAACAGGTATGGTAGATGGGCACATGTGTGCAGTGGGAAACAGCAAATTGGGTTCACGGTCTCCCACTTATTAGCTACAGGACTTCAGGGAAAGACTCTGAGCTCCAGGAGCACTGAGACAGTACTCTCAAACATTTCGCAGTTCTATACACAGGAGATGCTGGATAAATTTCTGAGTGACCTTAACCTCAGCACCCAAGTTTTTTTCATCTGTAAAATGGTGTTACTCCTAAAATAATCCATCACACAGGGTTATCATAAACAAAATGCTCTGCAAGTTATACAGGACTCTACATATACGGGAATGAGCCTCAGAATCTTACCGACAGGATCATTCGGTACTTGAAGCTGGGAAATTCACGATCACACTTCTCACATCGGTAAAGTCCATTCTGCTGGTCTATCACTTTCTTATTGCAATCTTGAGAGGGACAAGCCTGGTACATACAGTTCTCCTTACGAAGGTATACCACGGTGGCCACACAACTAAAGTAATCCGCCTTTCAGAGGGAGAGAAAAACAAGGCACGGATTCACCAAACCATATTCCTGAATACAATCACAGGCAACCAGAGTGCTTCAATGACAGACTATTATGTAGCATGTTGAACTATTCAAGGTCTTAAAGATCCCAGGGCTCACAGGGAAAGATTTCTTCTAGAGTGTCAGAGTTCAAGTATACCAGTGCAACAATAACAACCCCACTTCCTCTATGTATGTGTGTATACATATGTGTATATATTCACAGATGCATACATATATGTATACACACGTACAGTTAAACCCAGTTTTAAAGAAAATAACTTAATGCTAGAAATGCACCAAATTCTCAGTTGGGTTATGCTGAAAGGCCTGAAGAGAAGTGCCCTCTCCTTTCTTCTACCTGAAGACTGGGCAAGAGTCACGCTCTGCAGTTTTCTCTTTCAAAAGCTTTGTATTCTTCTTTGGAGAGCGATGAATCACCAGTTAGCATACCAGACTATACAATCTAGTAGAGCTATGGCTGACCAGCCTTCCAGCCAATTTGTCTGGGGGATGTGGGGGAGAACAATGAATCCTGGGGTCGAGAGCGACCTGTGTCTTTATTCAGCGATGTAAAAGCCCAGAGAAGCCAGCTTCCACTCCTGAGCCTCAATCCTAAAGTGAATTCTAAGATTCCCTCAAGTGCTCCCTCTCCATTTCCCAGGAGAGTTCCCAAGTACAGCCTGCATGGCATAAGAGAACCTAGTTTGCAATTAGGAAAGACCAAGGTCTGAATTTCAGCCCCAGCACTTCCAAACAGGATAACCTTGAGCAAGTCCTCCAATGTCTAAGAGCCTCAGTTTTCTGACTTATAAAATGGGATATAAAAGCAGGGATAACTACCTACTTCACAGGGTTGTTGTGAGAGAAAAGCACTTTATAAACCTTAAAACTTGATATAAATGTGATCTATTACTACTATCAGACAAGACTACAGTTCAGCCTTGAGGATCTCTAGGGTTCTTTCAAATTCACATTTTGGTGGCAGAGGATAAATCTAATAGAATATAAAATTAACAGGAAAGAAGGACGACATTCTCCAAGTCCTAGTAAAATGCTAGAAAATCAGTGCCATGCAAATCAAGGTGAACTCAAACCTACGAGCTTCAACACCACAGAAAGAGGCTGAGTGCCCATTTAACTGGGGGTGTGTCAGCCAACAGGGCCTTCCACACCACATCCTGAATTCAAAGAAATCTCTTGGAAGTCTGGGAACTATTTTGGACTGAATATTGTATGTTTTTTGTCATAAAGGTGGGTTCAAAGGAAATGTGTATGTACACAAAATGGCTGTATGTAAAAACAAAAAGGAATCAATAAGATGTATTTTCAAAAATATGCTTAAGTATAAATAAATGTTTAAAAACGAAGAAATTTGGGCAGCTTTGGGATTGAGTTTAGGGCTGGGGTTAAGGTCAGACCTCCTGGGGATTTCTGCTCCAGACCTAAGTTAGTTTCAGGCCCTAGAAATATTTCAAGGACTTTTAGGAGCTGCTGTACACACCCCACCCAACCATCTCCAACCCCCAGTCACACACAATGCTCTTGATTTTTCAGTCTGGGCCAAGTTCAGAATACATCCTAGAGGACAGAACATAATCTGTACCAGGGGTACAGAGGGGTTCATGGGTAACTGCTCTTCTCTCCTCTGCCTTATGACCCAGCCTGCTATGAGGAGCAGGGTAGTAACTGCTAGGTGACAATGCAGATCTGTCTAATGTTTGATCCTCAAAATCAACATATGATGATGAAGAAGATGGTGATGAATAAAGACAGGTGAGAAAATGCAGTGTGTGGAAGAGACAGCAGAGAAGAGAAAGGAGAAGGAGCAAGATCTTGTGATCAACAGGCCTGGGCCACAAAGCCTGGGAGAAAAGAGAATTCTTCTAAATAAGCACAGAAAAGACATCTGGAAAACTAAGCTCCGTGCCAGAGGCAGTCCTTAGCAGTCAGGCTCAAGTCTGAGGGGGAACTGGCCAAGGTATTAACCTAAAAGGCCCCCAAATACTCAGTGGAAACAAAAAACATAAGCACACACCTACTTTAAGGTCCAAAATCAATCACACTAAAGAATACCACAGAATCAAAGGAATTACAATTCCTATTTCAGCCTTCTCTTGTTCTAAGTTCACCACAAACAGGAGAGTCCTTGAAGTTAATACCTGGTGTCACTTGTTTGACATCTGAAATTATCAATATGCCAAACCTTAATGGTAAAACAACCTCCCTGGACTCTAAAGTTAAAATAAAGAAAAAGGGGGGAGAAGAGAGGAGAGAAGTGCTTGAATCTGCTGTTAGGACCGCCATGTAGGAAGGAGTTATCTTACCTTTTCACCTTGCCCCAGGTTCTCAGACTTAACGGCATACAAAGTTTTCCAATTGACATTGCTCCCTCCAGTTCCTCCACCCCTGGCATCAGAGATAGAGACAGCTTCTAAGGCCTGTCCTTCTGAGTCAAACCTGAAGAACCAAGAGAGCTAGAATAAAGAAGCAGCACTGAAAAGGAAAACAATGCCAGTTTTTCCAAAACCTGATGATTCCCTGAGGCTCGATATGGGATCTTCATTTTCCCTCCCCACAGATTTTTACAAGCAACAGACCTTTGTGTAGGACAATCACTCAAAACCAAATTTAGGAAAAAGTTAGTTCCATTTTGATTGTATTTGGAAGGCTATTAACACCAGTTGTAAATGACCTCCACACCCTTACCTCAATCGTTCTGATGCCACCCAGTGGTCAAGGAACACAATGCAAAGTGCTAAGTATCACTGAACCACTTTCCACGTAATAGAGACCTAAGTACTAAAAATACTAATATCCCGAAAAAACAAAAAACTTTCAATTAGAGCTAAAAAAATCTGAAGCTCTTGTAATAGAAAATAATGCCTCCCACCTATACAAACCCTTTAAGGATTATGAAGTTCTTTCTTTAATACTAGGCTTAACGAGGTCTTTGTTATTATAAAAATTAATTTGTGTTCCCTGACCAATTTGAATTGATACAAAAGAGACAGAAGCATTGCTTCAAGAAATCTGTCAAAGAAATGGCAACCTGAGATTAAAAATATGCTTCAAATAATCAAGAAAGAGGATAACTGAGAGGTGACCATCCCATATAACTGCCCTCTTAGGACAGGCCACCTTGTAGGATGGCTGCCAGGCTGAGCTGCAGACAAATGCCTTCTCGTTCTATCAGGTAAGCTTTGAAATCGCTCACACAGAAGCATCAGTCCATAAATCTGTCTCAGTACCACCAGCAATACTAGTTTACTGTCTCAAAAGCTCCAAGGAGACATTTCCCACCATAGACAGCTCATCAGGAGTCAGCAGAGCAAGGAGAGAACAGCCCCTCTTATAATAAAAACTCCGAGTTGTTAAGAGCTAAGAACTAAATACCCCACACCCCCACTCTGCCTCCCCATACCATCCTGGACATTCAACTTCAGGCAGTAGCAGAGAGCATACAAAAGAGTCTCTAGCCAACTCCAAGCATCTATTTAATTCTAGTGGTTTTTTATGTTGACTGGGATCAGGCCCCTTGTAAAATTAAGAGAAAACAGCTTAGTGTGGCAATGCCAACTAGACTTGGTTCATGAGCTCCTGAAAACAGAACTCAAAGCCCTTGTCCTTTTGGGTTCAGATGACTGATACTCACTAGCTTAATATATATTATTAAGTATAGGGTGGGCAGTAAACTTTTTTTAGAAGTTAGATATAAAGCTTATTTAAAAGGCATGAAAATTAATGTACAAATGAATAAGAATTCCTAATTTCATTTATAATCTCCACTTTCTGGCTCTCGTATATGTCAACGTTAACGTCTGTTGATGATTTCCTAGTTTATAATAAAACATTTTCTTTAAATAAACCTTGGTGAGGGGGGAAGGAGAGGTAGACTGGAGAGCCCCTGCCCCAGAATCACTCCCATCTAAGGGAGGGATGCTTAACCTCTTGGTGCCTGCTACCTCACCTTCTGACAGAGGGCTAATGGACCCAAGGACATGGTTTAATTATGCCTCTTGTTACAAGGACTATGTTTTTCTTCTTGTATTGAGGGATTTGGGGAAAGAGAAGAGCTACTGACAGGACTATACAAAAACAGAAGAGAAAAGGGGGTCACTGAAGCATTTTTTAAAATGCAAAGGAGACCTGAAGTTCAGAAAGAAACACAGCCAAGAAAGGACAGCCTTCAAAGGAGCATGTAAACAACAAGCTGTATGCAACAGTCACATCTGCACACAACATTTTTTCTTTCAATTCCCCTTTCTATATGAAAATGCTCTTTTTGGGGGGAGGGAACATTCACCAAATTCAGAATTTAAAAAAAAATCATTTTAAAAGGTTATTTAGATCAGATCCTTCATTTTATATTGGGGGGGAACCCCCAAGATGCATCCACAGAAGGTGACTTGTCCAAAGTCACACAGCTGGTTGGCACAGCAGCGTGGCATATCAGACTGGGCTGGACAGTCAGTAAAAGGGCTGAGCTCAGAACCAGCCTCAGACACTTCCTGGGTGCTGTGGGAGCATGGCCAATTCTCCTCCTTTTCTAAGCTAGGTCAATTCTTCTGTTTAAAAAAAGGGGGGGGGGGGAGGCAGAGAAGAGAACAATACCAGCCTCACATAGCTGCCTATAGGATCAACCAAGACATGAAAAACCAAGCTCTGCACATCTCAGAAGGCCACATAAATGTCAGCCATCATTCCTGGTGGCAGAACCATTCTCTCTACCTCTCCACTGGTACTCCACAGTAAAGGCTCAGAATCCACGAGATCTTATCTACAATCAGAGGGAGATGCTTCTTTATTTAAACCCTATGGAACAATTTGGAAGTCATACACTTCTCCCCAACTATAGCCACATAATTTAAGCTAAAACTAGTTACAATGTTTTCTTTAACCAAACCAATTCTCACAAATCATGTTCAAGTGAAGTGTTCTTTTAATGCCAAATTCTAACTTTCTGAAAAAGAAGATATATTGTAGAGACCTGAGCAGGCTTTCCTTCTCCCCAGAGTGCCTTGGGATGTCAATGGCCTGCTGACAAAAGCCCATTGTTCTCACTGTACTTTATCACAGAGTCCAATGAAAAAAACCAAAGAAGAAGATGTACTCCAAGACCGAATATTTCAAGGAGTCAGAAAGCATTCCCCTCCCCCACACCAACAAAAACCTTAAGAGACCCATAACACGGATCAAATCTCAGGAAGAAAAATGTTCTCTCCACTAAAGCTCCTCAAAGCAGAATTGCTAAAGTCTAACTGTGCCTGCTTTGGGAGGATCTGGGTCAGCTGGCAATGCTTTCACTTTAATTGCCTCCCTCCGTCTCTTCAAGGTTTGTCATGGGATTACAGGTTTGTCAGTTTAAGAAGCTGAAAGCCGTCCTCTCAGAAGGCATAATGCCTCCCAGAAATAGAGAAACAAGCCTCCCCCCCACCCCCTTAGCCAACAGGCCACAGGCTTGATACAAGAACCACAAGGTTCCTGCCAGAAGAGGGATAAGGGGCCCTTTTTGTTTGTCCCCACAAAAACCTACCATCCACGCAGCTTAAAGGCCTCTGGAATATCAGGGTTCACTAGGACTGTGCTTGAAGACAGCACAGAGAGGCTCCGCCCACCAAAATCAGAGACTCGGGCTCCTTTGATGGCTAACACAGGCTGCCGAGAACCATCGAATCTGTCGGCCTGCAATAACCAACAAAGCCACACACACAAAGTTATTAGGGCTTTAAGGGCGCACACTCAGCACTTACACAAAAAGACTTACTGCCCAGCAACATCTCAAGTGCTTTTTGCACATTTTTCAGGCCAAGCTGTAAGACCACCCACAACACTGAAACTCTCAGCATCATTACAGGCTCAACTTCACCCCAGGAACCACGAGGTAAAGCTTTTCAGAGCAATCCATTTGGGGCGGCTAGGTGGCGCAGTGAACAGAGCACTGGCCCTGGAGTCAGGAGGACCTGAGTTCAAATGTGGCCTCAGACACTTAACATTTACTAGCCATGTGACCTTCAGTAAGTTACTCAACCCCTGCCTTCCCCCCCTCCAAAAAGAAAAAAAAAAATCGAACTGAGGCTGATTCCCCATCCCACACACAGACCCCAACATCTACAAACCAAGAGTTTGGGGGAGGGGGGAGATTTTTTTTTTTTAATCACATCCCATGTGATGCCTCTGTTGTGAGTCCTGAGCAGGGACTTACATCTTCTCCCCACAGAGTTGTTGTCACCATCCTCCCAGACGTGTCCATCAGATGGATGTTCCTCTTAGAAACTTCTCTGTTGGAAGACTTTACGACAACTTTGCTGGCATCTTCGTAGCTCTTACAGACTCCAATTACGTCTGAAATGGAGGCACTGGATTTTAGTTCGAGATGCTGACAGATCCCAGCTGGGAGCTGCAATCTCAAAGACCATTGGCACCACCAGCCTTCCTCACACTTTTGTGTAATGAAGCCAGTGACTGCACGGTATCTCCGCTTTTTTTTCTTTTTTTTTTTAAACCACAGGCGCTTACCTACAAGTGAGTCTTTAGCCTTGTTCTCCAGGTCACCAATCACCGTGAAGTCGAACTGAACTGTAGGTAAGTGATGAGCATCTTCACAAGGCACAACACAGGTCTCATTATTGAAGGTCATTTCATAGTCATTCTTAACAGCTGTGAATTGCTTATTAGCGATCTTCAGGGTGCCTTTGGAGAAGTAATACACCTACAAAGAGACGTCGAGACACAAGATCTCAAACCAGGGGTGTGAACAACTAGAGCAATCATCAAGACACCCATCTCTTCGTGCTCATTCCACCACTCAACTAATTTCTAGGCAAATGAGCAACTGTGACTAAATATTTCTATTTCCAAGACTGTACCTTATTCACATCAATAAGGGGAAAGAATTTGTCTACTTGATCATTGAAAGCAGTGGCTCTGATCTCACCCTGCAAGAAAATACAAGAAGCAGTTAATTCTATGCAAAGTCTTGCCAGACCAGTTGTTACAAAAGCCATGGAATTCACTAATGGGTTGAAACGGGCAGCCAAGAAACATCTAAATGTATGTAAAGCTAGTTCCAAGTAGGGTTAAACTCCCTAACAATTACAGTTGTGGAAAAGTGGAATTAATAGTCCCAGAAGGTATCCCCTCCTCCCTCCAGAGCTCTCCAAGTAAAAGGGATCCGGAATCGTTGATTAGTGTTACAGAAAGAATGTGTAGACTAGGTGGAACACAACTTGCTTCTAATGTTGATATTCTGGGATTCTGTACAATTTACAGTTTTTCAGTTATTCAACTATTTGATTCCATTTCCAATCCTTACTAATTTTGAGTTAGGAACAACAAAGAATAAAACTCAACTAAGTTTCATATTTCAACACACAAAAAACTGAGTTCTGAGTAGAAATAATTCAAACCCCCAAGTAAAACTATTAGAGATTCACCAGTTTTGCTGCAAATAAAGTTTATTTACTTCTTAAATTAGGTATTGCTTTATATCTGCCAAATATGCCATGACAACTCATTCTTAAATATGTGGCAATTAATGCCAGATCAATAAATTGATTTTCAAAGTTGCTAGTACCTTAGTTTTTACTTTAACTGTCAGTTAAAATGCTGCTGATGGGTCAAAAATGGAAATAAATGGCTGAAACATCCAACAGAGATAGATTAGAATCATAAAAATTCCGAGCTGAAAAGGACCTAAGCCCTCACCTATTCCAACTCCTTCAATTATTCACTCGAAGAGCTAAGGGGGATAATATCAGTGACTTGTCTTAGGTATACCCATGTTGCGAGCTCTGAGAGGTCAGACATATTGCTTAATGACTGGCACACAGTCTTTATTCATAGAGCCAGGTACAGCCAGGATTCTGGTAGAGCCAGGATTAGAATACAGGTCTCTGGACGCCTAGGCCAAAAGCCCCCTCTACTGCCCTACACTGCTTTAATGGCTAAAAGAGTCACTGCTGGCTTGTTACAAGACCCAAGTTCTACCCCTGTCTCTGACAGGAGTCTTTACTCCTGTACCAAACTAGTCTAGAATTTCTTCTCTCTCTGCCAACCCACCCAATCATTTTGTTTGGATAAACCATATGAAAAGACAGAGCCAGAAGGCATTCCCCTAAAGTCCTTTAACAAGATGGCTGTCTCATGGACTAAGGGACCCTGTGTGCAGCTCCAAGCACTGCAGTGCTCCACTGATCTACCAAGCAGAAATCAGCATACCAGTGCTGCCACTTTGCTTGCCAAGAGCCAGATAATGCTTCTTGTTCCTTCTGCCCAAGGGACCATTCATGCATTCAGAAGTCTAGCTCCAACAATTCTAAATGCTCTCATTTGAGACTAAGATACAAAGTCTTATTTATGACTGTCAGCCCCAGATAGTATCAATACACCACAGTCTGGGTCAAAAGAACACTGCCTATCAGGTTTCCTTTGGCCCATTCGCTTTCCACTAGACAGGCTGAGAGATGAGTCCTCTGTTGTTCAAGGGATAAACTGTCCTGTTTTCCCAAGTGATAACACACAACTTACACTTTCATCAACCATTTCTATAGAGAAAAGCTTTCCTTCCCCTCGGGAGTTGCTCCAGGTTCGGATCTGACTTTTATTAGTAACACGAGCACAAACAGTCCACCTGGGAAACAAATAAATATCAAATGTTCAGAGAACCCTATTCAAAGAAACCATGGCATCTCCCCCACAATCCCACAATGGCCTCACTGGCCCATGCCATCTCTGTCCATTGGGCAGGCATTTTGATCAAAAGAGAACATACGAGGCTCTCAGTTTACAGAAAAAGCAAAAAAACAAAGTAGACAAGATGACAAAATATTAACTTATGCTCTCAAAGAAGTAGATGTAAAATCCATCTTCCTCTCCAAAAATAAACCAAGGCAGCAAAAGATCCTTAACAAAAAGCCCCAAGCTAAAAAAATCCAGTGGCCATCAATCAACACTTGTGGTTTATCAACTCTTTTCAATTCTGTGAACTGTTACAAATGAGGTCAAATTCACATCCTGCTTCCAATGCGTGGAGAAGTAAACACAAACTCATGGTCTATGGAATCAGTCACACATAACAATATATCCAGAGGATCTCATGAGGACAGGGCCTGGCTCTTCTAAATAGGATCTTGATAACAACGATGATGATAAAATTTACATAGCGCTTTAAAGTTTACAAAGCACTTTACAAACATCTTGTGTTATTTTGAGTGAAGAAGCTAAGTTGCAAAGGTCTCTGATAACCCCTTATACATGTCCCTATCTCCAACAGAGCTGTAAAAATCAAGTACTATAACCAAAACAGCCTTGAGAAGAAAGGCATTCTTTCTAAACTGCTCAGATTAATCTGATTTAGCAGATTCATTAGATGAACAAGACTGCACTGCAGTCTGCAGCATATAGACAACTTGAACAAAGATCACCATCATCATCTGTTTTGAGAAGGCCAATCTCCTGCTGAGGACGGCCAGCCAGAAGCACAGCACTGTCAACGGACACCAACATTCAATGCTGGTGCTGCACTGGCCTGAATATAGGCTGTGCTTTCCACCCATTATGGCCTATATAAAATCCAAATTTATTCATAATCAGATTTAGTTTCCAGTTTGTAACACAAAATATATTTCTTTTCTCTTTCAAAAAGACTTCATTTAGGAATAGGACACAGATAGGAAGGGGGAACAAGACAAGGAGGGGGCTTAAACTTAGGCCAACATGCAATTCTTTCAATTACTCTGAGATGATTTTTTAAAGAATTGGTGTTTTTTGGCATAATAATCTCCATTATTTGTTTGCTTTATGAAGTTTACACAGCTCTCTTTCTTATGTCTTGGGGGATTTTTTAATAAGCTGAGACAGATTATTCAAAAGATAAAAAATTAGATCCAATAACAAAATCTCTACAAACATCTGATATCCCTACAGCTGACACACAAGTCAGAAACCACTTTTAATGACAAGGAAAGACATCTTGAACTTGGCAAGTCTCACAACTCACTTGGACTGGTATGGGTTCAGGCTGGCGATGGGCACCACTTTCAACTGGGATCCTCCCGAAGTGCTCAGATTAGTGCTTCCAACTTTACCAAATGTCTTTGAAACACCATAGCTCTTAGGTGCCATGGAACCTTTAAAATACACACAAACAACACCCAAAAGTCTTCATACAATTTAACTTGTATAACATTTGTATTTATGGCCAGCTCCATGATGAGAATTATATAAAACAGTAGTAAATATATTCAAGTTACTTTTCAATTCTATCCATCCAATAATGGCTGAGAGTTGCAGAGGGAGGCTTGGAAAGGTAGTCTCTGGGAAAAGTATAGCAGGGGCAGAAGTAGTGTCATTGGGCTCTAATTCTTTCCAGTGCTGTTCCTTAAACCTTATTTGGGAGCACTGGCCATGCAGAAGATCACAGAGAAGCATATACAACCTTTTTTTAATGAACACAATATGATACTGAGGCAGCACAAACAGGCAAAAGAAAAAAGTGCTTGTGGGCCTGGGGAGACAGGGTTGTCACTCAGATAAATAGGTTACTATCTGACAAAACTGTTGTTTTGTCACAAGAAAAATTCTAGGATCTTATTGTCTTATAGATGTTAAGAAAGACCACAGCATGAAGTCAATGGTGAGAACCAGCCCTTGGGCACAGGACACCTAGCTGGAAGAGGAGCAGCTCTGACTCTGTCCAGCCCAGGCTAGGCCACATTCTCTGCTCCCTGGAAAGAACACAGCAATAACTAATGTTCCTTAGCAGCTAAGTCTCTTCTCTCACATACATTCAGTTTCTGTAGACTAGAACTATAAATTTTAAAAATATTTTCAGAAAAGAGGTTGGTTTAAAAAAAAAATGGAACCCTGTCCCTCATTAAGTATCTACTGAGTGCTCGATGCTGGTCTGGATTCTTGAGGTACAGAGCAAGTGAAGGACATGGAGACTGACCTCAAAGACAGCCAAGAAACACAAGCATGGCACCAACAGCAGTAATTCTCCACAAGGCTAGCCCCATGATGCCCTCTTCAGGGAACATCTACAGCCAGTGTGGCTTCTCCCAAGCAATGAGAGGAATGCCAAAGTGGGAAGAGGAGTTAACCAGTTAAAGCCCTGGAAGCTGACTTTGCAGGAGAGTAGAACAGAGTTCCACAGAAGCATTCTGATCACCAAACACACCTAATGGAAATGGCAATGCGTCACGCATATCCTGAAAATGTCAAGGTTTTAATTTTGCTACTCTCAGAACGTTGGCATTGAAAAACAGAAAACAACAACTCTTAAGAAAGATGTGGGGGTAGAGGGGGTGGAGACACAGTAATTTCTGGTGAAGCAGTGATAGAAAAAAAAGTTACACCTAAAAATAGATCCAACCAAATTTTACAAATCATGGACTCCAATTTGGAGGTTCCTCAAGTAAAAGCCAAAAAAAAGCAAATAAAATGATTCAATTAGTCTCCCTGATCTTCTATAAAGAAAATTAGAGGAAGAAAATATTGTTTTTCAATGAAACTGAAAAATGAAGACTCTCTGACCAATATAAATGATATGGTTCTTCAAGCAAAAGATAAAAACCCAAGAGAGACTAAAATGGAAAACAGAGAGAGAAACTAAATTTAATGAAGCAGATGGTGGAGAACTAGCTAAAAGATAAGAATTTTAAAAGGTATGCAAATGAACAGAAAAGTAAGAGGATATAAAACCCAAGGACGTGTGAGAAACTCTAAGGTAAACTCTGAACTTCTAAGAGTACTATCCATTAGTAGACAGATTAGCAGTATATCACTTAAAATGATGGATGGATAAGTTCACTTTAAAGGTCTTGATCATTAACTTTTTCTTTCCAGCATCCACTTTACAGTAAGATCTGAATTATTTTTAAATCTTCCAAGAAAAGTGTCCTTTAGTCTCATTTTGTCCCAGACTCAATAGCAAGCACCATGCAAGTCACAAGGTATATCTGTAGCTCTGCCAGGGGCAGGACTTACCCAGCCCTGAGCTCCCATTCTGTTGCTGGGGCTTGGTGGCTACTGGATTAGCTGCTGGCCCTGGCCCTTGAGCTGGCTCTGGTGCTGCTTGCTGCTGCCCTTGTCCTGAGGATGAAAAGGGAAAAGGCAATTCAGTACAGAGAACTGGAGTTAAAAGTTACTTAAATCATCTTGAGTAAGTGAGAAATTCAAAAAGTCTTGGTTTCACAAAAGATGTTTCTAGGCCTGAATTCACACTGGGACATTCAAATGTGTACAGTGAATTTGCCAAGGTGGAAGGGGGTGGGGAGAGATGCAACTTTACGTCTTTATTACAAAAAGAAGCAGGGTTGTCTCCATTGACCTTTCGCCTTCTCACAATTGATAGCTTTCAATTTTAATAAGGTTCTTCCCTAAAGCCTACTCCTTTCTCCTGCATGAACCTGCAGTAAAGTCACCGGGCTGAATCTGTGACATTACCGCTATTTCCATAGCAACAAATCGATGTCATCAACAGAAGTGCGTGTTCACTGCAGGCTTTAGCAGAAGAAAAAGCTGGGTGGTAGGAGAGAAGCCTGAAAGCATCTCAATTGTCTCTGAAGTGCTCCAACTTCAAAGGGAATGGCTCCATTCAGGAAGGCTTCTCTTTCCCTTTCCCCCAAACAAAGCAACCTTATTTTGCAACAGACAGTTGATGGAAAATAAGAGCTGAAAGAGCTGTCGGTAACCATGAAGCACCAGTGAACTGTCTCAGCAGGGAGAGCTGAGAACGGGGTTCAGAAGCTGGGGTGTCAAGGAAATAGCAAGATTCCTAGGAGCAGAAGGTTAAAGGAATAAGGCTCTCAAAAAAATAAGAAAATTACTTTCTAACAATATAAAAGCACTTATTTCTCTGTTATCATTTAGACTAATTTTTATAAAGTAGAAAGTGAAAAGTAGAAAAATATGATTTAAATAATTTTAAAAGCAACAATTTGATTTGGGGAATTTAACTGTGAGTGAGCATTAAATATGGCAGTTAATCTAATCTAGCTTTTTTCATCTAGAAAGCACAGTAAGGCTCAGGGCATTCCTCAGGGCACTATGGCATCTGCAATATGGAACAATACTGGGCTTTCTGCAGAAGAGTTCCCCAAGCTTGGGCCCCTTCCCCATCACTCGCTGCTCCAACTGGGGAGAGAGGTAAGGTCTCAATCCCATTTTCTGGGGCTGACACAATGGAGAGAGTGCCTGGATTGGAATCAGGAAGACCTAAATCCAAATCCAGCCCCAGATACTTATTAGATATGTGACCTTGGGCAAGTCACTTAACCCTGTTTGCCTCAGCTTCCTCATCTACAAAATGAGGTAGAGAAGGAAATGGCAAACCACTCTAGTATCTTTGCCAAGAAAACTCCAAAGGGGTCACAAAGAGTTAGACACAACTGCAACGAGTCAACAACACCCGAAAGAGGCATCATACACCAAGGCTCTCCCACCCTCCTCTGCTGCCACAATCAAGAGCAGGCCACCAAGATGAAACTATTGAACAAAAAATGGACACAGTTACAAAACAATAACCCCAGCCCTAGCTGTTTGGGGACACCCTCTACCAAGGTGGATCACCAGCTCTTCCTTAGAGCTGACGGAGGCCCCTCAAAGTTAAGAGCGGCACAACCACATGTGTGTCAGAAGCAAGCCTTGAGCCCAGCTGTTCCCGATCCCAAGGAGAACATCTATCTACCCCATCCATCACACAACTTCTCCCTCATTCTTCATGTTTACCCATTCAGAGTCAACAAAGCCCTACATTACATGGCCTTTGCCAAAGTAATTTCACAATAATGTAACTGAATACATCATAACCAAACCCCATTTTCATTGTCACTTTACACTGGAGAGTTCTTTTAGCAGGCTATTTACATAACATTGCTCCCACAAAGCACCCAATATCCCTACAAAACTGCTTTTGATATTTTTGTAAAATTAACTAATGACATATACAAGATGTGCATTTATATAAACTAGACACTTATTTTACAGATTTTATTATGTATTTATATTGACAGTCCTAATATTATCTCTATTTCTCAGTGTTTCCCTTCCCCCTCCAAGAAAACTATCCCTTCTAATAAGGAATAAAAAAAAAAATTCAGCAAAACTAATCAATATATCAAAAGACTGACATTGTATGCAGCGCTCCCCACCCACAGTCATCCGCCTCTGCAAAGCCACAGGACAGTCTCTTCTCTGGGTCCATGCTGCATCACAAATTCAGCTTTCCATGTATGGCTGCTGTTTTTCTGCTGCTGATCTGCCCACTTACACCGTTGGAATCACTAGGTACACTGTTTTCATGCTTCTCTACATCCATCATATTTACTGTTTCTTACAACACAGCAATATTCCATTATATTCATGTCCCCCAACTTGCCTAGCCAATCTCCAAAATGATGTCATTATTAAGAATGGCAATCTCATAGTTTAAAGATTCCCTTCATTCTTCTGGGCGTCTCAAATCCACAAGATATTTGTAAAGCAAGACTGCATTTTTGTGATGGCATATCATGAAAAAATATCTATAACATGACCCAGTTCATAAGACATAGCAAGTGAAAATTTTTTTTGAAAAACATCTCATCTAAAAGCTCTGGTGTCTCACTGTGGGGATGTTCACCTCTCCTGTGAACCCAGTTGGAAGTCCCTTGTCAGATGCAATTTTAATTTCCTGATTCTCTCACGTAATAAACTAAATTGGTTAAACTGGTTTAGAAAACCAAAGCAGGGGGCAGCTAGGTGGTGCAGTGAGAGGAGCGTCGGCCCTGGAGTCAGAAGGACCTGAGTTCGGATCCGGCCTCAGACACTTAATGGATACACAAACAAAAACCTAGCTGTGTGACCTTGGGCAAGTTACTTAACCCCAATTGCCCTCCAAAAGGCAAAAAAAAAAGAAAACCAAAGCAGGCTCACAGCTACTCTGGCATTAAAACATACTCTCCCTGAGTCAGCCAATTTTTAAAAAAACACAATTTAGACCAGTTCTCCCCTAAAAAAAATCACCATCATAGTCTCAGCAACATGCCACATTCTTTTGGTTCTAGAGTCAGACCTAGAAGTACCAATCATGTCACTAGAAGGAGTCCTTCAAAATCAGCTTGTCCAAATCTCTCATTTCCAAGGGGGAAATTTCAGGGCTGAAGATGTCACCTGCCCAAGATCAACAAGCAATGGCCAAGCTGAGATACCGTTAAGACCCAGATCTTACATCTTGCAGACTGGCACTCTTTAAACATTATATGGGGTGTCCCAAAAGTCTTAGTGCCATGTTAAGCCTTAATGGTAAATAACCACACTAAGACTTGGAGCATGAGGCCATTCTCAGGATCATCACACAGGTCTGAGTTACAGTGAAAGATTTCAATAGCACCACTCTGAACTGAGAATTAACCCGACTTAAAATATACTTTGTGCCACTGGCTATCAGGCAAAAGTATAAGAAGTAATCATTGTAGTTCTATAGTATGTGTAACATTTTAAAAATTCTGCCAGGGAAGAAACTCATTCCAACACACACTTATTTGAACATACACACATACAGAAGATTCAGCTTCAATTGTTTTAAAATTTACTGATAACTTAAAACTAACAAAATCCAACTAGAAAAAAATCCATTTGATCAATTTTCTTTGTATTTCAGAAAGATGTAAGCAATGACTCATATTCCCATCAACAAAGCTAAGCACTGTATAAGACAGATTAATTACAAACAGTAACAATTATATTTTATTTGCTCAAGATAATGTAGCAAGTTTGATTACATATATACATGCAAATAGGTAGTGTTATCACAGGAGCCTCAAAATCCAATAATCGTCCAGTGTCTACAGTATATGAAACATGAATCTGTACCCTTGTACATTTAAAGCTTTATTACTGACATTTTGAAAACTCAATAAAAATTACTTTATTTAAACTGGAAAAATGACAGCATAATGGGATTAAATGAAAACACTTCAATCTACATTTCAGTATTCCTCTGTCCACTTCCTGGATTGAACTAAATTATAGGGATACTCTCTCTAAAGTTTCCCCTACTCACTCATCCCACAGTCAATGTTTTCGAATTTACAAAATACAAATAAACTCTCACTACTGCAGAACCCCACCACGAAGAAGTGTTCCCTGTAACTAAGCTATTTGTAAGTCCCAGTGGATGGCCCAAAGTAACAAAGCTTCATTGATCTAGTTTCACTCAATCTTTACCACAAATAATCCTGGCTTTAGGGTTACTTTTTGGATAAGTGACTTTTTTTTACACGTATAGGGATACATATAAAACCTTCACTAGGAAGAAGAAAACACTGGCTTAGGGTTTCCTGACACTGACGCTAGAGTGAGGAAAAGCTAAGTTTCAAGACAGGTACTATCAAGAAATACCCACTCTTAACTCCTTTCACTCACCTCTCTCAAACATCCCAGTCATCACTGGGGAAAAAAACAACACCCAAAATAAACAAAACAGAAAAAGCCACTCCAACATTCAAATTACCCAATAAATAGCTAGCATTTGTACAGCACTTAAAGGTTTTCAAAGTGCTTTACAAATATTATCTCATTTGCTCCCTACAACAATGCTAGAGAGAAGGGCTATTATCACCCCCATTTTACAAATAAGAAATTGAAACACAAAGGTCATATGATTTTCCCTGGGTCACAAGAGCTCCTGTGGGAGGCCAGCTTTGACCTTTTGTTCCCCTAGAACTAAGCTTTTTTTTTTTTTGCTACTTTTTGGAGGGGGAAGGCAGGGCAATTGGATAAGTGACTTGCCCAAGGTCACACGGCTAGTAAGTGTTAAGTGTCTGAGTACGGATTTGAACTTAGGTCCTCCTAACTCTGGGGCAGGTGCTCTATTCACTGTGCCACCTAGCCACCCCTAACATATGCTTTTTTATATTTCAAGTTTATTTATTCTGAGCATTAATTTTTTAAAATTGATTTCCAAATTCTCTCCCTCTCTCCCACATCTCCCTTACCCACTATAAAGTCAAGAAATGTGATATTAATTATACATGTGAAATCATGAACATATTTTCGTATTAACCATGCTGCAGAAAGCATGTTTCATCATAAGTCCTTTGGAATAGCCTTGAGAACAGCTAAGTCATTCATAGCTGATCATCATATAATATTGCTATTACTATATACAATGTTCTCCTAGCTCTGTTCACTTCACTTCACTTCACATCAGTTCACATAAGTCTTTCCAGGTTTTTCTAAAACCATCCTGCACATCATTTCTTGCAGCATCACAATCATATACCACAGCTTGTTCAGCCATTCCCCAACTGATGGGCAGCCCCTCAATTTCCAGTCTTTTGCCACCACAAAAAGAGCTCCTATAAGTATTTTTGTACATATAGGCCCTTTTTCTTTTATCTCTTTGGAATATAGACCTAGTAGTGGTATTCTAGGTCAAAGGGCATGCAGCTTTAAAGTTTTTTGGGCATTGTTCCAAATTGTTCTCCAGAATGGTTGGATCAATTCACAACTTCACCAACAGTGCATTAGTGCCGATTTCTCCACATCCCTTCAACATCTATCATTTTCCTTTTTTTCATAGTAAACAATCTGATAAGTGTGAGGTGGTACCTCAGAGTTGCATTAATTTGCATTTCTCTAATCAATAGTAATTTAAAGCATCTTTTCCATGACTATAACTTTTCTTCATCTGAAAACTGCCCATTCACATCCTTTAACTATTTACCAATTGCAGAATGAATTGTATTCTTATAAATTTGACTCAATTCTCTATATATTTAAGAAATGAGGCCTTTATCAAAGAAGTTTCCTGCATTCTTTTTAATCTTGGTTGCATTGGTTTTGTTTGTGCAAAACTTTTAAAACTGAATGCAATTTTAATTACTCATTTTCTTCCTGTGATCCACTCTTATCTTTTATTTGATCATAAATTCTTCTTTTATCCATAGATCTGACAGGTAAAATTTTCCATTCTCCCCTAATATAAGCAATTATCACCCTTCATGTCTAAATCATATACCCATTTTGACCTTGTCTTGGTATATGACATGAGATGTTCATCTACATCGAGTTTCTGTCAAACTGCTTTCTAGTTTTCCCATTTTTTTTGGTTTGTTTTTGAGGGGCAATTAGAGTTAAATGACTTGCCCAAGGTCATATGGCTAGTTAGTGTTAAGTGTCTGAGGCCGGATTTGAACTCGGGTCCTCCTGAGTGTAGGGCTGGTGCTCTACTCACAGCGCCACCCAGCTGCCCTGTCAGTGATTTCTTATCCCAAAATCTTATACCTTCTAGTTTATTAAATATTAGATCACTATGGTCTACTGTGTATCGTGTACCTAATCTATTCCAATAACCCACTGCTCTATTTCTTAGTCAGTACCAGACTGCTTTCATGATTATCATTTTGTAATAAAGTTCAGGGCATTGAGGTGGTACAGTGGATAAAGCATTTCCTAGAGTCAGGAAGACCTGAGTTCAAATCTGGTCTCAGACATTAGCTATATGTCCCTAGGCAGGTTACATAACCTTATTTGCCTCAGTTTCCTCATTTGCAATATGAGCTGCAGAAGGAAATGGCAAACCTCAAAAGGGGTCAGATGAGAGTCAGACATGGCTGAAATGACTGAAGAACGACAATACAGTCTGAGATCTGTTACTGCCAGGCCACCTTCCTTTACTTTTTTTTTTTCATTGATTCCTTTGATAGTCTTGATGTTTTGTTCTTCCAGATGAATCTTGCTATTATTTTTCCCAGCTCTATAAAATAACTGTTTGGTAGCGTGATTGGTATGGCACTGAATAAGTAAATAAATTTAGGCAGAATTGTCATTTTTATTATATTGGCTCAGTCAACCCAAGAGCAACAAATCCTCCTCCAATTGTTTAGATCTGTCTTTATTTGTGTGAAAAGAGTTTTGTGATTGTGTTTGTATAATTCATAGATTCGCAAAGTGGGTGATACCTCCCCCTGAGGGGCGCTGGAACAATGGGGAGGGGCGGTAGTAATTGTCGGGCATTGAATAAAAATAAGTGGGTGGTGGAAGCATAAGAGAAGAAAATTCTGAAAAACCATAGATAGTACATGTTTCATCTGTTGTGTAACAGAATTAAAGTCATAGTGATTACATTATTTTCCAAATAAACACTTGATATGCAAATTATAACCCATCAGAGGTCAAGTTTGCCCACAGGTCTTAACAAGCTAGTATTGGGGGGTGGCTAGATGGCTCAGTGAATAGAGCACTGGCCCTGGAGTCAGGAGGACCCTGGATTCAGATCTGGCCTCAGACACTTAACACAAAAACTAGCCGTGTGACCTTGGGCAAGTCACTTAACCCCAATTGCCCTCCAAAACAAAAAAAAAGCTCGTATTGGCAGGTAGCAGGAATGTGTGTATATAATGACTTATTTACAATATGATACTATACAGTTACATTATGCAATATCGCACCATCAAGATTTCAATGCAGGGAAAAAAAAAACATAAATGTATAATGAATTATTAAATTTAAAATATTTTATAGTTTTTGAAATGATGCAAATTTCAAAAAAAAAAAAACCATTCAAGGGTTAAAGTAGATTTCCAGGGGGGTGCTGAGTAATTTTTTTTTTCTGAAAAGGGGGAGTACGCCAAATAAGTGTAGGAACCTCTGACATAATTCCTGGTTTTTTTCTTGGCATATAGACTCCCAAGTATTTTATATCATCTGCAGCTGATCCTCTTGACTCCAGATCCAAGGCTCTATTCCACTGTGCTACCCAGCTAAAGAAAACAGAAAAAGGAACCAAAAACATGGAGGAAAGGAAGAGAAAAAACCAGGAGATTTTCTCTCTCATTTCCCCAAGTGGCTTCAGGGAACTAACTGTCCCTAAAGAAGCTGAGTTTAGCTTATCCCTGGACTAACCCCTACAGTCATGACCAATATTACCAATGCAGGTATTTTAACAAATTTCACAATCACAAAACAATTTATGATCTTCCAGAGAATTCATTAGTCTAGAATTTTACTGAAACTCTTTTTCTAAGTTATATTTCTCCATTTTCTAGACTGGCACCAAGTTATCACAGTCTAGAGTGGGTGTAAAAATATGGTGAAATCCCAACAACTGATATTTTATGTTAATACTCATTAATTTATTTTTTAATAAAAGCTTATATAAATTCATGCTCAAAACACATTAAGATTCAAACATATCGTCACATAACAGGATGACCTATGACTAGTATAAATCATATCTGAGGTAAATTCGGTAACTTTATAAATAAATATCACAACAAGCCTATCAATAGGACAAATGGGATTTTATTAGGGCATCTTTTAGTAACAGGGTCAATCCTTAATTGATGAAGGAAAAAAAATGACTGATTTTCAAGATTCTAATCTGCTCATATGCAACAGAGCCCTAAAGCAAATTTCCAACTCACTTAATCCCTCTCAATAAATCAACCAACCAACCAACTTCCATTTATTAAGTAGCTACTATGGAAAAGATATTATGCTAAGCCCAAGAATATGACTGCAAAAATGAGACAGTCCCTGCCCTCAAGGAACATAAATTCTATTGAGGAAAAATAGGCACGTAATCACACACTATCTGATGAATGAAGGGAGCAAGAGTCAAGACACCCAAGCCAGGCAGTCAGGGCCCCCCACAATCTGGCCTCCATATTGTCTCCCTAGGTAGAATGGCCTAACCCACTATGGACACTGGGGTCACAAAGAGTCACAACACCTAAATGACTGAACAGAACAGAAACAATTATCTCCCAACTTTTTCCCTGATTCCCCTGACATAGTAGATCCTCTTGAGAAACTAGAGTAGTTTCCCATTTCTGTGATTTTGCCTATACCATGCTTCAAAGAAGACAGAAGGAAGACTCTCCCATGGCTGATGCCATCACCACTTCCCAAATCTTTCAATGCCCAACTTCAATACCACACCTTACAATTCTCTAAGCCCCACAAAGTTTTCCCTAACCTTTGCCCCCCAAAAATGAATGTATTTTCTTAAATTAATGGCCCTCAAACAGATCCAAATTTTTCTAGTACAGATCACACATTAAGGTTATTTGTGTACAGCCCATCCTCCTTATTAGACCACAAATTCTTTGTGATCATGGACTAAGTTTTATTCTCATCTTTGTCTTCCAAATGCCTTTCACATAATTAATGAATGTTCAATCGAACTGAATAACACCAGCAAACTCCAGTAAAAATCACAACCATCTGTGTTTAAAGATTACATACATACATACACACACATATGTATATATATGTGTATATATACACACACACACACACACATACACATATGGCAATTCGAGTTAAGTGACTTGCCCAGGGTCACAGAGTTAGAAAGTGCCTGAGGCCGGATTTGAACTCTGGTCCTCCTAAATTCAGGGCAGGTGCTCTGTCCACTATGCCATCTAGCTGTCTTGCGTTCAAATATTATTAAGTAAATAATTTAATTTTAATGGCCATAGGTTTTTCTACAGGGAGACAAATTTTCTTCCTTTGAATGAACTCATTCTCAACTGAAAAACCCTTTGGGAACTGGAAAAAATGAAAAGCTTAGCTTTCTCTTCCAGTTAATAGGAAAAAAAGGAGAGAAAGATACTGACATGTTAGGTGTACGAGCTTAAGATTCCCATGCTGGGCTATCAGAAACTAATTTTTGTTTTATTTTTAACAAGTATAAATAAAGAGCTAAAATTTTAAAATACAGAAATGCTTATATTGCAAATACTACACAAAAATACTCAAGAAAATATACCATAATTCTGATGTTAGATTTCATTTACATATATTATTTTAGTAGCTATTGTCTTCTCAATGAAATATGGCAAAACCATCCTCCAGATAGCCACGATAAACCTGGGAAACAGAAATTGTTCTACCTCCTAATTACTTCACAAGTACAATATCTACTCCAATTAGCTTTGGTAAGCAAAATCAAAAGAATTTAATTTTAAAATTTGATCAACCTAGGAGTAAGCCCTGGCACAACACTGACTTGGCTGTAGACTGGAGGCCAAACTCAACCCAACCATGAGGCAGGACCAGAGCCCTAGGCCTCTCCCTGCCCCCACACGGTTACTTCATCCAGCTCTTTATGGCTGCTCTCTACTTCCTACTGCCTTTTCTTGACTTCTCAGCCTTCACTGCTCCCCAGTGTCCTCCTCATACTTGGGGACTCTTTCGTACACCTCCCAAATTCTCACGCTCTGCACTGCTACCCCACTGAAGCGACACCTGTCAGTGCACTAGCTCTCCTGTCCAGAACTCTGAAAGTCCTCTCCCCACAGCCTCCTGGCGGACATCCTATCACTCCAACGGGCTGCACTCACTTTAGATCTACTCTGTCCTCACCACAACCTCTGCACCGCCTCCATCCAGGCTCATTCTCTTCCCTTCAATCTTCACCAGTTCAAACCCTTGCATCTCCTAGATTTTCCCCATTTTGTTGCTCATTCCTTTCCAAATACCAACTTTGGATTATTCCCATCATCTGCCTTCTCTGCTCCCACACACAGGCTGCTGAATGCAGATGGAGGAAGTCACACAATCATGATGACTAGATCTACTAGAAATTTGGTAAGACATCTCAGTTGGATGCTTTCCTGATCGCCTCTACCCTATTTCCAAACCTTTTCTTCTTTCAGGCCATCCCTCTCAGCAGGGGCCCTCGCCAAACGCTCTAATGGAGGAAACCCAGGCTGCTCATCACTTGCTCCCTCTTCAGTCTCCAGATCCCTCTGACCTCAGCCTCCCACACAGCCAGAGGACAAGGAAGACCCTCCCCCCTTGACTTGGGCTCTTAATCCCACTTCCTCTCTTCTCTCCCTCCGGGATTGCCAGGTGGTCCTTTCTCTTTTCCCAATTTTCTTCCCTCATCCTTCCCTGCTACTTTGTAACATGCCCAGACTTTGCCAAGCTTAAAAAATTTCCACCTGATCCTACTCCCCACTTGCAGCTCTTCTCCCTATCAAACTCCTGGAAGAAGCTGCCCATCACAGTTGTCTCCAATTGCACAGCTTGACCCCTGGCACCCTGACTTCCGGCATTGTCATCTCTCAACTGAAACTACTCTCCAAGGTGACCCCTATTCTATCATTAGCCAAATCTATGGCCTCTTCTCAGAGCTTCTCTGCTGACCCTCCCACCCTCACCTTCCAGATACTCTCCTCTTGGGGTTTTCATGACACTTGTTTTCTCCTAATTCTTTTATGTGTTGAGGTAATCCTTAATCTCCCTGGCAGGATTCATCATCCTTTTCCCACATTCTATACATGGGTGGGGCAGCCAGGTGGCACTGCAGATAGAGGTCTGGAGTCAAGAAGACCCAAGGTAAAATCTGGCCTCGGGAACTTACTAGCTCTGTGACCCTTAGCAAATCACTTCACCCCATTTGCCTCAATTTCCTCATTTGTCAAATAAGTTGGAGAAGGAAATGACAAACTATGCCAGTATCTATGCCAAGAAACACCCAAATGGGGGAAAAAAACCCTGAACATTCATGGGTGTGACCCAGTGTTCTTTCCAGAATCATCTTCTTGTGTCTCTTTAAATTCTTAACTACATGATCTCATCAGTTCTCATGGATTCAACTATCACCTGGCAACTCTGAGATCAGTCTACTCCTCATCCCTCCTGAACCCTTCTCCCCCACACTCTCCCATATTATTGCCTATCAAACACCTCCAATAAGATGTCCCATGTTGTTGCTGCCCAGTTGTTTCCACTGTGTCCAACTCTCTGTGACTCCATTTGGGTCACGAGATACTGAAGTGGTTTGCCATTTCCTTCTCCAGCTCATTTCATGGATGAGGAAAATGAGTGAAACAGGGTTAAGTGACTTGCCCAGGGTCACAGAGCTAGTGTCTTAAACCACATTTGAACTCAGGGCTCCCTAACTCCAAGCCTGGCACTCCACCTAGTGGCCTTAGATGTCCTATAGGTACCTTCAATTCAGCACGATCAAAACAAAATTCATGATCTTTCCCCTCAAAATTCTTTCATCTTCCTAACTTCCCTATTTCTGTAAAGGTACCACCATTTCCCAGTCACCCAGATGTAAGTAATCCTCAATCTCCCTGGCAGGATTCATTCAGCCCTGAGGGTCATCTTCTATTTTTTTCTCCCCTCACATCTATCTCCCTCTTTCTACTCAAACAGCTCCCATTCCACTGCAGGGCCTCATCAACTCTCCCTACATCTCAGGCCTCTCCCTCACTCCAATCCAAACTCCACACAGTGGACAAGCACAGGTATGACCATGTCTCACCCCTGCCCAAAAGGACCCCAACCCCCAAAGCCTCCAGAATAAAATACAAACTCCTATGTTGGGCTCTAAAGCTTTTCCCAGCCTGGCTGCAGCCTCGACAGCCAAGCTCACTGTTTATCACTCCCCATCACTCCACGGACTTCTGGCTGCTCCTTGCCTCCTCCTTTGCTGTTCCATTCTCCATTCTCCATCTTCACCCCTTGCCCAGAATGCCTCTCATCTCCACATCTCAGGATCCCTAGCTCACTTCAAAGCTCTAGCCTACTGCCACCTCCAACAGGAAGCCTTTCCAGGTCGTTCCCACAAGCTCCTAATGCTACCCCCAGAAGTGACTTTACTTAGAAGACCCATTTTTTTCTTACACACATGCCACTCTCCCCAACAAAACAGATCCTTGAGGGCAGGGGCTGTTTCACTTTCTCCTTTGTATCCCTAGCACCTAGCAGAGTGGTAGGCACACTGTAGGTATTTGATAACTACTAGTTAAACAGAACTATTCAAAATAATCAAAATCATTCATTTTTGGATATGACAAAAAAAAAAAAAATCAGGCAGCCACCAAACAAATCTTCTGGGCTTTTCTGAGAGTGTCCCACTCACGCTGCCCAGAACAGGATCTCTCTAGAATGTCCAAGCTGTTTCCAAACCATGCTGCCAGAGTTCTGATCAGCAGCTTCCATTCCTAGAACCCAGCCTCTGCCCGAGGCCACCCTGGGCTCTGAGGGGAGAGTTTTCACCTCACCTTGCTCTTTTTTTTGTATTTGGATCCCCACCACTAAGCCCAGGGCCTAGCATGGAATAAGCACTCAGTAAATGCTCTGTCATTCAAAATGCCACAAATATTCTAAAAAGAAATTGCAACCACTGATTTAAACACTGATGATGACTTATATCAAAGAAATTTATGCCAAGCAACAGTAAACCTCTGTAGGAAAAAAGTTGTTAAATCTTCCTGACACTCATTTAAATTTTGAATTAAATAAAATACACCCTCTTGAAGCACTTGCTTCATCCCTAATATTTGGTCTCGTCCCATCTCCCCTGCTTCTCTTCCTTCGGGTCCCTGGTTTCCATCTGAGCATCTTCTCACACCACAGCCTCCATACTCTGAGGATTCCTATGCCCAGAGCTCCAGTTTCTAGCAGTATTTTCCCAAGTGACACAATGTTATACTATATATAAAATTGCTAAGAGGACTCTCCACGCATTTGAATATAATTTGCACATATTTACATAGATGTGTCATCAATTTTCAAACTAAAATTGGGTACCCTAAAGGTAGCCATTCTTTCCTTTTTCCTTTCTCTATTAATCTCTCAAGTCCTACTATAATGACCCAGATTCCTTACATGGCATAAAGGCACAATGGGGAAGAGGTCCAAAGTATTTCTTAGCAACATTTAGGTAGACTAATTAAGCACCTCTTAACAAGAATTGAGAGACCTAGGGGCATCAGATCCAGAGTCAAACAAAGTTTCTGTCAGGCCATCAATAGCCCCAGGTCTCAGGAGACACAACATCTTCCCATAAAAAGACATCACACTTTCATCTGACTTCCCTAGACTTTCAAGAGTCAACAATTAAGACAAATTAAAACAGAAGCTCCCACAAATAGACAACTGTGTTTATGAAATAACTGTGCTGCTGACATGGTCCCTAGTCATTCAAAATAGTGGTCATCATTTTTTAAAAGTCCAGCTAATCAGTCTAACAGAATGATATATTCTTTCACGAGTTTAACTAAAAGGAATAGCAGCATACATAAGATTCCCCCAAAAGATTCAAAATCAAGAATTATTCTATACAAAATGTTAATGCATCAGATATACCTTCCCCCAAAAATACAAAGGTCAGCTTGTTATCGGAGTTACTTAATATCTGAAGGCCAAATTTAACATTTAGCAGAAAATTTCATTAGAATAACAGTTTGAAGAATTTCTAAGAATGTTTAGCTAGGCAAGATAGCAGTTGCCTCTTAGCAACAGTAAGTGATACAGAGACAATTTCAACAGATGACTAACTATAGCTCACAAGAAATATGCTGTCACATTAGTCAAGAACCTGGGGAGAAAACAATCATTTATGTAAAATAAGCTATGCATCAACTTTCCAAATAACAATAATACTTTAATTTGGGATTAGTCTCACTGATGCTAATTTCCCTTACACCAAAAAAACTTGGTGTTTAATTTTTTAGCCTTTAAAAAGAACTGTAGTTTTTGTTATTCATGACATATTTATATTGTCTGTATTTTTTATCCCCAAAGACAAGAAGGCGGATAAAGAAAAATAACTGAATTTAAATCATACCCAACATTAAGTAGAATTTCCCCCTTTTCTTAACCCAACAAGTAACAAGATTTCTTCAGAACTGGAAAATAACGACAGGATGACTATTACCAAGAGCCAAGAACCCTCATTTTTTTTTTCACTAATCTCTAACAAATGACAGGGATAGAGATGGTCGCCCTCTAAATATCCATCCCATTTGGTAAGGTGACCTAGGTCAAGTCATGTCCTACCTTCATTATAGGGCACTGGGTTGCCAATCTTTCCCCGGACTTCAGCAGCAGATTGCAAAACTTCTAAATCCATCAATATGACCACTTTCCTATGAGAGCAAAAGAATCCAAAGTTAGAATCAGTAGAAGGAGAGGCAGATGCAAACATAAGGCCTCAAGCTATCATGCAGGCTGCTCCATAAACATGCAATCCCTACTGACTATTCTGATAATGACTTTCTCTGCATTAACAACTTTGAAAATGGCCAAATAACTTGGGAAATAAGTTATTTTAACAATTCTCACACTGAATATTTCCCTAATTTTTTCACTGAATACTTTGTGTTCCATGAGCACATTTTCCCCCTCATAACATAACCTTTCCTTCCGCCTCTTAAACCATACAAATATATTGTGTTTGATAAAGAGCACCTCTCCAAAGGGGGCAAATGACACGAAAATGAACAACTTCCAGCACTAATTCCCAACCCCTCAGGAGCTCCAGTGTTATTGCAAAGGGTTTACAAATACACAAACACACACCCCAAGCAGGATGATTCTGATCTTTACTTAGCACAAACATGCAGTGTGACTCATAATAAACATGCTTTCCATAGACTGAATGTCTCACACATATATGTTATTTTTCAAATGTACAGATACTTGTGGTTAATAAAAAACAAATTCATTTCATATCACTGGTGAATGTATAGCAACTATGTTATCATTTATTGTCTCAATCAATGAATACAAATAATATAACTACTAGCATATAGAGGTCCATAAAACTTTTGGATGTTTAAAAAAAAAGGTTCTCATATGAAAAAAGGGCAGGAATTACAAGAGTAGAGCTTTTAACAGCTCTGGATTAACAGCTCTCATTTTCAATAGTATCTATGTATATAACTAACATGGCATTTAGATTTTCAGTGAAAATTCAATTTACACCAATAGTTGTGAAAACAGAATAAGACAAATAATAAAAGTAGGCATTTATAAATTGTTTTTAAGATCATGAAGCATTTGAATCAATAACTCCATGAAATAAACAGTACAAGTATCCTATCTCCATTTGATAGATGAGGAAATGAGGTAATTGATTTACTCAACATCCTGAAACTATCAAGTGAGCAGCCCCACTTAGAACTTAGGTCTTCTGACTCTTAGTTCAAGGTTCTAACCTACAATGCTGCCTTTCTCAAAAACACTTGTCTTTTTAGTGTTCAATGGCAAAAACCAAGAGATGAAGATACATTGGCCCCTCTAAGAAAGCCTAAGTCTACTTCCCCAAAGCTGCAAATATCACTCTACTTAAAAGAACCTTTGGTCAGTGAACCAAAATGTGGCACTGCATTCCAGAACAGGAAGTCAAGGTTTCTCTCATGGGCAGGACTTCAGAAACGACTGCACACCAAGGCTTTAGGTAATTAAAATACTTTCTGAAATAAATTCTAGCATGTTTACCCATGTTCCTAGGTTAAAGGACTGAAATTTTTCAAAAAAGAAAGGATTAGTCAATTAATTGGACTTTTACTTCTCAGGAAACTAGGAGTGAAGGGTAAGAAGGAAGGAGAACATTTCTCAAAAGAACTAGTAGAGATCTTTTCTGAGTTTGCCTCAATTTGGCATCCTGCTTTCAGTCCCAGAGCATGATGCTTCTGTCACCTAAAACTCAAAGGAACAGGTGTGAAATCCGAGTATAGTCACAGCTATCAATAATCCCTCCCCCAAATTCTGAAAGGTCTCTGGACTCTGTCTGGATGCCTTTCAGCTGACCTTTATCCAGTCAGCTTTTATTGGAGGAACACAGAACAGAGAGATGCAGCACGGCATGGAGGAGGTGAGAAGGCCTGAGGGGGCTTCCCAAGTCCTACCTCCAACAGGGCAAGACCCTTCGCTTTGAAGATAATCCTCTCCAACTGTAAGCCATCAAGAAGATGCCAAAAAGGCATTGGTGTAGAGTTCCCTACCAAAGAAATCACAGGATCCTCTCCCCTCTCCCAAGAAAAAATTGTCAGTCATTGTGAATGAGAAGAATCACAGACCTTGGAGAAATCAGAACTGGTGGCCCCACCTCCTTTGGCAGGTGGGAGAGAAGTGGTGATTCACCAAGGTCAAAGGGTTAAAGCCCACAGCCAGCAAGAAGCAGCAAAGTGAAGCCCAGTACAACGTGCGCTCTTAGAAGGGGAGGGCTACCTCCTGATCCCTAGCTCAAACTCAAAAGCCCACTGAAGGGAGCTCCAAGTCTGGATGGATCTGGGGCTCATGAGCACAATGTTTCCCTCATGGCCTGGGGCCCAGAGACCTAAAGGTCAACTGGCTATCAGTTGGCAGCATGAGAAAATGTGGTGTGGTAGGGAAGAATTCCCCTGTGGGGATCTGCATCTTTGGGTTGAAGTCCTGGCTTGTCAAATGCCTTCCCCTCTCTGCTCATGCCTATAAATAAGGTGAATGATGCCTGATCTGCTGAAGTCAAAGGGCAGACACAAATGTGCTCTGTCATAGAAGACAAGTAGTGTGTGTACAGTGAACAAGAGGTGAAAAACCACAAAAAAAAATTACATTAATTTTCCACCTAAAAACTTACTTTTCTCTCAAGTGAAAGTAAAAACAGGCAGAGTCACAGGTCTTACTCAGAAATAAGTTTTTAGTAATATATGATACTTAATCCTGAAATATTATAATAGTACCATTTAAGCATATTCTTCTATTCATTGCCCTCTTAATTCCCATGAAACCTAAGCTTAGGACAGATTACTTATTAACACTGAATATAACATTTATTTAAGCAGTAGCTAATATGTTTGAGGCAGTGGGAACAGAAAGACAAAAACTAAACATTTCCTACCCTCAAAGAGCTTACATTCTAGGGCTGAAGGTAAGGGGTAAGGATGGACCCTCCAAAATATGGCAAAGGAAATCTACTGTGGGCAAAGAACTAGGATTCAAATTGTCCCAGTAACTTACTAATTGTGTGGTCTTGGGCAAATCACTTAACATCAATGGGTCCCAGTTACTTCCTCCATAAAATGAGAGAGCTAGAAGGTACTTCAGAGACCTCTGAGAAGGCACAGGATGATCTCTGAAGAGCCACCCCTGAGCCACTTCCTTCCAGGTTTTTATCTATGATCCTCTAAACACAAGTAGAAATGAAATACCAAAAAAAAAACTTAAGAGGGGAAATAATATTAACTGGGGGGTGGGAGGTGGGGAGAATCATAGAATTGGAGAGTAGGAAGTAGTTATCCAGTTCAACCCATGCAAAAGGTTTCTCTACTATAACATCTGACAAATGGTCATCTAAGAAGGAAGACCCTGGTAAGGCAATGGTACTTGAAATGTGTCTTTATATTGGGGGCCTACATGAAAATCTGGCTCTACTTCTTAAAAAGCTGGGCCTATCATTTAAAAGCTCCAGTGAGAAATAAGTATATAAAAGGAAGTTAAAGTGATAAAGGTGTCCTTCCTTCTGCTACCAAAAAGGCATAGAAAACCAGCTGGGATATGCTTTGGTCAGTGCTGTTGAGTAACCGCCATGGGGAAGGTCTGAACTAGTCATGTTACTACTACTTAATAAGACCTTGAGTACTTCTGCCTAAGGGTTGTCAGTTTTACAGGACTAAAACTTGGCATGCATGATCATCTTTACAAATTAACATCCCCACTCAATGAGACAGGAAAGAAAAAAAAACAAAACAAAAACCACAGACCTTCCAAATTTCAGGACATTGACAATGAACCGGTTAACCCGGCAAATGCAGTTGCTTGCCAATCGCTCTTCCTCCACCAGGCCATTCAGCTGTGTTGCCAACATGAAAGCTGAAAAGTAAAAGAGAATGAATCTCCACAACATGCCAGGTTGGCCTCCTCACACTTCAGTCCAAAGAATGTGAATGCTGATCATGTTTGGGGCAAAAGGCCTATCCTAGTGTAACAGTGAGCAAGGGCAATAAAAACAGATGTTTTCTGAAATTAAAGCAAATCATAGATTCCCTTCCCCAATTTCCCTACTCTACAAAATGATTACAGCAGTCATTTGCTGGTAGCAAAAATGCACCACTACATTTGTAAACTACTTTATCTCAACGTGCCCAAATTCACCTTTCCTCACCATTCTAGTTTCGTGACAAAAAAACAAAACAAAACAAAAAAATCCCTTAGGAGTCTCTCACGTTGCTGAACATGTGATTGCTAACTCTAGCAACAAATTCCCCAGACAAAGTCTCTCTCTTTTTAAGCTCCCAACACAGAAATAAAATTCAAGAGAGCCAGGTATAGGACAACTAACCCATCACATTCACTTAAAGTCAATATCATCCTCAGGGAAATTAATCACACAGAAAACATATAGAGCCAGTTAGAGAAAATTAATTAAGCCAAGTGGCAGCTTTCCACTTGGACCGTTCTATTGTTAAAATGCTCTGCCAGCTGCAATTCTGTCGGAATTATACTGCCAACCTCATGTATGCCTTAAAATAAGGCACTTGAATGTCATAAAATAGTGGATTTCAAGGTGGGGGCCCTTTTGTCACTTAAACACAATCAAATCTGGAATTCTCTCCACTGTACTCACAGGATAAGGTATTCACACCATCACTCATGAGCATTCGATAACGGGGTGCAGAATTTCCTGTAGCAATTGGCCGGATGCTCTAGGATAGAGAACTTGAGTTATGAGCCTGCCTTCTTACAGACTCTCCTGAGATGCCTCAAGAGAGTGGCAGGAGAGTAAATGTGAGATTAGCACAACATGGACAAAGATGTTTGCCCACTCCCCTGGATACCTAAAAATAAGTGAAAAGAAACTGGAGTGAAGCATTTCTCCTTCACTCCCTGCCAAGATATTTGTTCCTTCCCTTCCCTAAATCAAACCCAATCCACAACCAAGTCAATAAGCAAGTGTTTACTGAGGACTTGCTGCCTGCAGGGAATGGAAGGAAAGCCTCAGGGCAGCACCCTGAGCCAAAGTTAGACAGCAGCTCTTGCTGAGGCTGCAAAGGCCCAAAGCTGCCCCAAACACCAATATGAGCACCCTATATAAATGTAGCTCTAATTTCATTCTCATTTATAAGTTATAAAGATGCCGTGTTATATATTTGGATACTTACAATGACTTGGAGTATGGGCTTTATAGTAGTATCTCCTTGTTGCATTATGAGCTGAGAAAGAGACAGATAATTTCAGTTACAAATTGAACTGATGTTGTGAAGTTTTTTTCTGTATGAACATAAAAATTATCAGTAATTTAGGCCTCAGTCTTCAGGAAGGGTTGGTTAAAAGGGACAAGGTTACTCGATTCTTAGAAAAGCTTCTTGTTTAACATCAACTTAGGTCTTGTCATCCTGGACAAGACCCCCTTCTCCCACCCCCCACACTCAGCTCAAATTAAGCAGAAGTAACACAAGACTCATTCTGCTTTCTCTCAAAATACACAGAACATCCACATACACAAAAGTGGCTCTTTGTATTCAAAGATAATAACACTATTAACAAAGTAGCTTTCTGTGATCTAACTTCTGAGATAGGTGATTAGGATTCCATGCAACAGAAGCTAGCTATATGCATAATCTCTTTTGCTATCATAGGAGCTCTGGCCTACAGATTGTTATCTGCATGTTTTGGCTCAAAATCATAACTAAGTGCTTCTGATTGACAATCAAGGTTGAAACTGGACAGATGGTGAGGATGAAATATAGGCGTATTTACATTTCAAATTGACTAGGAAAGCTCGCTAAGAGAATTCCATGTGAATCTCATGTTAGAGTGATGAATCATCCCTACTTTACTTCAGAACATACATATCTAGTTCATTTAAAGCCAACTCTACCTGTATGCCCAAGTGTCAAAAATGGCAGTCAGTCTACTATAGTCATTTCCCAATGCTCAGTGTTTCAATATCCCTACCCTTTCTATCACCACTTCTCCACAGCTCCAACCCCCTCCTGGTACCTTCTACCAACACACACACACACACACACACACACACACACACTCTCTCTCTCTCTCTCTCTCTCTCTCTCTCTCTCACTCACTCTCTCTCTCCAAACCCCTTTCAGACCCTCTCCACATAAACAAAATTCCTACCCCAACAAATGCACACATGTCTGTACTACACATATACAGAAAATGTCAACAGTTCCTGTCCCTCAGGGTCAAAATCTTAGAAAGAAACCAAGAACAAAGCTGTGACCTTAGACCAAGCCTGCACAACCTTTGGCCAGCCAAAGTATTTCAGGCAGCCCTTGAAAAACATGGAGGAAAACATCCTTTGTATGTAGAGGAAATCCTTTGGCAGGCTGCAGGTTGTTCAGGCCTGCCTTAGAAAATGGACATGAATGCACAGCATATGGGTAACAACCATCTCAAAGCAAAAAGGTGAATTTGACCTTAGAGGCATCACAGACTTGACAGGATGTCAAGTATTAGCTGAATATAACTCTGGAAGGATGTACCTTATTTAAAAACTCTTGCTTGTGGAAAGGAAACAGAGTAGCAGTATGTAATTTTTAAAAATAGCCAATCAATTAACAAGCACTTATTAGCACCCACAACACTAGGAGCTGGGGATACAAAGACAATTATGAAACAGTCTCTGTCCTCAAGGAGCTTCCATTCCAGCAGGAAGAGACAACATGAAGATACACAGCCACATACAAAACAACCTGGGAGAGGCTCAGGGATGGGGTATGGCTCCATGTAGGTGATTCTTGAGTTGGGCCTCAAAGATAACTACGGATGCTAAAAGGCAAAGAGAAGATGCCAATGAGATTCTCTGGTGAGACCAGAGTTCATAAAAGAGAAGCATGTGCCATGAGGCCAAAAATACAGGCTCCAAACACCAAAAAGAGGTAACATTTGATCCTAGAGGTAGTAGGGCTGTTTACTGAGGAGAATGAGAGACCTGCACTTAAAATCACTGTGGTGCAGCGCAGCAGAAAGACTTGAGGCAGGGAGACTAATCGGGAAGCTATTACAAGAATCTTGTTTATGGAACAGCCAGGAGGCCAGTGCCATCGAGGGGAGTTAAGATGCAAGGAGGCTGGAAAGGTAAGCAGGTGCTCTGAAAGCCAAGCAGAGGATTTTGTATTTGATCGTAGAGCTCACAGGAAGCCACTGGAGTTTACTGAGTAGGGGGATGATCTGATCACACCTATACTATAGGAAAATCACTTAAGTGGGTGAATGGAGGATGGACTGGGGAAAGACTAGAGACAGGCAGACCCGTCCACCAGCAGGCCTTTGCAATAAGGTGTGAGTTGATGAGAGCCTGCACGAGGGTGGTGGCTGACAGATGGGTCAGTGAGAAGGAGGCCTACTCAAGAAATGCTGCAAAGAAAGATGTTGCAAAGGTTAAATCAGCAACAACTTGGATGGGGAGGGGAGGGGAATAGTGAGGCATTCAGGATGATTCCTAGGTTGCAATTAAGAGGTGATGGGGGCCTGGCAGCTGTGAGAAGAAAAGTCCTATTTAAGAGATGTTGTGGAAGGAAAAAGAATGAAACCAAGTAACTCACTGAACACACGTGATGAGTGAGGAGTTGAAAAGAGTTGCAAACCTGAGTGACTAAGATGGGTGGTGCCTTTGACAGGAAGGTTATGGCAGAGTAGAGCTAGCAGGGACCTCCTGTGCTTACAGTGCCTTAAACTGAGGTGTCTGCATGAAGCCCAGCAATAATGTGAGCCTCAGGAGTGGGGAACCAGCAGGCTGCCTAAGGAGGGACAAACCAGCCCGAGTCAGAAATGGAGCAAAGCTCTTATGCCAATCAGAGTGACAGCATGTCCATGAGTAGCCCCTGTACTTCTAGCTTAGACAAGATAGAGAGCCCCTGTCTTTTTTTTTTTTAACTTTTCTCAAACTAAAAAAGGAGCAAAACTAGACATGAGGAAGTTCAGAAGAGGCATGGAGTTGAGTAGAAAAACAAGTCCTCTTTTGGACATGCTGTGTCTCAGATACCTACTCAATAACCAGCTAAGGTACCACCACTAGGAAACTGGTGATGTGGAGTCAGAAGCCAGGAAAGAGACTAGGGCTAGATATATAGATATTGGAGTTACAGGACAAAGAGAATTAAACTCTTGGGAGCTGATGAGGTCACAAAAGATATCTCCTAATTTGAGGAAATCCAGGAACCAGAGGGTCAAAAGCATGATGGAGAACATGCAAGTGAAGATTAATGGGATGGAAATGGACTGGAGTTACATAGAAAGACAGAGTAGACTACAGCTATTTACAGTAGTAGACATAAGGAAATCAATCACAAGCCTGGCTCTGAGGCATACTATGGTTATAATGAGGGACTTCAATTATCTAGATCTTTTGAAAGTTCTTTTTGCCCAAAACAGAGCAACTAGAAATTACCTGACCTATCTTAACTTCTTCCTTCAAAAAAGCAAAGGAACCAATGGGGAAAACTTGTTTCCAAGATGTAAATGACCATTCTAGCTTAGATTTTGTCACTTGGATTATGGTAGAGCAGATTTCAAAGCATTCAGAGAAAGAATAGGATGCCAAGACATAGGTCTACAAAGACTCCTTCCAGCTCATCATCTGTGATCCCTGAAATTCACTAAGTATGGTTAGTGAAGAGCCAGAAAAAGAATTGATGGTGAAAAACCAGAATGGTTTCATCAAGAACAGGTGCTGCCAACTAATGTTAAGTCCTTTTTTTAACCTACTTTTTCCTAAAACATTTGACAAAGTCTGATATGCTCTTCTTGCATAAAATGTGGAGAGATGTGGACTACAGATAGATTCTCATACAATGTGGTAAAGTGGAAATAGGTTGAATGGATGGTCCCAAAGAGTAGTCATTAATGGCTCAAAATCAAGCACTCCAGTGGAGTGCCCCAGAGATCTGTGCTGAGGCCTGTGAACATTCTTATCAATCACAAGAAAAGGCACAGATGGGCATAATCATCAAATCTACAGATGACATAAAGCTAGGAGAGAATGGATAAACATTCTGCTGACTCAAATAAGATGCAATTTAATAGGGATGAATGAAATCTTACAGTTGAGTCTTAAAAGATCAACTTGACAAGTACAAGTCAGGGAAAGAAGCATCAATAGGCAGCAGGTCATCTGAAAAAAGTTAAAATGAACTGACTGTAAGCTTGATATGCATCAACAGTGTAGTATGAAAGTTAAAAAAAAAAAAGCTGACATACCACCTTAGACTGCATGGAGAGAAGCACAATTCTCAGAACCGGAGGGGTGCCACGGTACTCTGCCCAGTTCTGACCATATCTGACAGGTGAGGAGTCTTGGAGCCCCATTTTAGCTAGGATCTTAATAAATTTAAGAGCTTTCACCCAGAGGAAAACAACCAGATTGGTGAACTCAGTCAACGAGCATTTATTAAAGGTTAAATATATGGCAGGCACTGTGCTAAGTGCTGAGGATAAAGGCCCAGGTCGGGAGGGAGCTTACTTCCATTCTAATGGGGGAGGGGATAGGAGGGAAGGGGAAGGAATGAGCATGGATAGAACACCTACTATGGCCCAGGTACTGTGCTTACAAATACTATCAGAGCAGAAAGAACCCTAGAGGGGAGACACGAGCAGGCGGGCGGCCCAGAAAAAGCCTGAAGTTGAAATGTGAATCTTTAAAGGAATCCAGGGCAACTAAGAGGTGAAAATGAGCGGCCAGGGCACTTCAGACGGGGGAAAGCCAGCCCAGAGCGGGGGAGGGGAGGGAGCAGAGAGGCAAGACAGGAAAAGCAGCAAGAGGCCGGGCCACAAGTAACTTTGGAGTTGGATCCCGGGTTTGGTAAAAGGCAGCCCCTTTTGGGGATTGACCGTTAACGCGCGACGTGGTCACTCAGGCTTCAGAAAATGCCCGGAGCCTCCCCACCGTGGCCGGGCTAAGCTGGGGCAGTGAGGCTCAGGCGGGACCCCCGGCTCTCGAGACCAGCAGGCCCGGGCTCGGCCCGGGGTCAGAGAAAGAGCCTGGGGCAGGAGGGCCGGAAGACTCGACGTCACCGGGGCCCCCCAACAACCACTTGTGGGGAGGCTCTGGATGTCCCAGTCTCGGACGCTGCAGCTCCCACCTCTCCGAACCCCCCCTTCTCCCCAAACACGGTTCCGCACGTCTCCGAGCACCCCCCCCAACATCCCCGACTCTCGGGATCCCCACGAAGTCCCTGGGACCCCTGGTTATCCTCCACACAGGCCCCATCTTGCAGAGTCACCCCGAGAGCGCTCAGGACCCCCTCCACGCCGACCCCACCCCGCCTCCAGTGGACTGTGCCTCCTGGGGTCCCGCCATCGCAGCCGCGGCCCCTCGGGGTTCTCCCCCAGCCGCCAGGCCCCGCGCCCCACTCACCTCGATGGCCCCCTCGCTCAGGCGTCCGCCCATGGCCGTCCACTGTCTGGCCGCCCGGGGGCCGGCAGCTCCGCTCTCTCGGTTCCCGGGTGTTGGTTCGAGTGGCGTCCACCGAGTCCGGGGGAGTCGGGGGGGGGGGGGGGGGTCTTTCCCGCGCGCTCAAACCTGATTGGCCCGGGCCGGCCGTGGCGCGCGGCGCTCTCGCGCTCCGGACGTGGGCGGCGTAGGGGGAGGGCTCAGAGCGCCGAACTGCCGCCAGCCCATTGGCCAAGGCTCCCCGAGCGCGGGGAGGACGTAAAGCCCCGCCCATCGGCGTCCGGCCGGATCGCTGAGCGCCGGGGGCGGGAGCTCGGGCAGGCGCTGGGCTCGAGCCGTTGGAGCCAGGCCCACGCGGGGGAGGAGCCACGCGCGACGGGGAGGCCGCGCCCGGAATCCTAGAGGCTCCCCCGTGCCTGCACCCGGGTTGTCCAGGTGAGAGCAGGTCAGGGCCGGACGGCTACTTAGCGGCTGGAGCCGGCCGATGGCGTCCTGGTCTCGAGCCTCCCTTTCCCTGGCTGTAAAACGGAAGGGAGGAAGCATTTATTGAGCGCCTACTCTGTGCCTCCTGGGGGTACGCACTTCACAGGCATGATCTCTTTGGACCCTCGCGACCACCCTCCCACGCTTCGCAGACGGGGAAACTGAGGCAGGCGGCGGTTCCGCGCCTTGCCCCGGGTCACACCGCTGGTAAATGTCTGTGGCCGGATTTGAATTCACGTCTTCCCGACTCCAGGCCCAGAGCTCTTTTCTAGCTTCAGTGGGGGTTGAAGACACCTTCTTGTACCGTCGGGGGAGAATCCAGTGGGCCCACGGGCGTGATGCGCTTTAATATTATTAAATAATATCATTTAATAGCATTATTAATTAATGGTGTCAAATAACATTCCTGCCGTTCGTCCGGTCCTGGAGGCGTTAACTTGCATTCCAGGGGCAGCCTCCGAAGCAGCCAACCCGAAAGTTAAGAGCGAGGTGCAGCAAATAAATAAATAGACATTTATTAGGTGCCCACTGTGTGCTAAGCGCTGGGGATGCAAAAAGAGGCCAAAGAGCAGCCCCTGCCCCCCAAGAGCTTCCAGTCTAACGGGAGAGAGCACGCAAACAACCACGCATGAAGGAACCTAGGTGCAGGATAAGGGGGGGAGGGGGATGAAACTGGAGGGGTCAGTAGGATGAGTCGAGGAGGGAGGGCTTTCCAGGCATGGGGGAGGGGCAGAGCATGCCCGACAGCCGGGAGGCCATAGCTGAGGAGTCAGGTGTAAGAAAGCTGGACAGGTCGGTGCCCACGGGCTGTGAAGGGTTCTGAATATGCCAAACAGCGTTTCGTGTTTGTTCCTGGGCATCCTAGGAAGCCCGTGGAATTTACTGCGGGGGGGGGTCTGAATGGAGGATGGATTCCACTTATGGAGATTGCAGCCCCTTAGTGACTTGGTAGATAGTCGGTGAGAATTGCTACAACTGAAAAATGCAGTGCTTTTGCCACCCTGATGATGAACCTGTTGAAACATAACTCAATGGGCCACAGTTTGGGAGCTGAAAAGGACCCCAGTGACCACCTAATGCGACTTTCACATGAAAGGAATCCCCTCCTCACCCAAGGGGCTTCACCTTCAGGGTCCTGGCTCCCTTAGGCAGCAGTCTGTCTGGGGAGGCCTGTGGTGCCCTTCTCAAAATCCTGGCTTTAAATGCATAAAATGAAGCACATGAGATTACAAAGAAAACCAGTTGCATTGCAGTGTAGCTGTCCAAATATTTTTTAAACCTATTCGCAGAACCTTGGCTCTCCAGCATACCTGATGGGCAATAATACAGCCTTTGATTGGAGCCATCCATTGAGAGAGAAACTAGCACTCCTGAAGGCAGCCCAGTCTCCGGGCTCTCCCTGCTGGGAAATTTGTCCTCACCCTGAGCCCAAGTTAGCCTTCTGTTATGTCCCCCCCGCCCCTTGTACTAGTTCCCCCAAGGTTCACCTTCTGCAAGAAGTCTTTCCCAGTCCCCATTAATGCTAGTGCTTGCCCTCTGTTGGTTGTCTCCAATGTGTCTTATCTGTATCTTGTTTGTACAGTTATTTATATCAGATTGTGATCCTCTACAGGGCAGGGACTGGCTTTTTGGCCTTCCTATCCCCAACACTTAGTTCCTGGCCAATAGCAGTCACTTAATGCTTGAATTCATGATTGAATAATCAATCCTGTGGAATGGTCACGTGTATTCAGATTGGCCCTGTTCCGAGTTATAATTGTGTTAACTGTGGTCTTAGTTCAACCCAGTAGAAATATTCGATGCAGATTTGAAAAATGGGACTACTTCACCAGACTAATCAGGACCAACCTGAGTATGTCAATTGATTGATTGAATAAAATACTCCCTTCTCACCATGACCTTTTAATCCAATGGGGAGACAAGTACATCTAAATAGATATATGGCACAAATAAAAATTAATATATGTATAAAAATTAAATACAAGGAAGTTTAGGAGAGAGGATACTAGCATTTGGGGGAACCAAAATGCTTCGAGTAGGAAGGAGTGCCTGAGCTCTGTTTTAAAGGAGGAGAAAGCTGCTAGGAGGCAGAGATGAGGAGGGAACATTCAGGGTTAGGGTGATTTTTTTCCCCTGGGAGCTTCACCCTCCATTAACAGTTTCCCTAGAGACTAGACCATACAAGGATCAAAGGAACTGGGGATGCTTAGCCTGGAAAAGAGAAGACTCCGGAGGGATGTGGGGGCTGCCTTCAAACATCTGTTAAGGGCTGTCATGTGGAAGACTAGAGTGGGGAAGCTTGTCCCCAGAAGGCAGAATTAAGCAGTGTAAGTTGCAGAGATACAGATTTAGACTTAATAAAAGGAAAAACAGCTGTGGATAGAGTGCCAGGCCTGGAGTCAGGAAGACCTCAGCTCAAATCTGGCCTCAGACACACACTGGCTATGTGACCCTGGGCAAGTCACAGCACCCTGTTTGCCCCAGTTTCCTCATCTGTCATTGAGCTTGTGTGGTTCTGTGGACTGCAGGGGCAGGCTATGACTTTTTACTCTCCTCTGTGAGCTCTTCATTTCAGCCACACTCTCGTATTCTATTTTGTCTTTGACCTGACATTCTCTCTTCTCCTGCCTCGCCTTTTGGAGTGCCAGGCCTCCCTAACTCCCCCAGCCCCTAGTGCCCTTCCTGCTTTGGGGAAGTTGGCTGTACTTTTTAATCCCCCTCCCTATAGACTTTAAGCTCTCTGTATTGCTTTTGTCTTTGGATCAACAAGCATTCATTATGCACCTACTGTGGGCTGGACCCTATGCTAAACTCAGTCTGTAGCACATAGTAAGTGCTTACTGAATGAATGATGAGCTGCTGGGCTTTTCTTAGCACCCCCCAGCCACGCAGGGGCCAGTTGTACCAGTTAGCTGTGCTCTAGGAATTAATTTCCTCTTCTGCCTCCTTTGGAAAGAGGTACCCCAAGGCACCCACTCTGGCCTCCTGTCACAGTGTGGCTGAGCTGGTGGTCAGCAGAGAACCAGCCCTGCTCAGGTCACAGAGGCTCGTTACTAAGTGAGCTGCTGAGTGATAAGTGTTCCTGTGAAGACAGCTGACAGTGTGATGCTTTAAGGGGGGCAACAGCCCAGCGAAGTAGGATACTACAAGGAGTATTATGACCATTTTCCAGACAATGAAACTGAGGCTTCAGAACTTAGTAGAGGCAGGATTGGAACTTGGATCTTCCTAATCCTGGTTCAACCACTTTTCCTTTTGCCAGGCTGCCTTACAGCTAGAGAGGGGTAGGGAGGCTGCATACCAAAGTCTTGTATCCGTGGGGTATTAAAGAAGGGTATCAGTGAGTTAGTTGGCTCATTGGATAGAGTGGTAGGCCTGGGGTCAGTAGGACCTGAGTTCAAATGTGGCCTCAGACACTCTACTAGCTTTGTGACCCTGGGCAAGTCACTTCACTTCTGTTTGCCTTAATCTGATGGAGAAGGAAATGGCATGCTATCCACTGTGCCATGGCCCACAGGGTCACAGGGAGTTAGACACAACTGAACAGCAACATTCTGACCTGGTGTTTTCCTCCTCACTTTCCAGTTCTGCGGTAGCATGGACCTGCCTGTGGAGGAGTGGCAGTCCCACGTGCACAGGCAGTGGCTGCAGCTCCAGCCATCTGTCCAGGCGGAGTTCTCTACCAACGCCTTGGAGGAGATTATCTTGCTCTGCTCTTCTTTACTCCAGTAAGTCACTGGCAGCCCTGGACCTGTGACATCCTTTGCACAAAGGCTTCCTTTGGGGTTCTTTGACAGGACAGTCCATGACCCCGTTCCTGTATTTAGCTTTGCCTGCATTTAGATCCATCCCCACTCAGGCAGCATTCAGAGCCTTCTGTCTCAGCTTCTCCATTATCCTCCTTCAGTGTCAGGCATGGGACATAACGACATCTGAGATCAAGTAACCTGAGTCCCTCATTTTATGGATCATCTGTCCCAGCTCTTCTCAGACTTTTTGTTTGCAATACTCCTTTACACTAAAAAATTTGAAATACCCACCCCCGAAAAAGGGCAGTGTCTTAATACTAGTGTGAAAAGGGTTGTGACCTCGCAGCCCTCCTGAAATCCTGAGCAGGCCATCAGGGCTTGGCCACAGTCACAGACAAAAATCTCAACAGTGGCAGCATTCGTACAGGCCAGTGTTTTACACAGACTCCTTTGAGCCTCACAGCCACCCCTTGAAATCAGTACTCCAGCCTCTGAGTTTTACAGATGGAGAAACTGAGGCCAAGGAATGCCAAATGACCTTCCTGTGGCCACACAACTAGCAGATTTCAGAGGCAGGATTAAGCCTGGGTCTTCCAGACCCCAAATCCTATGGAGTGACCACCACCCTGCCTCTCAGGCCACCCCTCGGCTAGGGCCACCATGGCGGAGAGGCCAGTGGTTGTACTGTGGCTCAGCTTGGACCAGAAGCCATCCTTGCTGCTAATGTGACAAGGTTAAAGCTGGCCATGGTGGGAGGGGGGAGACAGAATGGGGTCTCCCACTAGAACCATTTGAGGTCATTGGAGTACTGGGGGGAATACATGTCAAGAAAGAACAAGGTTTGCTCTTTATTCCGTGTTAAGCTTTGCTGATTCCAGTGCTGAGGGCAAGCAGGGGGTGCTGAGGTACTTTGTAGCTGTGCAGGAAAGCTGGGTTAATGGTCTCATTTCTTCTCTTTCCCTCTTACTCACCCCTGCTGCCTTGTCTTCTTCCCCCATACCTGGAGTTCTCATAAAGGGAACCTCAGGACCAGGGAGCTGTGACTCCCAAGAGTCATAAGAGGAGTGTTTGCAAAATCCCTGATTTACAATTGAGCCATAGCCCTGGGGATCCCAAGTTCTGAATCACTCAGGGAGTGGCTGACCTGGCATTAGTCTGTGTGGTACCAAGGGGTGAGAGCCCCTCAGAAGAGCTCCTGCTGCAGCCTGTGCCTTTTGGGAAGTTCGATTCCAGCAGAAAAAGCAAACCCAACAGCATGCAACAGTTCTTGAACAATTAGGTCTCCAAACAGGGTGTTTTAATCGATAATAATACCTACTCAACCTGACATTCCATCTCCTGTCCTGCATGCTTGGTCAGTTCCCTCTTTCCCTCTGCATCTTAGAATGATTTCAGGTGCTCTCTTCTGTTGTCTTTCCTCACCTCATCCACTGGCATTGCTTTCAGAAATTGCTTTGTATTGGCTTGATAGCTGCTTTTCTGTGTAGGTATCATTCCTTCCTTCCTGCCCCCCCAACCCCCCACCAGCAAAAAAAAAAAGCATAAGCCTTGTGAGGGCAAAGACTCAGTTTTTGTCTTTCCCAGTGCCTGACACATAGCAGATGCTTAAGAAATATTGATTAAAAGGAATAATAATTGTAGTAGAAGGAAACTATCAGTGGGACCCAGTCCACTAAAAGTGTGCCTTCCCTCCCCCACTTTCTGGCCTCCCTGTTTAGAGGCCTCCTCCTTGGCATTACCATGTCCCAACTTCAGACAATCTCAGGGTTGTAAGAGCCCTTACCGTCCCTCCTCAGGGTCAGCCAGCCTCTACTCAAAGACCCTGGATAGGTTAGAAGGTGACCAATCCAAAGGGAAGCATGCCGTCCTAGAGACCTGCCTGGCCAGGTTCTGACTCTCTATGTTTCTCTAGAGCTGTGAATTTCAGCTCTTCTGGTCACTCCCATTCCCATGTGTCATCAGAGAGACCTAAGATCATTTCTCCCTTCATGTCTCTCATATACGTTTCATGCCTCTTCCTCTCCACGCCCATACCACCACCTGAAGCAGGGCCTTGTCATGTCTGGCCTGAGTTGTTACAGCAGCCTTTGGTCCCCCCTCAACTGAGCTACCACCTCCCCTCTTGGTAAATCAGCAGCCCCCTCTTGCTTCTAGGTTCAAATGTGAAATCCTTTGGCTGAACAGATTTAAAGCTCTTTACAGCCGGCCCCCTCCCAGCCTCCCATTCTTCTTACACTTTCTTTTTTTTTTTTAATTTTTTGTTTTTTTTAAACAAATGCTTTATTAACTTCTGTTTTACATCATTCATTTCCGCCAGATTTTGAGTTACAATCATTTTCCCCCCATTATTCCCCTACCCAACCTCCCTGAATAGCATTCCCACAAGATATCGCTTCCTCCAATCTGCTCTCTCCCATACCTTCTCCCATACCCCCATCGACTTTTCCATTAGAGGAAGATGAATCTTTGTGTCCCAATGCCTGCACATCTTATCTCCCTATTACAAGCAAAAGAGTATTAATAATAGTATTTATATATATTTGAAACATTTAATGTTACAACCTCAAATTTCAGATCCATTTCCTTCCTCCCTTGTCACCCATTCCCTCTTGGGAGATAAGTAATTCAGTATATGTTGTACATGTCTAGCTGTGCAAAACATTATCATAGTAGGTATATTGTACAAGGCTGCTTATAATTCCCTCCCACTCATCCCACCCCCCACCTGGTCCATTCCCTACATGATCCTGTCACTCTTCTATAGTGGGTACTTCCAACCTCCCCTCACCACAAGGATGCCCTCCCTTCCATCATCCCTCCTCTCATCCCCCTTCCCCCTATCCTGCTGCAGGTTGAGATATCCCATTTAGTATGTATGTCATTTTCTCCCTGAACCAAATTCAATGTGAATGTGGTTTTGCCTTTTTAGCCTTCCTTATTCTCCCCTCCTTTGCAACCACTTTCCCTACATGAGATAGTTTACCCTACCATGTCTCTCCCCATCTCCTCTTGACACTTTCCTCTCTCACCTCATAATTTCATCCCTTGAGTATTCTCCCTGCCCAACAAATTCAACCTATGCCCTCTATCCATATATAACTGTAACCATATACACACACATTCGCATATGTATTCATATGACCACACCCCCTTCTTCCATTATTTTCATAGTGAAAAAGATATCATCAGTCACAGTTATTGCTTTTCCATATAGGAATGTAAATAGTTCAACTTTGATAAGTTCCTTTTGATTTCTTTTCCCTGATTACCTTCTCAGGCATCTCTTACTTCTTGAGTCTGGATGTCAAATTTTCTATTCAACTCTGGTTTTTTCCTCAAGAATGCTTGGAAGTCCTCTATTCCACTGAATGACCATATTTTCCCCTGGAACAAAATACTCAGTTTTGCTGGGTAGGTGACCCTTGGGTTCATTCCCAGTTCTTTTGCCCTCTGGAATATCATATTCCATGCCCTTCTATCCCTCAGTGTAGAAGCTGCCAGGTCCTGGGCTATTCTGGTTGTGTTTCCACAATATTGAAATTGTTTCTTCCTGGCCGCTTGTAGTATTTTCTCCTTGATCTGGGGATTCTGGAACCTGGCTATAATATTCCTGGGAGTTTTCTTTTTGGGATCTTTTTCAGGAGGTGATCTGTGGATTCTTTCAACCTCTATTTTGCCCTCTGGATCTAAAACATCAGGCAGTTTTCCTTGAGAATTTCTTGAAGGGTGATTTCTAGGTTCTTTCCTTGATCATGGCTTTCAGGTAGTCCAATAATTTTTAAATTGTCTCCTGGATCTATTTTCCAGGTCAGTGGTTTTTCCCATGAGATATTTCACATTGCCTTCTAATCTTTCATTTGTTTGGATCTGCTTAACAGCATCTTGATTTCTTATAAAGTCATTAGCTTCCATTTGCTCCAGTCTAACTCTGAAGGAATGGATATCCTCAGTTAACTTTTGACATTCTTTTTCCATCTGGGAAATTATACTTTTTAAGGCATTCTTCTCCTCATTGCCCTTTTGGGCCTCCTTTGCCATTTGAGTTAGTCTATTTTTTAAGGTGTTGTTTTCCTCAGTCAGGCTGTTGACCCTCATTTCATACTTTTCCTGCATCCTTCTCATTTCTCTTTCCAATTTTTCCTCCACTTCTCTTATTTGATTTTTAAGGTCCTTCTTAAGGTCCTCTATGGCCTGCAACCCGCTCATGTTTTCCCCTGGGGCTTTTGGAGCAGGACTTCTGACCTCACAGTCCTTTTCCAGCTCTGTGCCCCCAAAATAGGAGTCTAGGGTTGCATTTTTCTGTTTCCTTTGCCTTGGCATGTTGCCACTTAATTGCTTGACTTTTGGGCTTGTTGCCACACTATGGCTTTAAGGCCAGATAGAGGAATTTTCGTCCCGAACGTGTGGGGGGTAACTTCCGTTTCTGGCAAGCTGTAAACCCACCCACAACTTCCACCCTAAATCACAATCCAGATCCAGGGAGGTTAAAGCAAGAGCGATTACCCCCCAAGACTGATCGCTGGATCTCCCCACGATTTGTAGGCTGGGAGCCGGAAATGCCTATGAAAACTACAAAATGGCGTGTCTCCTCAGAGGCTTCTAGCCCCCAGGGGAGGGAGCTGATGCATTCCCCAAATACAGGTCCCAAAGTCCATAGGACACTGACCTCTTACTTTGTCCTAGGCATGTCTATGTTGATAATTCTGGAGTTGCCACAGCTCCTGGTGTTCTGGGGTTCCTCCAGCTGGCTGCTGGCCCTGCCACCCTGGGGCTAAAACCTCGGCTCAGGCGGACCTGGGCTCGGCTCGGCTGGGCTCCTGCGCTCTGCGCATTGCCGGCTCCCAGACCGCTGCGCTGGTCCTTCCTGCATGGCTGCTGGGCTGTCCTCAGCGGGAGGTTAGCTTCTCTGCGTCGTTCTGTGGGTGCTGGGGCTCCAGAAGTTGTTCAGAGTCCTTTTTTACATAGTTTGTGGGGAATCTGGGGGCAGAGAGGCTTGGAAGAGCTGTTTCTACTCCGCCATCTTGGCTCCGCCCCCCCCTTCTTACACTTTCACCACGTCCACACCCTCTGAATCCAGAATTTGCTGACCTTCTTCAAGACTCAGATGCCCATCCACAGAAGTCTTTCCCAGTCTGTGCAGGTGCTAGCGCCTTCCTCCCCAGGGTTACCATCCATCTGCTCTGTGTACACCTGGGACAGACCTGATTATTGACTTGCCTCCCCCCTCACTAGAACATAAGTGCCATGAAGGCAGGGGCTGGGTTTGCCTCTCACTGTGTCCCCATCCACTGGGAGAGTGTCCTGCACACAGTAGGCACTTCAGTGCCTGACTGATTCCTTTTGAGCCTTTCCTTCCTGGAGGCCTGCCATACAGCTCCGGCAGGAAATGTTCCCTGAGAGAGGGGCATTGTGTGTTCTCTTTCTCTATGTGTGTTGCCCTGGCTGACCAGTGAACTGCTGACAGTCCATTGGCCTCTAGAGAGATGTCAGCACACCACGTCAGACTGCCTGGCCGCAGGCTTGTCCAGCCCCAGCATCGGGTGCTTCCACATACGCTCTCTCCCACACCTCAGATCTCATTTATCCAGATGTTCTCTTGGCTGGAGATCTATGGGGAGCAAGCCAAAGTCATCACTTTCTCCCATATCTGTGAATGATGAGTGTTCATAGATCTATGGGGTCTTAGAGTTAGAACTTGAAAGGCCATCTCGTCCATCTTCCTTGTTCTACGTACAAAGAAGCTGAGGCCCAGGGAGGTAAGTAAAGGGACTTGGGCACACTCCCACAGCTGTCCCTGAGACTCCCTCGGCTCTCTATCCCATGCCCCCTCCCCAGGACCAGGTTTCCCAGACACAGAGAAGGTTTGTGCTGGTCTGCAGCCACGTGAACCTCTTCTGCTTTTTGCAGACCTGAAGATGAGGCATTTTTACAAAGACTTGCTGAAGGTTACTCAGTGGAGAAGGATCCAAATGCCTGCCTTTTTTATAAAGAAGAAGGGAACAAGGCATTCCAGAAGAAGGCCTACAAGGCAGCCATCATGCTGTACTCACAGGTGAGGGGCAGGGCCAGCAGGAGGCGCCACAGCCACACAATGACCGGCTCTGCCTTCTAGGGACCCACAGCTGCACCAGTGAATGTTGTCAGTACCCTTAGACTGGGTCTATAATTAGAGGTTTAGAGAGAAGAGAGCACATTTGGCAGAACTGTCCTTGGTTATGTTTGGGAAACAAAGGGAACCTTGTACTGTGGGTCCTACATTCCATAAAGAAACCCCTGTGTTCTTAAATACAGGCCACGTGGGCCTGCTGCCAAGCCTTGTCTGTCCATGTTTCTCAGCCCCATTGGATCATAGACCATTTTTATATGAAGGACTTACTTTAGCCCTTCAGTGATCTTCTGTGCCCTGGGGGTGTGAGCAGGACTTGGTTGATGGCCTTTGGGAGTTGCTCTGGCAGGAAACCTCCTCACCCTATGGCCCACCTGGCAAGGAGCCTCTCTGAGCTTAGCAAGTCCAGATGTCCCTGGGTCCCTGCTTAGAGATTACTAGAACCTGCCAAAGCTTGCCCTCCACTGGCAAAGCTTTTAAGGCTCCAGAGTCATCTCCATGTCTCATCAGGGCATCAGAGGATGCCCATGGAGCATGCAGAAGGACTAGCCAGTAATTAATTCTGATTTGCTTATCCTGTACACGCCTTTTAACTGAAGCACAAATAGATCATAGACAGCCACAGTCATGTATTGCTCAAGATGACCAGGACTCAGGACATTTCCTGAGTGTATAGTGATCAGATCCACTCACAGACATTCTGGCTCTTTCATGGACCTGGAAAATTGGCCTCATCTTCCATGCTTCTCGTGTCTGGCCAGTGTATCCCACTGGGACTCCCAAGACAAGAAAACCATACATTACCTCCTGCATAAGTGGGGAAGAGTATGAGTTCTAGGAGATTCTAGATTATAGGAAGATCTTCTGGCTTTGGAAATTAGTGGATTGAGTGTAAGTTTGAGATGTGGACCAGAATACTGAAAAGTGGGAGACAGTGGAAGCCAGCAGCACCCTGAGAAACTGCCTCCAAATCCCTTCAGGAGCAGGGAAGAAGGTTCAGCCAAGAGCCAAGATTGTGGAGAGTGGGCTAACTGTCCTGACATTGGTCTAGAAACCCAAGGCTCAAGGCCTGCTGGATTTGCTTTAAGCCACTAAGTCTGTCTTAGCTACATTGCTTCTTTTGACAATGACACCCATGGCCCCTCTAAGAGCCAAGGAATCTTATTGGTTATTTGTACTGACAGATCTTCCCATTTTCTCGGAGAATTTGCTCAGAACATTATTTTCAGGACTGCCCCAGCAGATGGGCCTTACGTGGAACCATACCAACCTCACAGCTTTTGGTGATTAGCCCTCTTGCCCACCGTGTCTTCAAGGGATCCATACGTGTTAGGGTCTTTTTTTCCCTTTCTTTTTTAATTTAGTTTTTTATTTTTCCCTAACTACATGTAAAAAAAATTTTTAACATTCATTTTAAAAACTTTAATTTCAAATTCTCTCCCTCCTGCCCACCTGCACCCCATGAGAAGGCAAGCAGTTTGATATAGATTATACATGTGCAGTCATGCAAAACATTTCCATATTAGTCATGTTGTGAAAGAAAACATACACCCAAAAAAAAGCCTCAAGAAAAATAAAGTAACAAGAAGTATGTTTAAATCTGGATTCAGACATACATGTTGTTTTTGTGGGAAAGTGGACTTACCTTGGGGGTCCTCCTGTCTTCTTTCTGTACAGAAATAGACCCAGAAGTGAATCCTGAAGGGTCCGGCTCCCTGGTGGTGCAGTCTTTAATGCTGATTGTCGGCCTCCTGGCCAATCCCAGGATTTGTATGTGGAGACATGAGCATGAATTGAAATGAGCCTTGGAAGACAGGGTCTGCCCACTAATAACATCAGATATTAACATAGCTCTTGAAGCTTTCCAAACTACTCCACAATTTTGTCACCTTCCCAGCAGTGCTGTGAGATTGATACGACAGATGTCATTTATCCCCATTTTACAGATGAGGAAGAAGGTTTAGACAATTTAAGTGATTTGCCCATGATCACTCAGCAAGGTCAAGAGTCAAACCCAGCTCTCTCCTGCCTCCAAGTCCAGCTGTCTTTCCACTCTCCCTCTCACTCTATTAATATGCTCTCTAAATATGTGATGTGTAAAGGGGGCAGGTGGAATTCAAGGGAAAATATGAAATAGATAAGTAAACAGCCTTCCTAACCTTCCCAAGGCTAGTGAGTTGATAATGGGATTAATACTTTGCAGGTGTTTATGCTGCCTTTTATTTTCAATAGGCATTTATCAATCACATCCTCAGTGTCTGACACTGTGCTAAGTGCAATAGATACAAAGAAAAACACAAAAACACCCCTGCCTTCAAGGGGCATACACTCTATTGTTGTGCTTTTACCTCTTAGCTCCGTGGATCCCACAGCATGGCTCTTAAGCTAGGCAGGGCTATTCCCACTAAAGAAAGGGGAGAGGTTTTGCCCAGATGTATACGTTGACGACTAGTGTTGGGCCTGGAGCTCCAGCCCTGGTCCCCTGATAAAGCCCTTTCCATTCACTGGCATCTCCTTATCACTCTTGCAGGGAACATCCCATGCCAGACCCAACACTCAAGAAATGTCCGTGTGTTTTGCCAATCGCTCTGCAGCTTTCTTCCATCTGGCTCAGTATGAGGTGAGTACCAAGATGCTTGCTATTGTTGGCAGAGAAGGGCTTTAGTTACTGTGGAGTCAAGGAGAGCCTCAGTAAACTCTGCCCTCCAAGGACAGGAGTGCCAGGAAGACCCCTGAAGGAATGTGGGAAACCCGAATCTCTCTCCAGGTGGGGTACATCCTGAGTGTTGTGCTGTTTTCAGGAAGAGGGCATTCTTGATGTGGCCCCTGGGGTTTGGGAGAGGGGCTGGTGTGAAAGACTTAGAAGGAGGCAGAGGGTCTGCGGCAGGAGGGTGACTGGTCCCTCTGGGCAGGAGAGGGAGGATGTTCTTCTGCCCTCCCTGTGTGGATCGTGGTGGTCCTTTTGTCGGTGGCCCTGGGAGCTCGGCCCACCACCCTTCTTGGCCTGCAAAGAAAAGAAGACAATTCCACCTTTGTGAGACTCTCAAGGTTTGGTTGTAGCTTTGGAGGCTCTGATCTCTGTCTTTCTTTGTCAGAGATTTCCTCAGCTCCTTCATCAAACAAGTATTTCCCATCAAAGGGAAGTAGCTCTCTTTTAGTCTTGGGTTCCCATGGGACCAGGCCTAGACAAAATCAAACATGTCTTGTGGCACCTGAGCAGCAGCCCGGTGCCGTGGGGACCTAAGGGGGGAGGCCATGAGTCCAATACCGCCTGCAGCAGTGGCTGGGCACAGTGGGCCTCCCTCTCACCCCCGGCCAGCTTTCAGGATTAGGATCGCCAGGAGGAAGCTGAATCTGATACTGAGATCCCAGAGACCTGAGCAGGAAGTACCTCCTGAGCCTCCTTCAAAGCCTCTGCTGAGATATGATGCCAGGAAGGCATTGGTCACTAAGTTGACAAACATTAATTAAGAGCCTACTATGTGCCAGGCACTGTGCTTAGCATTAGGGATATAAAAAGAGACAAAAGATAGTCCCTGCCCTCAAGGAGCTTCAGATGGCTGCCAGTGTCCCTTCCAGCTCAGATCTCTGAGCCCATGGATTTGCTGTGGCTCTAGTCATCCCCATATAGCATCTAGCTGAGCTATGGCTTCTCTGGGCACTTGGAGCCAGGGCCCTGGAGGATAGAGAGGCCTTGCTGTGGGCAGCACTCTGTCATAGCACTGGCAAAGGAAAGCTGAGTGCCTGGCTAGGCTGGGGGCAGGGGCCTCATTATAGGGGGTCATCTAAGTCGCTTTGTGACATGACAGATTCTGGATAGTCTAGAACCACTGGAAGTGGCCAACAGACTGTCCAAGCCGAATGGCAGTTCAGGGGACTCCCCATAACACATTATTTCTCCAAAAATAAAGTTTTGCCAGTATACTGTTAGGGACACCATCTTACTAGTAAGTGATTAGAGCTTCTCCTAAAATTAGCAAAATGGGCAGCTTGGAAGAAGACAGGTGGATGCAGTGCTGTGACAGTCATTTTGTGGGTTAGCCTTGCTTGGCTCTTTCTTTGTTACAAAAGGGGGTTCAGTGGGGAAGCGGCCGGGCTTAGAGGGAAAGTAAGCAACTTTAAGAAAAAATCAGCTCAGACAAGATTGTCACGTGGATTTTACTTTTTTTCTTTTTAATCTACTTTGGGCAGAAATTAATTCTCATGGTTGAGAGAATCAATCAGCAATCATTTATTAAACACCTATTATTCCCCCACCACCCACAGATGCAAAAGTGAGATTGTCCCTGTTCTCGAGGAAGGATCTAGCCTGTTCATAGATAAGCCGATGCAGATAGCCTCGGTGGGGCAGGGGGAGGCCAGGGGAGGCGGGATTCTCAGAGCTGAGGACAGATGGGAGGGAGCCAGGTTTGGAGGGTCCTGTACAGGCAGTGATATTGGCTAGAACACCCAGTGCCAGGGGGATCCTGTATAATCCTCTGAGGAGAAGGACTGGAGCCAGACTGTGCCCACAGAGGAGGCTGGCCTCTCTCCTCAAGGCACCAGGCACCTCTGAAGCTTCTCAAGCAGGGCTTCCCCACACACATTGCAAGGATTGTTTGTTTGCTGTAAGGCATGTACCTCATGTGACATGTTTAACCAAAGAAAGGCCCTGTTCTGTTGTCCTGGCAGGTTTGGTAACACAGGGAGAACTCAAGGTTTCCTCTGCAGCAGCCCCCCCCCCCCTCCCCAAGCAGGAATCATATTCCCATTTCCTCTCTAATTTTTAGACTTGTCTTGAAGATATTGGGAGAGCCCAGATGCACGGGTACCCAGAAAGATTACAGCCCAAGTTGATGCTGCGCAAGGCTGAGTGCCTGGTGGCCCTGGGCAGGCTACAGGAGGCGGCCCTGGTCATCCTCGACCTGGAACAGAGCGTGGGAGTTCAGCCTCATCTCCAGGCCCTACAGAGGAGGCTCCACCATCTGAAGATAAGGGGGCAGGAGAACAAGGGCCCTGCAGAGGCTCGCCCTGGCACTCCAGCACATGCCTTGAAGGAGGCTGAGCTGAGAGCCAAGAACAAGCAGATTCCCAATGCAGCATCATCCGTGAGCTTGTGCAGTGACTCTTCCAGAGGACGCTATCTGATTGCCACTGAGGATGTTCTTCCAGGAGAGTTCCTAGTGAAAGAGGAGGCTTTTGTGAGTGTCCTCAATCCTGGAGAGACACTGTGGCTGCGGCCTGGCCCAGAAGCCAAGCGAGATGGCAGAGCTGCCCCTGGGGACCACCACTGTCACCGCTGTTTGAATGCCGTTGTGGCTACGATTCCCTGTCAGGGGTGCAGCTATGCCAGGTACTGCAGCCAGCAGTGTATGCAGCAGGCCTGGGAGCGCTATCACAGGACAGAGTGTTCCCTGGGAGGGACGCTTCTCACGCTAGGAGTCTTTTGCCACGTGGCACTAAGGACTGTCCTCATAGCTGGATTTGAGCTTGTTGCCAAACTTGTAAAGACATTTCAAGAAACAGTAAATTCTGAAGCCATTTCTGTACCTGAAGGCCAGCCTCCACTGGAAGAACCAAATACTCAGCCCACCCTGGAAGAAAGGGACCAAAATAGGGGTGTGTCTGGGACACCAATTCCCGGGTGCGAAAGGGATGGCAGTTATCAAAGTTCTTACTATGCTGTCTACCACCTCATGCCCCACACTGAAAAGCACAGCCCAGAGCACAAGTTTCTCTGTGGCCTAAGCATCGTGGCCTTGTGCAAGAAGCTGGGAGAAGTCTATTGGCCTTCCCCACTGTGGGATCAGGAGCCAGCCTTGACAACAGAACAGTCACCAGGGCCCAGCATCTGGGCAGTGGCCATGCTGAGGCATGTGCTACAGCTGCACTGTAATGCTCAAGGAGTGACTGCCCTCCAGGAGGCGGGTAAGTGGGTTAACAGGACGTTCCAGGGGCCTTTATTTTTTTTACCTTGGTCTTTATCTATGGAGTGATTCACAAGAAAGTCGACTTAAAGGAGCATTCAGGAAAGAGTTAGCCAAGCATTTTGGAAGAGCTCAAGATAGGAAAGGAAGTAGGGAAGAAGGGGGAAGAAAAAAAGGAGAAAGGAAGGAAAGGAAAGGAAAATGGAAGGAAGTGAAGAAGGAGGGAGAGAGGAAAGGAGGAGGGAAGGAGAGAGGGGAAATGAGGAAAGAAAGGGAGGGAAAGTAGAAGGGAGAAGGAAAGGAAGGAAAGGAGGGGGAGAGGAGGAAAGAAAGGAAGGGAAAGGAGAAAGAAGGAAAGGAAAGAAAAAATAGGAAGAAGGGAGGGAGGAGAGGGAGAGGAAGAAGGGGAAAGTGGAAAGAAGGGTGGGAGGAAAAGAAGAAAGGAGAGAAGAAGGAAGGGAGAGAGGGAGGGAAGAAAAATGGACAGGAGGGAAGAAGGAGCATTTAGTAAGGGCTAACCCAGCTCTAGACCCTCTTCCTTCTGCTGACTTTCTGACTTTAACAAAGGGCCTTTCTACCTTCTATAAAAGTGAGAGAAGAATGTTTCTCCTCACCTACCTCCCAGGGTGGTTGTGAAGCCCAAACCAGCTATCAGTCAATCAGCAAGAATTGCTTCAGCACATGCTGGGTCCTGGGCATCCAGAGAAATGAAGTGGCCCTGCCCTCCAGGAGCTTCCACTCCACACTGGATCCAGCCTAGCCAGCATGTAGGAAGGGATGGAGCAAGTAGACTTGGCTTGGGTGGAGGCTGAGAAGGGCTTCAGGCTGGCGTTTGAGCAGGATCTGAGGAAATTATGGACGTTGTAAAAAGGGATCAGAGGAGTCTGTGTAGTAATGCAACAGTGCATCACTATTAGAAGGGAACTTTTTGTTGGAATTAGAGTAAAGCTCATGTGGGTTAGTAGGTAGAGCACCGGGCCTGATTCAGGAAGATCTGGGTTCCAGTCCTACCTACCTGTGTGACTATAAGTTGGCCCACCTCTCTTGGCCTCAGTTTCCTCATCTGTAAAATGGTTTTTACCTGGCAGAGTGGGCTTTGGGGGTGTGGACAGTGGTGTGCAGAGGTGTCTCACCAACCTCCCAGCCAGGTGAGCATCCATACTTTCCCTCCAGTACTGCCTCCTGTTGTTTCTTCTCAGCCCCTTCTTGCCTTCCTGGGCCATCTCTGTTTTCCAAGCAGCAGCCACTGGGTAGACTTTCAGAGGTTTATTTTTTTTTCTTGGGTATATTCACTTGCATTTTCTAATTAAATCTAATTTGGTTTTAATCTGCCCCTATTTCTAATCTTGGTTTTATCCCTTTTTATTACTTCACTGGGACTCCAACACCTCCCAATTTAGTGTTCTCATTGAATTTCATTAGCAGCTGTGTCATTAGTAACACAGGAGGAGGATTGAAGTGTTAAATAAGAGAGAGACTTTGACAAAGAACCTTAGAGGCATTTGTTGTTCTATTTGCAAAAGTCCTGTTCGAGAGATTTTGAAGAGCCGTTGTCTCAGGAGAAAGTCCCTGGCTTGGGGCTAAGCTAAGCTTTCTGTGTCTTCAGTCCTGTAGTGGGAGGCAGCAGGCTTGGACGGAGGGTCTCTGCAGCCACCAACCAGTAAAATGACCTTGGGAAGGTCACTTTTCTGGGCATCTCTCTCAAAGACCCCTACAAACTTTACAGCCTTTTGTGGCTCCAAGAAGAGGTCCCAGCTCAATGGGGTTCCCGCCACTCCACTTTCCTTACTTGTGACCAAGGAGGCAGTCTGTAGCTTGAATTCTGGCTTTGCCTTCTAAGCCCTTTATAACTCTGCTTCTACCAGTTGAATCTTAAAGGCAGTAGAGGGCTTGCTTGAAAGGCCACCAATGAGGACGTATCCACTTAAAGTTTGTCAAGGCCTTTACATTGCCAATATTAGCTCATCTGGTTTTCCCAGCAACTCTGTGAGACAGATGTAGCCAGTGGTATTAGCCCCATTTTACAGATGGCAAACCTGAGTCAGGCTGCATGTTCTCATTGCTGTGGAAATATCAAAAGCAGGACATGACCACATTTGTTTCTAATTCCCAGACAAGCTCCTCCAGTTTCTTTGTCAAGGTGCCTCTCTGAACTCTAGGGCCTACCCACTGCAGATAGGGAAACTAAGTCCCAAAAGGGGGAAGTGACAGGTAACAATTAGTACCAGGGTTTGAGCCTGGATCCTCTGATTCCAAAACTTCCCACAGTTAAACGTCTTCGAGTTTTGTTGATTCTCCATCCACACCGTTGCTCTCACCCATCTGCCACCCAGTCTTTTCCCATATCCCACACCACTCAAATTACCGTTTTGACCCCTCTGTGATAGTTACATAATTATGACATACTCACAGTTATAATTATGATTACACTCTGATAATTCTATAATAGAATTATATCATTAAATATATTCTCTGATAATGTCATTTCTCTCTTTAGAAACTTTCAGTGGCTCTCCATGTTGGTGAAAGAACAAATTCCTGACCCTGACATTTAAAGCCCTTAATGGTTTGTTTTGGTCCTTCTCTCCAATTCTTTACTTATTCCAGCCAAACCGAAGGACTGACCTTCCCCTGTTCTCATCCCACCCTGTCCTCCCATCTCCTTGCCTTGGCTTATTCCATCTTCAGTGCTTAGAATGACGCCCAGTCCCAGCCTTCCCTCTAGGCCCAACTTGGGGGCCTCTTCCTCATCTTTTTTTTTTTTTACATAGTCTTTCTTTATCTTTGCTTGACAAAAATCTGTTTTCTCTTTCCCTCCCCCCTACCTCCATGTCCTCTCTGAAGGCTTTCCTGATCCCTCAGGTAAGAATAATCTCTCCTACATCTTCCCTCTGCTCTTCTCTTAAATTCTTAGAGAGCTCTTCCTGTGAGCATGCTGCAGCTCTGCCCATCTCCTTCCCTCCCCCTCACACTCTCCCTGCCCCTCCCCAATGCCCAGCCACTCTTGAAGAGCAGGGTCTCTGTGGGTTCTCTCCTTCTCCCTCCCGAGCCCCCCCCAGCTTCTACAGGGTCAACTACCTTTGGAAAAGTGAAGAAATCACTCCTCCCTCAATTTCTTTTTTATATTAAGTTCTCATTTTCATGTAACTTTCTTAAAGGACAGGTTCCTATGTTCTGTCCACAAGCATTTCTGCCTTCTCCCATCTATACTACAATAGCCCCCTCTGATGCAACCCTTTATACTTTACAAAATGCTTCCCTCACAGACAACTAGGTAAACATCCTTATGCCCATTTTACAGAGGAGGAAACTGAGGCTCAGAAAAATGAAGAGACCCAGGTCACAGCCTGGAAGTTCCCTTGGGCCTCCTGACTTTGGCCCACCCTGCCCTGCCCTGCTGTGCTCTGATCGAAGGGGGCGTGACTCAGTGAAAAGCAGGATGATGGGTAATTTGTAAATCACGTTTTTTGGAACCCTATTAGAGACACACCCAGCTGACACTCATTTCTGTTCCTGAGCCCACTCCTGTTCGGGAGAATCCATAAATAATTTGCAAAGCTGATATCTGACTCTGGAGTGTGATGTTTTTAGGGAAAATTTTAGCAACTATTTTCCTGTCAATTGTCAACTATCACTAGCTGAAAAGTAGGCTGGTCCACTTGGAATTCTTCAGAGGCTGCTCCTCCAGACTGGGCACTGGTGCTGCCTTCCTGGGAGCATTTCCTCAGCTCATTAGCACCTCCAGGGAAAAGGAGAGGAGACAAAACTCCCAGCAGTCATGTTGAAGCTTATTCGACATCTTAGGGTCAAAATTAGTGGGACATTTCCAGTAAAATGCATGATTTGAAGTCTCTGGGAATTACACTCACCTGTGTCTTCCCATGATCCCTGACTAGTGGAACCAGCCCTGGAAGGAAGCTGTGGGCCCTGCCCTCTCTCTTAGGTGAAAGAGGCCTCACTCAGAACCAACCACTGATGTGTACTCTCCTTTGGCTGTTTAAGCAGAGGAAACCAAACAAGATGTAACCTTTTCTTGATGACTGGGGGTCAGCTTTATGCACATCTGTTAATGTACTGTCAGGTAATACAGCCGTGCCCTCTGGGCTGTTTGCCTTCCGATGATCCTGGCCCCCAGCTGGATTCTGATAATTGAGTTTACTAGCTAACTGACCTCCAATGAGTGAGACATTACTATAAAGTAACTGCTGAAAATCTCTGCCTACCTTGAACAGGACTCCTGCTTCATCTGACCCCAGATGGCTATGATCTTTTTTTTTTTTAATTTTGAAAGCAATTGGGGTTAAGTAACTTGCTCAAGGTTACACGGCTAGTCATTATTTATGCGTGGGTGCTCATTTTCTGAGGCCGGATCTGATCTCACTGCCCCACCTAGCCGCCCCTTTAGGGCAATTGCGGTTAAGTAACTTGCCCAAGGTTACACGGCTAGGTTTTTGTTTGTGTGGATTAAGTGTCTGAGGCCGGCTCCGAACTCAGGTCCTTCTGATTCCAGGGCCGGCGCTCTATTCACTGCGCCACCTAGCCGCCCCTGGCTATGACCTTTTTTAAGTTCTAGTGTCAATTAGAGTTTTTCTCTTTCCTCTTCCTCAGTTAGCTGGCAGGTCTTGCTGTTAAAGCATGCCTGCCTTAAGCAACTATTCCCCTCCCACTAATTTGCCGCTTTTATGTGCACTGACCTGGGAAGAGTTTAAACAAACTTGTTAGCATTATGTCTAAAATAAGAGTAAACAGTTTTGGAATGAGGGCCTGAAGACAGATCCAGGAATAGGGAGGGACAAGTTAGTAGGTGGTCACCTAGAATACACAACCAGGGATGCTTTTGACTATTGCTTTTTGTAAATAAACGTTTTTAATGCCAGCAAGCTCCATTCTTTGTGGCATGGCAGCATTTATTTCATAATGTCCAATAGCCTGAATCTCAGCAAAAACTAAAGGCTTCTTTCCATGATCGCTGAGGCACAGCATAAAGGACAGAGGTTTCAGACCTTGGCATCCAAACCCCAAAGGGCTTCCCTGTGAGGAAAGAACATGAGCTCACTCATCAGCATTTTGCCACATTTGTTGGGGATACTCATGAGTCTGTCTTTGTTGGCTGTGTTCTTCTGGATAGTCATTTTTTTTTCTTTTTGGAGGGCATTTGGGGTTAAGTAACTTGCCCAACGTCACACAGCTAGGTTTTTGTTTGTGTGTGCATTAAGTGTCTGAGGTCGGATCGGAACTCAGATCCTTCTGACTCCAGGGCTACTCACTGCGCCACCTAGCCACCTCTGGATAGTCATTTTGCCAGAGAAATGACCTTCAGGTGAGTGAAAAGATAGTTTAAAACATCAGAGTGTCTCAGCTAGCACATGGGCTAAGAGTTCTATCAGGGAGAACTGTTTTAAACTGATTTCCCAGCAAGAAACTGGGTAGATGCACAGAGCCTGGGAGCTTTTGAAACAGATTGAATGAGTAAACCCAGTCGCCTTGCCGTTCACTTAGAGGGAGATGTCTCAAGGATGTGCTGAGCAGATCTATACTTAGCCCTCTGCTGTTCAACATTTTTATCACTGATGAAGGTATGGAGAGCATGCTTGTCAAAACTATAGATGACATAAAGTAGGAGAGGCGATCAAACACGTTGAATGACAGAATCAGGATCCCACCTGACTTTGACAGACTCAAACGATAAGTCAGGTCTAATTAAATTAAATGTATAGGAGTCAGCGTAAAGCCTTCCACTGGGTTTCAAAGAATCAGTTTCCCAGGGGCAGGATGTCTAGACAGGAAGGCAGCTTGTGTGAAGAAGATCTCAGGGTCTTAATTGACTGCAAGTACCACCTGAGCCAGTAGTGTGATGTGAAAGGAGGCAGTGTCTAGAACAAAGGGGGCAGTAGTGTTACCGTGCTCTGCCCAGGGCAGACCCCTCTGGAGTATTGGGTTCTGTTCTCTGAAGGCCATCACTAGATAGAGAGAGCCTAGGAAAGGTCAGGCAGAATAGTGTGGGAACTCAAAACCATGGTGTATAAGGACCTGACAAAGAACCAGATGCTGTAAGCCTGGAGGGGAGAAAAATTAGGAGGAATTCCTTTCAGATCTTCAAATATTTGAAGGGCTGTTATGAGAAATAGCCTTGTTCCCCTTGGCTCAAAGTGGGCCAGGACTAAGAGCAGCGGGTGGAAATTAAAGGCAGAGTTAGACCTTCTAGAAGGAAAGCATTCCTAACAATTAGTGCTATCTGGAAGGGGAATGGGTCACTTTGGGAGATGGCGGGCTTCTTGATTTTTGGGTGTCCAGTGGAGACCAGATGGCCATGTTTGTGATGGTCTAGAAGGGATTTGGGGCCAGGGATGGATTGGACTAGATCAGGGGTGGGAACCAGTGTCCTTGAGGTCACATGTGAGGCCACAGGCTCTCCACCCCTGGACCTTTCTGAGGTCCCTTATCACTCTGAATTTCTGCAAAAAACTTGGGATTCTTTCATCTATTTAACCCATGCATGTAAAAAAATGTACTCAGCGGCTAGGACACTTGTTAAATTAGCCAACCAAATATCTGATAAATCAAAGCTTTCACCTTAACAATGATCTGGAACATTTCTGGGAAATAATCCTGACAGTTGCTCTGGTGTCTGTACCCTCATGAACATCCTCATACCACCAGGCAGGAAGCTTCCCTGCTGATAATTCCTTTTTGATTATTATTTAAGATATTTTAATCTTTGGGTTCCTCTTCATGATAATGAGAGAGAATGATTAGGCTTCCAAGATTCCAGGGGACTTTTGCTTTAAATGTGTTCATTCCCTTTGCCTCCTAGGGACAAGAGAATGCTGTGAGTCATGTTCCCTCCTATTTATACTGGATCTGCTTATAAAAGGCATGAGTCAGATGGGCTAAAGGCCCAGTTTCCTATCTCCATTTTCTGAGAAATGGGTAGCTGGGCTAGAACTGGTGTCCTGATGTGGTTGTCACTTTTCCTCGGACACTTTCAGGATCTGATGGGGACCTTGTGACAGAGCAAAGGCAGGCCCGCCTAGCCACAGGCTTCTTCCCTGTCATCAGCCTGCTGAACCACTCATGCAACCCCAACACCAGCCTGGCCTTCAGGGGCTCTGTGGGTACCATCCAGGCATCACGACATATTGCATGCGGGCAGGAGATCCTCCACTGTTATGGTGAGCCCCCCTGGAGGCCCTCTCCTTTCTGTACTTCAAGGAGGAAGGGTCTGAGCCCTAAACAGAGAGGCCCCGTCATCACCCAGCTACCCTATACCCTGCCCACACACATCCCCTGCATATTTCTTATGAAGTACCTTTTCTGAAAGTACCCCCCTGGTTCCTGCTTTCTCATGACCTTGGAGCCTGTGTTCTCCTGCCTCCATCCCCTGGGTTTGGCTATTGAGGCTTCCACAGAGTTGTTGTTACAGACCATCTGCTGGGCCAGGGTGAGTGTGCTCCAGCTTTTCCCCTCCCTTTCACATCCCCTGTTGGTTGTGTCTCACAACAGGACCTCATGCATGCCGCATGGACATTGCCACAAGGCAGCAGAAGCTGAGATCTCAGTATTTCTTTGACTGCTGCTGCCAGGCTTGTCAAGATGAGGAGACACATTGGGCCAGCACAACACCCAAACACAGTGGGTTCCGTTGCCCTACCTGCAAGGTGGCTCTTCAGGTACCTTTACTCCTTGGGTCTGTGCCTTTCATACTGCTCTCTGCTCCAGGCCATGCCTTGAGTTCTTGTTTTCAAGGTGACTCTCTCCACAACCCCCACCCAGATTCTCCCTCTAGTATTAACAATAAGTAACTGATACATAGTGCATTAAGTAACTGATACATAGTGCATTAAGGTTTACAAAGTCCTTCACATACATTCTCATTAATCCTCACAACAAACCATGAGAGGATCTCCCATGGGCACAATCATGGCTTGTTTTGCAGATGAAGAAAGGGAAGTTCAGAAAGAGGCTTGCCTGTGCTCACATAGCTAAAGGCTCTCAGAGGTGGCCCAGTTGCTCAGGGCTCTCCTGCCTCCAGATCTAGCATTTCCTCCACAACCCTGCCCAAGGGTACAGCATAAGATCTTTTCCCCTCCTTGGTTCATCTGGCATGTTGGTAGATGCCTTAGTGAAGCAAGGCACTGATTGGTAAAGTATAATGAGAAAGGTAGTGGATTTGGAATCCAAGGACCTGGGTTCTAAACCTGGCTCTATTGCCTTATCCCCTACCCATGAGAGGACTGAACTGGATGGCCTCTGAAGTCCCTTCCAATTCCAAGCCCTGTCATCTTATGGAGTATTAGTAAACTATCAGACAAGAGCCCACCCCACATTCACCCTACTTACCTCAAAGTGGCTCTGCTTTCTATTGATACTCAGTCTGTCACCTGCCCAGTTTGAAAAACAAAAAAACTGTAGTGCAGAGTTTAGGAACTGAGGCAAAAAGAGCCTGAGGCGTTTGAAAGGAATAGCTGGTTTGTGCTATATCTGTTCAAAAAGGCCATCCCCAAGTGATATCCACCTTGGACTGTCCTTAGAAGAGCAATGCAGACACTCAGAGCTGGGAAGGGACATCAGAGACTCAGCCTCCTTTGTGAATTAGAACTTTAGATTTGGAAGGAACTTAAGAGACTATCTAGTCCAGCCTCATTTTACAAACGAGGAAACCTAAGATACAGAGGAGTTAAGAAGCCTACCCATGGCTACATTGATTATACATAATTCAAACTAAGCTCTCTCTCCATATCCAACACTCTTTCTCCTGAACCTCAGTGTCTCCCTTATCCAATTCCTACCTCAACAAGAATCCACAGCATCTCCCACCAGTGTTCACTTAGGATCTACTTGAATACCTCCTTTAAAGAGTAAGTCATTCCTTTCTTAGTTAAGGAGATGAAGAGAATTTTAGACAAATTAGATATGATAGAGAACTGGAGAAAACTGAATGGGAATAGAAAGGAGTATGCCTTTTTCTCAGCTGTACATGGCACCTTCAAAAAAACTGGCCATGTATTAAAGCAGAAAAAAAAATCTCACAAACAAATGTAGAAAAGTAGAAACATTAATATACTCTTTTCAGACTATAATGCAATAAAAATTATATTCAGTGAAAGGTCTTGGAAGCACAGACTAAAAAATAATTGGAAACTAAATAATCCTAAAGAATGAATGGATCAAAGAGCAGATTCTAGAAACAACCTTCCAAGACAGCCTGTTTCACTCTGGAGCAGCACTCTCACCAAATTCAGCCAGGCTTTGGGCATGATGTGAAGACATGGTGTTCTCTATCCCCTGCAGGGCCAGGAACCTCAAAGGCATCTTCTGATGCAAAAGGCCACTGGTGGCCTATAGAGCCAGAGCAGAAACCTTCCTTTTGTATCTTTGTATCTGTCCTTCTTAGCCAGGTGCCTAAATGCTAAATGGTTGAATTGAATAGAATTGACAGCAGCTACCCTCCCCCTCTCCCCCCCAATTGGCTATTTACATTGGGCTGCTGCAGTAGGACAGAAATAGGGGTGAGTCAAGCTGCCTTCCCCAGGGGGATGACGCTCTGCTCTGCAGTGGAGACTGCACAGCCGTGGTAAGCAGAACTCACCTGGTGGGCCAGTTACAAGACCTTCAGCAGCAGGTGGAGGTGGCCTTGGAGCTGCTTAGAGGTGGTGACACAGGTAAGAGCCCCTTTCTTCCCCCCCCCCCCCCAATCACTTTGGTTCACACCCAGGGCCTCAAGTGTTTACTGAATTTAATGGGATTATCCCTATGTCAGCCACAAGGTGGCTGTGTCACCCACAGACACCAACACCAGCTTTATCAATTTATCAATTTGAAGCTCATGAAATGGCTCATACAGCCAGGCTGGCATCCCTCCCAGTGATGGAAAAGTTTTCTCTGACGTGTGGGCCCATGAGTCATTCCCTTTTTTTTTTTTTTTAAATTCCAAGACCTCATTGACTCAACTTCCCAGAAGTATGGTTGTGTCCCCTATAAGGTTGGATATTTCCAGAGGGCAGTGGGGCACGGGCATTTTTTGAGGGGCTGAGTTCTAGAGAAACCATAGCCTATTGGACCCTGTGGGCAGCATGGCATCGAGAAGCTTGGTAGGGGTGGAGTTCCAACTCCGGACTCTGGAGTAGAACCACAAACCACTGTAGGAGCCAAAGATATGCTCCCTGCCTGTGGCTGATGGGTCCCAATAGGGAACATGGTGCTTAGTTGAGAAAGTAGGAGACTCCTCACTCTCTTGCTCAGCCAGCCTCTATAGAGCTTGGGTCCTTAGCTTCTGCTGCCCTGTTTTTGTTTGCATTGATAGCTCGAGCTGTCCAGCTTTTGTTGGGGTGCCAGCAGGAGGCTGAGAACTTCTTAACCTCGGAGCACATGTTTATGGGAGAGATTGAGGACCACCTGGCCCAGGCATATGCCAGCCTCGGTAGGGCATTTCCCCCAGGAAAAGGGGGTGGGTCATTTTGTTTTGTCTTGGCTTAACTGTCTACTGATTTAGTCTTAGTGAGTGTCTCCCTTAAACTCAGACCTTCTTTCCTTTTAGTTCACTCTCACCTACCCTCCCTCTAGTTTTTCCCTTTAGTTCACTCTCACCCACCTATTGCTGTAATAGAGTGAGTGTGGTTCTCTTCCTGGAATCAGGTTGTGTTTCCTAACAGGGAATTGGCCCAAATCCGCAGCCCACTTGCGAAAGAGTCTTCAGGTGGTGGAGGCCCAGCATGGACCAACCAGTGTGGAGATAGGCCACGAGCTTTTCAAGCTGGCCCAGGTCCTTTTCAATGGGTAAGACTCCTCAGGCATCACCCCAGCCCTCCACCCAAGCACACACCTGGGCATGCCCTTAGCCAGACTCACTTTCTTTCTTTTCCCCATCCCAAAAGCTTCACTAAGTTCTTTCTGGTAGTTTGAATTTCTGAGTAGCTTTCTGATTTCCTCTTCAGGGGATAATTGAAGTATCTCTCTTTCTGACATAATGAGAACACTTGTGCACCATGCTGAGAGAGATGACCATGCACTTGGAGATCCAAATTATGCTCCCCAAACAGAATATGGCGTTCCCACCTACTGCCAACCTTCCCTGGTTAGTGCCTCCAGTCCAACCCTGTGGGCATTTATTAAATGCCTACTCTGTGCAAGGCACCAGGGACACAAAGACAGAATGGAAAACAGCCCACACCTTCCTTCCTTTCATTTCTCAGCAGCCCTGGACTCAGCTGTCTTCTGGATCCCCTCTTCCTTGCACCCACCCTTTCTTCTAAGAGTGGTGTTAATTATATGTTCCACTTCCTCTTCTCTCTGTCTTCTTTGGGAAGCCCTGATTTTAGCATTTCTGAACAACCCCCCCAAAAAACAGATAGTGTTGGTAAGAGAGGTTCCTAAGCTGCTTTTCACAGTCAGTAGATCTCGATAGGCAAAGTTCACATCCAGCCTCGGACACTGGCTGTTGTATAACTTGGCTCCATCTCTAATTCCCCTGAGCCTCTTGACAGCTAAGACTGATTTAGAGATGGGCTTCAGTAGCACAGGTGGAAGGACAGTCATAGGGCCTCAGCTTCTTAAGGAGTGGGGAGGAAACACAGAGAGAGTCCATCTTCTGCCAGCATGAAAGAGGAATAGTTATGACTTTATGCAACTCACTTAACCCCAATTGCCCTGCCCTCCCCACTCCAAAAAAAAAAAAGGAGTAGTAAAAGTTGAACTTGCAGGGGCGGCTAGGTAGTGCAGTGAGTAGAGCGCCGGCCCTGGAGTCAGAAGGACCTGAGTTTGGATCCGGCCTCAGACATTTAACACACACAAGCAAAAAACCTAGCTGTGTGACCTTGGGCAAGTTACTTAACCCCAATTGCCCTCCAAAAAAAAAAAAAAGGAAAAAAAAAGTTGAGCTTGCAGTCAGTCAGCAGCAACTTTGGGTTGGTGTCCCTGGAGGAAGGTGGCCCAGGCTCTGTGTGACTCCTGACAAGCATTCCTCATGCCTCAGCACACACTGGACCATCCATGTCAGCCCCTGACCCGGACTAGAAGCTGCACAAAGGCAGTGGCCAGTCATGTTCATCCCAGAGCAAGTTATACAAGGCCATGCTCAGTCACATGATAGAGGGGGGTAACCTCTGCTTGCCTCTTTTGGTCCAGGTTTGCAGTCACTGAAGCGATGAGTGCGATAGAGAAGGCAGAGAAGGTTCTGTCCATACACTATGGCCCTGAGAATGAGCAGGTGCAAGAATTACAGCAGATGAAAGCCTGCTTACTGGAGTTACCAGGCCTCCCTGCGGAGCCCACAGCATAGGGATAGGCCCACAGCATCTGCCTGTGGCACCTTGACACCTCCAGGAAATGTAAGCAAAAATGTCATCATAGTGCTGGTAAAGAATGAGGCCCTTAAAACAATGGAACTGCGGCCAAAAAGTCACTAAACCATCTGTACCCTTGGGCCCAGCAGCCCCACTGCTGGCATCAGTCCCAAGGAGGCTCATGTACACAGAACTTTTTCTAGCACAGGATTTTTTGGTGGCAAAAAACCGGATATCCAGTGGGTGTTTATCAGCTGGAAAATGGCTGAATAAATTCTATCTATAACTGTAAATGGTAAGAAAAGACCACCAGGATGAATTCCTAGCCACTTGGGGAGGCTTCTGTGGGGTGATGCAGAGTGAAGTAAGCAAACCAAGGGAACAGTTTACCCACAGACCATCATAATGTAAAAGAAAACCTCAGTGAATGACATCAGTGACCAGGCACAGCTTCCAAGAATGAGGGTCCCATGGACCTCCCTCCACTTGGGAAAGAGGTGGGGAACCACAGGTGTAGAATGGGGCATATGTTGTTAGAGGGCCCAATATATCCATTTGCTTACTTTATTGTACTTCTCTGTTACAAGTTGGGGTAGGTCCAGTATTGGGAAATGGCTGAGATTTTAAAAAAGCATCAAACCCTTAAGAAAAAAATAAATGGCTTCAGGGAAATCCCATGCCAGGTATGTGATGTGGGGCAGGGGCAGGGGAGCCAAAATTACTTCAGTGAGAGAGATGGGCTTTCAAGGTTACCATTATTCTGAGGACTGTTCCCTGAAACAAGAAAATGTCCCAAACTAAGAACTGACCCCCTTATGGGACCGAAGACAGAGGTCTAGAAACACTGCATTCCTTTGAAAGGAGCTAGACTTTCCCTGGGTCTGAGCCTCTGGACTCATGGCCAGGGTCCAACCCACTAAACTGTTAGAGTCAGCTTCAGTGGAACGGGCCTGTTGTTTCCAGTGGTCACATGATGCTGTGTACGCCCCTCAAGGGGCCTTAACTAATGGTGATGGTGTCATTAAGAACAAAAAGTTCCTCATAAGAAAACATGGAGTTGATGTGGTCTCTTCTCTAACAAGTAACACAGGGCTTCACATACACATTCATTTCACTGGAGGCAGGAAAGGGGGAGTCAGTTTACTCGGGGCGGGGGGAGGGCTATTTGGCAACTCCAAATTTGACTTAAGCCATTTTTCCAGTTTCTTCTGTCTAGTTTCCATTCTGTTCCCTAACTCAGCCTTCTGAGCAGACTAGCAGAGCAGGACATGCCGTCATGATTTCATAATACTTGGGCCTCTTTTGTAAATTTCCCAGCTTGGAAGTGACATTGAAAAGGGCACCTCAGCCATTCCTCAAAAGGCAGAACACCCCAAGCCCAGGCTCACTATATGAGTATCCAGCAAGGAAGGAAGGAAGGGTCAACTGTGGTTTCAGACCCAGGCTGAGACTGATGATCCCACCTATATACATGAGGATGGTGCAGCCCTCAGCCCACCCAGAAAGCTAGCAAACAACTCAAGAGCTAGAAAATTCTGCTTGTTAGAAAGCCACTGGCAACTGGGAAAGGCCAGTTACCCACTATTTTGATGTGGACAATTCGGGCCATGTCCAAGTAGACCTGGGTGATGAGTGGAGCTACATTGTCAGGAAATTAGAGCCTCCTTGGAGCTAGGGATATGGACTTTGGGGTCCGTACTACCCCAAGAGGTCTGAACTTAGATTTCAGGGGAGTCTGGGAGCTTGGATAGGAAAAAAAATTACCCCTTTTCATATCTCTAACTGAAATCAAGCATTTCCTTCCCTGATGAATAGAGGCACCATATGTGATTCTTCTAAGGGATCTATAGATGTCCTCAGACTGCCCCAGGGGGCCCCTGAGCTCACAGAAGGGAGGAAGCCCTACCAGAGGCCCTGCAAGTGTCAGGACGAGTTTGCGAAAAAGCAGAATGTCTGTTTTCCCAACTGTTCGCCCTGTTGTGGCAAGTTTGTTATGTGCCATGGGCACGTCTGAAGTGCTCAGGACCATCTTTCGTCCAGTTCTGCCTCCTTGGCCGGTACTGATGGCTGTTTTCTTCTAACCTCTATGGGTCCCAAAAAGGATCCAGGGAATTCTCTCCTGGCTACTTGACATGAGAAATGTGTTCCTGGAAGACTGTTTGGAAATGGACTCCTCTCTTACATGTGGACTTAACAAGCTTTTCAACTTTTGCACAGACTCTTGGGCATCTCTTTTGTAAATGAAGAATTCTTTTAGGGAAACAAATCCCTCCCCTTGCATATCTGGCTCTTCTTTACCCCAGCCCTGCTGTTCCTCCTGACTCCTCTGTATCTATGATATCCTTCCACTTGTTATCTTTGGCCCCATTAGTAACCAAACCCACCTCCCCGATGTAGCATCCCCAAGCCCAACCCCATTGCCACCTCCTCCATGAAGACCACAGAGCTCTGTTTGCCAGGCAGTATTATGTATGGTAGTAATTGGTTTGATCATATTCACTTAAGGACTGTCAGGGGTATAAGGGCAGGGGCGGTGTCTTACCTAAGCTTCGAATGTGTGGTTGCATACAATCCATGTTTAATAAATATTGAAGGAATCTAGACCTGAGCCATAGGCAGGCAAATGGGCCGTGGCAGATTCACATAGGTGGATATTAGGGACAGGAGGAATGGACTGTCCTACAGGAGCTAAAACTGTATCATGGGACCCTTCAGCTTCTGTCCAGCTCAGGGATCCTGGGCATGATATGGTAAAATAGCTCCTGGACTCAGATTCCACACATTTAAGTTGGAGTTCCAGCTCTGCTCCTCACTAGCTATGAGGGAAGGGGTAGGGTTTAGTATGCTAAACATGAAGTTAGGGAGTGCTGGATTCAAATCCTGCCCCAAACAAGCAGGTAAATCACCTCTCCAAAAGTCTCTGTTGTCCCATATGTGAAAAGGGAATAATGATAGCCCCTACCTCATAAAGTAACTAGAAAGTTCCAATAAGGAAAGGTATATAGAAAATGGGACAAGTAAGTGGCACCATGGATAGAGCACTGGGCCTGGAGTCAGGAAGACCCAAGTTCAAATCCAGCTAGCTGTGTGACCCTGGACAAGTCACTTAACCCTCTTTGCCTTGGTTTCTCATTCATAAAATGAGATGGAGAAGGAAATGACAAACCACTCCAGTACCTCTGCCAAGAAAGCCCCAGATGGGGTCATGAGGAGTCAGACATGACTGAACAACAAGAATAGAAAGTATTTTGAAACTGCTATATAAATGGTAGCAAGGCCTTGGGCAAGTCACTTAACCTTGGGGAACCTGTTTCTTCATCTGTAAAATGGGGATAACATTCAGACCCTCTCCCATACAAAATTATAATAAAGGTCAATAAGATTTGTTTGTTTGGGCTGGGCCCATGATTCCATTGGGGTAGAAGAGTTGCTGGGGGCACAGAGAGGCCAAGGACTCACCCAAGGTTACAGTAGAGGTGAGCTGCCAGACTCTGGAGCGTTTCCTAATAGCTGAGTGCTGTCTGAATACCTGTGAATCTTCACAGAATCTCAGAAGTGACCCAATCTATGCCTCAAAGGAAGGCCTATCAGGACCAGCCCTTCTCCTCCCTTCTCCCCCTTTTCCTCCTCATGTAGTCCTTGCACATAGTAGGCACTTAAATAAATGGTTATTGGATTGAATTGGGGAAACCCTCCACCTTTCAAGGCAAATCATTCTCCCTATGGACAGCCCTCTTTGTTATCAAACTTAAATTTTCCTCTTTGCCAATTCTGCTCTGCTCCTGGGTCTGCCCCGAGTGCCAAAGAGAACCTTGCCCTTTAAATACTTAAAGGTGCCTTTAAGCTGGGTTAAAAAGGAGGGCAGCCCACCCTGCGGCAGAAAGGTTCCCCAGGTTATTGTGAAATGCAGGCTAATGCCGGGTTTCCATGGTCCCAACCTGAAAAGCCAGAAGCCCCGCTGGAACCACAGAGCCCACCGCCCAAGACAGAGGAAAAGCAGGCAGTTCCCAGAGGCTCACATGACCACCTTTATTGCAGAGTGTGTGGGAAAGTCGAGGGTCAGCCCACGGACAGCACATGCACCAGTCGGCCTGGTTTTCCTCTTTGCCCTGGGCCACTCAGGGGCCCCTGGGGTCCAAGACTTTGCCAATGAAGAGAAGGGCGCCAGTGTCCGTGTCCCGGAGAACAAAGATAAAAGGCTTGTTTAGGTGGTAGTCCAGGGGGAAGGTGAGTCGAGCCGGTTGGATGCTGGGGCTGGGCCCTGTTCCTGCTCCATCCTCATTCCATTCAAAGGCTGCCCTGTGTTCCACCTGAGTGAGTTTGATGGGTTTGCCCGTGATCTTGCTGAAATCTGGGGCATCAAACAAGGACTGGAGCTCTAAAGAGAGGAGAGATTACTGTGAGAAACCACTTGTCCCTAGAGGTGCAGGGACAGTTTTGTGCTAGGGCTGGAAGGGACCTTCAGGGCTATCCCCAGCCCTTCCTTTATAGAAGAGAAAACTGCTACCCAGAAATATTAAGGGACTTGCTTCTGGTCACATAGAGAGCAAGAAGGGAACAATCATTCAGTGGAGCCAATCCTGGGTTTGTAGCAACCTGCCTCTGCCTCCTAAACCTGTATGGCCAGTCAGGCCCTCAAGGCCTCATTTTCTCATTTGTAGAATGGCCCCAGGGCGGGGGTGGAGGGGTGGGCTGTGATCACAATCCTGAGATTCCAGATCTGGGTTCTTTTCATTGCACCAGACTGAATCTCAGGTCCCCACAAGGGACCTTAGAGATTAGAAGCTCCGAGATTGAAAGCAGGAAGGTACCTGAGAAGTTCCCTACCCTAACTTTTATTTTATAAATGAGGAAGCAGGCCCATAGAGGCCAAGTGTAGTCCAAATCCCATGAAACTTCTACTAATATAACAGTAATCATAGCCATTTATCACGTACTTCAAGGTTGGCAAAATGTGTCGGGCCTTATTTCATTTGTACTTGGCAACAACCCCATGAGGCAGGTGTCTTTATTACTCCCCCTTCACAGATGAGAAAACTGAGGCTTGGGAGATTTAGTGACTTAAGAAGCAGAGGAAAGAAAGAAAAGAGGGAGGAAGGGAAGAAGAAAACAGGTCCTCTGACTCCTTCATTTAACATTGAGAGAGAGTGAGAGAGAGAGAGAGAGAGAGAGAGAGAGAGTGTGTGTGTGTGTGTGTGTGTGTGTGTGTGTGTGTGTGTGTGTGTGTGTGTGTGTGTGTGTGTGTATGTATGTCTGCTTTAGGAAAATCCCTTTGGCAGCTGAACAAAGGAAATTGGGATGAGGAGAGACAGGAGGAAGGGACACCAATGAGGAAGCCATTGCCATAGTTCAGGTGAGAAGTGATGTCGGCTTGAATGAGCCTCAGGCTGTCAGTGGAGTCAAAGGGGTGTCTTCAAAAAAGAGGTGAGTGATCTGAGCTGACAAGGCCCATGGGAACAGGCAGTGAGAGGCCTTGCCCTTCTTGCCAACTTGTAGTGCCCAAGTCACCCAGGATTTCAGGAGACTAGATGGGGAGGAATCCAACCTCAAAAATCCCCACAGCTGCTCAGATTAGGGAACCATCTCAGGCCTGAATCACTGGTGTTCGGCTCCCTCCCCATGATGTTGTGGAAAGAACACTGAACTCGGGGCCACAAGACCTGGGTGGACATCTCAGCTCAGATACTAGCTGGGCATTCTGGAGCAAGCCACTTAACCTCCCTGAAGTCTTATTTTCCACATATGTCCAATGGGGATAATATGTATTTGCACCCCTTCTCTGGGCCTCACTTTCCTTCTCTGTAAAATGGGTATGATAAGACTTCCACCACCTTCCTCTCAAAGCCGTTAAGAGGTCTCAAATGGGATGATGCATGTTAAAGCTCTTTGCAAAATTTAAAAACAAACACTGTTCAAATGTCAGTTATTGTTTATTCCCTGCCTCACAGGACCGGGGTGAGAAAAGGCCCTAGAAATGCTCAGCAGTTTCCTCAAGCCTGTGGGACCAAATCCAGACTCCCCTTCTTGGCATCTAAATCCTTTTCCAATGTGTATCCTCTGGATACACACGTATACACACATGTACATACACAGAAGCATATGTATTCACATATATGTACATATAACCATGTGTATAGGAATAGGTGTATAGATATATACACAGCTATATACATACATACATACAGATAGATGCTAGTGCTTCCATTTACACATTTCCGCATTCCAGCCAAACTGCCCTGTTCACCAGAGAGGGAAGGGGTTCAAATTCTGTTTCTGTCCCTGACTACCCTGTGTGACCTTGGGCAAGTCACCTAACCTCTGGGGGCCTCTGTTTCCACCTTTGTCAGATGCAAAAGTTGCACCAAATGGTGTCTAAGGTCCTTCCATCCCTAAAGTCTATGCTATGCCCCATTGCTGGTGTCACCTGCTTGCCCACTTACTCAGCTGTTTCACAGTTTCAGTGATTTGGCCATCATGGGTCAGCTTGATCTTAGGCACGGTCAGCACGGCCTGGACGGTCTTCAGTTCCCTGTCGATATCATGGACAAATTCGGAAGTGAGACTCTCCTCAATCATGGTCAAGTTTTGGGTCACTCTCACAGGCAGGAAGAAGATTATAGTCATGCTTCCACTCAAGGGCAGCTGGGCTATCTGAGAAGGCAGAAAGAAGCATTCCAAGGTTAACAGGATGGGGGTCACATGCACACTCCCACAGTCACAGCCACCATATCTTCTGCTAGAGTTTATGAGGGGGACTCACCCCTTCATCACCAGTCCTACCACCACAATTATCCCAATGTCTCCATGGCGAATAGTATAGCCCAGTCACTCAACATTTATTAATCCACCTGCTACAAACCAGGCAACATGTTAAGTGCTGGGATACAAAGAAAGACAAAAGATTGGTCCTGCCCTCAAGGAGCTCCCAGTCTAATGGGGCAAACAGCATGCAAGCAACTATACACAAACACAATATAGGCAGGAGAACTAGGTCCCCCTAGAGGGACCAATATAGGATGGAGGGTCAGAGGACCTAGGTTTGAATCCCAGTTCTGCTGCTGTGTGACCTTAGGCAAGTAACTCACCCTCTCTGGGCCTTGGCTTCTACCTCTGAAAGATGAGGAGACAGAACTCCCTAATCTCTGAGGTCCCTTCCAGCTCTGAAATCTGCTCTTTAGCTAAATGCCTCTGAGTCCTTCTGCATGGACACCTGGTAAGCACTTTCTCCTGCTGATGCTGCCACAAACAAGCTTCTTGTTTTTCCTTAGGGGAACAGGAAATGAAATATTCAACTGCTTTCTGACCACAGCCTGAAACCAAGGGTACTTGGAAGGAATTCTCAGCCAAGACAACAATGGGCAGGTGGAGCTGGAATTGGATTCTGAGTCTCTCCTTTCCCCCCAAAGCTTCTAGGGTCAAATACCAACTCTCCTGTTTAGCATTTGAAGCCCTTCCCAACTTGGTGTGGCCAGTCTTTCCAGGATGCTCACCCATCATGCATCCCCATTGAAGCATTCAGTCCAACTGCCCCTACTTGAGGCTCCACATCCATTCCCTTCCATCTCCCACCCCTCCCTATGCCTTTGTCCAGGCTGTCCCCCCAGTCTGGTACTCACACCTGCATATATACGAGGAACACACCATATAATGTCACTCATTCAGATTTCATTCGGTCAGAGCTGATGATAATTTACCGAAGGCTACTTTTCTAATATTTAGGAAGGATGGCATTAGTGAGCTGCCATAACAGAGGAAGCATGCTACCATGAAGTGGAAAGCAGAGAGCTCAGGTGCCAATGCATGAAAGCCTGGGCACATCGCCTGGCTTCTCTGGAAAAGGAGGGGAGTCAGACTAGATGGAAGGTCCTCTAAGGTCCTTCTCCAGGACTTGAGGCTATCCTGTGGCCCTTCTCTTGAGCTCCCCCTTTCTTCCACTTCTTTCTCTTTGGGAGCTGAGGGTATTTCTGGTTGGGGGGTGGAGTGGGAAGGAAGGCCCCATGGGGCATCTAGGTGGCGCAGTGAATAGAGCACTGGCCCTGGAGTCAAGAGGGCCTGAGTTCAAATACAGCCTCAGACACTTAACACACACACACAAAAATAAACTAGCCGTGTGACCTTGGGCAAGTCACATAACCCCTCTTGCCCTCCAAAATGCAAAAAAAATAAAAGGAAGGCCCATGTGGTTCATTTGGCTCCATCCTTTTATCTTTGTTAGCTGACCCTGGGGAGGAGGAATGGTGGTACCTTCTCTTCCCCCTCTCTAGTCCCTCCACTTTCTGTCTCTCCTAGCAATACTAAAGCCTCCCCTCTATCATCTCCAACTTACCTTGTCTGTATCTTACTTGCAAATATTTTCTTCTCCACTGACATCCTCCAGGGGAGGAACTGTCTTTTGCCTTTCTTTGTATCCCAAGGACTTAACACAGTGCCAGGCATACAATAGGTGCTTAATAAATGCTTCCAGCACTGAATCTATGGTGGAAAAAGCTCCGACATGTCTGGTGGGACCATGAGATAGTCTCTTCCCCCTCTCTGAATCTCATTCATATTATCTGTAAAATGGGGATAACGACCCTCTGGATTGGGAGTCAAAGGACCATTCAAACCACTTGCTCCCTGTGTGACCTTCACCTCCCCTAAACCAGCCCCACTGCCAGACAGACCTTGCAGTTGAGGTCAGAGTCCAGGCCATAGCGAAGGATGGCCTTGGGGTCTGACATCATGGGGACCCTGATGGTCCTGTCTTCATCCAAGTGGAAATCCTGAAGTGAAGTTTTTCTGGAGTCAAACTTTGTCACCCACTGCCCTGGAAAGAGACATCAGACAGGGACCTTTCAGCAGAGTGAGTAAAGCAGGGACTAGGAAAGTCAAACTAAAGGAAGCAATGGGTTTATACTAGGCCTTAAGAAAACTAGATGGGGGTGGCTAGGTGGTGCAATGAATAAAGCGCCAGCCCTAGAGTCAAGAGGACCCAAGTTCAAATCTGGCCTCATACACTTAACACTAGCCGTGTGACCTTGGGCAAGTCACTTAACCCAATTGCTCTGCCTTTCCCCCTCTCCAAAAAGCAAAAAAGAAAAGAAAACTAGGTGGTTGGAAATTGTTCTGGTTAAAGAAAACCTCTGAGTATGAGCATAGGACGGTAGCCAGAATCCAAAATACAGCTACCTAGAATGTGGGATCCAAAGCAGGGTGTACAGGACATTAGAAACACTTTTTTTAAAAGTAGCATTAGAGGGGTGTCTAGGTGGCACAGTGAATAGAGTACCAGCCCTGGAGTCAGGAGGAACTGAGTTCAAATCTGGCCTCAGATACTTAACACAAAACTAACCATGTGACCTTGGGCAAGTCTCTTAACCCCAATTGCCCTGCCTTCCCCCCTCCAAAAAAAGCAAAAAAAGTAGCATTAGAAAGAAAGAAGCTGGGGCAGAGTCAAGCTGTAGGAGTAGAAACAGGACCTCTGAGTAGTTCCAGCTCCCACCACTTCCAATCTATGTAAAAGGAGACTCTGAACAAACTTTGGAGCTACAGAACCGACAAAATGACCCAGAGAAGCTAACCTCCAGCTGAGGACAGCCCGGCAGGCCAGCAGGGAGCAGCCAGCACAGCACTCTGGGAGCCATCCCCAGTCCCATGTGAGCCAGAGGTTTTAGTACCAGGGCGGCCTGACCAGCTGCTGGCTAGAGGGACTCCAGAACACCAGCAGCTGTGTCCGTGTCCAGAATTATCAACACGTAGTTGCCAAAGACAAAGTGAGAGGTCAGTGCTATGTGGACTTTGGGACCAGCAGTTGAGAGAGAGTATCAGCCTCTTTCCCCCAGGGAGAGAAGCTGCTGAGACTCAGGCGCAGCTGCAACATGGTGGTAGCTCCTGGCCTGCAGACTCTGAGGGGACTAGGTGACTGGTCTGAGGGGTAATCGATCTTACTTTAAGCTTCTTGGATCTGGATTGCAGTCTGGGGTGGAGGTCCTAGGGTGTGTGACCAGCTTGCCAGAGTGTGTGGAGGCTTCAGAGAGGGCACCCAACTAATACCTCCGGCAGCTGAGAAAACCCCAGTATTTGGGACGGAAGCTCTCCTGTCTGGTGGCAGAGTCCTACTGTAGCAAAAAGCCCAGGGGTCAAATGACTGAGTGGCAACATGAGTAGGCAAAGGAAGCAAAATAAACAGAGTACCCCAACTTTATACTCCTACTTTGGCAACAAAAAGGATCAAAGCATGGAACAGGAGGAAGACAGTGAAGTCAGAACTCCTACACCAAAAGCTTCCAAGAAAGATACAAGCTGGTTACAGGCCATAGAGGACCTTAAGAAGCAAATAAGAGAAGTGGAGGAAAAATTGGGGAGAGAAACGATGCAAGAAAATTATGAAATGAGAGTCAACAGCCTGACTGAGGAAAATAGCACCTTAAAAAATAGACTAACTCAAATGGCAAAAGAGGCTCAATAAGGCAGAGGAGAAGAATGCCTTAAAAAGCCAAATTTGCCAGATGGAAAAAGAATCTCAAAAGCTCACTGAAGAGAATCAATCCTTCAGAATTAGATTGGAGCAATGGAAGCTAGTGACTTTATGAGAAATCAAGATGCTATTAAACAGATCCAAACAAATGAAAGAATAGAAGGCAATGTGAAATATCTCATGGGAAAAACCACTGACCTGGAAAATAGATCCAGGAGGGATAATTTAAAAATTATTGGACTACCTGAAAGCCATGATCAAAAAAAGAACCTAGAAATCATCCTCCAAGAAATTCTCAAGGAAAACTATCCTGATGTTTTAGAACCAGAGGGCAAAATAGAGGTTGAAAGAATCCACTGATCACCTCCTGAAAAAGATTCCAAAAAGAAAACTAGGAATATTATAGCCAGGTTCCAAAATTCCCAGATCAAGGAGAGAATATTACAAGCAGCCAGGAAGAAACAATTTGAATATTGTGGAAACACAATCAGGATAACACAGGGTCTGGCAGCTTCTACACTGAAGGATCGAAGAGCCTGGAATATGATATCCTGGAGATCAAAGGAGCTGGGATTAAAACCAAGAATCACCTACCCAGCAAAACTGAGTATCATGTTTCAGGGAAAAATATGGTCATTCAGTGGAATAGAGGACTTTCAAACATTCTTGATGAAAAAACCAGAGTTGAATAGAAAATTTGACATTCAGATACAAGAAGCAAGAGAAGCTTGAGAAGGTAAACAGGGAAAAGAAATCATAAGGAACTTATCAAAGTTGAATTATTTACATTCCTACATGGAAAAACAATCATCATAACTTATGAAACTTTTCTCAGTATAAAAATAGTTGAAGGGAATAGAAATATATATATGTGTGTATATATATATATATTATATCTGTCTATATAGAGGATATATGGGCATATGAATACATATATGAATGTGTGTATATATGTTTACAGATATACATAGATAGAGGGCACAGGACCAATTTAATAGAAAGGAATGATACTTAAAAGGTGAAATTAAGAGGTGAGAGAGGAATATAATGAAAGGAGATGGGGAGAGACAGAACGGGGTAAACTATCTCATATAGAAGAGGCAAGGGAAAATGGTTGCAATGGAGGGGAAGAATAGGAAGATAAAAAGGCAAAACCTTATTTTCATTGAATTTGGCTTGGGGAGAGAATGACATACACACTAAATAGGTTTTCTCACCCTACAGGAGAGTAGGAGGGAAGGGGATGAGAGGGGGGATGATGGAAGGGAGGGCAGGCTCGGGGGAAGGAAGTTGGAAGCACCCACTTTTGACAAGGCACAGGATCAAAATAGAAATAGAACAAGTTGGAGGTGGAATAGGAGGGAGGGAAATATAGTCAGTCTTTTACAATATATCTACTATGGTAATGTTTTGCATAACTACACATGTACAACCTATATTGAATTGCTTATCTTCCCAGTAAGGGTGGGTGACAAGGGAGGAAGGGAATGAATCTGGAATTAAAAAAAAAAAAAGAAAGAAAGAAGCTAATTTTGGTGTTTTGATATAGATAAGAGCCACACTAGAGAGATCATCTATCCCAAGCCCTTCATTTTCAAGATGAAGCAATGGCCAGAAGAGATTAAGCACCTTGCCCCTAGTCAGACAAGCAGGAAGTGTCAGAAACAGGCTGTGATCCCAGGGCCTCCAACTCCCAAGGCCCATGCTCTTCCATGTACCATGCTGCCTTCCTCTAATGTAACACACATTTTTGTAGCAGTCTGGGAGGAGGAGAGATGGGGAGGAAAGACTTTGGCTTCTCTTTTTGGGGGGGAAGGAGGAAGGGCACAGAATCCTTTTATGAAACTAGTCTACAGACATGATCATTTCAAATAATGGGGTTTTAGACCTAGGAGGGGCCTTAGAGCTCCTCCTGTCACCCACAGTGGGGTAGCGGATGGACCCCTGGCCCAGAATGATGAAGAATGTAGGCCTCACCACCTCAGACTCTCACCTGGCCAAGTCACCCTCTCTGTGTTTCCTTGTCTATGGAAAGGGGTGACAGCCCCTCCCCCACAAGGTGGTTTTGGGGATGGAGTGAAGTCATACAAGTGGAACACTTTGTGAACCTGGAAGTCATACAGAAGGATAAGCCTCTTTTGGGTTTTTTTGTGTTTGTTTTTAAAACCAGACCAATAATTTCATTGCATTGGGGAGGTCTTGGAAGAGTTTTCCAGCCACCATGGACCAGCACCAACTCTGCAATGCAGGGTCTTAGACATTTGTCTGGAGCCCCTAGAGCTCAAGTGAACTGTTCAGGACCACAGGGCCAGGAGGAGTCCAAGGCTAGAAATGGTAGGTCAGGCCACCAGAGGAGTCATTATAATAATAAAAGGGAGGAAGTCAAATAGGGCTCAGGGTGGGGTGGGGGCAAGACCCCTTTTATAAAATTAGTGTAAAGACACTATCATTTCATATAACAGAACTGAGTGCTATAAGAGATTAGAAGTGATCAATCTGATTATATGACCCTGGGCACACTAACTTCCCAGTGCTGTGGACTGCCCTCCAAGACTAGAAGAGTTCCTTATACTAGCTAATAATGTAGGTCCTCACAAGATAGCTAGCTGCTATTATTAGCCCCAATCAACAGATGAGGAAACTGAGACTAGAAGAGCTTAACTGACTTGCCCAGGCTCACCCAGCTAGTGCCTGAAGCCAGATTTGAACCCAGGCCTTCCTAACCCCAGGGCCAGTGCTCTGTCTGCTTTACCACCAGCTGCCTGTATGAATAAAACCACAGATCCAGGCCCTACCTTCACATATCTCCTGCAAGCAGCCCTTCTCAGGCCTCCTTTATCTTAGTGCCTTCCCTCTCAGAGTCCCCCAAATTTATCCTGCATGTACCCTATTTGTCCATAGCTGTTAGCCCCATGCCTCCCTGTTCAAGGGCACAGACTGCCTTTAGCCTCTCTTTGAAACTTAGTGTATTGCCTGGAACATAACGGTGATTGTTGAATCATTTTCAGTTGTGTCCAACTCTTCATGGGGTTTTCTTGGCACATACTGGAGGGGGTTGCCATTTTCTTTTCCAGGTCATTTTACAGATGAGAAAACTGAGGCCTACAGGGTTAAGTGACTTGACCAGGGTCACACAGCTAATGTCTGAGGCTGGATTTGAACTTCTTAACTCCAGGCCCAGCACTGTCCACTGTACCACCTAGCTGCCCATGGAACATAATAGGTACTTGATAAATAAATGCTTATTGACTTAAATAGACTGTTTTTGTTATTACAGAGAAGGGAAGGGAAGCCCAGAGGGGGGAGAAGTCAATCAGTCAATATGTATTTATTGAGTACCTACTGTGTGTGGCCCTATATTAAATGCTGGGGACACAAAGAAAGGCGATAGACAGTCCCCTCCCCTAGGAGCTCACAGTCACTCAGGGGAGACGCTGTGTGCGCATGCTATGGACAGACAATGCATACAGAATAAATAGGAAACTGATGAAGGGAAGGTGTTAGAACTAAGAGATTGGGATTCTGCTAAAAGCCAGGAGGGAAGCATCTTGCCCTCAATCAAATAACCAGTCTGTAGGAATGCCAGGGCGAGAACCTAAGGACCAATTTCATGCTGCTTTGAAATGCTAATTCACCAACTGCTTCTCCTACTCTCAGGCTCCCCTGCTGAGATCTGGAACTAATATACATTCCTGGAAGTCAGTGCTTAAAGCAAGGGCGCCATCCAGCTGCTTTCAGAGGCTCCTGGAGCAAGCCTTCCTCCTCCTCCTCCTCACTGGCAGACGGAAATCGTCCCAGAATGCCCATCACTGCCAGCCACGTGGCCTCCTGTCCCACTTCACGAGCTGGCCCTGGCTTCCTCACCCACAAAAAAAGACAATCCCAGTCTTCAGTTCGTCTAGGTCATCTGCCCATGGCTGCGGAGACATACTTGAAGGGGTTCCCTGTGCCCACTACCACTAGTTGGCATGAAGCCCTGCACTCCCCCTCCCTGGAACATATACATATATACATATACATATATATACATATATATGCATGCATATATGGGGGAGGGCAGAAGGCTGTTTGTCCCCAAGGCAGCTTCAAAGACTTAGGGTAGTGAATAGAGTACTGGCCCATCAGCGGGAAAGGGACCTACACAGGAAAAAAGTGTGGAGGAGTACACATGGAGGAAAAAACTCTCTGACACATCCTGGCTGGGCAACACTGGGCAAGTCACCTAATGACTCAGTGCTGGAGCAATTCTGTAAAACCCTAAGTTGAGTAGGGGTGGCTAGGTGGTGCAGTGGATAGAGCACCAGCCTTGGAATCAGGGGGACCTGAGTGCAAATTTGACCTCAGACATTTAATAGCTGCGTGACCTTGGGCAAGTCACCTGACTGACTGCCTAAAAAAAAAAAAAAAAGACCATAAATTGCAAAGAATTGTGTTAGTAGTGGGGATTCCTTCACCAGGACCTGACAGAATCACAGGCCAGTTAAAAACCAAACCTTCTGACCCATACATACAAAAATACTTATAGCAGCTCCTTTCCATGGTGAAAAAAATTGGAAATTGAGGGGATGTCCATCAATTGGGGAATGGCTGAACAAGTTGTGGTATATGAATGTAATGGAATACTATTGTGCTACAAGAAATGAGGAGCAGACGGACTTCAGGAAAACCTGGAAAGACATATATGAACTGACGCTGAGTGAAGTGAGCAGAACCAGGAGAACATTGTACATAGTCACAGCCACAGTGTGCAGGGGCTGACTTTGATAGACTTAGCCCTTCTCAGCAATGCAAGGACCTAAAGCAATTCAAAAGGCCTCATGATGGGAAATTCCATCCACACCCAGAGAAAGAACCAGAGTCGGAATGCAGAGCGAAGCAGACCATTTTTTCTCTTTTTTGCTTTGTTTCTTCTTTCTCATGGCTTCTCCATTGGTTCTAATTCTTCTTTACATGATGACTAATGTGAAAATTTATTTAATATGAATGTCTAAGTAGAATCTATATCAGATTGCACACCATCTTGAGTAGGGGAGAAAGAACTCAAAATCTTATGGAAGTAAATATTGAAAACTGAAAATAAATTAATTAACTATTAAAAAAACAAAAAAACAAGCCAAACCTTCCTGGCACCAGCAGAGGGAAGTCCCTTCTCTCAAGGGGTTCATAGTCTAGTGGCGAGCTCTCTAAAGTAGAGACTGTTCTATTTTCCTCTTCATATTTCCAGTGTGCTTGATACTTTTACATAGTAGGTAGGCACTCCACACCTTTTTATTCATCCATTTCCCCTTTCTGATCTCCCCTTCACAATTTCCAATCCAGCCAATCCGGCCTCCTTGCTGTTTCCCTATACACAACATTCTATCTCCCCCCTCCATGCCTTTTCCCAGGCTGTTCTTCCATACCTGACTCAGCTCACCTCCATCTCTCAAATTCCTTCATATTTCTGGTCATGTCACCTCCTCTAAGAGATCTTTCCTAATTCCTCCCAATTGCCAGTACCTCCCACCAAATCACTCTGCTTTGGATATATTTGACATACTTATAAGTGTATATTTCTCCCAATAGAATGTAAGCTCCTTGAGAGCGGAAACAATTTCATTTTGTGGTAGTTGTTGTTCCTGATACTTTAGTACCTCGTACAGTACCTGAGACATAGTAGGCACTGAATAAATGCTTTTGGAGTGAATGGAGAGTTTCTCCCTTGTTCACACTGGGAAATTTTATTTCTCCAACAATCTGAGATTTTTGGACTTGGCTCGGCTCTGCCCTCTGTGTCCAGTGGATTAAGTCATGCAAGATTATTATTTCCCTTTTATAGATGAGGAAACTGAGGTGTCTTGCCCAGGGTCCCACAACTATGAAGTAACAGAGGTAGGACATATACCAAAGAGAGGCAGCTTATAATGTGATGGATGGAGAGTGTTAGATGTGGAGTCAGAGGACCTGGGTTTGAATTCTGACTGCTACTTTGGATGACCTCTCCAGCTCTGATGTAGAATCAAGAGTCTAGGCAGTAGTGTGCTGATAAATGTTTAACAATCAGCTTTTTAGAGGGAGAGGGAATATACTTGAAACACACTTTTCATTCGAATCTCCATAATTTACATTTTGTCTTTCACTTTCTTAAGTCTCGACAATCAACAGAACAATAAGCCAAGCCCTGATTTGCAGTGTTTGCCTATTTCTGAGGTATAAGTGGTGACAGTAATCAGTTCTTGGGCCTCTTTGACCTGGCTCCAGTACACCCCTGATTCTGGGCCTGATTTTCTGCTGTTGTCTTCCTGGAAACTTGGCTTTACTGCAAAGGATTATGGGTAAATTAGGTACTACTTTCCTGAAGGATCATAAGAAAGGCCCTTCCCATGGGAAAACTTGCTGTCTCTAAGGAGAACAAATAGAAATGTTTCTTTGCTTATGGAAATCACTATGTAGTCATTCACATTTTTTCCTTTTTTTCTTTAAAACTTCAAAAACTTTCTAATAGATTCTGTGCCCCAGAGATTCCATTTTGAATTTTGTTGTTGTTCAGCCATTTTTCTGTCATTTCTGTCTTTCTCTGAAGACATTTAGGGGCTTTCTTGGCAAACACACTGGAATGGTTTGCCATTTCTTTCTTCAGCTCATTTTACAAGATGGGGAAAAGAGGCAAACAGTTAAGTGACTTGCCCAGGGTCACACAACTAGTAAGTGTCTGAGGCCAAGTTTGAACTCAAATGTTCCTAATTCTAGGCCTAGAGCTCTACCTACTGTATACTCCTATTAATTACCTAAATTCTTACGACTTTACTATCTTAAGTTAAGACCTCCATTTTCTTTGTTTTTTAATCTTTAAAGAATAACAGAATGTTAACTCTTGCATAGCCTGGGGCAAAGCATCTCCTTAACACTCCTCTGCATGCTGGACAGGCTCCCTCACAGCCTCACTTGATAAAATTTCCCTTTGATTAAGCATAAAATGTCCTGCTCCAGGCTCATTCTTCAACACTGGGCAGGACTCAGTTTCCTCAACTGTAAATAAAATGAAGGCAGACTGATGGGACCCCTAATCCCCAGAGCCACCCCTTGGCTGACAACAAGCATTGCTGGGTTCTCACCTTTGAAGTGAGCCACAGAAAAGAGGAGAATGCTGACATCGATGGGCAGATCTCTGGAAGACCTGGAGATTTTCCCTTTAGTCTGAGCCTGAACCCAGTTGTTCATCTCCTGGAGATCGATCCTTGGGTTGCCTGTCAGGATCCTGGGCCTCGTCCCGTAAGACTTTTCCAGTGTTGTGACAAACCCAGATTTTATCCGCAACTCTAAGGGAGCAAAGATGGTTAGTGTAGGAGAACAACGTCTAGTTCTTTAACCTTGGAACATGATAGGCCCAGGCTGTGGGTCACCATACTTGGGCTTGAACTAACTCCCTAGGGGACTTCCTCAGCCTCTTGTAGCATGCATAGCTCAGCTTGGAACATAATAGATACTTAATAAATGTTTATTGAAAATTATAAAGACTGAGCACAGAAGAAAAGACTCCTCCACCCTGCCCCTTGGCAGAAGTGGGAAATCTACGAGAGTCACACACTACACGTGTTTTCAGACTTTTCTGAAGTATAAGCCAGTTATGCTGATTTTTTCCCTCTTTTTAATTTCTTTTTAAATTTTTAAAATTCATTTTGAACTTAAATACAAAAAGACAAAAAAGGCCATATCCATGTACACAACACAGCATAAAGAGGAGTTTCCATATAAAACCATGAAATTTTATTTCAAACTGCTTACTTTAAAAAGAAACAGTCATAAATACTACACATTACTTTCAAAGTTACCCTGATTTTCGGTGCTTCCTTCTGTCTCCTTTTGCTTTCTGCTGTATACTTTTTATATTTCCTCCCTCCCTCCCCATCCTGACCTAGAGAAGGCTAAAATTAAAGTACTCTTTTTTTTCTCTTAAAAGAATATTATTAAAAAAAAAAAAACAAGGGGCGGCTAGGTGGCGCAGTGAGTAGAGCGTCGGCCCTGGAGTCAGAAGGACCTGAGTTCGGATCTGGCCTCAGACACTTAATGCACACACAAACAAAAAAACCTAGCCGTGTGACCTTGGGCAAGTTACTTAACCCCAATTGCCCTCCAAAAAGCAAAAAAAAAAAAAACAAAAAAAGAATATTATTTATTATATAGGATAGCTCTCTGGGAGAAGGAGAGGGAGGGGCAAAAGGAAAACTATAGTGATAGAAAAAACCAAAAGACAACAATAAAAACTTATTAAAAGAAATAAATCCTTATTGATCAATTGATTTCTCAGAGTTTTTTGAGGGAATTCTCCTGCAACAGACCCATCCCCCTTCTTGCTATTCCATCTACCTGTCAGTGCCCAACTTCATCTAATACCATCCCGAGCCTACCATGCTGAGCTGGCTGGTGCTCTGGGCTGCCCGTGCATCCCCCTGGTATCAGCAGATGCCATGCTCACCATCCTCTCCTTAATGCAGTAGGACCAGAATGCCAGGTCCATTCCCAGAGGACACATACAGGACCCAGGGACCAATGGCTGTTCTCTTTCTGCCACTGAGGACAAAGACTTACTTCTTTCTAAGACGATCCGGGAAGCACTCTTTAGATTCTTCTGAGAAGCAGTGACAGAGGCCAGGAGTTCCTTGTAAGTGCTGTGAATGTCTGGGTTGGTAATCAGATCATAGTAGAGAGCTCGATGAATGGTGGATTCTGTTCTCTGCTCAGCACCTGCCATGTGGTGATTGATCACAGATCATGGAATCAGAGGCTTAGTTTGGGAAGGGACCTTTATGGGCAGATCATCACAACCAATCCCCTCACTGGACAGAGGAGAAAGCCAAGGCCCAAGGAAATGAAGAGTCTTGCCCAAGGTAACATGGGCTGTAAGCAACCTAGCCAAAATTTGAACCCAGTGCCTCTCACTTTTCACTTTACTGAAGGATGTGGGGTTCAGTCCACAAACTAAGAGAAAAAGAAGGATCTTGGCTGCAAGACAGGGGTTTTGTTGTTCATTTGTTTTTCAGTCATGTCTAACTCTTCATGACACCATTCTGGGGTTTTCTTGGCAAAGATACTGGAGTGATTTGCCATTTCCTTCTCTAGCTCATTTTGCAAGATGAGGAAACTGAGGTAAACAACGTTAAGTGACTTCCAAGGTCATGCAGCTAGTAAGTGTCTGAAGCCAGATTTGACCTCAGGAAGATGAATCTTCCTGACTCTAGGCCTGGCACTCTATCTGTGTCACCTAGGTGGAATAATAAGTAATTATTCCCCATGTCTAAATGATCAAAATGGATATAGATATAGATATATATATAGTTATATATCATAATAGGAAAGATTCTAGTTGGACATAAGGAAGACTTTTTAAAAATTTTTCAGTAATATGAAGCACAGGTGACTAAGGAAAGGTATGGGGTAGCCATCCTTAGAGACTTTCAAAAAGGAAACGAATGGCTGTTGGCCCTGGAAGTAAGGACACAACCAAGGAGAACAAGGTGAAGAGGGGCAAGTCACCTGGATAATCAGTTTCCCAAGATATCCCACAGTCAGCAGGTAGAGGCTGATCATAGCCTTTACCTAATGAGATGATTATGCTAACATAGCCTTCCCCCTATACATACACATCCACAATCCAATTCTTGGACCAGGCTCCCTAGTCCCTCCCTACCCCAGGACAGTGGCACTCCAGGCACTATCTGACCAAATTCTAATTTAAAGATTCACTTTCCGAAGAGCAGAGAGCTAGGTGATAAATGGAAGGGTTCTCAGAGGCCATCTAATGCCACCTCTAATTTTATGCATGAGGAAACTGAAACCCAAAAAGCCCAACTGACAACTTGTGGTTACATAGCAAGTATCAGAGGGAGAATTTGAACTCAGGTCCTCTGACTCCAAATCCAGTGCTTTCTCTACTCCTCTCTGCTCTTGCACACAAAGGGAACAAGTCCTAGAGCAGAATTTCTTCTCTGTTTTTGTGTCCTGGAATCCTTTATTAGTCTGGTGCAGCCTGTGGCCCCCTGCTTGGAAGAACATTCCATAAATACACAAAATAAAAGGAAATCAATCATACTAAAAAGAGTTCTCCAAATATCGATAAAACAAGCTCATGAAGACCAGATTAGGAACCCTTTCGCCTAGATGATTGTTGGAGAACTCACCCAATGAGAGAGCAGACAGAGCTGTGGCTACGCTCAGTGGAGACAGAAGCACGTTGGCTGTGGGGCTCTCGCTGGACTTCTGGCGGTAAAGGTCATAGCCAAAGTTGGAGACAGCTGCTGCCAACTTATTCACGGGAACTTTGAAGAAGGGGTCTTCTTCTTCTACCACTGTGGCCCCAGTGGCATCAGGCCCTGGCAGAGGCTCCTAGGAAAAGCGTAAGAGCTGCAGATTTCAGTCATGAAGGGGACAGAGACCCCCAAGCCCTGGCAATCCACAGACCATTTCTCCTTGGTTTGGGGAGGCAGGCTAGACAAAGGCACTCTAGGTGGGTGGTTTCTGTTTTTGTTGGCTGGAGGATTTAACTTTTTAATTATGGTCAACCTAGCCTAATGTTTTTAAGTTCCTTAGGAACCCACCAACTCATGGATGGGGAGAGGCCACCCAGAAGCAGGCTTATTAGCAATTAGTCAATCAACCAGAATTCATTAAGGGCCAACTATGTGCCTAGCACTGTGCTAGGCCTTGATGAAATAAAACTGACCCTGCCCTTTGAGGGGCTTACTTATTAAGGGAGACTTAAATAACCAGCCAGGTGAACATGTAAATTAGAGCTTGGTCAGACAAGTCTCTGAGCACCAACTATTTCAGGGCGAGGAGGGATTGAGGGGTCTGCACAGATGTGAGTAGTATACAGAATGAATACAAAATAAATACTAGGCAATTAGCTACAAAGTAGTTAGGAAGGTACAGAACAGCAGCTGGGGGAGTAAGTTAGCAGCCATTAGGAGAGAGGCCAACCTGAGATTCAAGATGTGTAACAGAGAGATGATCCACAAAGCAGTCACATTTGGGAATGGAGAGCAGAGTCCTGTATACGAATGGGAGGGAGAGAAGGGAGCAAAGGAAAGAGAGAAGAGAAGGGGAAAGGGGGTGAGAGAAAGAAGGGGGAAAGAGAGACAGAGAGAGGGAGGGAGGGGGAGAGACAGAGAGAGACACACACAGAGAGACAGAGACACAGAGAAAGATAGAGACAGAGGGAGGGAGGGGGAGAAACAAGAGAGGAAGGGGGAGGGAGAGGGAGAGGGAGAGGGAGAGGGAGGGGGAGAGGGAGGGAGAGGGAGAGAGAGGGAGAGAGAGGGAGAGAGAGGGAGGGAGAGGGAGGGAGAGAGAGAGAGAGAGAGAGAGAGAGAGAGAGAGAGAGAGAGAGAGAGAGAGAGAGAGAAAGAGGAAAGAAAATTCATTTAGATGATTACTAGGAGCCAAGCTCTGTGGCAGGTGCTTAGAATTCAAATACAGCAATGAGAAAGTTCCTGACCTCAAGGGGCTAGGGACTCTAAAAACTATTTAGTCTAAATCCCCCATTTTACAAAGGGAAAAAGTGAGGTCAGGATGGGAGGAGTCTAGCCCAGGGTCATAGATGTACTAGAATTCACACCCAGGTCCCCCTTCCTAATCCAGAGTTCCTTCCACAGCACTCAGGAAGGATTCGGAGACAGAACGTTCCTCTTGCCTCTTGGCAAAGATGTGGTGGTCTCTAGGTATGGGGTGTTTTTCAGACATGGCTAGCGGCTGATATATTTTGTTTAGTTCTACTTATTTGTGACAAGGGCCATTCTACTGGAAAGAGGGGGGGGGCACCAGGAAGTGAGAGTGATGTTCAAAAAAAGAAAAGAAAAGCACACATGAAGTATTTTAAAAGAAAAAAGGAGGCTCTTCTGCAGCCTTTGTAGGGACCACTCTGCTGTAGCCAGGGGTTAGCTCAGGTTACCCAAGGGGAAGGACAGCCCTGCTGCATCAGTTCCTTTGCTTTCCAATGACCTTTCATAGAAAAACAAAGAGGGAGGAGGAGGGGGAGGGCAAAGGAAAGAGACGCTCCCTGGTGTAGGGCTTTAAAATTGATGAAGCACTCTGGGGTGGGGGGGTAGTGATGGGGTGCTTGGGATATATGTTTGTAACATCAGTCTATGTTTGTGATATCAATCTGTAATATCAGTTTGTAAAAGGGGTGCTTTAGGGTCTATGTCTGTAAAATCACATTTCCCCCTCCCCAGCCTCACAGCATTAACTCTGCCCCTTCCCCCTGCCAGCACTCTGCCCAGCAACAACTCATGAACTGTTTATCTCTGCTTGGAACAATAACAAGCTACCCATGAATCCTTCACTAAACCATCTATAAACATTTTAGCTTAGGCAAATGTTATCTTCCCTAGTAGAGTGGCCGGCTGCATCATGAATCCTTTGATGCCCTATCTATAGGGTAACCTCTTAGCCAATTATACCCATACTGAGTCTCTGTTGGCCTTGGTTCCCATCATCCATCTTGTCAAACTTGACATTGATGTGTGGCAGACTAGGCACTTCTCAGTTGGCCCTGACCGCTAGCTGACTTAGTGACTTTTCAGGCTAAAACCACACCTCCTGGTAGCACCACCTTGGGCTATTTTCCAGTGAATTATGGGCAATACGCCTGCTCAGTTGATATTAAAAGTGCATGTTCCTTTAAGCACTGACCACTCCCTAACTCCTCCCTAATCCCACCCTTAATCACCTAGTTAGCATAATTGACACCTGATTTACTGTCTTGACTCCTTAAAACTATGCCCATGTTTCCTTTAAGTTTCCAGGTTCCATAAAAACCCTTGCCTGCTGTGCAGTACAGTGTAACAATAAACTTTCACAATCTCAGCTTCCAAGTTTGCTTGAGCCTGGTGAATTCTTTCCAGACTGAATTGCAGGGTTTCTGGTCACTGATAGTGATCAGGGTCCCTGGTAGAACCTATTACCCTTCCCTCATCAGTAGCACAAGTACCATAATCCTCACTTTGCAGATGGAGAAGTGGAATGATTTACCCACAATCACCCACTAAGAGACAAGACTCAAACCCTTTCAGAGGCTCCCAGTGTCCCAGGACTTTCTCTGAGGTCTGAGACTTCTGAGATTCACTCAGCCTCCTCCACTCCCAAACTCATACTTTGCTCTGTTCTTCACTCACCTCAGCCCCTGCTGTGTTCTGGGAGCTGCTATAGCTCACGAAGGCTATAGCCCACAGGAGTGCCATAAGGGTCTTCATCATGGGGCCTGTAAGGGAAAGGAAAGGTGCAGAGGTGCCAGTTTCAGTAGAGTTTGACGCCTTAGGGCTCCTGGGCTCTCCTAGGCAGTGTGGTGTGGGGTCAGGCCTGTGGTGTAGGCTCAGCCCTAGGCAGCTCCTCTAACTTGGGAATGACTGGATCAATTGGTTGGTCAAGAAGCATTTATTAAGCTCTTATTATATACCAAGGGCAACTAGGTAGCATAGTGGATAGGCCCTGGAATCAGGAGGACATGAGTTAAAATGTGACCTCAGACACTTAATAGTTGTGTGACCCTGGTCAAGTCACTTCACCCTGTTTGCCTATTTTCTCATTTGTAAAATGAGCTGGAGAAGGAAATGACAAAGCACTGCAGCATCTCTGCCAAAAAAACCCCAAATGGGGTCACAAAGAGTCAGAAATGACTGGACAACAAATTATTGTTATTAATTATTCCTGTACACTACAGCATGATGGTTCACAGTACTATTACTCCTTTCATTGTCTATTTGGTTCCTGCAGGTTCATAGAGACGTGACAGACTCATCTCTGAGGCTGTCTAGAGTCTGGCTTAGGGGAAATTGGTAAATCATTTTCCTGTGAGAAATTGGCTTTGAGAGGAGACTTATAGGACTGAGACTTTAGGGATCTCATAGTACAATCCCACTCTGCCCTGCTTTTTATACCTAAGGGAAATGAGGCTCAAAGATGGGCAGTGCTTTACCTAAGGCCACATACATCAGAAGTAGCAGAGCCAAGGACACAGAATCATAGATTGGGAGCTGTCAGGAGGCTTCAAGATTGTCTAGGCCAGTATTTCTCAAATGGACCCCTTTATGGTCTTAAATATTATTGAGGGCCTCCAATGAGTTTTATGTGAGTTTTATCTATCAGTATTTGCCATATTAAAAATTTAAATGTCTTAGTTCCCCCCCCCCCAAAAAAAGGGTCTTTGGGACTCACCTCTACCCACCCATCCAGGTACACTTGAGAACTAGGACTTAGTACGACACTTTCATGTTATAGATGAAAAAATTGAGTTAAGTGACTTGTCCAAAGTCATACAGGTCTGGGATCAGGATTCAAACCCAGGTTCTCTAGTGTCACCTACTGGTTAGAGCATGAGATTGGACCCCAAGATTTCTGAGTTCCCACATCCTAGTCTCTTTTCTCAGCAGAGACAAATAAGTCAGAGATCACAGATCTAGGACCTCAGAGGTCATCAAATTCAACATTTTACAGATGAAGAAACTGAGGCCCAGGGAAGTTAAGAGATTTACCCAAGGACCCACTGCTGGTAAATGTCAGAGACAGGATTTGAACCTAGGGCCTCTGACCCCAGAGCCATTATTCTTTCCACCCTATTCCTTCTATTCAAGTCCAAGTTTTACAGAACAAAACTTTTTATTAAGGGGATTTGTTCTGTGAAGTTTGAATTCAGTCAAAGGGCCACACTTGAGGACCTAGAGGGCCACATGTGGCCTCAAGGCCACAGGTTCCCCATCCCAGAATTAGACCTTGTGGTTTCAGCTTAAAAGGCCAAAGATAACAGATGAAGATTCAACAAGTGGATTGCTAGTGATAAGGGTTACATTGACTGTTTCAAATGCCCTCAAAAGAGATCAAAGAAAGAGGGAAAGGACCCCTTCATATGTATAAAACTATTTAAAAGAGCACTTAGTGTGGTAAGAAAAAAACAACTGAATGTAAAAGAAGGGTGTGGGATGCCCCTCAACTGAGGAATGGTCCTTACTGACTGTGGTAGAGAAAGGTCATAAAATATTATTGTGCTATAAGAAACAACAAAAGGAATGGATTCAGAGAAACCTAGGAAGACTTCCATGAACTGAGTCAGAACGAAGTGAGCAGAAACAGGAGAACAATTTATATAATAATTATGACATTAAAAAAAACAATATGGAAAGATTTAAGAACATGAGTTCTTAAATTACATTATATAAGTCAAAGGTTAAGTTTCCTACCTTTCCTGGGCTTCAAAGTCTTTATCTGTTAAAATGAGGGAGTTGGACTAGGTGGGACTCTTAGGTCCTTTTCAATTCTAGACCAATGCAATAACCAGCTACTATATACCAGAGGACCAATAACAACACACAATACTAACCCCTTGACAGTGAAATCTGGGACTCAAGGGGTTAATTTATATATATATATATATATATATATATATATATATATATATATATATATATATATATATATATACACACACACACACACACACACACACACACACACGTGTGTGTGTGTGTGTGTATAATGTGTGTATGTATGTATATATATGTCACACACAGATACATTTTGGGACATGGCCAACATGCAGGTCTGTTTTACTAAACTATGCTTATTTTTTATAAGAGGTTTAAAAAATTGGGGGGGGGGAGGGGAGAATGTAGATAGAAAAAGAGAATGATCAATAGGGAGACCAGAAAACAAGAAAAGATAAAAGAAAGAAAATAGGGTGATTGTAGCATTTTTTAAAATTCACGGAATATTTTTTAATTCATAGACAAGAACAGGATATTCAGAAGAAGACAAGTGGGAAAGTGTTAATACTACTCGAATTTATTATGTTCTTTTACAAATGTAAGATGTGTGTAATCAATGTCATTTTGTATATCATTTTCTTTTGTCATTCTATGTATATGGAAATGGCTGCTCTTTGATGATGTTTCTTAAGTACACAACAACAAAAATTTTAAAAAATTCAATTACCCCTTTTGATTTAGGCATTTTATTAAATGCCAGGGTTTTTGTTTTTGTTTTTTTTGTTTTTTTTTGAGGGGGGGAGGTAAGAATTTGATGTGAGATTTCATTGTTACCATATTCCCAGTGAAGATGCTCCCTTTAATAGTGCAGGCACCAACTTGGTTACTTATAGTCTTAGAGTACCTGGCTCACTGTGAGGGTAAGTAATTGACCCAAGGTCACAGAGCAGTATGTGTCACAGGCAGGACCTGAACCCATGTCTTCCTGCCACAGAGACCATCCACCATGTCATGATGCTGACAACAAAAAGACAAAATAATCATTCCCAGTCCACAAGGAGTTTATATTCTAATGGAGGTGGAGTGGGGGTGGGGGTAGATAACATGATCAAATAAGTAAATACAAAGTTATTAGGGTAGGGGAAGCACTAATAATTAGGAATATTAGGAAAAGACTCATTTAGAAGATGTCCCTTGAGCAAAGTCTTGAATAGTGTTAGGTATTTCAAGAGGAAATCACAAGGAGAGAAAGTATTCTTAGCATGGGAACAACCTGTGCAAATGCTTGGAGGCGGGAAATGGATTGCCCTATACAGAGAACAACAAGTACACCTGGCTGGAATGGAGAGCATATGAAGGTAAGTGACATGAAATCTAGAAAGATAGGTTAGAACCAAAAATAAGAATGACTTTGAATGCCAAGTCTAAAGGCTCAAATTCAATCACTTGAAGCTTCTTGAGAGGGACAGTGACATAATCATGCCTGTGCCTTTAAAAAACAGCTAGGTTCCTGTCTGTATCCTAAAAACATAAAAAAAAAAAAAAAGGAAGGGGATCTAAATGTACAAAAATAGTTATAGCAGCTATTTTTATGGTGAGAAAGAATTAGAAAGTGAAGAGATGCCCATCAATTGGGGAATGGCTGAACAAGTTATCATATATGATTGTGATGGAATGCTATCATGCTATAAGAAATAACAAAGGGAATGGTCTCAGAAAAACCTGGAAAGACTTGTATGAACTGATGCAAAGTGAAGTGAGCAGAATCAGAACATTGAATATAGTAATAGCAATATTGTAAAGATGATCAATAATGAAAGACTTAGTTACTCTAAGCGATACAATGATACAAAATAATTCCAAAGGACTGGGGAAGAAAAATGCTATGTCCAAAGAGAGAAGTGATGAATTGTGAGTGCAGACTAAAGCATATCATTTTTTACTTACGTGATTTTTCTTGCTTTTTTAAAAACAATATAGCTAATATGGAAATATGTTTTGCATGACTTAACATGTATAATTGATATCATCTTGCTTGACTTCTCAGTGAGTGGGGGGAAGGGTTGGAGGGAAGGAGAGAATTGAGAACTCAAATTTTTTTTAAAAAATGAATGTTAAAGTATAATTACTTTTTTAAAAAAATAGCTTGGATCTGATTAATGTGAATAATTAATCCCCCAAAATGGTCTCATGTATTCAAATTTGCACTATTTGAAGTTAAAATTGTTTAAAACATGGTCATTGGTTCCAGCCTAATGGAAATATGCAGTGTGAATTCAAATACTGTGACTACTTCAGGAGATTTATTATCCACATTATTTAGAGCCTAGGTATATAACTTTGGCAGCTAGGGACAGTGGTGGTGGAAACGAGCAATTAAGAGATTAGTGAAGTAGTCCAGGCTAGAGTGGGTGAAGGCCTACATCAGGGCGGGTCTCAAGCCTGGAGAAAAGGGTGTGAAAAGTAGAATAGACAAGACTTGACAATTGACCAATCGTGGGCAGTGAATGGAGAAGAAAGAGAGATGACGATGAAGTTAAGAACTTGGGGGCCTGGGAGGATCATGGGGTCCTCTAAAATAAAATAGGAAAGTTAAGAAGAGGTTTGGGGAAGATATGTTCTGTTTTAGATATGTCAAATTCTGGATCATTGGATCACATTTCAGATATGAAGTCCAAACCCTTTGATTTGTAGATGAGGAAACTGAACCCCAGACAGCATGGGTGATTTGCCCAGGGTTGAACAGATGGTTAAGTGCTTGGAGTGAGATTCAAACCCAGGGCTCCCTGACTCAGAGGCAGTTAGGTGTTATAGTGGAGAGAGTGCTGGACTTGGAGTCTGGAAGACTCAAATTCATTTATTATTATTTTTTTTTTTTGGAGGGGGAGGGCAGGGCAATTGGGGTTAAGTGACTTGCTCAAGGTCACATGGCTAGTGTTAAGTGTCTGAGGGCAGATTTGAACTCAGGTCCTCCTGACTCCAGGGCTGGTGCTCTATTTACTGCACTACCTAGCCACCCCAGAAGACTCAAGTTCAAATCTAGCCTCAGATACTTACTAGCTTAGCTTTGAGACCCTGGGCAAGTCACTTAGCTTCCATCTACCTCAGTTTCTCCAACTACAAAATGAGGGTCACAGTAGCACCTCCTTCCCAGGGTGATTGTGAGGATCAAATAATGTAATATTTGTAAAATACTATGTTCCTGGCACATAGTAGGTCTTAATAAATCCTTGTTTCTTCCCTCTACATCCAGCACTCTGTCTATTACCCCACACTACTCCATCTCCTAATGAAGACATCTAACAGGCATTTGGTAATACAGGATTGGAGCTCAAGAGAGAGATTTCCAGATTTCTTTCCATTAAGATTGGGTCATTCCTCCAAAGAGGCCACAGTTCTTCTGCCAGATGCTGGGCACTGAGGCTCTAGGTTTCTGTGCAGATACTTACCCACTTTAAGAGGGGGCCAGAGGAAGATGAGCAGGAGGCTGACCAAGGGAGAGTCCCTCCAGAGCAGCTTTTCTCTTCACAAGATAAGAAATCCAGACATTCCCCTGGCTTCCAGCTGCCCACTCCACCCAAGAAGGAACCCCACCCAGAGCTGACAGGACCTCCTAGCCAATTCTCAGTTGGGAATTCATGCCAACAGAGGCTGTTATCCAGGGATGCGCCCAACTAAACAATTTAGTATTGGGAAATACAGCTTCAGAGGATCCAAACCTGCCCTGTCACCAAGAGGAGAGCAAAAGGCCTTCTGCTCTGTCCCTGGAAGAAGGCTTGGAACCTGGTGACTGAAACAGGAAGGAAGCTGAATAGTTCAAGGACTAAATCATTCCCCCCATGCTGAAAAACAGCCCCAAGGCATCCAAGGGTAGTACTGTCCCTGGCTAGACCCATCTGAGACATTTCTCCATCTTTCAGTTACAGCTAGAACTATAAAGGACTGAAGAAGTTACCTAGTCCAATTGCCTCCTTTTATGAGGAAACTGAGGCCCAGAAAAGTGAACAGACATGCCTAAGGTCACAAAGATAGAAAATGGGAGAGCCAGGATTGAAACTCATGGCCTTTGATTCCACATCCAGCAGTTTTCTCATTGATGTCCACAGCACAGGCCCTCTTCATACCAACATTGATTACACCCCGTCACATGTCAGGCCAATGTGGTAGAAGGGATTCCTGTTCCAGTGAGGGCTGGACTACTTGCCTGCTGAGGACCCTTCCAACTCTGGCATCTTTTGGTCCTATGACAGAATAGACAGTCTTTGAGGGGCCCTGAAGCTAAGAAATTCATCTGGATGATGGCCTTCTATACACTTAGCCTTCTATACACTTGGCTCATTCTCAGACAACAAATGCATTATCCACCATTCTGAAACCTCTCCAACTGAGTGGAACTACCTATGTGACCCTGGACAGGTCTTTCACCTTTTTTGGCCTCAGTGTCCTCATATGTAAAATGAAGGGGTTCCTAATCACAGACTAATTCCCTTCACAGACTAGAGGACCACTAATTGTGGCCCAGACTTCAAGAATCTAGATCATTTCCATACAACGATGAGAGAAAAACTAGAGCAGATGAGCCTAAATGAATGATTTAGTTGATTGGTTCTAACCTCCACATCATGCTGGACAGGGTGACATCGAGGGGTAGAGAGGAGATTCTCTTTAAACCCCCCTCCCCCAAGGACTGTGAAATAGAAGTATTGGTGTGTATATGGTGGTGGGAGGGGCGGGGGGCTGTTCTGAGACCAAGAACTCTGCCCTCACCAGAACACCTCTTCATGGTCAGACAAAGGTCATACAGTTTGGCAAGAGCAAGAGATTGTTATCTCCTTCTGTACACATGTGGGGAAAAAATGGCACCATCCCATCCAAAGGGTAATGGCTGGGCCAGGCACCCAGGCAAGCTGGGAGCACTAGGGATATGGGGATGGGGGGAGCTGGCCTCAGTGCTGTCCAGCTCACTTGTGAGACCAGGCCTGGCCTGGCCTGGCCTAGCCCAACCAAGCCAAGGTCAGGGGCCCACCCTGAAGCCACATCCTCCAAATCCAGACAAGGCAGCTGGTATTTAACAAACCTCCCTGCAAGCTGGGAAGACAAGTAGGAGCCGGCACATGTGTTTCTAATTAAATCCTGTTGTACAGAAAACACTTCTCCTCCTTCCAGACCCACAAAGCCCTGAGCACCATATGGAGGCTTGAAACAGAGGAAGGGCCTGACCCCCTGCCTATGCAAGGAAGGGATTCTTCCTCTCCTCAGGGGCCTGGGAGAGGTCAGCCCCCGTTGGACCATACCCCATCCAAAGTAGAGTCAAAGATTAATTATGGCACCCTGGGCCATAATTAATAAGGAAACATGTCCAGGACAAGCCATGGAGTCAACTTTTCAAAGACAAAAGCCAGTGCTTGAGGGTGGAGACCTCAGGCTCATGTGGGAGAACTTGGCTGGGGTCGGCTGCCCCCAAGGGAAGCAAATCCACCCTCATCTGTCACAAGCCCCTCAAGCTGGACTTTCCAAGCCAACTAGGCCCACCTCATTTTACAAAGGAAGAGGTGAGGCCCAAGATCATTGCTGTTCAGTTGTGACCCCATTTGGGGTTTTCTTGGCAAAGATACTGGAGAGGTTTGCCATTTCCTTCTCCAGCTCATTTTATAGGTAAGGAAACTGAGGCAAACCAGGTTAAGTGACTTGTCCAAGGTCACAGAGCTAGTAAGTGTCTGAGGCCAGATTTGAACTCAGGGAGATGAGTCATCTTGACTCCAGGCCCTGTGCCATCTAGCTGACCTAAAGCCTAAGGTCACACAAGTAATAGTGACTGAGGCAAAATATGAAACCAGGCCAACTGACTCTCTCTTTTGTACTGCAAATAGCTTCTCATTTTAACTATTGATTTCTAATTAAAGGAGCAGTGTAGGTAATGGGCAGAGAGCCAGCCTCGGGAAGCAGGAAGAACTGGGTTCAGGTCCTACCCTTGATAATGCTGGCTGTGTGTCCCAGGAAGCTCTAAGACTCGACATTGTACAGAAGGTACTGTTCTGCATGGGTAGAGGAAGGATCCTCATTATCGAGCCCTATACTAATAAGGTTATAGGTCTGGTCCAGAAGACGGTGCTAATTGGGTGCTAAGCTTGAAACTGAGGAGGAGTCCAGAGCAGTCAGCTCCCCTCTAAGTCTGTTCCCTAGGTTAAAGCCCCATTTGTCCCGTCCTAGTTAAGGCTCTGACCCAGACGTTAAGTTCTTCATTACTCCCACCTTTAAAAACCCAGGCAGCTAGTCAGAACTCTCAAAGTCTCCTTCCACTTCAGACTCAAGGTACCAAAATGCATCAAGCCAGGCCCAGGTCCAGAAGAGGCAGCCTAGGGAAGGGCCTCTCCTGCTTTCTGGGTGGGTCTCCCGGGGGACCCCAAGGGGGTCAGGATTGATCTTTGGGTGGGGCCAAACACCCTCACACCAGGGGAGCTGATCTCCCACCGTGCTGCCCCCAAGGAACTACAGCTTTTGGCAAGGCACCCACCCTCTCTTCCGTCCTTGGCTGGAGACCTAAGTAATATGGGGGAGAGCCAGGCTGTGGGGTTTCTGGGAAGCCAGTAGATTTTCTTTGGCACTGAATCTAATCTTCACTGTGGCTTCCCCCTGGGGAGCAGAAGGGGTGCGGCAGTCTCTGGGCCATTGGCTCACCAGCATCCCACATCAGACATCCCAGGCTTGGCCAAGAGGCAGTGCTACTTTGGAGGAGGCCAATGCCCCCACTGGGACATTGTGCTCCAGCACATCTGGAAATTGTTTGGCTGGCACACTGAAGCAGGAAAGGGAGACTGAGGATGGCCAGGGCCCAAGCCCCAGCTGCACCCTCCCCCACTCATTCCCCCTTAGGCAGAGTTCAGCAGGACAGCTGCTTGCAGAGTTCTGGGAAGTTGTCTTTGAAATCAGCACCAGCTGATTTTGAAAAGGAAGAGAAAGCTGGATGTTGTCAGTGTTGGCTGCGGGAGGGAGGCGCTGGGGGGGAAGGGGGGACCAGTAAAGGCTTACTCTCCTGCTGCTCCACGTGGAAGCCCTTCTCCAAGCCATCTTCTGCTAAAGGAGAGGGGAAACACCTTTGATTTGCTCCAAGTGTGAAGCCCAAATAAGAGTCTATGGAAAGTACTTGTTACCAATCACCATCACTATGAACTCTCTACCTCCCTCTTTCCCCACTGAGCCTCCCATTCTCTTGGGAAGCATCCCAAGCCTTCTCTTATGTCTGGGTGCATAAATCCTGCAAAACCAGAGGCCTTCTCCTTCTGGCCCCACATTCCTGCCCTTCTCCCCTAAACACCATGGCCAGCAAGCATTCACTCTATTCTTGCAAATGCCCAAGCCCTGGCCACTACTCCCCAAGCCTTTCCTGTAGGTCTCAGGAGAGACCCCCATCATACAAACCCCCTTCCTGCCTCCGCAGGCTCCTCTGGTCACTTCTCAGAGTTCTCATCACCTCCTCACAAGCTCTGTCCTAGGCAGTGTGGGCGCTCCCTTACCTGGAGATCCTGCTGCTCTTGTCTCAACTTTGGTCAGACCAAGCCTGCACACAGTGAGGGGTTCGTTCTAAAAAGCACATTAGCCTTTTTTTTTTTCCCCAGCCTCCCAGTCCAACAGCCAGCCGGCTTCAGATTACAGCTGTTCCTTTCTTAAAGCAACCCACTCTCATTTTGGATGCTGCTATTGCAACATAGCCTGGGGTGAACTTTAACTGGAGCCACCCCTCACCCCAGCCCCAGCACCCCTTCACACACAAGCTTCTTCCAGGCCAGTCACTTATTAATAGGAAAAGAAACACTCTTTCTTCCCTGAAGGCTGACTCCCGTGACCTCAGGCCACGAAGGTTCCCAAGCCAAGACACCGGGTAGGAGACAGAGGGAATGCCTGCCTACAGGAGGATTTAATTCTGGGGGGCAGCATGGGAAGAGCACAGTGTGGGGACTAGAGACCTGAGTTCTGGTCTTGGCTCTACTGCTATTTCCTTCTATGACTTCACTTTCCCTCTTTGACCTTCAATTCCCTCTTTTGAAAAATGAACAGACTGGAAGAGATGATTTGTAGTTTAATAGAAAGAGGGAGGGAAGTCAGAGGACCTGGGTTCAGAGTCTAGCTCTGATCCTTGGGCAAGTCCCTAAACCCTCTTAATTAGTGCTTTCCTTCTTTTAATTATTTCCCTTTTATCTTGCATGTAATTTGCTTTGTATATATTTGCATATTGCCCCTCCCTTTAAATTGTAAGGTCTTTGCGGACAGGTAATGCCTTTTGTCTCCTTTTGTATCCTTGATACTTAGCACTACCACTCAGTAACCACTTAATAAATGCTTATTGAACCACCCTCTCTGGGGCTCAGCTTCCTCCTCAGTGAAAAGAGGGGCTTGGATTAGATGACCTCTGAGGTCCACTCCATAGTGGAGCATGGAAGAAATCACCTGTCAAATGCAGGGACAAGGGGAAGAGGTCATGACCAAATAAGAGATAGAAAAGTTCGTGGGAGGTAAAATGGATAGTTTTGATTACATAAAAATAAAAAGGTTTTGTGTAAACAAAAGCAATGTAGCTAAAATTAGAGGGAAAGCAACCAGAGGGGGAAAATATTTTCAAGTTTCTCTGATAAAGATCTCATTTCTAAAAATATATAGGGAACTAAGGTCCCTTTCAGCTCCAAACTTTGATCCTATGACATAAAACCCCTAATAGCTGATGAGTTCTAGTATCTAAAAAAAAAAGACAGGGAAGAAAAGCAACTCAGTTGTACAAGTACTTATTTAGTGCCTTACAGGTGCAATAATATGCCAACAGGCCACATTATGGGAGAGGGAGGCAATAATTTGAAGTCAGAGGACCAGGGTTCAAATCCTTCCTGTGTGACCTTGGCAAGTCACTTCATCTCCCTAGGCCTCAGTTTCCTCATGTGGAAAATGAGGGGGATGGATGTGATGGCCTCTGAGGTCTCTTCTGGCTCTAGGGCTATATTCTTAAATAAAGAAGTTGCTTATCTGCTTTGAGAGAGGGAGTTTTCTTGTTGGGCATTCACTACACCAATGAAACCACTGCTTTAATTCAAAACAAAAATCTGCAATAAAGCAGAGTGTTTATTGAAGGCCTATGCTCTACCCCATTCCATGCTAGGCAGGGATAAAAAGGAAAGAGAAAATAGTCTCTGCCCTTTGGGAGTTTACAATCTAATAGTGGAATTGATAAATAATTGAGCAATACTGAACAGAGTATCTCACTAAGTGCTAAATTGGGTAGTGATCACACTAGATTAAATGGGAATTCAGAGGGTGGAGAGAAAAATATAGGCAGGAGTAGCAAGGGAAGATTTCTTGGATAAGGTGGCACTTGAACTGCCCTGGAATAAAAATAAACAGCTCCCATCCCCAACACTTTGCATATGACATACAGTAAGCCCTTAATAAATGCTTTTCCATCATTCATTAACTATGCACTGCTTTAGGGTTTATGCTTTCCTAACAACACCACAAATGTGTTCAATGCTTAGGTACTTCAAATATTATTATGCCTATTTTAATGATGGAAAAACTGAGGCTCAGAGAGACAAAAGGTGACTTGTCCAGAGTCATACAGCTGGTATAGTGACAAAAGCATTGACTTCAGAGTCTGATGACCTGGATTCAAGTCTTATTTCTGACTATATGACCTTGGACACATCACTTCCATTCTCCTGTGGCCCAATCCTGTCTTCTAAAAAGGGAAAGGATTGTACTAAATGCTCTGTATGCTCCCATCTGGCTCTGACATTCTATGGGTCTAGGAGATGGCCAGCACATTGGTCAACCCAACCAACATGGGACAACCCTTAGAACAATAACATTGAGTTCTCCCCTCCACAGGCACCCTGCACAGACCTAGAAAAGTCCATATTTGCTTCATCAGCTGTGTAGCCTTGACATTTCTGGGACCTTAAAAATCCCTTTCCTGAAGACTTCTTGAAAGCAGCAATGAGAAAAACCCAGGAGGTGTGGATTCAAATACCCAGTCTGCCATTAATTCACTGTGTAACCCTAGGTACTCTGTCTCTCTGGCTCTTTCCAGTCCACTCTAGGAATCTACCTGGTGCATCTGGCTTCTAGAGAAAGAAAGGACAAGCGAAAATGATTTCAGAGGATGATTTGTACCCTCCTTAAGTCAGAATGAACAGTTCCTCCTGTTCACTCAACATCGAAGCAACCAGGTGTTTATCTAGGCCATGAAGGTCACTGTACTCAGGCAGGGCTTCCAGAAAGACCTCAAAGTGGTTAGTCCAGCAACAAGCATTTATTAAGTGCCTACTGTATGCCAGGCACCATGCTAAACCCTGAGGAGACAAAGAAAGGCATAGGGCAGTGCTGGCCTTCAAAGAGTTTGTTCACATTCTAATGGGGGGTGGGGAGGCAAAATATACAGACAAGAGATATCTAGGATGAATTGGAGTTCATCTCAGAGGGAGGGCACTAGCAGTAAAGTGAGATGGACCAAGGCTTCTCAGAGGAGCTGGGATTCTGGGTGATACCTGGAGGAAGCCAGAAGATGGGGAGGAAGAGAACTTGAGGCAGGGGGGATAGTCAGTGAAAATGCCCAGAAGAGGAAGATGGAGCATATTGTTCGAGGACAGCAAGGAGGACTATGTCACCACTCAAAGGGGGGGATCTTTTACTCACAAAACTAGAGTTAGGGACCCCCCCCCTTATTAGCCTTTGGGATGGATTCTGGCCTCTCTCCTCCCCTTCTTTATCACTCCCTCCTCCTTCATCTTCCTCTTTCTGCTTCCTCCCTTTCTCTTTCAACTTGGACATCTTGTCTATGACCACATCAGCAGGGAAGGGGTTTGGGGTATGTGGAGAAATAGTTAACAACTGGCTCTCTGAAAAAAAAAACTTGTTTGTAGGACACATTTTTATTCTTAGTTCTATTTATTGTATACTATGTTATGTAGAATATATTATATGTAATAATATATTCTTTATATAATTATATTATCATATTTATATATGTTCTATATATTACTGTATAGTATATTAATATATTAATCAATATATTATATATTACTATATAATATATTACTATTACATAATATTCTACATATTACTTTATATTATAATATATATTCTACATATAACTATAAAATGCCATATTATGTTATATACCATAATACATTCTACTTATTTTTATCTTCATTATTAAGATTTTCCCCATCACTTTCTTAAGTCTAGACAATCAACAAAACAATTCATCAAGCCCTAATTTGTAGTATTTGCTGATTTCCAAGGTGGAAATGCTCACACTGAAAATTGAGCAGCCAGGCAGTTTCAGCTGGCTGCAGCAAATCCCTGAAGGCCAGCTAGGGAAGGAAGAAGGCAGAGATGCACAGCAGGGTGCTGAGTAGAGGTTCTTGGGTGGGGGGAGGGGGCAGCAAGCAGCTGTTTGGGAGAAAAGGAACAGTGCTGACCTTGAATCCTCTAAGGCACCACTTAATGAGCCACTCAGGATACAATAGTACCTGGGGCTGGTACAATAGCACATTTTTTTAAATTAGATCTGTGATTTCACTGGGCAGCTATATGGCACAGTGAGTAGAGCACTGAACCTGAAGTCAGGAAGACTCAGATTCCTGAGTTCAAATCTGACCTCAGACACTTACTAGTCACTCTACCCTGTCTGCCTTAGTTTCCTCATCTGGCAAATGAGCTGGAGGAAGAAATAGCAAAACCCTCCTGTATCTCTGCAAAGAAAATCCCAAAATGGGGTCATGAAGGGAAGGATATGACTGAAAGGACAGACCAACAATAATTTCACTGGCATTTTCTGAATGAAAAGACTCCCTCTGCCAATCTAGATCACCACTGTAATATCATCTTAAGAGCTGCCCAGGGCACTTAGAGACTTAAGGATCATGGATCTGATGCTGAATCTGGACTTTTGAGGCTATCAAGTCCAACCACCTCATTTTAGAGGTGGGGAAACTGAGGCAAACAGGGGTCAGTGACTTGTGTCTGAGGCAGAATTTGAACTTAGGTCCTCCTGTCTCTGAGTCCATTTCCCGAGCCTTCCTATCACTGCTGCCTCTCCTAATCTAGTACCCTGGAACTCCAGTGATATTGTGATGACAGTGCTCCTTCATCAGTCAGCTAGCTCTGGGAATATTCCTTTATTTTCTTCCTTTCTTTTTCAGGGTTAAATGACTTGTCCAGAGTTAAAAAGCTAATAAGTGTCTGAGTCCAGGTTTGAACTCAGTTCCTCCTGACTCCAGGACCAGTACTCTATCCACTGCATCTAGCTGCCCTATTCTCTGTTTTCTTGAGTCAAATGAAGTTAGGAATTCACCTGCCATTGGAATTAAAAAGAGCTGGGCTTATTTTAACCCCAACTGTGTGGAGTCAAGATATTTTAATCTAGATCACTGAATGTGTTCTCCTTTTGGGTCACTTGAAATAGGGAAAGAGATAAGAATTGTAATGGGATAAGAGACAGGAGCTATATTTGGAGATTCACCCAGGCTACAGAAACAGCAAAATAACCAATTTTGTGATACATTTATAAAGCATTGGATGGGAGTAATTTTACCTTGCCAAGAGTAAAGAGGAATTTGGGCCAAGGTAGGGGCAAGAAGCAGGTACTGCTGCACTTCAAAAAACTTGCTAAAATGCCCATAGCTATAGAATGAGTCCCTTATGTAAAGAGAGAACCCAGCTAATGGCTCTGCTCTATGTAGGGGACAGTCTACCCTTGAGGGCACCTTCTGTTCTGCACATGGGAAATACTCTACTATGATGTTCCACTCTAAATCTAAAGATATAACCTCTAGATACAATTTACCTAGACTTTGGACAAAGCATCTGATAAAGTCTCTCATTCTATTCTTGTAGAAAAAATTGAAAGATTTGGGTTACAATGGTCCAATTAGGTAGATTTGCATAAATGTGGATGATCAGACTCAGAGAATAGTTATTAATGCTTCATTGTTCACTTGGGATGATGTCTCTGGTGGAAGACTCCCAGGGATCTGGGCAAAACTAGCAAAGTACTAGTTAACATTTTTTACCAATAGCATGGAAAAGCTCCATATTTATCACATGTGCCTATGACATAAAGCAGAAAGGAGTAGCTAACACACTAGATGGAAAAAATCAAGATTCAAAAATATTTGGGCAAGCTGGAGGAGAAATGTTAATCAAACACACAACCAAAAGACTTGTGTGACCCATAAGACTCCTAAGGATGGCTGGAATCAGATTAAGATCTAATTGGGAAATATTTAACAAAATAAAGATACCATAAAACATAGATAATGTTAATATGTGGCTTTCTGAGTCAATATGCAACCCATGGAGTTCATTATTTACTGTTTGGTGACCAGTTTCTATTCAACTCTGACACTAGTGGGTGAGAGCATTGGGCCAAATGGAAAGGGAACCTGAGCTGGAGGCAGAGGAGGTGGGTTCCAGTCTCAATTCAGCCAAATCTCGCCTGTGTGACCTTGGCAAAGTCACACACCTCTCTGAATCTCAGTTTCCCCAATTGTAAAACGAGAGCCTTAAGTCATAACACCTCTAAGGCCCATTCCAGCTCTAAATCTACAACCCTATGAAGATGAAATTTTACAGGAATAAATGGAAGTCTTCCACTTGGCCTTAAAAGATAGACTTCAAAAACACAAGATGGGAGGTGCAAGGCTGTTCATCTGAAAAACATCTGGGGATTTTAGTAGACTACAAAGTAGTGTGATGGCCTTGGAGCCAGCAAGACCCAAGTTCAGATCTGGCTTTATACACTTAATTGGCTGCATGACTCTACGAAAGTCACTTTTCCTCTGCTTGCCTCAGTCTCATCATCTATAAAAGGGGTATAATAATAGCACCTACTTTGTAGTCTCGCTGTGAGGATAAAATGAGGTAATATTTGTAAAAGGTCTTTCAGATCTTAAAGAGCTATATAAATATTAGCTATTAGTATATTGCATATTATAATAATTATTATAATGCAGCATTGTCATGTTAAGAGAGGCACAGATTTCAGGAATAAGGGAAGTGATACATACTCTGTATTCTGCCTTGGACAGAATAAAACCCCATGGAATAATCAGGACCATAAGGAAGAAGTGAGTGAATGAACTTCCCTCCCTTCTTTGAAGAAGGGAGCAACCTCATTTAAAAAATTGATTAGGTCTCTAAATTGCTAAGCCTGGGAGGAGAACATAAATTCATAGGTTTGGGAAGGTTGTAGGGAGTAGGGTATGTAGAATGATGCACATGTGGTCAGACTCAGCTGATGTGTTGATTTGTTAAACTGCTTTTTTATTTCTTACTTTTTTCATCATTCTCAAGGATGACTCTTTGTGGGGAATGGAAGAGATGGGAATGGGATCTGAACCCCAAAAAGGAAAAGACCATATCTGGGCAATCTGGACCCCAGAAAGGAAAAACCCTGGACTTTCCCACATGGCCCAGGTTCTTGGTGTTCACCTGGGGCAATCAATCCTCCCCAGTTAATTAACCGCCCTTTCATTGTCTGCACCTGGCAGCCATTCCCTTCATTCCATCTAGACCCCTTCTCTGTTCTCACAGTCTTCTGTAAAAAAGATTCATCTTGTCTCCGTTAAAGTATTTAGATTCCTTAAGAGTCTGGCCAATATGGCGGACTTGTGGAATCACACTCACCCTGACTGATGTTCTAATAAACCTTGTCTTTGACTGAAGAAAGGCTTGGGTCGAAGTCATTTGAGGCAGGAGCTGGGTATTGCTATTTCTGAGTCTCAGCCCCCCTAAACCTCAACAGAAGGGTATATTTGGAAAGGAAGGTGATAAAAAAATCAATACAAAAAAATTCTTTAAAGGAAACTATTGACTTTTCATGGAAGTTCATAGGGGACACACAAATAAGCTGGACGGCTTTGTTTCTACCTGTGTTGTTGAAGTTACTCAATATGCTTTGGGGTTTGCTTGTTTTTTTTAAGAAATTGATCATTCTAACTTTACAGTGTTCTGTTCTTTCCATTTCCATTATTATGGTTGTTGTATACTCTTAGTGGAAGTAAGGTGGACTTTAGCATGTATAAAGTGGATTTTTGTTATTCTTTCTTAGAGTTGTTTCCCAGGATCCATAACCATAACAATCTTTCGTTCCCAGGTATTAGATATGAGTTCTCATGATTATGGTTCAAAACATTTCCACCACGCTTGCTCAGCATTATATAATGATAAATAATATAAACATTTGTGCTTAAATTGTAAACATCCACTGCAACTGTGCAATGAGATATGACATTGAGATAATGTAGACTTGTGAGGCTATTGCTGGCAATATACCTTCTTTGTCCATTGCCCCATAAAGTAGGTGGTCAAGGGTTGTGGAACCCTTAGGGTTGAATGCACAAGCTGGGATACTGTGTGTGCCTTGATTGACCCCCACCAAAGTTTGGGGAGAATCTTTGTTTGCCTCAACTGGCCCTCATTGAGGCTTGAGGGGATTTAGGGGAGGGCACAAGCTATGCTTGTCTTGATTGACCCCACTGAGATGTAGGGGTACTTGCCCCTCCTTCTTTTTTTTTTTTTTTTAAAGCAATTGGGGTTAAGTAACTTGCTCAAGGTTACGCGGCTAGTCATTTGATTTATGCGTGGGTGCTCATTTTCTGAGGCCGGATCTGATCTCGGGTCATCCCAACTCCGAGGCCGGCGCTCTTACTCACTGCGCCACCTAGCCGCCCCTTTAGGGCAATTGGGGTTAAGTAACTTGCCCAAGGTTACACGGCTAGGTTTTTGTTTGTGCGGATTAGGTGTCAGAGGCCGGCTCCGAACTCAGGTCCTTCTGATTCCCGGGCCGGCGCTCTATTCACTGCGCCACCTAGCCGCCCCTAAATTGAGAAGTTTTTTTTTTTTTTTTTTTTTGCCTTTTGGAGGGCAATTGGGGTTAAGTAACTTGCCCAAGGTCACACAGCTAGGTTTTTTTTGGTTTGTGTTTGCGTTAAGTGTCTGAGGCCGGATCCGAACTCAGGTCCTTCTGACTCCAGGGCCGACACTCTACTCACTGTGCCACCTAGCCGCCCCTTGCCCCTCCTTCTTGCTAACCCTCGTAAGAAGGGCAATTAGGGAATGCTGTAGGAGTTTTAGTGCTCCCATTATCAGCAACACTTTTGGGAAGACTAGACTAGAATAGAATAAAGTAAGATTATTAATCCCTTCAAAGCTGTCTTAAGGTATTTCCTGTCTGACCAGATCAAAAATGAACCTGTGCTAGCAGCCCTACTGTGTGCTAGTGTTTATCTTACATACACGCACAGGCACATGCATACATATGATTGTCCTGATTCCTCTCACTGTACTTGGTATCAGCTCAGAAATCACGGATTGCATGTGGTTGAGTAGAAAAAGAGCTGGGGTTCAAGTCAAGAAAATCTGGGTTCAAGTCCTGCCTGTGACCCATCCTGACTGTGTGACCTTAGGCAAGTCACTCAGAGTCAAAAACCATTAAACTGTTGAAGAGACTTCAAAATCTTCTAGCCCAACACTGTTATTTTACAGACAAGGAAACTGAGGCCTGGGCAGGGAAAATGACTTGCCTGGTCACAAGTGAGGAAGCATCGAAGGAGGATAGACCATGTATCATGAGAAGGTGCATTGAAGGAAATCAAGCCAAGGCAATAAGCATTTATGTGCCTTACACACAGGACTAGGTAGTAAGCCCAGGAGATGAAAAGCAAACAGCCCCTACCCTGAAGGAACTTACAGTCTAATGGTAAATGAGATAGAGGATGATAGAGGGAGGAGGAGGAGGAGATAGTAGCAGGTCTTAAAGACCGAATGGATGTTACCTCAGTCACACTGAGACCTATTAAAGACCTTAGCTTAAAAAGGCTAAAAAGTCTCCCTGCATGGAGCCATCTCCATTCATCCTGATCTATATCTGGCCACCGGACCCAGATGGCTCCAGAGGAGATAGTGCAGCTGGTGACTTTGCACAGCCCTGCCTCAGTTAAATCCAATTCACTGGCATGTCATGGCACCACCTCCCTGATGGCAAAGGACAAAGTCACTCACGTACTCAAGCCACTCACCCACTCACCCTCTTTGAAGCAGCTTCCAACCTTGAGTAACTAAGTCACCGTTTACATGTCTACCTAGAGTTTGCTAGATAGACTGCTCCTTCAACTATGGCTCTAATTGTTTCAAATTGACTCTCCAGATGCTGGTTAGGGTCCCTCCTCATGGGGAAGTAATCTTGTGCCTGACACTCTGGCTGTTGAGGGTCAGGGAGCAGGAGAAAAATCAAGAACTCCTCTCCTCCTTACCCCCTCACTCCACAACTTCTCCAAGGGCTGCCTACAACCTTCCCAAACCTATGAACTTATGTTCTCCTCCAGGGCTTAGCAATTTAAAGACATAATCAATTTTTTAAATGAGATTGCTCCCTTCTGACTCATCAGAGAAAGGTGTTCACACTTTGCTAAAGGAGAGGAGGGTAACACCTTGTTAACACATTTAAACCTCATCATCCGTGAAGCCATGTGTGACTACAACAAAGGGTGGGTGGGACAGGAGAAGAATAATCAAATCAAATCCCTGCTCCCCTTACATACTACAATCTCCTGTCATTTCTATAGTCATTACACACATACATTATTGTCCTAACTAGAGATTCTTTTTTTTTTAAACACTTAACAGTATCTTATTCTTTCCAATTACATGCAAAGATAATTTTCCTCATTCATTTTTGTAAGATTTTAAGTTCCAATTTTTTCTCCCTTCCCCTCCTCCCAAGATGGCATGCAATCTGATATAGGCTATACACGTACGATCATGCTAAGCATATTTCCACATTAGTCATGTTGTGAAAGAAGGATCAGAACAAAAGGAAAGAAACCACAAGAAAGAAAAAAAAAGAGAAAATAATCTGCTTCTCTCTGCATTCAGATTCCATAGTTCATTTTCTGGATGTGGATGGCATTTTCCATCTTGCGTCTTTTGGAGTTGTCTTAGACCATTCCATTGCTGAGAAGAGCCAAGTCTATCAAAGTTGGTCATGCACAATGTGGCTGTTACTGTGTTCAATGTTCTCCTGGTTCTGCTCCCCTCACTCAGCATCACTAACCATAGACTCTTAAGAGCTGAAGACAAGAATTTTGTATCTCATTTTAAAAATCTTTTCTTCCAATAACTGTTATAGGGGGCTTTTGGTCCATGCTCTCTCCCTGTAAGAAAGAGGATAAGTCTATCTCCCAGTTCCACTGCTCCTGAGATGTCCCAGAGAACACAGCTCTGTGCCTGGATTAAGTAGGACACCTGGACCATGATAATAGTCCAACTTTCTCTGATATATTCCACATGCTAATGCCAGATTATTTACATGTCGCTCCTCTCCTCAGAAACCTTCAATGGCTCCCCATTGCCGCCAGGATACAATTCATATTCTTCAGCACAGGTATTCACAGCCTTCCAAAATCTGATGCCAAGCCCGGACCTCCTGTCTTATCTCATTTTATTTCCCTACTTAAGCCCTTTGTTCCAGCTAAGTCAGGCTTTTCCCAGAGAGCCTGCCATTTGCTTTCCAATCTTGGGGTCTTTATTACAGAAGCCCTCCTGCCTAGCACATCCTCTCTGAATATCATGGCATTGTAGCTCAAGGACTAGAAGGGACCACAGAGGCTGCTGGTCTAATTCTTTTATTTTTCAGATGAGAAAACTGAGTCCAAAGGAGGTGGAAGGACATGGGCCATAACACACAGATGGTGAGAATCAGAGGTGGATCTGGCCTCTAACTTTAGATCTAGTTTTCCTTCCATGTACCTTGTATCCACAATCCATGTACCTTGAGAAGTCACTTAGCCATGCCCTTTTCTCTTAAAGCAACCCATTGACTCTGTTTCACTGGGTTATAAAGTTGTATATTAAGGGCTTTCTTTTTCTTTTCTTTTTAAAATTTGCTCAGTTTGGGAAGGGGTGGTAATGGAAGGGAACAGATTTTTTTTAAAAACAAAAAAGAAAAACCAACAAAGAATATGTGTGCTATGATATGCCACATTTATTTCTGTATAATTTATTTCTGTGCAGTGGGGTTATTCGGAATTAAAACTCAGGCACTGAGCCACACTGCCTAAGAGGAATCATGAAAATCCTCATCTTGCTTTAAAAAAAAAAGATTTCAATTCACAGTTTTAATAAGTAGGATTGTCACTGATGTTACTGATATTGGGAATGAATGGGGAATTTTTATAGAAAAAAGTAATGTGATAAGTACACAGGTTTAAAGTGAATATCATTTGTATTTTTAGGTCATTGTATTGGTCAGATAAATATGCTGGATGATTAAATATACATATAAAAAATAAAGCAACTGGGGCGGCTAGGTGGCGCAGTGAATAGAGTGCCGGCCCTGGAATCAGAAGGACCTGAGTTCGGAGCCGGCCTCTGACACTTAATCCACACAAACAAAAACCTAGCCGTGTAACCTTGGGCAAGTTACTTAACCCCAATTGCCCTAAAGGGGTGGCTAGGTGGAGCAGTGAGTAAGAGTGCTGGCCTTGGAGTTTGGATGACCCGAGATCAGATCCAGCCTCAGAAAATGAGCACCCACGCATAAATAATGACTAGCCGTGTAACCTTGAGCAAGTTACTTAACCCCAATTGCTTTAAAAAAAAAAAATAAAGCAACTAATTCTCATATTGGATGACGTACCTGTAAAGTTAATATTATCTCTCCCTTCTCCTGTCTATCTAGACACAGAGATCTCCTTTCTATACCAGCAACATCCACTCAAACCCTGAAGGATGCCCATTTTCCAAACCTTATGGAATTTCTCTTTCCTTGGTGCTTCTATGGTGAGTCACAAAATCACGGAATGTCAGCACTAGAAGGAACCATAAAGACAATCTAGGACTCATACTTCAGAAAGGCAAACTGAGGCTCCCTGAGAAGGAGCTGTCTTGTAATGTTGGTGATCTCTTTATGTATATGTCCTCTTAATTTGTAATTTCCTTCAAGTCAGTCAGTCAACAAACATTTATTAAGCACTTATATGCTAGGCACTGTGCTAAGGACCGAGGATACAAAGAAGGGCAAAAAACAGCCAGGGTCAAGCTTGGTCATTCTCATTACAAAGGCTTCAGTTTCAGGGTTCTTTTGTTCTTTTCTTCATTGCCCTAGAAAAAACTGTCTATACTCCTACCTACTTCATTCCCCTTCCTGTCTTTGAAACCCTCTGTAACATCTCCCCACTCCAATCCAACCTTCCTCACAGATCCACAAATCCAGCCCCAGTCTCTCACTGAGCTTCAGTCCCCATAGTGAATATTTCAAACTGGTTGTCCCATGAGCATCTCAAATCAATGTGTCTAAAACAGAACTCATTCTCTTTCCCCACAGACCTCCTTTTCCCTTCTTCCAAACTTCTCTGTTTTTGGTTTTTTTTTCTTTTTTTTTGTAGAGGCACCACCGTCCTTTTAGTCTTCCATTCCGCCTCTATGACATCTCTGGCTTCTGACCCCTCTCTGTAGTCACACAATTATCAGCTTAGTTCCTGCCCTCAACACCTCTCACCTGGACTATGGTAATTCTGGGTTACTAACTAGTCAGGCACCACTAAGCCCAGATCACAAGGATGCTCAGCCCTGTCTGCCTTTAACCTGCCCTCTTGGGTTGCCTTAGGCCCATTGCTCTGAGATTGCTTGTCTCCTCGATGGGGGAGACATCTCAGATTCCTTAGTCCCGCCCCCCACCCAGATTCCTAAAGAATAATTCTGAATTTGGTTCTAAGCTATCTAATTCTAGTCTAACCCCAATCCCAGCACAGAGGATAAAGGAGTCAGAGGCGAAAGTGTCAAGCAGGGATGAATCAAGTATGGAACAGGCAGTTTTATTCCCACACAGAAAGGGAAATGCTAAGCAATAAAGAAGAAAGGGCAGCTAGGTGGCACAGTGGGTACATTCTGGGCCTGGGGTCAGGAAGACCTGAGTTCAAATTTGGACTCAGACATTTACTAGCTGTGTGACCCTAGACAAGCAAACAGAGTTCTGTTTGCCTGTTTCCTCATCTCTAAAATGAGCTGGAGAAGGAAATTGCAAACCACTCCAGTATCTTTGAAAGACTCGTGAAGAATTGGGCATGGCTGAAAATGGCTAAATGACAACAAATCAGTAAAGAATCATAGAACGATCACAACCAGGTGAAAGGCCAGCCTCCATTCACTACAGAGCTGCTCATTAGCTGGCTTATACTTGACCTCCACTGAGAATTACCCAATCACTACCAGGTAGGCACTTTCTTTTCCTGGTTTATCATTTAGTAAATTGCAGCCACTACTCCAGTAATCAATACTCTACTATGTGGATCCCCCCTGGTTCTTCTAGTTACTCCAGGCTCTTCTGGCTTCTAGCTTGGAGAGAGAAGATGGAAGTTATCAACAGGAGAGGAGCTGACTGTCTCCATCAGGTCCCTATCCCAGCTTACTACACTTGAGATTTGGGGGAACTTCCCCTTGGGTGAGATCCAGGAGCCTCTCTCCGGTAAGCTGAGCCATTTTGCTACCAATGGAAGAGATTCTTCTCTCTGTATTGTCTAGTATAAATTCTCCTATGTACACCCTCTCTGATTTCCATTTTGTTAGCCACTTGGATAAATTATTTCTTTTCCATTTGATTATGTGTAGTCATTGTGGAATTGGTATTTAGTGGGAAAGGGGTCAAGCCTTGGATATAAAGCTTGGGGTCCTCCTTTTCTCCTCCCTTCAACTAATGAACAGCCAACAGAAGTTTAATTTGAATGTGAAAAACCATATCCCACTTAGACTAATAATATAGAAGGGAGTAGACAGATATAATTTTAGTCTGAGGAGACCAGAGTGGCTCTCAATCTCCTGCTTCCCCTCCTGGCAAGAACTAAAGAACCCCTGGACATCCTGGGCCTCTGCATCAGCACAAAACAGAAGATTATCAAGCTGAGATGCCACCAGCATCCAGCATTTGCCCTCCCAGAGGCCTTGGGCACAGACAATCCCTGCTTTGGCGCCAGCTGCATGTCCTTCCTGGTGGACATAAGCACCAGCTCTTGCTTACGGGTTAGCCTCTAGATTAGAGGCTCAGTAATTACCCCCTCTTTTCAAAGATGGTTGAAGGAGGGCATTATTCTGGGCAGACCTTGGTTTCTACAGTAGCGCCAGAGGCGGCAGGCCCTTTGAGGTGGGCTGATAAAGAGCAGCTTTTCAGTTCTCTGCAAAGGTCAGAGCCCCAAGAACCATGAACCAATCTCCCTTGAGAATAAAGGCTATGAGAGACATTCAGATCCAGCCACAGGAAGTTGCCCTAGACTAAATACTTCCCATTACCACCATCACCACCCCACCCTTGGTGTTACTGGTTTAAAGGCTAGTTAGTGAGAAGTGAAACTGAAAAGCAGAAGTAGTTTCATTGTCAGTCAACAAGCATTTATTGAATGCTTACTATATGTCAGATACTGTGCACTCTGGAGTACAAAGTAAAGTAAACACAAGTTTCCTGCCCTCCAGAGGCTTACATTCTAATGAGAAAGAGAACATGTACATGACTGGCACATATAAGATATGTACAGAGACCATGGAAGGTAATCTCAGAGAAGAGACCAGCAGCTGAGGGGACCAGGGAAAGGCCTCCTGCAGAAGGTGGTGTATGAGCTGGGCCTCCAAGGAAGCCAGATGAGGAAGGAGGGGTGGGATACAGTCAGTGCAAAGGCAGAGATGGGAGATGGGTCATTGTGGGTGAGGAATAGTTGGTATCTCTGGGTCATTGAGTAAATGTAAATTGAGTAAATCAAGAAAGAGTAAAAAGGCTGGAAAGGAAGGACAGGGCCAGATCACGGAGGGCTTTAAATGCCAGAGGGTTTTCTATTTGATCTGGAGGTAGAAGGAAGCCACAAGTTTATGGAATAAAGGGCATGGCATGGTCAGACTTGTGCTCTAGGAAAATCACTTTGGCAGCTGCATGGGGGACAGATTGGAGGAAGAGATGAACCAGCAGGAGACTGCAGGAGTCCAGGAAGGACACAGCAAGGGCCTGTTCAAGGCTGTGTAGGCTGAGAGAAAGAAACATATGCAAGAGGTATTGTGAAGATTAAAAAAAAAAAAAAGACAAAATCTGACACCAGACTGGATGTGAGAGCCTGATTGTGGCCCTGGGCAACTGGGAGGATTGTGGTGCCCTCAACAGACACAGGAAAGCTGGGAGAAGAGGAGGGTTCGAACGGCAGGCAAGAGGATGAGTCCTGTTTCACACATGTTGAGTTTAATGCCCATGGACTGTCCAGGTAAGATGCCCAAGAGATATATGGCTCAGCAGAGAACTCCCAGGAGCTAATAGGACCAATGGGTGGGATCAGATAGAGGGAGAAGAGAAAAAAATGCCCAGTTCATGGGCATCCCTCAGGAGTGGGTCAGTCTGTCCTGCTGCTCCTCAGGACATAGAATCTCAGAGTGAGAAGGGTCCCATGAGGCCATCTTATTCATCCAATATCTCCATGGCAGCAGTGTGTACATGGGGAAAACACTAACTATGAAGTCCAATCCCATCTCTGATGCTTAGCTGCCTGTGTGACCTTGGGCAGTTTTCTGATGTAAAAATTTGAGGTTAGACTAAGTGGCCTTTAAGGTCCCTTAGAATTAAGAACTTAATTAAGTCTCCTCAACATCGAAAAAGATTGGTCGTGTAAGAATAAACGACATCAATAAAAATTTATTTTTTAAAAACCCCACAATCTCCTCTTCAGCGTCCCAGACAAGTGGTATCCAGCTTCTGATTGAAGACCTCTAGGAAGAAGGAGTTTGTTACTTCCTGCAGCAGCCCATCCTTCTTTTAGACAGGTCTCATCGTTAGGAAGTCTTTCCCTACATCCAGCCAACATCTGCTTCTCTGCAATTTCCACCCACTGTTCCTGTTTCTGCCCTCTGGGACCAAGCAGAATAGGTCTAATCCTTCTTTCAAATGGCAGTCCTCCAAATACTTGAAGACAGTTATCATATGTTCACTCTGTCTCCTCTTCTCCAACCTAAACATGTTTACTTCTTTCCCTTTTTAAAAGTTAGCTATGCTGTATTGTGTTTTTTATTTTGTTAAACATTTCTCATTTACATTTTTTGGAATCAGTTTTTATTGCTACCTTCTTTATACCATCATAGTTTTCCCAAGTATACTTTCCCTTCCCCTCCCAGAGAGCCACCCCATAGAGAAATATTTTTTTTTCAAAAAGGAAAAAAGAAAGTGAACACAATCAATCAATACAATGAAAAAAATCTGAAAACCTATAAGAGCTGTGGACTTCCCAACTCCACCAAATTATACAACTCAAACAAGACTTACCTGAAGAGATAGGAGAAGATAGCCCCAACCTACTAGGTTAGTACTTAGTTATAATTAAGTTACATTTACTTTTTTTTTTTTTGCTATTTTGGAAGAGGGAAGGCAGGGCAATTGGGGTTAAGTGACTCGCCCAAAGTCACACAGCTAGTAAGTATTAATTATCTGAGGCTGGATTTGAACTTAGGTCCTCCTGACTCCAGGGCCAGTGCTCTATTTACTACGACACCTAGCCACCCCAGGGTCACATTTACTTTTGATTTTCTGGTGGGGAGTTTTTCTGTCTATTTATGTTGCTGTAGTCACTGTATATATTTCTTGTCTTTGCTTCCTTCACTATGCCCAATTCAAATTCTTCTTTCCATGTTTCTTTTTTCATCCCAGGAGCCGCCTCCAGTCATCCCAATCAACATCTGGCCACTGGATCCTGATGGCTCCAGAGGAGAGAGTGAGGCGGGCGACTCTGCATGAACCTGCCTCACTTAAATCCAATTCGATTGCAAGTTATTGCATCATCTCCTTGATGCTATGGTTCTCTTCAAGAACCAAGGATGAGCAACAATAATAGTACTTAGCTCACACATCATTCCATTGCATTCATGTACCACAATTTGTTTAGTCGTCCCCAGCTGATGGGCATCTCCCTTATTTCCAATTCTTAGCTATCACAGAAAAGTGCTACTATAAACATTTTAAAGTATATAGGGATTGTCTTCTTATTGATGGCTTCCTTAAGGCATAATCACAATGATGGATGAAGTCTCTGATTCAAAAGGCATGGATGTTTCAGTAGCTTCACTTGCATAATTCCAGATTGCTTATACCATTTCCCAGCTCTACCAACAATTCATCAGTGTGTCTATCATTCCACAACTTCTCCAACATTGAATGTTGCCATTTTTGGTCATTTTTGGCAGCTTGCAGGGTGTGAGGCCAAAACTAAAGGTTGTTCTGATTTGTATGTCTCCTATCATTAGTGATTTGGAGCAGTCTTTCATGTGATTTTGAATACTTTACGATTCTTTTGGAGAACTTTTTTAATCATTCATCTATTGGGGGATGAGTATTAGTCATATGTGTACATATATACATATGTGCAACTCATATATATTAAAATTGTTGGGGGCGGCTAGGTGGCGCAGTGAGTATAGTGCCCACCCTGGAGTCAGAAGGACCTGAGTTCGGATTGGGCCTCAGACACTTAACACACACGAACAAGAAAAAAAACCTAGCCGTGTGACTTGGGCAAGTCACTTAACCCCAATTGCCCTCCAAAAAAAGCAAAAAAAAAAATACTGTAAAAAAAATTTGCTGATATAGCTTGGATACTAAAAATTTATCAGAGAAATTTGATATGAAGATTTTTTTTCCCATTTGACCATGTTTTTCCCTAGGTGCACTGATTTAATTTTGTCTGTGCAGAAGCTTTTTAGCTTCAGGTAATCAATGTTATTTTTTTTCTTTGGTAATTGCTTCTGTCTCTTGTCTGGTTAAGAATGCATCTTCCATCTGTAGGTGTGAGAGATGTATGATCCATTTCTCTTCTATTTTTTATTTTTTTTTTAGAATATTAATTTATTTTCATTTTCAACATTCACTTCCATAAGATTTTGAGTTTAAAATTTCCTCCCCCTCCCTCCCTTCCTCCCACCCCAGGACAGCATGCAATTCGATATAGGTTCTACATATACATTCATATTAAACATATTTTCATGTTAATTAGGTTGTAAAGAAGAATTAGAACTAATAGGAGGGAACCGTGAGAAAAAAAAACAACAAAAGAAAACAACAAACGAAAACAGCAAATGAAAAGGAGAGCACATGGTCTGCTTTGCTCTGCATTCAGACTCCACGAAGTTCTTTCCCTGGATGTGGACAGCAGTTTCCAGCATGAGTCTTTTGAAATTGTATTAGATCCTTGCATTGCTGAAACCTCTTCTATTTTTTATAGCATAATCCTTATTATTAAGGTCCCATATCCATTTAGAATTTATTGTGGAATATGGTATAAGTGATGCTCTAAGCCTAATTTCTGCCACACAGCTTTCCTATTTTCACAGGAGTTTTTATCAAATAAATAGTTTTTCCCAGTTAATTTATGCTTCCACTTTATCAAATACTGGATTATTGAGTTCTGTTTCTGATTCTGCCTTGTCTCGTCTGTTGCATTGATCTATCTATTGTAAACTGAGACCTAATGGTTTTGATGACTCTGCTTTATGATATAGTTTGATATCTGGAAATGCTACTCCCCCTTCATCCCTGCTTCTTTTCATAATTTTCCTCAATATTATAGATCTTTTGTCTCTCCAAATTAATTTCGTTATTATTTTATCAAGTTCTATAAAGTATCCCCTTGGTAATTGGATTGGTATAACATTAAAAGTGCAAATTAATTTTGGTAGGATTATCATGTTTATTACATTAGCATCGCCTACCCACAAGCACTGAACATCCCTCCAGCTATTTAAGATGGTCTTTGTTTCTTTAAGGAACATTTTATAATTTGGGAAGTTTTTAATATGATTAATTATGTTGATTATTTTCCCAGTGTTGAACCATCCTTGCTTCCTTGGCATTAATTCTACTTGATTAAAATGAATGATTTCTTGGATAAATCACTGTAGTCTGTTTGACAGGATTTTATTCAAATTTTTGGAGTCTATGTTCATTAATGATATTAGCATATAGTTTTCTTTCTGTATACAAGTCTTGTGTGCTTTGGTAGGTCAATCCCCAGATATTTTGTGCATTTTGTGGTTATTTAGAATGGGACTTCCCCTGTATTTTGTGGTATTATTATATAGAAATACTGTTTAATTTTGAGGATTTATTTGGTAACCTGTAGCTTTGCTAAAGCTATTAATAGTCTCAATTAACATCTTTCCTGATTCCACAGGATTTTCCAAGTAAACCATTATATCACCAGTAAATGGTTTATCTATCTTTATTCCTTTAATTCCTTTCTCTTGTCTTAGTGCCATTGTTTAGTACTATTGTCTTAGGGCTATAGCCTTTTAGAAAGTGAGCATTTTTGCTTCACTCTTGTATTTAATGGGAAAAAAAATTCTAGTGTATGCCCATTGTATACGATGCTTGCTTTTAGTTTTCATGCCCTTATCACTGATCAGTGATCATCTACACATGAAGCAGTGTGGCTCCATCAGTGTGACTGAGTAGTTAAGATGCAAGAGAGGTCTTTGGTCCATAAATAGTCTCCTGGGTATCACAGAAGTGCTTCAGATTGTTGCGATCAGCATAAAACTGAATCCTATTTGCCTTCTTACTGAGCCAAGAATCCTGCATTTCTCTAAGCTTCACTTGAATTTTACTTTTGATGGAGTTAAACCATTGGTTTAACCACTGGTTACAGCAAATGGAGAAATTTTGAATGCTGTGGATACACTCACTTACCTTGATGCTACACTTTTCAGGGATGTTTGCATAGATGATGAGGTTGACACATGCAGGCTCTGAAAGGTTGCATACCAAACTGAAGGTCTACAGAACTGTTATTCTGACTTCGTCACTGTATGCCCATGAAACCTAGACAATCTACCAGCACCATACCAGAAAATTGAACCACTTTGACTTGAATTGTCTTGGGAAGATTCTGAAGATTACCTGGCAAGAAAAAGTACCTGGCACTGGTGCCCTTTCTCAAACTGAACTGCCAAGCATTCATACTCTGCTACAGAGAGGGCAACATCTATGACCATGTAGCCTGAATGCCAAATGTGTGTTTACCTAAAATACTATTATTTTGTGGAGAACTCACACAGAAATCAGAAGAAGCAATACAAGGATACTTTATAGGTCTCTCTGAAGAACTTCAATATTGAGTGTAAGGCATGAGAGACAATGGCACAGAACCAAAGGAAGTGCTGTGCTTTATGAGCAAGGCAGAATCATCGTAGCACAAAGGAAACATGAAATGCACAAATCCAGACATCTCAATCCCAAATGTTCAAGTGGACTATTTGGGCCCAACCTGAGGTAGAGCCTTCTGAGCTCCTACTGGACTGATCAGCCACAGTTGAACACACTGTACCTTGACCCAATATCATGATGTCACTGGTCTTCTTATAGTACAAAGGACGAACAACATTAGTTTTAGTTTTAGTCATAGATGCTTTTTATGATATTAAGAAAAGGTTCCTTTATGCCAATACTTTGGAGGGTTTTTAGCATAAAAAAAGTATTGTACTTTGTCAAAGGCTTTTTCTGTAGCTTTTGAGATGATTATCTGATTTTGGATGTCTCAGTTTGTTGTGGTTATGTTGGTTATGTTCCTAATATTGAACCATTCCTGTTTCTCTGGTTTTAATCCCTCTTGATCATAATGAACTATTTCTTAGATAAGTTCCTGTAATCTGTAAAACGGAATTTTGTTTAAAACTGTTGAGTCAATATTCATTTAATGATACTGGCCTATAGTTTTCTTTTCCATATTTTATCTTTCCCTAGTTTAGGTATTAGAACTATATTTGTCTCATAAAAAGGATTCTGGTGGGGTACTTTTTCTCTCAATTTTTGAGAATACTTTGTGAAATATTGGTACTGTCTTCTAAAAAGTTTGATAAAATTCTCCTGTGAATCCATCAGGACAAGGAGTTTTTCCTTTGGTAGTTCCTTTATAGCTAGATTTATTTCCCTTTCTGAATTTGGGTTACTTATGATCTTTAACTAGTCTTCTGATACTTTGGGAATTTTCTATTTTTGAAGGTATTCCTCTATTTCTCTTGTGTTTTTTATTTCATTAGCATGTAAATATGCATAATATGTTCTGATCATTCTCTTTATTTCACCCAGTTTTGCTGTGATTTTCGCCTTGCTCATTTGCTATTTCATTTAGTTGATTTCCTGCTCCCTTCTTTTCATCAGATTAGCTAAGGCTTTATTGATTTTACTACTCCTTTCAAAGAACCAACTTTCAGCTTTATTTATCATTTCTATAGTTTTTTGTTTCTGATTTATCAATTTCTCCTCTAATTTTTAACGCCTCCTCTCATGCTTATTTTATGTTTATTTGTTGACTGTCTAATTTTTAATTGCCTATTCAGTTCATTAATCATTTCTTTTTTGTTCATGTATGTTTGTAAGAATATGATTTCCCCCCTGAGGACTGCTTTAGCTTGCACCTCAGAAATCTTGATATGTTTTTATCACTATCATTTTCTTTTACATAGTTATTAATTGTTTATATGATTACTTCTTTGACCCACTCATTTATTTAGTATTTCATTGTTAAATCTCCATGTCAGTTTGTATCTTTTGCCTGTGGTCCCTGAACCAATTACTATTTTTATTGTGTTATGGTCTATAAAGAACATGCTAACTAGTTCTGCCTTTTTGCCTTTGTTTGCAATATCTCTGTGCTGGTCAATTTTTGTAAACGTTCCATGTGCCAAGAAATATCTATATTTTTTTGTTGTCACATTTAGAAGATGCCATAAGTCTTTTAATTCTAGTTTCTGCAACAATTTGATATTTTTCCTTTTGTTTATCTTTTCTGTTAGACTTGTCCAAAACTGAAAGAGAGCTATTGAAGTCTCCTGTCACTATTGTGTTACTGTCAATGTCTTTTTGTAGCTCAGATAAGGTTTCCTTTATGAATCTGGATGCTAAAGTATCTGGAGCAAATAAGTTTATTACAGCTATCAGTTTGTTGTCTAGGGTTCCTTTAGGCATGATACAGTTTCTTTGTTTATCTGTTTTTATTTTTTGGATATTTGTTTTTGTTTTGTCAGCATGATTGCAATTTCTTTTTGGATTCATTTGGTGCATAGCAAATTTTTTTCCCCATCTCCCCAGTTTTACTTTGTTTTTTTTTTTTTAATTTTTTTTTTTTTAAAGCAATTGGGGTTAAGTAACTTGCTCAAGGTTACACGGCTAGTCATTTGATTTATGCGTGGGTGCTCATTTTCTGAGGCCGGATCTGATCTCGGGTCATCCAAACTCGAGGCCGGCACTCTTACTCACTGCGCCACCTAGCCGCCCCTTTAGGGCAATTGGGGTTAAGTAACTTGCCCAAGGTTACACGGCTAGGTTTTTGTTTGTGTGTATTAAGTGTCGGAGGCCGGCTCAGAACTCAGGTCCTTCTGATTCCAGGGCCGACGCTCTATTCACTGCGCCACCTAGCCGCCCCTCTACTTTGTTTTTTAAAGGTGTTTTTTGTAAGCAACAGGTTGTGGGGCTTTCTTATCCAGTCTTTCACTCTTTCCAATTTTATTGATTTAGTTAAGATTACAAGAGGTTTAAATTTTCCTCCATCTGTGTCTAATATTGCTTTTTTTTTTTCAAATTTTTATTTTTCCCCTCCTGCTCTAAAGACTGCTATGCCCATTCATTTACTCTGTCTTTAGCTTTTTAAAGGTGGCCTTGTTTTCACTGGTTCCTTTTCCCTCCCCACTGATCCTCCCTTCTTGTTTGTTATCCCCTATCCCTTTGGGGCTTTACTTATTAGTTCCTTTTTCTCTTCTACTTTTATATGATTTTATCATTCTTACCCCCCTTTTTTTTTCTCTCAGTCAAGTAGATTCCTTCTCCTCTCTTCCCCTTCAACTAGTCTATTAGGGTTTTTTAAATTTCATTTTGGTGCCCATTTCCAAAAAGTTCTCTCACTTTCCTCATCCTCTCTTTTCATCTACTCTATATTCATTCTCTGATTCATGACCCCTATAATTAATTACCTGGTAGGGCCCCTCCCCCACCACTAATTTATGCCTTCCATGGTTATGTTTTCCCCCCATTTGCCTCAAAATCATCTTCCTGGATCCATGCTCTCTCACTCTCCTAGGTTACAGTTGTTCTCAGGAGTTCCAACTCCCTACTTCCCAAGGTAGGGCAAGTCGACTTTTTAACCATCAAATCCCCCAGGCCATGCTGAGTGTAAGGTCCCCATCTCCCTTTATAGATTACCCCTCTTCACCTCCAAAGTAATGCCTCCTTCCTTTCTCCCTCCTTTTCAGACTTTCCCCCACTTCCCTATGGGTTCTTTTCTTTTTCTGAGACTACAAAGGTCACCTTCCTCTCACTGTTAGCCCTAGATTTGACCCTGGCACATTGACCCTGACCCTTTTTCCCCCTGTTCCTCTCCTCCCCTCTCAGGTCCTCTCGCACGTTGCAATGTAGTCCCACCAAAAACCCCAATACATTTATTCACCTGTAGATAGGGTATCACCAGGTTTTGCCTATAATGCTGTAGGTCTGCCTCTTCACTGTTTCCTCCACAGGACTCTCGCCTTCACCCCTGTCTCTTTGTGTACTTTTTGGAAGAAGGTTCTTAGTTGGTCTCTCTCTTTTCACTTTGTTGCCTGGTTGCTCCATTTATTCACCCCTCCAGTATTTCTATTGTTTGGTGTATTCAAGAAGCAAATAACCTCTTCAGTTCTGGTTTTCTTTCTAAAAATGTTTGAAATGCCTCTTTATTATCGAATGGCCATCATTTATAATTAAACTCAGATTTGCAAGGTAGGTCACCATGGGCTCCATCCAGTGGTCTTCAGAATACATTATTCCATTCTCACCTTCATTTTCTCCTAGGTGCAGAACAGTGTTGCATTATTTTAATTCCCTTTCCTTTGTATTTGAAGATCTTTTGCCTAGTCACCTACAGAACTTATTGTTTCTGATTTGAATTATTAAAATATAACCATCACACATCTTAGAGTTTACAGCTTTGAGTTTTTGTTTTTTCTGGAGGTGATCTGTGAACTCTTTCAATTAGTATTTCATTATCTACGTTCAAAATTTCTGAACAGTTCTCTTCGATTTTCCCTTTATTTTTATTTATTTCTATTTTCTTTATTTTCTGCCCCTCATGTGATGTAGTCTTAGCTTGTCTCTACATACCCTGTTTTGGAGATTGGTATGTTCTGCTTGCAGAACAGCATATTTTCTTTTAATGTTGTTATTTTTTGCTTCTTTTCTAAATCAGCTTCCATTTCTATACATCTGCATTCCCAATGTATTGTTCTCTCTCTGTTTGGTAAGACTTGCCGTTTTAGATTCCAATTTTTTCTATTCTGCCCATTATTTTTGCTGTGTGGGCCATAAACTCTGCTCTCATAATTCTCATTTCATTTTTGAACCACTCAGGAACAGCATGTTGTGGTTCTATGTTCTTCTCACATTCCATGGGGTCCCCTGTCTCAAGCATTGGATCATTGTCCTTTGTTTTGCAGTATTTGTTCACAGATACCTAAACTCATTTGCTAGAACTGGAGGTCATATTTCTTTCAGTTGTTAATGTTTTTTCTCTATTGATTTATTGGCTTATGTTCAAGGTATTTGAGTTTTTGTCTTCCTAAGAGCTTTGGTAATTTGTCTTTTTTCCACCCTGATTTTCTAGCTCCCTGTCCTGAATGATTTGAGTGCTAAGAACTGGTTCAAGCTGGATGCTGGACTCTTTCTTTAGATTTAGTGAAGTGATGAGCACATGTCCCTTCCCCCACAGATACACAGTGTCTTGTCCTGGAGTCCCATTTCTTCTGAGTAGTTTAGAGGGCTGCCATGCTGGTGCTACTGGTTGTCCATCCTGGCACCAGCAGTTCAGAACTTTGCAGCACTGGTACCATGGGGGTGCCTACCCTACCACTGGAAGTTCAAAGTTTTGCCCCACTGGTACTAAAGGGTTGTGGTCCCCATTAATCTTTTGCTCCTGAAGGGCTCCCACCTGCAGTACTCCTGTCTGTTGCTGCCTGAGCAAGCCTCTAAAGGAGCAGGGGTCTCCATGGCATAGGGAAGATGGAAGGGGATGGGGCACAAGATTGGGTTTTATCACAAGCCTTGACCCATGTGTTGGGTCCTTGAGTCTGCAAGGGTTGCCTCATTGCTGGTACTATGGGAAGTAGGGGAGGGGCGCTAAGTGAGTTCAGGGTCACTGAGTGCCAATTCATCGATTTTGGTTTTTGTAACTTTCTTTGGGATTCTGAATGACCTAGACCATGGAGACAGTTGAAACTGCTTTACTTTGGCACATAATTTGTTTTAGAGGGGTTCAAAAGCTCATGAGACTCAGAGAAAATGTTTAGTCTGCCATCTTGCTGCTCATATGACATCCTTTGTTCTTTTGATCCTTGTATAGCTTGGTGTCCACATCTACCCACCCACCGCCACCATCCTGACCATCCATCTCTGGTCATTTTTCAGCCAGTCCTTTTGGCTAATTCAGCCTCACTACCAGGTGCCCACTGCCATGGCCAAGGAGAAAGAAGAGTGAACATCTCCTACCATCCTTTATTCATGATATAACTATCTCTCTTGTTGCCTTTCCCTTCTACCCTCTATCCTCCATCATCCATCCATTTCTCAAGGCCCTCCAGCCCAGTGACATCAGACCAGCCTAGCCAATTCATTCTTTATTATTCATAAGACATAAAAATCACTAGAAAAACTTTATAAAACAAGCTTCCAGCTGCCCTCCCTGACCACTACAAACAGTACTCAGAGGAGAGAAGAAGAACCAGTCTGGTGACTTTGGGATCCTTGGGGATGGTTGGAGGTGAGGCAAGGTGAGGGGGGTCAGGTCTGTGCTACTGTGAGATCAGGAGAACATGCCACTAGGTCAATGAGGGTCTCCTCTGTTCAGAGTTTCACCTTGATGTTGCCATCAACTCTGAGAACATTAGAGCAAGATAGGACCTTAGGAATTATCTAGTCTACCCCTCTTCATTTAACCTTCCCAAAGTCACACAGAAGAGGCAGGAATCAAACCCATTCAGATGACCTTGCTATGATAATACCAGTGGTATGAGGAATGTGAAGCTAGAGGTCTACCAGCTATTGTGACCTTGGGCAAGTCTGTCTCTTGGGACCTGTTTCTTCATATGTAAAATGAGGGGAGATTTAACTAAATGATCTCCCAGGTCCCTTACAGCTAACAGATCTAGGATCTGTGATTCTGATGAGTCAGCTGCCATCTTTTCCCTCCCACTGCCCCTACCTTTCCTCAGAGTAATATGACTCTATATTCCACCAACACTGGTGGGTTTGTCCTGGTCCTATACTGTCAGAAGAGGCACCAAGCAGTTTTTGCTTCCTCCCTCACCTTCTACCTCTATACCCCAACCTCCTCCACCAGAATAACTGTAAACAAACTGTGAAGTGCTATACTTTCTTTTGTGAATGACCTTTGTCGTTGGCAATTACTGTGCAGGCCCCAAGTCCCAGAAAAGAGAAATCCTCCCAGCCCTTTTGAAATGGCTAACACAGGAGGATAAAGTGGCTCATCTCTCCCATCCCTGACAGCCTCCATTTCCTTAATGCCCTCCCACCCCAGTCCCACCATTACCCCAAGGAGAAGGGGAGGGAATGGGATCTTCTCATCCTCTCCTCCCCCATCCCACTCAATCTCTGTTCTTGATCCCAAACCCCTCCCCTGGTACCAGTGCCTCATCCCATGTTGGCAGACTGGTTGGAAACAGTCACAAGAGGTCAGAGTCCCTGCCCCAAACCCAACCTCAGTGGGGAAACTTGGGTTGGTCTGGGGGGCACAGGGTACTGCCACAACCCCACCTGCCTTCACTTGGGGTTCTGGACTTCAGGGTAGTCATCTTCCTCCATGGGTGGAGAGAATTTCAAGTTTGGGCCAAAGAATTTGTCTTTCATGAAGAAGTATTTCTGTCTTGGGAGGAAATCCTTATTGTCAGGGGCATCGCGCTGTTCCTTGATCTCCTTCTGACCACTGGGGTTGGGATTTTTGACACTGCCCACAAAGAGGGGAAGGTGGGTGACATCATCGAAGATGAAAAAGAGGAAGGGCCGGTTCATGTTGACAGAGAAGAGGGACATGCGGGACATGACTGCGCTGGTGGCAGCAGCCGCCTCCACACCAGCCTCGTCCAGCTCTAGTGTGGCCCGGTGCTGGACACTGGATACCACAAGCTGCTTCTCTGAGATCCCACGTAGGTCTGGGTCCTGGAACAGCTCTTGGAGGCCTGTCCAGAGACAGGGAGAAGCTGGTCACTACTGTGAGTGGGCCTAGTCCTCCCTTCCTAGAAATCTATGCCCAAAGGGGAAACCTGGCCTGTCTGCCCTTGGAAAGGGAGGAGCAGCAGCAGTCTGAGATCCAGGACATGGCCCTACAGTTGGGCTCTCCCCTCTTCCTTGATAGAAATGTCCAGCCTTGGGGTGGCTAGCTAGGTGGTGCAGTGAATAGAGCACAGGCCCTGGAGTCAGGAGGACCTGAGTTCAAATCCAGATTCAGACACTTAACACTTACTATCCATGTGGACCTTGGGCAAGTCATGTAACCCCAATTGCCCTGCCCTCCCCGCTCCAAAAAGAAAAAAAATGTCCAGCCTCATAGCCTGAGATTTCCTTAAGCTTAAGCTTCCAGACCCGCTTACAGCTCCTGGCTCCATTTTCCATTTTGGCCTGTCTATTGTTGTTTTGATAACTGTTTGAATACAACTGGTTTTCTTTGTAATCCAAAATATTATTTTGTGTGTTTATAACCATAATTCTGAATAGGGGTCCATAGGCTTCCCTAGATGGCCAAAGAAGCCCATGAGCCCTTTGGATAAAGTGAGATATTTGTAACATCCTTAACACAGTGCCTGGCATGTAGTGGGCACCATATAAATACTTATTCCTTTCCTCCCCATGACAGAAAAATGGATAAGAACTCCTGGGCAAGACCAGACCTCTCCCTTTACTGAGGAAGCACCTGGGACAAGAAAGGGGAAGTAATTGCCCAACATAATCCAGTGAGTCAGAGGTAGACTGAGGCAAGGGTCCTGACTCCCAGGCCAGGGGTCTTTCTCCCATTCCTCTTGCATGGAAAATATAAGGTACCACGTACATGAAGAGTACCACGTTTCTGAGTCAGATGGGAGGAAATGTAGTGGAGTGGACAGAGGGTCTCAGATCCAGGAAAATCTGGGTTCTGATCCTGCCTTTGACACTTACCAGCCAGGAGACACAGCCTTACTGAGCCTCAGCTTCACCAAAATAAGTGTTCTCTTCCTGCTCTAACTCCAAGCTCTAGCCTAGATCTGAGTCTTGGCTTTGCTGTTTACTAGCTACATGACCCTGTGCTCTGGACCTCAGTTTCTTTATCTGTAAAAGGAGGAGGTTGGATTGGATGGTCCTTAGGACCTCTAGTAGGCCAAGATAAAGGGGGTGTATCTAAGGGTTCATGCCATGACTGCCTTCCCACCTTCAAAGTCCAGTTTCAGGAACAGACTAAGAAGACAAGTCCTAGACGTGTTCTGTTGTCCTCCCGCCCCCACTCCACCCACATGTAGTAGTTCTTTTCCTTGCCCCAATCCTAGGAGTCCTACCCAACTGGCCAAGGGTCGAGACTAGGTCCATCTGGTGGTCCAGGTGCAGCTTGGGTATCGTCACCTCTGTGGGCCTCTCCTTCATGAAGGGCTGGTGCAAGGCGGCCCCACTCAAGTTGCCCAGCACCTGGGAGGCATTCCATTCAAACTGGCTGGGGACCACAGCCACAAAACTCATGTTGTTCTTGAAAGGGAATTGAGCCACCTAGGAGAAAACCAAGGCAAGCAGTGTGGTCAAGGACCCTGGGTGAAGCATAAAGAGATACAGAGCCTAGATGGCAAGAGAAAGAGCCCAGAACATAGAAGGGAAGCCAGGCTCTAGGCCCTCTACATTGCTGACCTGAGCTCCAATCGGACCTCAGACCCTTACTAGCTACATGCCCCTGGCTCTGTCTGCCTCAGTCTCCTCAATTGTAGAATGGAAATAATGGCACCCAGCTCACAAAGCCATTATGAAGAAGAAATGAGATAACGCTCTGCCTGGCACACACATTGTTCCATCGTTTTTCAGTCACATCTGACTCTCCGTGACCCCATCTGGGGTTTTCCTGGCAAAGATCCTGGAGTAGTTTGCCATTTCCTTCTCCAGTTCTTTTTTTACAGATGAGGAAACTGAGGCAAATGGGGTTGAATGACAGATGGTGCCTTCCCTGCCTGGCCTCCTGGCCCAGCTGGTCCCTTCTGGATGTGCCCCAGCTCACTGCCACTAAGAACAGGCTTTCTTTCATTTTTTAATGCTTGCCTCTCCAGCCATTAACAGAAGAGGTACTTAATAAGTCTGCGTTTAATTGAATTAGGCTCTGACTTCCTCATGCAAAGTGAGGTTACTGGACACCATGTCATGGAGAGGAAAGAGTCTAGGCCTGGCGCACTGAGCATGCAATCATGGGACCTATGTTTGAGTCCTGACTCTGACCCTTAGACCTAGTTCTGTAACCTTGGACAGGTCACAAGCTCTCTGGCCTCAGCCCACTTTAGTAAAGGACAGGGGTGGATAAGGCAGTCTCTAAGGCCCCTCCTGTTCTAGATCTAAAATTATATCATCTCCAAGGTCCCTTTGGGTTGTAAAAAGCCAAGGATCCTACTGCAGGTGCTCTGGCTGTGGCTCAGGCTACCCTCTTTTCTGGTGCTTTGGAAAACCCCAGGAAATGCCCAGCAGAAGATAGGGAGAAGTGGAACCAAGAAGAGAAAGTTAATGGGCAAGAAGAGGAAGGGAGAATAGAGAATCTTGTTTTTTCTGAGGTTTGTTTTGCATATACCAAGTATGGCAGTACCCATGACTAGGCAGTGTGGGGTAAGAAATAAAGAACTGGCGTCAGAGTCCGGAAGACCTGTGTTCAAGTCCCACCACTGCATGAAACTGGACAAATCACCTCACCCCTAGTGTCCCTGGTAACTCTCCAAGAAGATAAGTTGCAGGGCAGTGGCTGATCTACATTGGTAGAGGAACGTTTCTCATCTGGGAGTTTCCTATGCTAGTGAAGTCCCAGATCTGGTCCCTATCCACCATCCCTATCTGGGACTCCAAATTCAGGGCTCCTTCCTCTAGAATGGAGAATGGATGAAAAAATTAACACACTGAAGGCAAGGGAGTACAAGAAATTATGGGAATTAAGGGGGAAATTAGCAAAATGGAAATAAAATAGAACAATTGAATTAAGAAAGAAAATAAAGAGCTGGAATTTTACAAAAAAGACCAATAACATTGATAAATCTTTAGTAAATATAATCAGTCAGAGGAAAGAGGAAAACTAAACTGCTATAATCAGCAGCAAGAAGGGGGAGAACATAGCGAATGAGTAATGCTGGAGTTAAAGGCCAAACAATAGAAACAGCAACAAATTCTATTAGAGATAACAATGATAGAGATATAGATATGTGATATTAGCAGAATTTATGGGATGCATCCAAGGCAAGACTTGGGAGCAAATTGGTTTCCCTGAAGGCTGATATTAATGAGAGAGAAAAAGAGAAAATTAATGAGTTGAGTTGGCCATTTTAAAAATTAGAAAATGAGACTGGAGGATAAAGGAGGGAAGAAGAAACTGGAGGTTTTAAGAGTTACAGGGAGGGGGCAGCTAGGTGGTGCAGTGAATAGAGCACTGGCCCTGGAGTCAGGAGGACCTGAGTTCAAATCCAGCCTCAGACACCTAACACAAAAACTAGTCGTGTGACCTTGGGCAAGTCACTTAGCCCCCATTGCCCTCCAAAAAGCAAAAAAAAAAAAAAAAAGAGTTAAAGGGAGCTACCCAAATAGGAAAAAAATCTTTGTATCAAATTTCTTTGATAAGGGTTTGATATCTAAGATATATAAACAATGAATAAACATGTAAGACTAATAGCCATTTCTCTAATAGATAAAGGGTCAAAGAACATGAATTAACATTTCTCAAAAGGATTGCAAAGTATTCACAACTACATGAAAAAATGCTCCAAATAACTAATAAAAGAAATACAAATCAAAGCATCTCTTGAGATTTCACTTCACGCATGACAAATTGACAAAAAATGACTAAAAATGACAATAGTAAATGTTGGAGAAGTTGCAGAAAGATAGGTACTCTAATACATTGTTGGTGGATCTGTGAAATGGTATGATCATTTTGGAAAGCAATTTGGAATTATGCGAGGGAAGTCACTAAAATCTAATCAGAGACTCCATCATTGGACTTATACCTCAAGGAAACAAACAATAAGGAAAAAATAAGTCCCCATATATTCCAAAATATTTATGGTAGCACTTTTTGTGACAGCTAAAAATTGGAAAGAGAGTAGATGCCCATCAATTGGGGAACGACTAAACAAATTAGGATACATGGATGTTACGGCATATGACTGGGCTGTAAGAAACAACGTGTGGGATGAATATGGAGAAGTATGGAAAGATGATCGTGAATTGAACAGAGTGAAGGAAGCAGAGCTAAGAAAAGAGTACTATGCAGCGACTACAACAATGTAAATATACAGAACAACTGCACTCCAGAAAATCAAAAGTAAGTATTCCTAATTCTAAAGATCGAGGGTGTCTAAAATGAAGAGATATGAGAAGACAGCTCCAATCTATGACTTAGAGGAAGTGGAAGGTCCTTGAGTCTTACACACTGCACAGCTTTTTAGACTTTTTCAATATATTGATCAGTTGTACTGATTTTTTTTTCTTCCTCTCTAAAAAACACTATTTGTCTTGTGGGATGGCTCTCTGGGAGGGATACATAGGATATTATGGTGATATAAGAAACAGAAGGTAACAATAAAAACATTTTTTTAAAAAGACAGTCAAAGGGGGCAAGCTGACTGGTCACCAAGCCAAGGCTGGGTATTCCTGAGACCTCTTAGCCCCAGTGACCATGGAGTATCCCATAAGCAAGAATGGATTTAATGAGTCCTTGAAGAAGACTGAGCCCTTCCTCTACAGTAAAGAGATCAAAGATAGAGAAAAAAGACTTGTGAATACAAAAATATTTATAATATAGCAGTTATTTTTGTGGCAGCAAAAAATTGAAAGCTAAAGGGACACCCATCCTTTGGAAAAAAGCTGAATCAATGATGGTACATGATGATTTTGTACAAAAAGACATAGCTTTAGGGAAGTCTAGAAAGATTTGTACAGGAGCGGCTAAGTGGTGCAGTGAGTAAGAGTGCCGGCTTCGGAGTTGGGATGACCCGAGATCGAATCCAGCCTCAGAAAATGAGCACCCACATATAAATAATGACTAGCCATGTAACCTTGAGCAAGTTACTTAACCCCAATTGCTTTAAAAAAAAAAAAAAGACTTGTACAAACTGATGCAGAGTGAAGTGAGCAGAACCAGGAGAACAATTTACACAGAAGCAATATTGGAAAGACAAACAACTTTGAAAGGCTTAAGAACTCTGATCAATGCAATGACCATCCAGGATTCCCAAGGATCCATAATGAATTCTGTTCCCAATCTCCTGCTGGGAAGGCAATAGATTCAAGGTGCATAATGAGATACACATTTTTGAAAATGGCCAACGTGGGGAATTTGTTTTACTTGACTGTGTATATTTGCTGCAATGGTTTTCTTTTTCTTTTCTTTTTCAATGGATGGAATGTGGAAAAAATAAAAAATAAATGTTAATTTAACAAATTAACTTTTTAAAATAAAACTAAGCACTTACCACTCATCCTGGAACAGACTTAGCAGAGCCCACCCTCACTCCATCTTCTGCAGAGCCCGGGATGTCTTTTCCTATCCTTAAGTGTCCAGGCTCCTAGAGCTCCCGGCATCTCAAGAAAGGGAACCCAGACTAAGCCAACCTGAGGCTCTCACCTTCCCCTCTTCCCTGTAGCACTTACCAGCACATCTGCCTGTTCCAGCAAGAACCAACGAAGAGGGTATTTCTTGGCCTTCATCATTACCACAGGGACTACATACTTCTCATCCAGATGAAAAATATCAGTCTTGGTCAGGCTGGGATCAAACTTGGTTTTCCAGAAACCTGCAGCCAAACAGAATGGAGAAGCTACCAAGGCTGGCTGGTCTCTTTGCAAAGAGCACTAGATTGGGAAGCAGGGGACCTGAGTCAAAGCCCAAGGTCTGCGTCTAACTCTCCATGGGAATTTAGGTAAGCCATTTGCCCTCTCTGGGCCTCAGTTTCCTTCTCTGTAAAATGAGAGGGATTAGACTAAAAGACCTCAAGTTACCATAGCTTCAAACCCAATGGTCCTTGCTCTCCATCACTTCCCCATAGCCATTCCCTCGTCAAATCCAGGTCCACTCTCACAACATTTCCTGCATTCTTCCTTCCCTCCATTTCTACTCACACTTTCAGAGGTGGGCACCTGCAGCCTTGAGGCCACATGTGGCCTTCTAGGTCCTTCATCCAAATGGATTCAGTCAAAGGGCCATACTTGAGGACCTAGAGTGCCCCATGTGGCCTCGAGGTCACAGGTTTCCCACTCCTGTAACTAGGGCCACACACCCCCTCAATTCAACCCCTCACTTCCTCTTTCCTGGACTACTGAAGGAGCTTCCTAAATGGTCTCCCTTTCTCCTGTTCATCCTCTAATCAGCTGTCAAAGCCACGTTCCCAAAACCCAAGTCTGACCATATCACCCCTATTCCTCTCAGGTGAATGTTTGACATGCAAAGCCCTTCATAACCTGGCCTTGATCTGCCTTTCCAGTTCATGCTCTTTGACCATTATTTTATCATCCAGGCAAACTAGATTGCTTGCTTGCTGTTCCTTACACATCTCCCCACCTCTTGGTCTTTGCATAGCCTATCTGTCCCCCATGCCTGCAAGAACCTTCCTGCTCCTGACTCTCTGAATCCTTCACCCCTTCAAAGTTGAGCTCAGCTGCCATCAGCTATGAAAAGTCTTTCCTACTCCCCACTCTACCCCACCAACCACTAATGCCTCCTTATAATTACTTTTTATTTATATTTTATATATAAGAGCCATCTTTTACATGTATAATATCTACTCCCAATAAGGAGCAAGTCCCTTGAAGGAAGGAACAAACAGTTTCATTCTTGTTTGAGGATCTCTAGTACCAGATGCATTTTTTTTTAAATTTAGACTGAATCTGTGATTTCCTTATTCCAGGGCAGAGGTGTCAAACTCCTGAGTGCAGCCTCAACTAGATTTGTTTAACAAAATAAATAAAAATATAATACAGCATAAATAACGTTAATTTGTGATTTTCTAGGTCAACATATGGAGCAGCTAGGTGGCCCCTAGAGTCTGGAAGACCTGAGTTAAAATCCAGCCTCAGATACTAGCTGTGTGACCCTGGGCAAGTCACTTCACCCTGCTTGCCTCAGTTTCCTCATATGTAAAATAAGCTAGAGAAGGAAATGGCAAAGCACTTCAATATCTTTGCCAAGAAAACCCCAAATGGGGTCATAAAGAATTGGACGTGATTAAAACAACTGAAGAACAAGAACAACAACAAAGTCAACATGCATCCCAAGGATCCATTCCTATCTGAGTTGGACACCAGTGATCTAGGATCTCCCATGGAGAAAACACCCTCTTAAATGCTGGACAGCTCTTGGAGCTGGAGAACTCCTTGGCACTCTATAAGAGGCCAAAAGTTTGGCCCAGGGTCACCAGAGGTGAGACTAGACCAGATCTTCCTAAATCCACAGCCAGCTTTCTATCCACAAAGTCATGGCACTAATCACCTGATGCAAATTAATTAACTGTAATGCTGATTCAATTAATTGTTGAATCAGCTATTAGTTATTAAGTCCCTACTATGTGCCGGCCACTGCTCAAGGTAGTGTCACAAAAACAAAAAAATGAAACAATCTCTACCTCCCAAAACTTAATTGTAACAGGGGATACAATAAGGAAATGTATATGTGTATGTATGTGTGTACTTTTACGTATACTCGTAGGTGTATGTGTATGTGTTTACAGGATTACTGTAAAGAGAAAAAGTTAAAGTGCATACAAGTGGTCTGAGGAAGGACGCTGGCATTTGTGGGGAGGGTGATGAGGAAAAGCTTCCTGGTATTGATTGGCATCTTGAAGGGAAGACAGGAATTCTCCAAGGTGGAGGTGAGAAGGCACAAGGTAGCACAGTGAGAAAGCACAAAGACGGCAGCTGGAGGATGGCTGGATAGTGGGTGTGGGGAGGAGTAATGTCCAGTGAAGCTGGAATGATGAATGGGGACCAGGTCCTGAGGAGACCTAAAAGCTAAACAGAGGAACTGCTGTTTTCTCCTAGAGCAGAGAGGAAGTCCCTGGAGTTGAGTGGGGGAGTGAAGGGGTCAGATATGCAATTAAAGAAAATTATTTTGTCAGCAATGTTGAGGATAAACTGGAATATGGAAAGAATGGAGGCAGAGAGGCCAGTTAGGAGGCCACTGCAATGCTTCAGACAAGTGGTGACATGGGTCTTCACTAAAGTGGCAGCTGTCTGAGTAGAGAGAACAGGTCAGAGTCAAAAGAAGGAATTAGAAACAGAAAGATTAGGCACCCGATGGGCTATGGGAAGAGTGGAAAGCTGAGATTGGGGCAGAAGTGGATAGAGCACCAGGCATGGAGTCAGAAGGACCTGAGTTCAAATCCAGCCTCAGACACTTGCTGTGTGACCCTGGGCAAGTCACTTAACCCTGACTGGCTCAAAAAAAAATGCCAAGGTTACAAATCAAGAAGACTGGAACAACTAGAGGGGAATTTGGAAGAGCAGAAAGTTTAGAGGAAAAGATAAGTTCTGTTTTGGTTTGGTTAATATTGAGATGTTGATGGGACATCCATTTTGAAGTGTCCAAGGGTCCATTGGTGATTGAAGCCTGAAGGGGCCTCTTAGAGGAGAGACTGGAGACAGATATTTAGATCTATGAGTAATCTGCTTTGAGATGATAATTAAAACCATGAGGACTGATGAGGTCACCAAGAGAGAGAAGTCTGAGAGGCCTAGGGGAATACTCATGGTAGTTTCTGATTCTAGATTCTCTGATGGCTGAGGGTCCATTCAGTTTTAGCAATCTGTACAACTATGGGAGTTTCTTCCCCCCACCCTGGGGACTAAATGAAAGGAATCAAGCTGGCAGGAGACAGAGCTGTGACTATGCTCAGGAGCCTGGAGATGCTGGCTATGACCAACTGACCGTTTTTCATGGATAGATGAATATTTCGTCTGCAGTCAATCTCTCTCATCTCCTACCATGCTCTCAGGGTGCCATGTCCTTCCCTGGCCATATTCTCTGGGGGTCTCCATCTCCTTTCCCACCTCCTCCCAGGACTTCTGACCCCACCACACAGCGGGCACCACTTAAATATCATGCTTGGCAGAGGTCTGCCCTCATAGGTTCAGCGTTCTGGTGGCTCCCAAGGCTGCAGGGAATGAGAGTCGAAAAGAATGAAAATGGGCATGATGGGCGGGCAGTCTTTGGCATGCACTGGTGCCTACCCTGAAAATACACGGCATTAAGGAGTAGCATCACCGTGTTTGCGGGGAGCTCTGACAGGAAGTTCTCAATCGTCCCCTCTGTGGCCTCCTTCACCCACTGGTTAATGATCTGAAGGTCATCTTTCTCATTCCCTTTTAGGATGGCAGGCTTTGCACCAAAAAATTTCTCTGACTGCTCCAGGAATTCCTGTTTGACTGGGAAGCCTAAGAGAGAACCAGAGAAAGACATGTTCAGAGGTTGGCTTTGGAAACAGGGACAGCTTTGGAATCAGGGAAATCCCAGCTCTGCCCCTTACTAGCATGGGCTGGTGCAAAGAACCCTGAACTTCAAGGAAAAATACCAGGGTGTGAGCATCCCTTCCCTGGCTGTGCCTGTGGGCAAATTGCTAACCCTCTATGAACCTCACTTTCCCCTTCTGTAAAATGGAAATAAATTCTCCACACCTTCTCTCTGTCTCGTGGGGTGATTATGAGCAAAGAGTTTTACCTCCTTGAAAGGGGGAGACAGGAAGGAGTTGGCAGCATCAAGCACACACACCTTTTTGCAGATACATCCTGGCAGCCATGCGTAGGGCTGTGCGGCCCAAGTCCTGGCGGATGCCATTTAGTGTATGGTGCAGGCAGGACACAGATTCCACATGCAGGACCTTTTGCAGTTGCTGGACAGTCTTAGTCTTGGCTCCTGGAGAACACGCCGGCTGTGGTCCCATTGGGGGTATCACCAGGCTGGCACACCCCCCGCCCAAAACCAAATCCAAATCCACCCACAAACCACCTGTGCCACTAGACCATCCACAGCACTGGACACTGGGGGCAGGGATAAGGAATTTTTAACCATCCCCTGCAAAAGCCCTTTCCAATTCTCACCTCCACACCTTTGCTCTGATTCATTTGCCCTGCCTGGAATGTCCTCCCTCCTTTCCTCAATCTGCTCCTTTTTTGAACCCCAGATAGATGCCCAGCTCATCTGTGAAACTGTCCTTGACTCCACTGACCTGCACTTTCTGAACTGCCACTGTCCTTAGTCTGGCCTACACTTCTTGGTACTTAGGCATAGGCTGCCCCCTATGGTTCTCTAATTCCTTTCTGAGTGAGTCTCTTCCATGAGACCATCACCACCTTGAAAGCAGGGATGCTTTCTCCCACTTGTATCTCTCACAGCACCTAGCACAGTACTAAGTATATAGTAGGCACTCAATAAATACTACGTTAATTTAACAGAGGTGATGGTTCTGTCGCCAGTCCCCCAGCACAGTATTGAGTACATAGTAGGCACTCAACAAATGCTTCATTAATTTAACAGAAAGGATGTCTGTCTCTGAGCCCTTTCTCATAGGAGACCCTGAGAGTAACCCCTCACCCAGACACCCCAGGAGGACCCACACTGCCTATGTAGCCAGCATCTGAGGCAGCTGGGAAATTCAGGGATTTCCTACTCACTCCTGCTAGGCTGGGCTGAGGGGCCTACACCTGGCTCCATCACTGTGTGACTTTGGACGACCACTCCCTGATCCTCCAGTCCCCTCCTTGGTGGTAAGAGGGGGCTAGACTAGCTAAGGCCTGAGGTGCCACCCAGCTCCCCCATTTCAGGGGTTTGCCCCCTCTGAAGCAGGGAGTGAGCCCAGTTACCTAGTTCAAGATGATGTAATGCTAGAGCGACACTGAGGGGTGACAGGACCACGTTGGGGCTCGTGGATTTCTGCAGCACTTGGGCAAACAGGTCTAAAGTGAACTCCATCATGGCCTCGGCCACCTTGTGGGTCTGCTCTGCTGAGGGGGTCTCCTTGCAGCCGACCTCCACTCTCTGCCCAGCCTCCTCAGAAGGCAGCAGGCAACTGTACACCCTCGGGACAGGGGCGTGCGTTGGAGCCCCAGAGAAGAAGGAATCTGCTTTCCTGGGGCGTTCCTGAGTGTCCATGGGAAAGTGTGCTGGTGGCCCTGTGGGACTCACTGGTGCCCTATCTGAATCCTGGAGGGGAGAAAGGAGAGTCAGAAGGAAGGAGAAAGTGAGCTGAGACACTGCTGCTAAGGAGAGAACCCAGAGCTAGGGTCCAAGAGCCTGAGGCTCTGCCACTTACTACCAGCGTGACCTTGGGCAGGTCACCCTCCTCTGTAAAAGGAGGGAGGGTGGACCACATGACCTCCGTGGTCTCTCTCAGTTCTAAAGCCATTGGGATCCCAGAAAACATCACAAGCACATGAGCATCAATGACCAAATAACCACATGTGGCGTTTGAGGGGGAAAGGGAGAAAGTCAAGGAAAGTGTTGCCTTCCTTCACACAGGAGCAGAGACCTGGAGATGAGAGGCCACCAGCCCCCAAGGACCTCTTAATCACAACTCCCGGCCTTTTCCCAGGCCTCCCCCTTCTTGACCTCTCTGCAGCCTTGGATACTCTCTTCTCTGGGATATTCCTCTCTGTTTTCCACATGCCACGTTTCCCTAAGCGTCCTACTTCTCGGCCTCTTTTTCTGGATCTTCATCCAAGTCACACATGCTAACTGTGGGTGTCCCACAGGATTCTGCTCTAGGCCCTCTTCTCCTCTCCCTCTCTATCATTTCACTTGGTGATCTCATCTCCTCCCATGGATTCACTCTCCATCCTCCTTTGTCCAGCCCTCTCCTCTCTCCTGACCTCCAGTCTTGCATCTCCAGCTGCCTCTTGGATATCTCAAATTTGATGCCCTGTCAATGTCTTAAACTCAACACATCCAAAATTGAACTCATTCTCTTCCTCCCTTAACCCTCCTCTCTTCCTGCCTTGCCTGTGATTATTGAGGGTGCCATCTTCCTCCCAGTCACCCAGGCTTGCAACCTAAGTGTCATTCTCTCCTCAAATCCTCTCCCCCTCCCATATCCAATCTGTTGCCAAGTCTTGTCAGGCTATATGCTACCACCACCAGGGCACAGGACGTCATCATTCTTGTAAAAGCTCTCTGGTTGGTCACCCTGACTCATGTCTCTCCCCACTCCAGTCCACACTCCACTTAGCTATCAAACTGACCCATGTGGGTGCCTCAGATGACTCTCCTTGACACATTTAGAACCCCACTGGTCCTTAATGTCACCCCTCCCTGAATGCCACTTTTTCCCCCCTTCTCTCTGGACCTTGGCAATCGTCTCTCAGTCCTGACCACTGACCTTCCTGATGGGTCTCCCCCTTCCCTTCTCTTGCCATGCCTACTCTCTCTAGGCTGGGTGCCCCAGCATGTATCGCCTAATCCCTCTGGCAAACAAGACCATAGCATCCTTTTAGGATCACAGATTAAGAGCTGGGAGGAAGCTTGGAGGCCATCTAGTCTGACCTCCTCATATTACAGATGAGGAAACTGAAGCTTAGAGGTTGGGAGTCACTTGCCTATGGTCACACAGGTAATATGTGTCATTGGCAGAATCTGCATACAAGTCACAGGAGCTTAAATCTAGAGCTGGAAGGACTTCAGAGACTGCATATGAAAAAGTGAGACCTCCAAAGGAAAAGGGACTTGCCCAAAGTCATAATGTATGGACTAGGTGGCAGAGCCAGGATTAGAGCCCAGGATCAGGAGGAAGCAAAGAAGTGTCTGGGGGCCACTCCTGGCAGCCACTTGGTGGTATGGCTTTATGGAACTGAGATGTTTCTGGAGCTGTTCTCCTGATTTCACTCCCTGCTCCATCCTTCCTTAATGCTAATTCCTCTCTCTTCAGAATTGCTGTCCCTTTTCTCTTTACCCCATCAGTAGCCTAGTCTCAATAAGTATTAAATAGAAAAGGAAACAGAAATAATACCCAGGCCAAAGATGCCAAAAGCTGAAAACGCTTTGCTAGCAAGGTTTATCCCTTATTTACGAGTTATATTCCGGGGCTCTATCCAGGAGTCCTCTCTCTTTCTCTCTGTCTCTCATTCGCTCTTCTCTTTTCTATCTCATTCTCCATTCTTTCTCTTCTATGTTTCTCTCTCTTCTTTCTCTTTTCTCTGTCTCTGTCTCTCTCTGTCTCTTTCTCTCTCTCTGTCTCCCCCACCCCACCCCCATTCTCTTGGTGACCTTATTAACTCCCTTGGGTTTAATTATCACCTCTATGCCAATAACTATCAAATTCACATCTCCAGCTGCCTGCTGGACATCTCCACCTATATGCCCCACAGGCATTTAAAAATCAACATATCCCAAAGAGAACCAATTATCTTTTCCCCAACCCATTTTAGGGTTTTAAATGCTTCACATTCTGGATCAGTCTCCCTCACTAACTTGGCATCCAGTCCAACTGTCCCACCTGCTGTTGCCCCTATAGAGTAGTTCATCTGCTGTAATCTCCTGCTTACATGCCTTTGCACAGGCTGACTGTCCTCCTAGACACAAAATAAGAGCTCTCCCTCTTCAATTCTGCCTCTCCGAAGTCCTAGCTCACTTGAAGGTAGCCCAAGTATCATCTCCCTCAAGAAACCATTTCCAACTCAGTTGTTAGTCCCTTCCCCCAGTCCCACCAAAATCACTCTGTATAATCACTTTATTTTGTGAAGACCTTGTAATTATTTTATCTGAGAATATGAACCCTGCAGTAGAATGGAAACTCCTTGAGGGCAGGAACTTTTTTTTTGTTTGTTTTGTCCCTAGCACAGTAACAGGGGCAGGTAATGGGGGGCAGGAGAGGCCTCCCAGTTTGCTCCCAACCATCTGCTTGCTTATAGTTGTAGAATATGCCAGATCCCCACTTCCACCTGAAACTGCCCCGAGGGCCTCCCATGAGCTCCCATTACTGGTGAATCACTCCGGGGCCCTGATCCAAAGGTTGGCCTCTTGTTCCCTCTGCTCCATTCTTCTCCCTACTGAGCTCCCATTACCTCGTTGCCTGACTTGAGGAGGGGAAGCAGGGGTACTTTCTCCTGTTTCTGTCCCTCTACAAGGGCATCATGGATTGGCTCCTGGAATAGGAGATGAAATATTGAAATTAAAACCCAGCCTCTACCCTTCTTGATCTGGAGGCTACAAGAGGGCCTGTCCCTTCCCCCAACCTTCCTCTTCTCCTAGGCCAGGGGTCCCAACCTGGGGCAGATGCTTCTACAGTATCCATATCCCATCCCACTATGATAAAGCCTGTCTCTCTCTCTCTCTCTTTCCTCTCCTCTCTCTCTCTCTCTCTGTTTCTCTCTGTCCCTCCATCTTTCCCCACCCCATCCCTATTTCCCCACTTCCCAAAAGGGCCTTGCCTGCCTGCCCTCCTTACCAATAAGCAGGATCTAGGTAGGACAGACAGGCCAAGCAGCAGGAGGGCCCAGACTGGCGGTGCCATGGTCCTAGATCAGGGAAGAGAATCTGTTAGCCATCTTTCTCCAGGACAGGCCATGCTTTCACATTGCCCTTCCATCTCCCATCCTTCAAGGTCCAGCTCCTCTTCAAGGTCCACAGCGACCTCTGAACACCCATCATCATTCAGCACTTGCCTGTCAGCTAGCAGTAATACGGTGCTTTATGCTTTACAAAGGGCTTTACAGTCTATATCATTTGATCCTGAAATAAACATGGGTGCTATTATTATCCCCATTTTCCAGATGAGAAACCAGACCTTAAGAAAAGTCAAGTGACTTGCCTAGGGTCTCATAGCTCTGTTGTGCCTGGGGCACAATCTTCCTGATTCCCATCAGCACTGTCTGCCCCTCACCCAGCAGCCAAATGAGATGACTGGCCTGAGGCCTTCCAGCTACAAAGCCACTTTCCTATGATCATTACACAATAGTTATCTGGTCAGTGGGAAGAGGTGGAAGGAAAGGGGCTGCTAGGGGATACTTGGGTACCACTTGCTTCCACATGGCCCCGGGGCCTTTTTCCTAACCTGGTTGGGTCAGGCAATGACCAGAACTGCCTTAGACCAGGGCCATTTCCCTAGTCCTACACCCCTTATGTAAAGGAGGGGGCAGTAGAGAGAAACTACTGCCCATTTCCAGGAACCCACAGGGCCCTCCTCCCCCCTTGCTAGTAACCCTGGCTGGAGGCCCAGAGTTCCCTGAGGTTGTGAAAGGCCCAGATAAGGAGGACTCCACTCCAGTTTTCCCATTGTCTCTGTCCCCTCAGGCCTGCTCTCTCAGCCTGCTCCAGCCTCCAGTCCTCAATATAGACCCCTCCCTGCCCCATATGCCATCCCCAACCCCAGAGAAGAAGGAAAAACAGAGGCAACAGGGACCATCTAAGCTGCTCTGATGTGGCAGGCACTCTGCAGACCACTGGCCTCCCATGTCAAAGTTAGGCCCTCTAAATGATCGACAGGCTCTTGGCCTCTCTATCCTGAGGGACATACATGGACCAGCCTTTTGTGGTACCAAGGATCCCACCATCCCACTTAGGAGAGCAGGGTCAAGTTGGGAGTTCTCCTAACCCTGTAAGGGAGAGAGCTTGCATGACCCAGTTGGAAAGAGCACCAGGTTTGGCATCAAATGAGACAGGTTCAAATTCTCCCTCTAATAATAATGCCTTCTGTTAGCCTGGCCAAATTATCACCTCCCCAGACCTGTTTTCTCATCTAAAAAATAAAGGATGGAACTGGATGGCTTCTCAGGCCCCTTCTAGCCTCAGATCTAGGATCATTGAGGGTTCAACTCCCATCAGTCCAAGTTTTCCTGGCCCCAGAATCCAGCTCTCCAGCTGAGCTTACACACTGGATTCCTGGGGGTTTGCAGCCCAACCCCCCCACTTCCATTCCTCCCCACTTACCTTGTCAGGCTTCTGGCTGCTGTGCACGATGTGTCTACTTTGACACTGTCCTGGGCTCTGGCCCCAACTCCGGCCCTGCCCAGCCCTCCCATCCTGACCTTTGATCTCAGCCTTTTTCCAGATTTCTCTCCCTTTCAGCAAATATTGACCAACACATCTATTTAAACATTTGTATAGAGGTTAGGCTCCCTTTCCTGTTTAGTTTTCTGGTCTCCTCCTCCCCATCCTCACCCCTCAGGTTGGGGGCCCAAACGGGATCTGACAAGTTGGGTCCTAACTGAACAGAGAGGTCCACATCTAAAGGGTGTCCCCTAGCCATTTAGGGAACAGGTCAGAACCAGTACAGGGCCTGGCCGGTGGAGCTGGGGAAGAGACTACAGCCTGGGCTTGGCCCAAGGAGCATTATAGAACATAGTGTGCTCTACCACAAAAAGCCTGGCCTGGCCAGCAGTCAGGAGCCCTTTACTGAGGTCTAGGCTCTGACACCGAATGAAGCCAGTGGTGTGACCTTGGGCAGGTCCCAAGCTCATCATCACCTCTGCAGAAGGGGCTGGACTTACGGTCTATAATCCTGCCCTAGACCCAGTGCAGATGGAGCATAACCCTGTCACCCCAATGGGCCAGAACCCAAATGTTCAGGAGTTTGTTGCCTGTCTGGGGCCCGTGCGGTTGCTTCTCTCTGGCTTCCTTCTCTCCATAGGTGACATGTCCATATTGACCCCATGGCATTGGTCCGAGGGATCTCAGGCCCAGGGCTGCTAGGCCCGGGTCCCCACAGACAGTGGCAGGCCTTTCCCCCTCTCAGAGAACCTTCCATTTGTTGTCTAGATCTCACATGTACCTATTCCCGCACTGTCTCCATTAGAACATGACCCTGTGGAGGGCATCCCAAGCTTAGCACAGTGCTGGGCACTGCTTAACAAGTCAGGGACTTCTCTCTCTACTCCCACCTCCAATAGGGACAGACTCAACTCCTAGGAAAATCCGCTAACATTCATATCCTCATTTCTTTCAACTTGGTCACTGGGTTTTCTAACTTGTCTGTCAACATCAGTGCTTTGAGTTCTTAACACTGAGGATACACCCTGGACCTCACTGAGTGAACTCAACCCCATTCAGGGGGTGGCAACGCTCACCGTCCTTTACAGGTGAGCTCTGGAGTCCTATGGCTCCCACTGCACCTGGTGCCATCACCGCTTGACTGCTTGAGATGTCAGGGTCTCGACTTACCTTCCAAGAGTCACTCAGCTAAAATGGCGGGGGGAGGTAGGCCACACAGCATCAGTTCCTTAAGGAAGGGCACCCCAGCCTTTTCTTACAGAGACTAGAACTTGATAAGGGAAGTGGTTTCCCTGTAAGGCTGGCTATTTTGATCTGATACAGATGGGCCTGCTTCCTTCCTGCCCCTCTTACTGCACCCAAGCCCCCACATCAACAACCTTACTCCATTTCATGGCTCTTCCAAAGTGTTTATTGTTATATTTACATCTATTGCAAATAGTGGATGGGAGGCTGGGACCAAGAGGCATCCCTGCTCCCCCACCCTGGGTTCTGGGAATGCTGCCCCATGAGATATTTCTGGGACCTAAGGGAACCTTTTTCCCAGTCTGACAGCCAAGGGCCCTGTGGGGCAAGGGTCCAGAAGCTGCTGCCCCAGCTCAAGGCACAAAATGCTAGGGTGAGATGGGAGAGGAAGGATTTCCCCTCTATCCCCTTTGGGGATGGGAGTTAAATGAAAGGACCCACTGGCTATCTGGAAAGGCAAGCCTGACTCCATTCTTCTGCTACCTTATTTCCTCTCTCTGCCCCCATATTGGTCCTAAACCAGATAGGAGAGGGACAGAAAGAATTTGTGGGATGAAACAACTGTGACCCTGAGCCTGCCCCAGACAGGCCTCTACCTATGGGCTGAAGACCCCAGGGGTGGTCAGTGATCAGCACAAGCATCCTCACCCCTCACTCCCCACTCTGCTTTTCCTCTCCTCGGGGTCCAAAGAGTGGTAGGACCCTTGCACAGTGAGGGAGGGAGGTAAGGACCCAGCAGTTGTGACCTGCTAGGGCCATCACCACTATTCTCCTTCAGGAGCAGAGGGCCTTCCTGTCTGCCCCACCAACCTCGTAGAGGAGGCTTTGGAGCTGTAAGGAGCAGCCTCAGCCTCGCAGTGGGAGAGGGGGCCGGGAAATTGACATCCCCAGCCAGCCAACACCCAAGGCACAAGGCAAGGCTTCTTTGGGCTCCCATGCTTCCTTTATTCCCAGTAGAGCATTGGCCCAAAGGGCTTAAGTCCAGGATGGGACTAGCCACAAGCCAAGAGGCCCAGGGCAAGGCTTTAGGAGGTTTAGCAGGGGTGCATAAGGGGCTAGGTCTTGGGCCTTAGGACCTAGGGTTTCTCTCTTTGGTGTTAGGCACAGATGGTACAGAGCCCTGGGGCCCTTCACCCAATTGGGACATGCCCTGGAAGCCCAAATACCACGCTTGCTAGGTGAGTTTTGAAACAGAAGGGCGAAGTCACCAAATTTGGAGAAAGAAATCCATGGCCACGCTTGCCAATCCTGAGCACGTTCCTCAGCCTGGGTCTGCTCTGGCCCTTGTCTATGCCAGGAGTCGGATAGCCCCATTGTCTGAACCCAGTAAAAGGTGCCGTTTGGTGGGTAGCACTGCCAGGCTAGTGAGCGTCCCCCGGAAGTTCTCTGAGCTGAGCTTGGTTGTGGCCTGGGAGGGGGGCTCTGCCAAGGAGCAGACACCAATCTTGTTGGACACAGTGCCTGTCACCACCTCGCTGCCATAGAGGTCGAACGTGTGAATGGGATCTGAGGGGGACTTGTAGTGATGGGTGGGCTTCTGTTCCAGCTCTTTCCAGATGGTCAGGGAGTGGTCCGAGGATGAGCTGATCAGGGTACCCCCTTCCACAGCCTACCCCAGAGGAAGAGGGAGGTCCAGTAATTAGCCAGGAACTGAGGTTCTTCCCCTTCCTCCCACAAGCTGGGCCTTGGGTCACCCGTAATGGCCACAACTGATCCTGAGAATTCATTCTGCATGGACAGGTTTGTATCTTAAGAGGGGATCATCATCACCATTCCTGACAGTTCCTAGGGCTGCCAGAGAGGCCTGAGGATGCTCAGAGACCCTTCTTACTGGCTCTTGGGATACCTGTCCCTTTCCCAAGCTCAGCAAGCCCTATTGTGAAGGTAGAGAAAAGTTCTCCCTGGTCCCTGACTACCCCAGTAGCTTCCTCCTCCTTTCATCTTCCTCAACAGCCCTCTGGGGTTAGGCGTGAATAAAGGAGCCAGGGGTCCTTATTCATGGGCCTGAACCACCCCCACCTGCCATTGTCACCAAGGGAGAGTCAGGGGGAGGGGAAGAGAGCCTGGACTCTGCTCAGCCATGCAGGGGCAGTAAACAGGCCTCCCCTGAGCTTTATTTAACCTCAACTAGGTCAAGGACAGAGAGACTGACCCCTGCCCCTTGGGGCCAGGCAAATATGGACAAGGGTTACTCATTAGAACAGGGCCCCAGGGGGGCAGAAGTGACACCTCCACTCTCATTCCCCCCAGCAAAGCCCCTGCCTCATGGAGGGGCCCATTATCAAGTTCCAAAGATATCTGGGATGCTAAGGCTAGAAGTGCAACTGCAAAATGCAGGCAGGACATTGGCTCCATCTCAGTCAACTCTCAGGGTCCTGAATTCCAAGCAAGGGAACTGGGGGCAGGTGGGAGTGAGGGTCAGTAAGAAGTAAGACAGTTCAACTCTGTCCTGTCCACCTTGTGGCCAAGCAGCTAGAGCTGTAGGCTGAGATGTCCAGGCTGGGCCTGAGCTATGACAGGGAGGGAGGGAGACCTCACCTTGATCTGTAGGATGTCACCCTCGTGAGCTGGCCACCCTCGAAGGACAAGTCCAGTCCTGGTATCCAATAGTACCATAAAGCCCGAAGAGAAGCCTGCTACAACACTTCGGCCGCTGGGGCTAACGGCCAACGATCGGACGAGGCCAGCGTTCAAGCCACCCCCAAGACGGAATTCATGCTGTGAAACCAAAGACAAAGACTGAGGGCTGATCAAGCCAGCTCTGGCCCTTCCCACAGCCCTCTCGACCCTTCACTTACACTCCCAGAATCCTCAGGGGCTCACTTTCCCCTACTACCCCTGTCCCCCAGAGGTTTTTCATCTACTTAACAAGGTCTTCCTTAGGGAGGAACCCCTGAGCACAGTGTTTCCTCTGTCTGGGTCTCTGTGGGTCTATCCAACTACAAGCACAAAACAGGAACTGTTTCCTATTTCTTTCCTGTGCCCTGGCAGGCACCTGCAGTCCAGGCTTCCGACAGTCCACAAAACGCAGGGTGGAGTCCGCACTGGCCAGGGTGATGCTGGTGTGGGGGGCAGGCATGACAGCCACAGCAGTCCAGGGCACTCGACTGTCCCAAGCCTCCACTGTCCGCACTGTCTTCCCTGTGAGGGTGCAAGCACGGAGTGAGGCAGCCCAGGAGAGAACGGCCATAGCACCCTTCCTCTGATGTTACAAGAGAAGCTCTCACCACCCAACCCAAGGGCCCAAGAGCCATCCACACTACATCCTTCTGTTGCTCCCCTTGGCCATCTCTCAGGGCCTATTAAAAATACCTCCCACGGCCAAGGCCCTGCCCAGGAGCTTTAGACTGTCCTCTAAATGGGTACGCCACCTCCTGGCCCCAAGCCTGCCCCTATTCCTACCTCACCCACCACCCCTTCCCAATGCCCAACCCCTCTCCTACCCATATGCCAATACCTAGCCCCATACTTCCTACTAATAAGCCCCCAGGTTAACCCACTTCCCGTTTCCTTCCCACCCCAAATAACCATCTCTCTCCACCCTACCTCCTTCTCCAAATTCATCTTACCTGCAGACCAATCATGAGAGGCTAGCAGTGGGTTGGGGAGAAACAGCATGAAGGTAAACCATTTTCTCCTCTCATCAGTGCAGGGTCTGGCCTAACCCCTGGGTCTTGGCCAGCATTGGCTGCCTCCCCCCCAAGCAGTGCAGGGGAGGTCTCACCTGTGAACGGGTCCCAGACGTGGACGGTGCCATCACAGCTCACGACCTGCTGGGACGCCTCCAGCTGACTGACGCAGAAGATGCTCTTGCGATGGTGGGTGTAGACAAGGCGGGGTGCTGTCTCACTGGTGCCATCACCGCAGTTGTAGAGTGGCCAGAGCCGGACTGTCCTGTCTTTGCTACCGCTTAGGAAGAAGTCCTCACTGCCCAGCGGGGCCACACACTTCACAGCCCCTGAGTGGCCCAGAAAGCTCTGCAGCCTGATTTGGTGGAAGTGGAAGTGGGCATCATGTTGGCTGACGCCAATCTCATACTGCCAGTAGGCCAACCAGTTTCCACTCAAGCCATGGGCACATCGAGGAAGATCCCGCTTCAGGGAATTCTCCTCCCCACCCATCTCACAGAGGCCCCCAACACAGCCAGTCACCCCCAAGCTAGGGCCCAGGGGACCTGCAGACTGTGTGTCTACAGGAATCTGGATCCGGTTCCCAACCAGGACGCTCCCAAAGGTGCCCGAGTTGCCGTCATCATGGTTTACTCCCCTGCCTTGAGGGTCCTGCTCTGCAGAGGCACTGGGCATGGGTGCCAAGTTCATAGGGTCCTGGCCTACTGGGCTGGCACTCTCCAAATACTGCCCTGCCAGCTGCCCCACGAGCACATGGTTGGGGACGATCTTCTGGATGACATCACCTAGACGTGGGTAGGAAGAACTGCTCAGGCCCAGAGGAGGAGGGCCAGCCCTGCTACAGGCCCAAAACCCAAAGGAGTGAGGGATCCAAGGGCAACACCGAAAGAACTCCGAGCTGTGGGCCTGCCCCACCCCTAGGCCCAGAAAAGGAGAGAACTAACACTTGGTCCCCTTGCCTGGAGGTAACGGACCTGCCCCAAGGAATAGGAATCCAGGATTCTGGGGCTAGAAGTGAAGATGACCAAGTCCAACCCCTCATTTGAGTGAAAGGGAGGCCAAACCCCCAAGAGTGGAAGTGACTTGCCCAAGGTCACACCATCTGCCAAGGGCATATCACAGTCCACTGCTCTTTGCCTTCTGCAGGGCAAGACTCTCTAGGCTGTCTGTTATCTTAAGGCTACATGGCCTAAAGTAAGAAAGGGGAAACCTAGAGGTCACGGGCCCTGGGGAAGCGTCTTGGGCACAATCTTGAAGAAAGCAGAAAGAGCTGGAAGCAAAGCATAGGAACAGAGAGAAAAAATAAGATGGAGACAAGGGAAGGAAGGGCAGATGAGGAGCAAAGAAAAGAGGCAAGAAAGCCCAGGTCTGGGGAAGCCGAGACAGCCGGCTCATACCAAGCAGGCAGGAGAAGGGCACGTAGGTCATGTAGGCCATCTCAAGAGTGAACACCTTCTGCAGCTCGTCCAGCAAGGCCAGGTCAACAGAGCGCTGCTGCCCATCCGAGAAGGGCACCTCCAGCACACGGCCCTCACTTGGGCTTGGAGCCTCTGGCCTCAGTGCCTAGGGGAAGCAGACAAGCCCAAGCTCATGCCTCTTTACAGGCCCGGCAGGGCCAGCCCCATGCCCTCACGCTACCCCACTACACCCACCTGGCACTGAAGCTCATGCACCAGGGAGAACACCTGGAAGAAGGTGGCCACAGTCTCGCTGAGGTGCTGCTGGACCATCTCCTGCCCGATGCGCAGGCAGATTAGGGCAATCAGGCTGATGGTCTTCACACACAGAACAGTCCGGGCCTGGGCACCCCCAGGGAACCTGAAGGCAATACATTTAGATGTGCCCTGTTTCTTCCCTGCTTCCCAGGCCTGCCCCTCCCTGGGGCTGAGGGGAGCATTAAAGATAGAGAGGCGGAACTGTAATCTGGTCCAAGGGCTCTCATACACCCACTGGAGTGGCAGTGGATCCAGGGCTCCATGAACTTGGGATGGGAAAAAAATGACATCTTTATTTTCACTAAACTTTGGTTTCCTTTCTAAGTCTGTGTACTTTATTTTATGCATTTAAAAACATTGTGAGGAGGGCTCCCAAGGCTTCACCAAAAGGATTCAAGACACAAAAAGGATCCAATCTGATCCCCTCATTTGAAAGATGAAGAGACTGAGGCCTGAAGAGGGGATGTGATTTTCTGAAAGTCACACAGCAAGTTAGTGGCAAAGCCAGGGCTAGAATGAGGGCCCTGGGTCCCAGCTCAAAGCTTCTCTCTGGCATCACTGTGTATCCAGCTCCTCCCTCCTCAGGGACCCTTCTCTGCTCCTCCCCATCCCCAGGCCTCCTCTTGGAGGGAGTGGCCTACCCTGTGACCAGGGAGGTCAGGGAGCTGAGCACAGGCAGAAGGACCTCGTGGCTGATGCGGGGCAGGATGTCCATGAGGGTGGTATCACAGAGATACACGATGATCTTCTGTGTCAAGGTCACAGCTGCCAACAGCCCTGCCTCCTTCCGGCTGTTTAGGCGGCTTGGACCTCCCCCACCTCCAGGAGCCACCTTGGGCCAAGGAAGGGAAAAGAGGCCAAGTCACCCTAAATCCTGCCCAGAGAGGGTCTCCCCAACAATCCGTGACTGCTCAGGGGCCCTGAGAAAGGGGGTCCGTTCATCTTCCCACCCACCACCTGGTGGCATCTTACAGCCCCAGACCCAGCTCAGCCAAATGAGGCCTTGGGGAGGTGCAGGAGAGCTCAGCACCAGGGCACTGACCAGGTAGCTGATGTATGGCAGATACTGGTAGGTGAGGACAGGCTCCCCATAGAGGCAGGCCACGTGCATAAGGCAGCCCAGCACAGGGGCTGACACCACATCTCCCAGCACCGGACGCTTCTGGTAGATGTTGCCCGATGTCAAGGGGCTCTCGTCACTGCTGCTCCCCATAAACTGCTGCCTCGTGGTGCCTAGGGAATGGGAAAGGATGGACTGCAGGGGCTCTCGGAAGTGGGGGAGGAAACTGAGCAGTGAGTTACCTCGATGCTCAGGCAGAATCATAGGATTATAGCCCTGGAGAGACCTCAGAGAAGGGGCCATGTGGTACCTGCCCCTTGGACACAACACAAGGACCCTCCCTCCCCAATCCCCCCAAAGGAGAGGGCAGGAACGCTGGCTAGGACCAAAACCCCCAACTAGAGGGTCATCAGGAAGGGCACGAAAGGACAGACCTCGCTGGGGAATGAAGAGAATCAAAAGCAGGGTGCCCACTGCAGTGTAAAGCAATTTCATCTCCTCCCCTCCCCCACCTTCTCCACAGACATTACCAACATAGCAGGAGGTCAGCAAGCGAAGAAGATTCCGGGCCACGTAGCGGGATGTGACGGTGGGGCCAAGCTTGGCAGAGAGCCAGCGGACCATCTTGCATGCAGTATCTGTAGGGGGGAGCCGGGGCCTGGGGCCGTCAGATAACAACCTGCTGGACAAGGTGCACACTACACTCCGCCCTTCCCCACCCGACACCACACTGTCAGGAAAACTCCCTGGCCTCCTTCCCTCTGAGGCCCCAACCTCATTCCCCTCAGGCCTCGGCTGCTCTGCCCTCACAATAATGCCACCACTGCAGGGCAGAGAAGCTTCCCAGCTTCTCATGGCATCCCATGTCTGAGGCTGGAAGCTCCGGGTACTTTCCTCCTGAGAACCAAGCCTCTGGCCCAGGGGGACACTGTGCTACCTTCCAGAAAACAGGCCAGAGAACCTACCCAGGAGAATCCTTTGCTCTTTGTCCTCAGACTGATCGGTGAGGTCTTCCTCCTCCTCCCCATTTCCATCGTCGTCTGGTATACCAGTGTCCACAGAGACATCTGTGTCTGCAAGGGGGAGCTCAGACACTACAGGGCTACTGTCCTGTTCATCTTCTTCCTCCTCCTCCCCAACTCCCCCACCCTGACCAGCGACATCCTCCTCATCCTCTGCCGTTTCCTCCTCCTCCTCATCCGAACCCTCACTCTGCTTCAGGTCCTGGCTGCTCTTGGCCCGTGGGAGCTCAGCTTCGTCCCCAGGCCGATCCTCTCCCAGGGATGCCTCACTGGGACTGCTCTTGTCGCTAAGCCGTCCCAGGCTGACGGCTTCGGGCTCCGGAGGCTGGGGAGACCCTGACACATACAGCCCTGCTTGGAAGTCCTCACTCTCGGCCAAGTCGGCCTGCTCATGGAAGCTGACGCCCGACGTATAGTCCAGGAGTCCCAGCCCCGATGAGCCCGGGTCCCCTTCCATTTGGATGGCCTCACCAAAGGTGCAGGAGCCCGGCCCCTCACCCCCTTCCTCAATCTCTTCATCCTCTGTAGTCCCCCCCAGGCACTTGGTCTCCTCCTGAGAAGTGTCCACACCAGCCAGGACCTGAAGGACATGTGGCAGCAAGTGGGAAAGGAAGGCCTGCAGGCCCAGGCGAACCATCAGCTGGGCCACAAAACAGTCCGTGTACAGGTAGAAACGGCCATGCAGGTGGCAGGGGTTCTCATAGGCCCCAACCAGGGGCTTCAACAAATACTTGTTGGCATTCTTGGGGCCCAGGGCCCTGGCAATGGGCTCAAACAGGTACCAGGCCGTATACACGGCAGTATGGGCCTCCGCCATCAAGGACAGTACAAAGGGAAGGAGGATTTCCAGGCCTTCGGGAGTGATCTCCTGCAGAATCCCCTCCACCTGCTGCCACAGCTGAAACACCAGCTCCCGACCCTGGACTTCATCCTCCACTTTCCTCATCTGGTAGAGAAGAATAAATTTGTAAAGTGATGGGAAGTAAGAGGGAAAGGTTACGGCCGAGCTGTATGGGCTAAGGAGCTGAGTGGGACTGGGTGGGGGCAGGCCCCAGGAGATGGGCTTATAGGCAAAGAGCCTGCCTGTCACTGGGGGCTCCACAGGCTCACTCAGCTGCAGCAAGGTTTCCAAAACAGGCTGCAGGGGGATAGGGATCTCCTTGGGGTAGCGGGAACAGAGCCCACGGACAGTCAGGAAACGTTCCCGTAATGGCGCCTGAGGCCGTAGCATCCGAACCCTGGCAGCAAACACAGTCTCGGCCACAAGGACCCCCAAGGCCTGCATGTCCCTCTGGAAGAGATCTGCAAGCTTCGGGGCTGGTGTGACCGGGGGGTCTTCTGGAGCCTCCATTCGGCCACGAAGGCCTCTGGCCAGAAAGTTGCCAAACTTCTCCAGCTCCTCTAGAGCTTGCAGGGGATTGAAGCCCTCAGGAAGAACTATCCTCCCATCATCCCCTTCCCCAGCGTCTGCTCCACCAGCCTTGCTCCTTCGGCCCAGCCGCGCTGTTGAGGCTGACGAGAAAGGGTGGCCAGAGGACTGCAAGGAAGAAGGGCAAGGCTGGTCAGCAACTTTGCCAGCCAGAGAGATGGAATCCAAGGCCTCAGTCCCCTGTTCCAAGTCCTCATCACCCCCAAGAGGTCTGTCCCCACCCCAGGCAGCCTCACAGGGTGTGGCTTCCAAGACCAAACCATCAGCCCCATCAGCCAGCTGGCTTGGGATGTCTTCTCGACCAGCAGTCTCTCGGACTCTCTGGATGAGAGGCCTGGGGATGACTGGTGGCTCAGGGGCCAGAGCTGGGGGTCCTACCAGGCGCTGGGGATGGGGCTGGTCAAAGAGCTGTACCACACCATAACTGGTCAGATGAGTGTGGCTGTCTACAAGATGCAAGCATACATTCTTTTCCTTCACTGCCTCCTTGCCTTGCAGCTTGTAGCCAAAGGTGAGGTCAATCCAGTGATGAAGGTCTTGGGACACTTCTCGGCTCTCCAGCAATGCCCGATGGGCCTCCACAAATTCCTCGCCTGAGCTACACCAGGCTGGCACATCCAGATCGGGCATATCCGGATGGATGGAGCGGAAGATGGTGGGATCAGTATAGAATTCGGGGATACATTCATCAGGTGTCCAGCCCTGCATGCGTTCCATGCTGGCTGGGTATTCATGGGGCTCCCACTGGGCCCTCACATGGCCACAGAGCACAGCCCGGGGTGTGCGTCGTGCCGTATACACATAATAGGTGATATCAGACAGCACATCTGAGATGTGGTGGGGGACATGGGGGGCTTCTCCACCACTACCACCACCACTTGCCACAAACGCCTGCCGGGTCATCTCGTAAGTGAAATCCAGCTGCTTGTCCCCCTTGTTGAGCCGGAATTTGGACTTTCGAAGGTCCCGGAAGCGTCCATTCTGGGTGGTAAAGTCAACCACCCAGGGCAGCACAGGGTGGTAGTTGGGGTCTCCCCAGCGGCGCCCCGCCAGCCAATTCAGTTGCATGAGGTAGTGGAAGTTACTGACCCGGCCATGGACCCAGTCTAGCACCAGCCTCCTCAGCTCTTCCTGGCAAACAGGGTCCCTGGGCTCTTCTCCCTTCCTGGGCTCGGGGGCACTCAGAGGCTCAGCCTCCACAATGTTCTTCATAGGCTTCTCTTCTTCCTCTTTCTCAGGGGCTTCATAAGCTCTCAAGTCCAGCTGGAGCTGGCTGCACAGCTTCTCATCCACAGCAATGTGGCAGAGAGAGAGGGCCCCACAGGCCAGACCTTGTCGGTGACAGGCATCCATAGCCTGCAGCACCTGGAAAAGGATGAAGAGCACTTTGGCATGGCTGTTACTGAGCTTGGCTGGGCTGAAAGTGACCACGTCGTGAAGACAGTACTGCACGTGAGGGTACACAACATACAACATGTCTGATGACTCTAGGAGTGCTTCGGCCCGTAAGAGATTAGGGCAGACTGCAGCAGCCCTGGGAGTTGAGGGGACCTCCCTCGCAGGAGATGGGCACTGGGAGCCCCTGCCCACCTGAAGGAATGGGCAGCCATAAACCTTCTGCAAGGCCTGCCTCAAAGCACTGAGGGCAGAACCTTCAGGTGGTGCAGGGCCGTGGTTGTATGGTCTCCCGTGGGCATGGTAGGCACTGTGCCACAGGTTTCGATAGTTCTGGGCAGCAGTGTCCCGCATAAATCTGGTCAAGGTCTCAGGGACCCCAGAGTGTTCTTCAGAGAGGGGGCTGAAGCCCAGAGCCAGCGGATAGGCCAGCTTCCGCTTCCTTAACCCATGTATTTCCACACGTGTCCAGCTGGCTGGCAGTCTCTGGACCGAGCGCTGAAGAAGGGTCCTGATTTCAGCTTCACCCAAGCCCTCAGCTCGAGGACAGGGCCCAAGAGGCAGCTTCCTTTCCCGGAGACTTGCCAGCCACCGCAGGGGCACCAGGGCTACCACACAAGCACCCCCAGGAGCCAGTGCCAGCTGCCGGGGGTCAATGCTCAGGTCCCTCTCCACACTCTGCAGCAGCCCCTCCATGTCAGAAGAGAATGCCAGGATCCTGCTGGAGTGAACAGACAAAGCCTCAGCGTGCACAGAAAATCTCTACCTTCTTCTTCATTCCTCCTGCCCCCCCCTTCTTCAGAACTTCTTCCACCCCTCCTTCTCCCCCTTTTCCTCCTGCCCCTCCTGCTTCTCCTTCCCTCCTCTACGCTTTTCTCCCCCTCCCTCCTCCCTGCCCCTTCTTCCCCTTTCCTTTACCTCTCCCCTCCCCCTCTCACCCCTCTCCTTTTCCTTCCCCCTCCCCCCTTCTTCCTGCCCCTCTTCCCCTTTCTGTCCCTTGCTCTTCTCTTCCTCCCCCTTCTTTCTCCCCCTCTCTTCTTCCTCTTCCTCCTCCTCCTTCCCCTCCCCTCCCCTCCCCAAGGCTGACCCTGCTCAGGACTAGACGGAGGGAGTCGTGGCCGCTCTCACCCAGGTTCCGGGATCACTCAGCTGGGCGCTTGGGGCGGCAGAACCCATTAAGCGCGGGTACCAGCCATGACGGGTCAGCTGACACAGGTCACGTGAGCGCCCCGGCCTGGAAACAAGCGCACGTGGCCAGGCTCTGGGCAGGGCGGGGCGTTGTAGAGCCGGGGGCGGGGCTGGGCTCCGCGAGAACTGAAGCGGGGCGTCCGTCCAGGAATCTTTTCCCGCGCCCGCGCTCTGAGGGGCGGAGCCTCCGTCTGCCCCGCCCCTCCCCGAGCTTTCTCTTCCCGCTGGAAAGTGAGCCCCTCCCCCGACAATCCCAAGGCTGCCTCCACTCGGCTTCCTCCCTCTGACTGCTGGCCGCTGAGTCTGGGTCCCCTCTTTGACTTCCAGGGCCGGTCACCGCCCCCTCTTGGGTCCACCAACCCCCCCATTACAAATCCAACTATGTGCCCGAGTACCCGGCTCTAGAACCCAGGCCCCCGCAGCTGCTGCAGATCGTGGGGCGGGTGGGCATGTGGGAAAGAAACCCTCCTGCCACAGCCATGCTTCTCCGCCTCGAAGTCCAGTCCTGGAGGTGACCCCAGCCTCCAACACCCCCGCCCGGACACCCTCCCCCGCCCCATCTGGACGGAGGCGAAGGGCCTCATTGCTCCGAGGCTGGGGTCCCTGAGAAGGGAGGCTCCGGAAAGGGGAGAGGAACGAAGATGTGCGTGTCCCCAGCCATTTGCCTCCTCTCCCTTTTGGGGTGGTCAGAACCTCGGACCCCTCTCTAACCGCACGATCCTGGGGGAGAAAGGCAATCAATGGGCATCAAGACCTGCTTCGGTTTCCGTGGCGGTGAAATGAGCATGCTTCAACAGAGCCGGGGAGGGAAGAGTTTAGAGCTGCACTGGTCAGTGGAGAAATGACATTGTCAGAAAACGCCAGGACATTGCATGGTCAGCTATAACCGCTCTGAGTTCAAAGGTCTGAATCACAGAAGGTACCCTCGGTCTTCTGGTAAATGGCATATGCTGAAGACACACTTTTGCCTTCGATGAAGGGACGGTGCTCATGAGAAGGGCCCTGACACGTGGCCAGCATAACTAACATCTAACTTCACTCTGCTTCCCCAATTCTTAGTAGAAACGCCAGCCCCCTGGCCAAAGTGACAGTCATACTATTCAGTTCAATACACAGTGTCCCCTTTGCAGATGCTTTAACTGGGAGCCTTCTTCAGTATGTCCTACACTGATGTGTTCACAGTTTGTGAAACTTAGGACCCACTCAGTAGATTCTGCTCTTTTCTCTGGTCGGTGCTGGGCACCTGGCCTCCCACCTTATCCAAATCTTGGGGTGCACTGACCTCTAGTGGTGTTAGCTTATATTGCAGAAGGTGGTCCGGGCTGTACCTACCTCTCTACTCCCCACCCTCACCCCAATTCAAACCCCATTCCCTATCCTATCCTTGAAATGTGATGTTATCTTGGAGAAGCTCCTTGCTGCTTCCGGGACCCCAAATCTCAGAGTCTCACCCCTGAAAAGTCCTCTTGTTCATCTCCTTAGAGGTTTTCTTCCATTCTCCCCTAACCCCATGCTATAACAAAACAACAAAAACACCCCAGATAGGGACAGTTAGGGAATAATTATCACACTCCCTTCCCCCAGGCTCCATGTAGATCTTGTATTGGCCAGAGAGGAGCACAGCTGCCCTAAGCAATGGCCCCATTATGGGGGGAATTAGTTCTTATTGGCTGGAGAAGAGGGGAGGAGAGAGATCCAGCAGGAGACGTGCCTGCCCAGCTGGGGGAGGAAGGGAGAAGCATGGCTGTAGCTGGGCTCAATAATTACTGGGATTTGGGGTCCCATGTTGACAGACTGGAGGGGAGGCCTTTGGTAAAATACCCTTGTTCTCTCCAAGCGTGGCTACAGCCCTGTCCTTCATCACCCCCACCTTCCTGCCCTGGGATATGCAAGTCAGTCTGAGGTCCCAAGAATTCACACTAGACTTGTCCTGGAATGACCCCTGCCTTCCAGCCAAGGGCTGGGTGGAGCCAGTCTTCCAAGGACAGAGTATTTACCTGGACTCCGTGGTTGAGCTTTCCTGTCAAAGCTCCTGGAGATGAAGTTGGATTGGGGAGGGAACCTGAAATCTACTGCTTCTAATAAGATATGCCTATGGCCATTGGGAGGACCGACATTAACCCATATCTTTGATAGAGTACTAGGCTGGGTCAGGGACATTTACAGGGGAGAAACCAAAGTGGGCGGCACTTTTCTAGGAATTGGAAACTTTGGAGGGTAAGACCAGAAATCAAAAAGGTTAAAACAACCTCAAGGAAGGCCCCATGGATAGCCCAGCCTAGAGAGGGCAAGAGGGCTCCTCTGAGTTAACCATCCCCTGCAGAACCTCACCAGGGAGGGGCTCCTTCCCTAGCCTACGGTATCCCCCCCAAACCTGTGCCCTTTGGGCACTGGTCAATCTGGGCTCCTCTGGCTGCATACCAACCCCACCCCCACCCCCATCACTTCTCTTCCTTGCCTCCAGCCTCTCCCCTCCCTCCCCAGGGTGGGCGTTTCTCTACTGACAGCATTGACAGGAAATGCTTCTCATTCCATCCTTCAGCTCTGGGGCTCCCAAGGATGGACAGATAGACCTCCCCCTTCCCGCCTCGGGAGACCGAAGTAGCCCAAGGTCCGGGCGTACACTGGAGGAGAGGAAAAGGGGTGGGTAACTTGGTCCAGCTCCTTCTCCACCTCCCTTTCCCAAGGGGACATCACGTGTGCTGGGGGGGAGGCAGGGATGCTGAAGGTTGGGGGAGGGATGTGGAAACAGCTGATTCGTCCAGAGGTCACACACTTTCCAGCAATCAGCTGTTACCAGGGCTCAAAGCAGGAAGTTTCCTTAAAGGGACAAGCTTCTTCTGCTGGGCCTGAGAGTCACCGAATCTTGAAGATGGACAGAGCCCTGAGATCTCGTCCAACCCCTCGTTTGACAGATAAGGAAAGTCTTTCCTTTATCTCCCTCCCAAACCCAACCTTACCAGAAGAAAATGTCGAGGGCAGAAACCACCCCTGGCAGAAGAAAGAGACCGGGGCTAGGAGGGAGGAAAGCCTGACTTTAACTGAGGGGCCCCGTTTCAGTCATCCCCCTTCCCAGCCTCAGTTTCCTTATCTGTAAAACGAGAGGGTTAAACCAAGGGCTTCCAAGATCTCTTTCAAATTCGAAATCTATGTTCCTATGATCTCTCTGTGCCTAGCTTCCTTATCTGTAAAAGAAAGTAGACCTGAGATCCTTTCCAGCTATAAATCATTAGCCTTAATCCCTGGCTCCTACCCCTCCCCCCTCCAGGTATGTCCCTTTAAATAACCTGTAAAGTCATCGACTCGAGTCGCTTTTGCCAAGTCATTGGGTTCAGCTAAGTTTGCCCATCCCTCCCACTCTGGGCTTTGATTGGTCCCTGAAGAAGAAGCTGCTTCCTTATTGGCCTCCACCTTTGTAACAGATCCTAGCCTAAGTCAAGAGAAAGATTTTTTTTTTTGTAGGGAGGGGGAGCAGGCACCCCTCCAGCTCCGCAAGTTCCCAGGTTTGTGGCAGGAAGCCGCCCCCACCCTGCTGAGGGTTGAGCTGAAGCATCTCCGTAGAGGCCAGCCCGGGGGAGGCTTGGGGTTCGTTTGTTGCAGGGCCTGGAATCCCTCTGCCCAGGGGAAGGGCGGTAGAGAGATTCAGAAACCAGAACCGATGGAGGTGGTGGGGGCTGGATGGAGCCCTTTTCCCTGTGCCCACGCTCACACCTCCTGGCAGACTTTCCCTATTCCTTAAAGTGAAGATCCTCTGCAACATTCATGCTGATCAACCTGGACACTACCCCCTCTTCCACGAAATTGATGATCCAGCTGTCCAGGGTCCCCTCCTCCCCCTCCCCCCCATCTCTCCCCCAGGAATAACCGGTGAACACATTTAGGGGAGATCCTCCCTCCGAAGACTATATTCATCCAGAGACCCGGCTATGCCCACCCCTGGGCTCCGAAAGATCTCCGCCCTGGCTGCCTCGAGACACAAGTTCTTCCCCCTCCACGTGTCCAGGCCGCTCCTTTTCAGGTGTAACCACCCTGGGGTGGGGGTGGGGGCGGCTCTTGCCCCAACTTCTCTTTCCCCTCCACCGAGGCTACTGGGTGGGTATCCCCTCCTGCCCTTGCCACCTAGCCCATTCTTGGGTCCCGTCTAAGGGGAGCAGGTTTTTCCCTTTGGGGGAGGGGCGCTGGCCCTTTAAGGACTTTCCTGGGCTAGGATCCGGGTGGCGTTTAAAAATGCCAACTCACAGAGCGCCCGGGATGCTGGGAATTGTAGTGCCAACATGAGAACTACGCTGGCCGACATGCACTGCGCCCACCATCGCCTTCTTCCTCTTCGTGTCCAACTAGCTGATTGGCTTTGAGGGGCGCTCATCAAAATAAGAAGCCTGAGCTGAGGGCTGACGGAGGGTCTTTCCACCTATTGGCTATCTCCCGAGTTGGGAGGTATGGTTCAAAGTCGCTTTGCTAGGGAGGAAGGGGATGACTTCGGTGTCAATCAGAACTGAAACGGCCTAGTAGGCGGAGATAAGGGCGGGGTTGGGGCACCCTGAGGCGTGGCCACGCTCGCCATGGTTGGGTGGTGATTGGCTGAGGGCGGTGCAACCGGGTGTCGTGCGTCACGACGCCGCCAGCTGATCGGAGGCTGGAGCCGGTGTGTGCGGGGCGCTCGAGAGAGACGGCGGCGCCGGCCGAAGGGAGTGGACGCTTGCTTTCCGCTCCCTCCCAATCCAGCTACCCCCAGCGCTCGGGCTCCGGCGCCCCCCGCCCGGGACCAGGTGGGTGTGAGCCGTGGGGGCCGCGCCGGGAACGGGGTCCGGGCGGGCAGCGGGGTCCGGCGGCCACACCCTGCACTCTGGCCAAAGAGGGGGCGGCGAGGTGGGTGGGTGCCCGCCCTGGGAGAGGGGCGTCAACCCAAGTCCGGTCCGGGGGAGGCTAGCAGGGGGCAGTCTTGCCGGGAGTGGGGTGAATTGAGGGAGAGATTCCGTCCCATCGGACGGGGCTAGAGAGCCGGAGGGGCCCGCGGGCCGTGCATAGATCAGGGTCCTAGGTCTAGGACCGGGTAAGCCGGCATGGCGTCCGGCCCGGGGTAAGTTCACGGAGGGGACCGAACCGGACCGGGCGAGATAGGGCAGGCGGGCCGCTCCTTTCTATCCCCTTCTCCAGTTGCAGGCTCGGCTCGGGTCCCGAGTCCGTCCCCTGTTCGGGGAGGGGTCGCTAGACTGGACAGCCCCTCCTCTCCGGGGGTGGAGTGGGGGAACCTTCTGTAAAGGGGGGGGTAGTTAGGGGCGGCGGCGCGGGGTCTTATGCAACTCGCAGGCTAAGGTTTCATTTAGGGGAATGGGGGGGGGCCTAGAAACTCTTTCACCCCTCCCCCTTCGTCCCTTCTCTGGCCCGGCGGGCTTGGGCCTTGGGAAGGTCACCTCTGCACCTCCCCCCCTGCCCCGCCCGAGTGAGCGCCCCTCAACCCAGGCCCGGCCCTGACCGCCCGAGAAGCCGGCTGCCTGGGTGGGGCGGTCTGAGTTAGTCATCACTGGGCTCCCTTCCCCGCCTCCTCTCCTCTTTTCTCCTCCCTCCACTCCCCCTACTATTGGCCTCTCCCGGTGGCCTCCCTGCTATCTCCCCCACCCTTAAGACCCAGTCCCTGACTCCAGCTGCCACCATGGCTTGTCCTCAGAGCTGTCAGGGTGCCAAGGGGGTGATAGAGTAACTGGTCAGAGGGTTAGTGCCCTGGTCCCGGTCCTGCCTTTCTGCCAAGGGCACCTGCCTGGCACAGGACTGCCAGCAGCAGAGCCTTGTGGGCTGAAGGACTGGGGGGAGGGGGCGATTGAGAGCTTGGTACAGAGGGCACATTCTTAAGTCTCCTTCTCTGGAGAATGTATGTGCTGGATTTTACCCACAGCCTCTGGCTACCTGCCCTTCTTTCTACCCTGAGGAAGTAGAATTTTACTGGATACTTTAGGTTTGGAGGGATAGCTCCATATCCTGGGAGGGGCCATGCCCCTGGACTAAGCCTGAACCTGGGGGCCCCCAACTCGGAGTCCGAGCCACACCCCCAGCCCCCTCCTTGGGCCATGCTGCAGGGCTATGGCTTTTCCTGCTGATTCATGCGTTGGAACCTGGGGGCGGGGCCTGGAACTTGGAACAAAGTTCAGACACGGAGGGGCCGGCAGACAGCCTGGAATTCATACCAGATGTACCCGGAATGCAAAAGCGGAATGCCTGGCATCCAAGAGGCCTGGGGAACCTGCCCAGCCACCCGCCCCCTGCTGCCCTCTGCTGCGGCCCCTAGCCTGAGTCACTCTCCCTTTTAGAACGCTGCTACTATCTTCTTCCTTGATCCCTGCCCCCCAGCCCACCCTCCAAACACCTTACCCTTATTCCAGACCCAATTGAACTTCCCAGGAAGAGGCTACTGGGGTGACTGATGAGTCCAAAAAGCTGGTCTTACCTAGTACCTTGGCAGCTGCCAGGCTCTGTCCCCCAGGGCTCCAGCTTCATTGCCCTCCCCCATCCGCAGCTGAGAATGCAGACACACTGCATGTGTCCTTTTCCTTGGGAGTCACCATGGGTGGGCCTTGGGCCAGGTTACTGGGGATGCTGCTGAGCTAAATGCTACCTGTTGATTTTTTTTTACCTGTAGTGCCCTTTACATTAAAATCCTTCAATGGGATAGGGGTGTGATGTGGTGGGGAAAGGTCTCAGAAAAGGTGTGATGGTGGCAACTGGACCATGGCCCTGCCTGGCAACTAGCACCCCAGGATGGCTCTGACCAGCTTCTTCCCTCTTCTCCCCCCTCCTCCCTTCACCCCCCCCCCCCAGGATCCTGTGCCCCCACACACACTCCTGGCCGAGCCACAGCAGTTCTTCAGTGGCGAGCTTTATGTCTTGTCCCAGCTAAAGCTGCCAGTTGAAGAACTGCTGAGCTCTGCTCCTGTCTTCGAGGACTGAGGAAGAGCCGCCGCCCTGCCATCTAGAAGGTGAAAGGCCTGGGGGGTGGGGGGACGGGGCAGAACCTTGAGCTGGGAGGGGGGCATCCTCCAGCAGGGCCCAAGAAGCCTAGGCTAGAGGGAGGGCACCTCAGGGTTATGAAGGGGCAACTTTTGGTCTCCTCCCCTGCCAACTTTGTGCAAGCCCAGAGGGTGTGGGCCCCTTTCACCTCCCCTCCTTTTAGAAGGGACCCTTACTTGGTAGTTACTTACTTCCAGCAAAAATGGCCTACTCCCTGTTCCCTGTACATAACAGTCCATCTCCTGCCTTTGTACAGGTGGCCCCCGAAGTCTGGAATTCTCTCTCCTCAACTCTGCCTCATAGAATCAATCCCTAGCTTCTTTCAGAGGCCAACTCTGGTCCCCCTCCTGCCTGTCTTGCTCAGGGTTAGTGGCCAGACTCTAGCAATGGGCCTGCATTCATACCCCGCCTAGGACACTCCCTGCTTCATCCTAGGCATTAGTTTCACACTCAGCTCTCTGAGGTTTCCCACCCAGGTCTAAATCTGTAATCATTGATTCCCCTCAGTCATTAGCACTTTCTGCTGCAGGAATTACACAACTGCTTTGTATTTATTTTTCTCCTGGGTTATCTTCTCTTCCTCACTGTCCTCTAGAGTGTGAGCTCATTGAGGGCAGGGACTGCTTCCTGTTTGTCTTTGTATCCATAGCACTGTAGGTGCTTAATTAATAAATACTTGTTGGTTGACCTTTGCGTTCTTGGCAGTTTTCCTTATCCCAGTCAGTCCTGCTGACCTCCCTGTATAATGAGAAAAACAGGTCCACCCTTGATGAATATCTCATCATCTTCCTTTCAGGCTCTTAAGTCTGTTCAGGGTCACTTTGGGTTTCTAATCCTACTAATCCTGGTAGGATTGGATACCCTGTTTGACTTTCCAAAAGGGATGGAGATGGGAAGGCTGGGGCCAAGTAATCAATGAAAACAGTTTGGTGTGAATAAAGGGAAGACCGGATGTTAAACTCTAAAGCATTCTGTGTGAATGTCGAGGACTGTTTGCATATGTGTGCATTCTGAATGCCTTCCTCATGTCTCCTGTAGTCTATACACAGGACCTGTAGAGGGGCAGGGCAGACTGTTCCGGTACTCACAGCTCTACTCCTTGTTACCAAGTAGGAGTGGGAGGTTCCCAGAACAAGGAAAATCATGATTCGTAAATGTCAGTCGCTCTCCTTGCTGGGGTGCTAGGAACCTCCCAAAACCAGAATGCCTTCGATGAAGAGGATAACCAACTACCCTGGGCAGAAGACAGAGGAGGCCTGTTGGTCCCAGACCCAATCTCTAACCCTGGCATCTGTCGCCTGGCCTGATTCTAGCCATGGCCCAAATTTCAAGTTGTGTTCGTGTAGCTAAAGAATGTGTTATAAGTGGTTTCAGGAAGAGGGTTACAAGTAGAGTGGGAAGCTGGGGTCTTTTCTCCAACTACAAGGAATGAAAATTACAAAATTAACCAATGGGTTGGGACGCTTATTTGCCCTTTGGGGGATGAAGGAGGTACACTTCTACTAGTCCCTTTATTGGGTGGAGATCTTGAGCTTCTGAGGGATCTGGGTTAAGAATGGCTACAGGGAGGAGGGGCACTTCTTCTAAAAGCTGGGCCAGGGCTTGACTAGCCTTGCTTTGGTCACTTGGGGGCTTTGCTTCTTCGTTCCCAATTGGAGGAAACCCTAATGGCCTTCCCTGTCCCAAGGAGCCAACCTTTCCTCGTCGACTTCAACACACAAATACCTAAGGAGGAACGGATGTGGAGAAGCACCCCAGGGGATGGGAGGTGAAACCTGGCATGTGTCCAGCCCTAGAAACTAGTCTGGATGTTGAAACTAGCCCTAGGCATAGACATGGAAGTTGCATGCCAGATGGCAGGCTGGGGGGGGGGTGGGGGCTACAAACAGGGCAAACCAGGGTAAAGGAGGGAGCAGGAGCAGCCATCCCTGACCAAGGCTAGAGGCTGGGACTCTTGGCTACCTCACAGATTCATTCCATCCCACTAAGAACTCCTCATTTTGTTTCTACGAAAGCCTGTCCTTAAGCTAGTGGGGTTAGGGAAAACCATTCTGTGTGATTTTTCCCCAAAGCACATTTGTCCTCATGAAATGAAGTTAAAATGGACATCAGGAAAGACCTTGAGGGGGAAAATAACTCATGAAAGGCCAGTGAAGCAAAAGATGTCTGAAACACCTCTTCCAAACCTTGGTGAAGGCTGGGAGAAGGGTTAGGTTAGGAGCATTCCTTCTGTCTTGGTACCAGCACTAACCACCGCCCAAAGTCACTGCGCAGCAACCAACAAAGGGGTTTGGCCAAAGCAGGTTCACCATACCCTTAGGATTCCTGCTCTCCTAGACCTATTCCTTATGGTTTGGGGGAAAGGAGGCTCTTTCTCCTCTAGCTGAAGAGACTTAGGATTCAAAATGATTTTAATCTGTGGAGACTAGATTTCTCCCACCTTTGCCCTCCCTTTGTGGGGGAGATGGGTGGTCCACCTGACAGGGAGGCGGAGAATGTTTCTGTCCCCTTTCCTGTCTCATTTTTACTTCTGACCCTAGCTGCTTGATCAAGCAGTGGACTGGAAGTAATATCTGTCCAGGTCTGCATGGGACTGAGGAAAAAGTGGGGTCTATGAACTCAGAACTAGGGCTGCTAAGCCATCCTCAGCCTCATCACAATGGTAGTATTTATAGAGAGCTTTAAGGTTTGCAAAGTATTTAACGTGTTTCATTTAATCCTCATAATTACCCTGAGAGGTAGGTGCTATTAACCTCTTTTACAGATCAGGAAACTGAGGCTAAGGTTAGGGGGCTTATGCTAGTAAAGTGTCTTATGATAGATCTGAACTCCATCCCCTACACCATAGTGTCATGATAATCTGGGGAGGCTCCAAGAGGCAGTGAAGGTCTTTAAGAAATTGACCCTGGACCCTTCCCCTCTTCCCTCTCAGTCTGATGATGCTATTGGGAATGGGGGTCTCCCGGCACGCGGGAATGAAATTGGACGGGGTTTCTGGGGGTGTTAGCCCAGGGGAGAGGGCAGGGCAGAATAGGTGGTGAGGCTCAGGTGTTATGGGCGGGGGACTCAGTCCACCTCTGCCTTCGAGGCCTGATTAGTGCAAGACTAAACCAGGCAGAGGTTGAAGCTGAGAGTGGGGGTGGTGTGGAAGGGAACCGAACAAAAGGTGCAGAGGCGGGTTCCCCTTAGGCCATCGGTGAGTTTGGAGTGCACGGAACCCCATTCACCTCGCAGCTCCGTCCTAGGCACACAGTTCCAACCTTCGGGTGGATGCAAGTGGAGATTCCGAGCCCTAGAAATCTAAAGGGTGCACTTGGGAGCCCCCTGCTGGGACCACGCGAGGGCGGAACCCGGAGGGTTGCCGTGGTTACGGAGGCAGGCTCCCGGCGGGGAAGCCAATGGGGATAGAGATCGGGGCATGGGGGCGTGGCCAAGGCAAAGATAAGTTCCCCGAGGTTTTGGAAGCCCGGGCGGGAAAATTCAGGATCCGAAACCTGAGCTGCGGGCGGCTGCGGGGCTGGGGGAGGGCCGTGACTCGGGAGGAGGCCAGGGCCAGGAGCGGACGGACGGACGGACAGGCGTCTCTTCATGGCGCTGGTGGGACTCGTGGTGGCGGCCGCCTCCTTTGCTGCGTTCTGGGGGCTGCACCGGGGCCTCAAGCTGCTGCCCACCCCCCGCCTAGTCGATGCCCGGGACCACTGGACGTGGAGGAACCAATGCGTCTCCCTCGTGCACAGCCTGCTGGCCGGGACCGGGGCGGTGCTATGGTGCGGGGGCCGCGGGAGCCTGGAGGGGGGACCCCAGAGAGAGCCGAGGGAGTCAGGCGGGGGGCGCAGGCTCTGACCTTGTGCCCATCCTCCCTCTCCCAGGATGTCCCAGTACTGCCATCTGGTCTCGGACTTCACCCACAGCTGCCCCCCCAGGACTGACTCTCTGGTCTCCCTGTCCATCGGTGAGTGGGGCAGACAGGGGCGGGGTGCAGAGCACCAGGGACTCGCCTCCTCTCCCCACCCCATGGGGCAGAGGCTGGGGTCTCCCGAGCTCAGTATCCTCCCCCCCCCCCCCACTTCACCTTTGCAGGTTATTTCCTGGCAGATGGAGTGGATATTCTACGGAATCAGACATTTAGCCAGTCCTGGTACCTGCTTTGTCACCACGCTTTGGTGAGACTGGATGTGGGGATAGGATTGGCAGGGGAGGGGGTGTAGACACCCGAGGCAAGGCTGCCTCTGGTCCCACTCCTCTGATATCCCAGCTTTAGGCCTCTTGCTCCTATTTGAGCTCCTCTCCCACCCCCTGTGAACATCCTGAGGCCCCTCAGTCAGAGCCCTGCCTCAACCTAGGATTTCGAAAGTGTTGCTCCTTTTGGGCATGCCAGAGCCCCAGCTATAACCTCTCCCCATCCCCAGCTACTTTTAAAAAATTGCCCAGAAGGAGACCTCAGAAGACATCTGGTCCAACTTTTATCTGAAACACAAATCCCCATTACAATATCCTGCTAGCCTGTGCTTAAAGACCTCTGGGTGACCACCGAGCCAGTCCCTTATCAGTACAAAATCAGTACAACTGAGTGAAAAGCTTAAAGACTCACACTCACGCTCACTCACTCTCTCTCTCTCTCTCTCTCTCTCTCTCTCTCTCTCTCTCTCTCTCTCTCCCCCCCCTCCCCCTCCCCCTCTCTCTCTTTCTAACATGGAAGAACTTTGACATAAAGGACAAGGAAGGGGTCACAGGAACAGGAAGTAGCACTGGGGAAAGTCTTAGAATTGATGGATTAATGCAGGAGTGGGAAACCTTTGGCCTTAAGGCTACATGTGGCCTTCTAAATCCTTTTCAGTCCTTTGAGTCCAAATTTTACAGTACAAACTCTTTTATTAAAGATTTAGAAGGCCACATGTGGCCTTAAGGCCACAGGTTCCCCATTCCTGGTTAAGGGCTCTCATCTGACTTCTGTCCTCTAACCTCTTATTAAGTTTCTGATACTGGGGGCCTCTTGTTCCCATCAGAACTTCTTTCCCACCCAGTGTAGGGATCCTGCAGCCCCTCAGAGTCCTAGCCCTGACTTGACTCAACCTGTAGCCACAGTGAGATTTGAAAGGTGGTACTCCATCTGGGAATGAGGATGTAAGTACAGCTACAGGCTAAGGCAGAATGAGAGTGAAAGGACTGGAGTGGGGTAGAAAAGACAGTTCAGAGTATGTGAAGGACTTCTCTGAAGACCTTCCTTATTCCATCAAAATCATGTAGAACCGCCCCCCCCCCCCAGTCACCTGGATGAGGTATGTGTGTGGGGTGGTGAGTACTGGGCATGGGGACCAAGTACTTGAAAATCCTAAAACATGACCTTGCCCAGGGCAGGGAGACTGGGAGAGTCATGGAAGAAAGCTTCCTGACCCCTGGCCTCTGACTCCTAGGCAGTGAGCTGCCTCAGTGTGGCTGTGCTTCCTGGCCACTGCCTGAGTGTCTCAGTGGTGCCTCTGCTTTTGGAAGTAAACTCAGCCTTTCTGCACATCCGAAAGCTGCTCCTGCTCTCTGGCCAGACCTCTGCTCTGATCTTCCACCTAGTCTGCTGGGCCACGCTGGTCACCCTGCTGGTGTTCCGCCTCCTGCCCCTGGGATGGATGAGCCTACAACTGCTGTGGCAGCATCACCGCTTCCCCCTTGCCTTCAGTGTCCTCTGGGGAGTCGGGCTGTTCACCATCACCATCATAAGCATTATGTTAGTCTTCAATCTTCTGTTGGTCAAAAGGCCTGTGGGTCTAGGTCCCAACGTCCTGCAGAAAGAAGGCCAAAAGTAACTGGGAATGTAGGAGTGATGATTGTGCCAGGCTTCTGTACAGAGAGGACACCTTCCCCAAGTGACAGGATTAGGTTGGGCTCATGGTCTTCTGGAATCTCTAGGACCAGGAGGCTGGGGTCAGGAAGGAGGGTGGTTTTTAATTCCCTGGACCCTAGAAATCATCAGGCATTTTTGCTCATTAGGTCCAGGTGTACTAGAAGCAGGTCCCCTGGTACTCAGCCCCACACTCCTGGGAAGAGAACTGAGGTGCTGGTTTTTTAACAATTGAAGTGAGAACATTAACTAGTCTTTACTATCTTTCATGAGACAATTATTTTCCCCAGTGGTCTGTCTAACTATGGAGGTGTGGGCAGGGCCTTTCTACAAGTTAGGCAGGCAGATGGATCCAGAAAGAGTCAAACTGGAGTAAATGGAGTCTCTTACCCTTCAGCAACAGTCTGGGTAGAGGGATGGAAAGGTCATACCTACCAGAGTCAGGCCCTCCCATTACAGAAACATGGCAATGGATCTTGATCCCCCAGCTGCTGTCTGTAACCAGTGGGAATAGGCAAAAGTCAAGGTGATCTGGAAACATGTGAATGTTGGGCACCAAGGACCCTAGTTATATTTCTGGGGTGTTAGTTTTTTGTTGTCTTTAGCTGCACTGATAATTGTTTTCTCCTAACCCTAACTGCTTCACCCATCATCCCTCCAACCCTATCCTCTTTAAAGAAAATACAGGAACTCTGAGTCTGGAGCCAGAGTCTTTCTTTTTGTAACCTGTGCCATGAAAGAAGACAGGACCACTCAGAGGCCACCCAGAGTCCAGGAGTGGGGAACCTACAGTCTCAAGGTCCTCAAGTACAGCCCTTTGACTGAATCCAAACTCAGTAAAAAGGCTGCACTTGAGGACCTAGAAGGCCACTTGTGGCCTCGAGGCTGAAGGTTCCCCACCCCTGACCAAGACCCATGCTTCACTTTGTGAAGGGTGAGGTTCCAGGTGGAGAAGCAGAGGAGGGGAGGAGCCTTTGGAACTCAAGAGGGTTAAGGAACATTTCTTTCTGTATTAGCTTCTGCCAGAGCCTATCCTTTGTACGTATTTTCAGTGACCTCACTTTCACTAGGCCATTTTCCTCCAGGAAAATTTCCTGATTTATGGGAAATTTAGGCAGATTTCAGTCACTCCTCTGCCCCAAGTGAAAGGGACAACCCTCCCCATGGACATAACAGAAGGGACTGAAAGCTAAACAAAGAGGGAGCAAGATAGTAGGGGAAAGACAAAGGGAGTGAAAGAAACAGACACACATAGATGGAGGGGAAGGAAGTGAGAAAGAGATACTACATGGGGGTGACAGAAAGAGGGAAAGAGGAGAGAGACTGATTGCCTGAAACAAAAAAGAGACTAAAACAGGAGCAGAGATAGAGACTGTCCCCAGATACTGAGAGGGACATGGTCACAGAGGGACCAAAATGGGGAAACATGGACAAAGAGGGATAAAGACAAAGAAAGGGAGACAAACAACGAATGATAGAGAAGGGGCAGAAATAGAGAAGGACTGAGAGACAGAAGTGAGGAGAGAGGTAGGAGATAAGAGATTAAGGGCATCTGAAAAGAACTGGCAGAAACAAGGGCAAAAAGGGAAAGGGAAGAAATAGGAGAAGAGATATTGACCAGGAAATGGACAGAAATGAAAAAAGGTTGCAAGAAGATGAAGGACCAGACCTACAGTTAGGACAGGAGAGGGATGTTCCAATAAACATGGTATGCAAAAACAAAGGCAGAGATGGATGGAAACTGGAAAAGAGTGGGGTGTAGACCAAGACAAGATGTAGATAGAGGAAGAAACACCAAGAGAGACCACATACAGGGGTGAAGAAGGAGGGGGAAAACACCTGGAAGATATGAGCTAAAAATACAAGGAAAGAGAAAAAAATTCACTGATGAGACAAAAATAGACAAAGGTGGGTAAAATTATGAAATGCAAAGCTTTGGGAGTCCATCTCTAGAAGCACCAGGCCACCAAGATGACCACAACTGACATTAAAATGATGATTTATGTACATCATCTCATTTGGGTCTCAGGGCAATCCAAGAGGTAAGTGTGTAAAGGTATTATAACCTACATATAAAAACACAGGGAAGCTGGCCCAGAGAGATGAACTGATCTGTCTGGGATCACACAGCTATAAACAGCAGAGGTGAGACTCAAACCCAGGTTTCCTTGACTTCTGGTCCAAGCCTAAATTCCTTCTGCCACATTGTAAACTGATAACTACAGAAGCAGAAATAAAGGAAGAAAGCTGTTTCAATAGAGCTGTGCCCCAAAAGCTTGGGTTCTCTTGAATGATATGGAGCACCAAATGTCAACCACCTTCGTAAAGCAGAATTCATTCTACCCTTTGAGCTTTAGGCAAACAAGAAAGTTGAGCAGTAACAGGTGAGAGAGGGTAGGTGTACAAACTGCAACCAGATAATTCACAAAAACAGAAATAAAGGAAAGGCCTTGTGGAACAGCAGTCCCCTTGTTAGTGGTGCAGTGGAGAGAGTGCCAGGCTGGGAGGGAGGAAGATCTGAGTTCAAATCCAATCTCAAACACTAGTCATATAATCCTGGCAAATCACTTCGCTGCTCTTTATTTGCCTGTTTCCCCATCTATAAAATGGATAACGGCACCACCTGCCTCCCAGGGTTGTTGTGAGGACCATATGTTTAACACAATGCCTGGCATGTAGTGTTGTTCAGTCATGTGACCCCCACATGGGGTTTTCTTGCCAAAGATACTGGAGCAGTTTGCCATTTCCTTCTCTAGTGCGTTAAGGCAAACAGAAGTGACTTGCCCAAGGTCACACAGCTAGTGAATAGCTGAGGCTGAATTTGAACTCAGGTCTTCCTGACTCCAGGCCTTGGCACAGAGTTAGCTATTTCTTATTATTATTCTCAAAATGTGGTACAGGGACATCTGGGTATCCCCAGATGCTTTAAGGGGATGAAAACAAAACTTTTCATAACGATAGTAAGACATTGTCATTTCTACAGTTAATCAATAGAAATAGCCTGTATAAACAAAAGCTCTTTGGGGGGACTGGGGTAGGGTGGTAAGGAATCCTCAATAATTTTTAATAGTGTAAATGGGTCCTGAGAACGAAAGAGGTTGAGAATTATGGTGGGGACAAGAGACAGTCTTGGAAATTAAATTCAACAAGACTGCCATTTTTTAAGGGCCTGTTGTATACAGAACACTTAGCAGAGGTGCCATGGAGAAATAAAATTTAGGATAAGCACCTCAGAATGGACATCAGAAGGGGATGTGTGCCCCCCCCAAAGAAGAACAGCACCCTGTAAGTGCTGTAAGAACACAGTACTTCTGGAGGGTCATGGAGAAGAAAGGTCATTGCTATATGGTGCTGAGAAGGAATCAGGGAAGCTGATTGGAACAGGTGGCCTTTGAGTTGGGATAGACAGGAAGTTAAGACAGCAATATTGAGGATGTTGGGGGAGGCGATGGGGTGAGCACAGGTGTGGATTGTAAAGTGTGATGGTCACTATTGGATATACAAAAACAAGAGGCAGAACAAAAGAAAGACATAGGGACAAATGCTAAGAAAGGAGATTCAGGAATTCTAGAAGGATTTCCAATAATATGAAAGCAAGGTGGTGTTTCTGGTCAATATCTTAAGTGTTGTATAAAGGAAGATTGTAATGCTAGGAGAGTGAGGACCCTGGCCTTGAATCCTTCTGCCCTGAGTTCAAGGCTGAGCTGCAGTTTCCTGAGCTATAAGATGGGGGTGATGCCTGTAGCACTTACCTTACAAAATGACTTCAAGAATTAAATGTGTTTGTGTATGTAAATTGCTTTGTATACCTTAAATGGCCATGTAAAGGATCAGTCATTATTATTTTATGGCACACAAAACCTGAATTTGCTAAGCCCCAAACCAGAATTTATAAAAGAGGATTTACTATCGAAAGTGTCCCTTAATCTTCCCCATTGCCCCCCCAACACACACACTCTTTGCCCTTGTAGGTCTAATGACTGGAAACCTAAAATTTTAATCTGTTCATTTTGCAGATAAGATAACTGAGGCCCAGAGACCCAAAAAGTGACACGTCCAGAGTCACAAAGTAGACAACAACTGAGATTTGGACCTCTGAATCCAGGTCAACAACCCATTCCATTGAATCTCTTCTTAAATGCCATTCCTACTTCTTTGTTGGGAGGCTGAAAGGGCACTTGTTATACAAAGAGCACAGATGGGATTGCCCCTGCCATCAATACCCACATCAGCCGTGAAAAACCAGAGGGCACACGGAGGCCTTAGCTCCTCACCTGCTACCTAATTTCAATTAATTTAATATTACAAAGTGCTTCATACCCCCTTGCTTCTTCCCTCCTCCCAGGGAAGAGGCAATACTTATGCTTGCCCAGCCCTCTGCAAGGCTGTGTGTGCTCCACAGTTAAGGGAGGGGCGGGGAAGGTGCCCAAACTTGAGCTCTTACATCAGAGTTAAAGCTGTAAGTAAGCAGTGGTGTGATTTGAAGGGTTCTGGGCCCTCCAGCCCTGTGTAACCTTCCCAAAGCACCTGACACACCATGCCACCACTGAGCTAATTCCACTAGTAGGCATTCCGGTTTTTTAGCTTGAACCTCACTCATTGCTCTCTGACTGTGATCCTCTTTGAAAATTGAAAAACCCTCAGGGAAGACTCCTTCACATCCTTGCTCTTCTGTTGGACTCAATTTGCTAATCCCCAAGTCTGAATCAACCCCCAAAAATCTGCTTTCTCCATTTCTGTTCCTGGACAACATAGTGCTTCTGGAATCCCTCTTTTCATTCTCCTAAAGTCCTCGACTTCCCCCACCACCAACACCTCCTACCTTATCTCTTAAGAAATGAACTTGACTCCTACTTAACTTATAAGAACCGCCTATCCATTATGAATTTCTTTCAGAAAATCAAACCTCAGCACCTCATTTTAAGAGGAAGAGACAGTGACAAACTGGTGTGTGTACAGACTAGCAGTGACTAGCATGGTGAGGAGTCTGGAAAGCATGTCTTTCAAGGATTTAGTGGGCTAGGGTTCAGAGGGCAGAGAGAAACAAGATCACTTTGAATGAGTGAAGGTCTGTCATGTGGAAGGAATAGACTTGTGCTGTGTGGTTTCTGTGTGGAACTAGCAGAGCCATGACAGGTAGACCAACTTGGGCCTTGTCCAAGGGTACTGTCAGTATATTCACTTCTACAATGTACAGACAACTGAACTGATCACTTTATTAGTAAAAACAGGAAGTGATTATGTATACATATGTAAGTGGCCCTTGACAAACTAGGAAAAATAAATCAGCCTTTCTTTATATTACCCACAAAACCTAGCAGAAAGCAATATAATTCCATTTAAATAAATACAGAAATGGGTTTTATTTTTCTTGTCTTCTCAATGGGCTGGGGAAGTGGAGAGAATTTGGAACTGAAAATAAATAGAATTTTTAAAACTACAGAGAATATAAAATACTTGACTGTCTACCTGCCAAGACACACAAAAATATCAGAAAACTATAAAACATTCTTTACACAAATAAAAACAGAAAAAAATAACAATTGCTCATGGGTAGGCTGAGCCAACATAATAAAAATGCTAATACTCCCTAAATTAATTTACTTATTTGGTTCCATGCCACACTACCAAAAGATTATGTAGCTGGAAAGAAAAAAATGATGAATTCATCTGGAAGAACAAAAGGTCAAGAACTTCAAGGGAAATAATGAAATAAAGTGGGAAGGGAAGAAGCCTAGCAGTACCAGATCTCAAATTATATTTAAGGCAGTCATCTAAATGATTTACTACTGGTTAAGAAATAGTTCATGAAGTGAAACAAATTGGGCACATGACAAAGCAGAAGCAAACAAACACAGTAGTATACTGTTTGATAAACCCAAAGATCCCAGCTACTAAGATAGGAACTCACTGTTCAACCAAAACTGCTGGGGAAAGTGGAAATTAATGTAGCAGAAATTAGGTAAAAACCAGCATCTCAGATCTTATTCCAAGATAAACTCCAAATGGACACATGACTTAGACATAAAGGGTATATAATAGAGTAGCAATGAAGAAATATGATATATGAATAGGGAAACAGTTCCTGATAAAATAAGGTACAAAGAGGATCAAAGAAGATAGAGTAGGCAATGTTGATTACATAAAATGTAAAAGCTTTTGCACAACCAAAATCAATGCATCTAAAATTAGGAGGGAAACAGAAAACCAGGTTTCAGCAAGTTTCCATGATAACAGTCTCTCATTTACAATATCTATATGGAACTGATTCAAATTTGTAAGAATAGTACAAAAATATTTATAGCAGCTCTTTTTGTGGTAGCAAAGAATTGGAAATGGAGGGGATGCCCATCAATTGGGAAATGGCTGAACAAGATGTGGCATATGATTGTGATGGAATACTATTATGCTATTTTAAAAAATGATGAGCAGGAAGCTTTCAGAAAAACCTGGAAAGATTTACGTGAACTGAATGCAAAGTGAAGTGAGCAGAATCAGAAGAACATTGTACACAATAACAATACTGTATGATGATCAACTGTGAATGACTTAGCTATCCTCTGTAATACAACGATCCAAGAAAATTCCAAAGAACTTATGATGAAAAATGCTGTCCATCTCCAGAGAAAGAACTGATGGAGTTTGAATGCAGAATGAAGCATACTTTTTTTTTAAACTTTATTTTTCTTGTTTTGCTTTGTTTTGTTTTTTGATCTGTTTTCTTTAGTAACATTGCTAATATGAAAATATATTTTGCATGACTGCACATGTATAATCTATATCAAATTATTTGCCTCCTCAAGGAGGGGGGAAATTGTTTTTATGTGTAATTGGGAAAAATATAAAAATTTTCACATAAAAATAAATAAATTTGTAAGAATAAGAACTATTCCCTAAATGATAAATTGTCAAAGCATATGAGTAGGCAGTCTCTAGGGAAGAAATCCAAGTTATCTATATTCATATAAAAATGTTCCAAATCACTAACAATTAGAAAAATTAAAATTATAACAACTCTGAGATTCTACCTTATACCCATCATATTGGTAAAGTGAGATGAAAAAGGAAAATGACAACTGTTAGAAGGGTTACAAGAAAACAGGGACATTAACATAGTATTGGTAGGTCTGTGAATTGGTACTATGTCCCATTAGTTACTAAAAGATATTAAAATGTGCATACTTTTTGACCCAATAACACCACTACTCTGTGTCTACCCCAGAACACTCAAAGAAAGTAGAAAAGGACCCACATATCCAAAAATATTTAATATATTTTTCCTGTAGTGGTAAAGAATGGGAAACTAAGGGATTGCTCATCAATTGGATGACTGAACAAATTATGATATACACATATATAATTTATTATCATAAATTAGGAATAGATGCAATGAATGCTATTGTAAGAAATGAGAAAAGGTTGATTTTCAGAGAAATTTTCAAAGACTTATATGAACTGATGCAGAGTGAAGTAAACAAAATCAGGAGAACAATTTATATACTAATAGCAACACTGTAAATACAAGTAACTTTCCGTACCTTATACTCCAAGATAAGCAATTCTGAAAGACCTAAGAATTCTGATCATTGAAATGATCAACCACAATTCCAGTGGACCCATAATGAAGCCTGACAGACAGCTGATGAACTTAGGATGCAGAATGAATCATGTATTTTTGGACAATTTTGTATTTTGGCTAATGGAGGAATTTGTTTTTACTTGACTATGCATATTTGTTAAAATAGTTTTCATTTTTTCCTCGAATTGAGGAAAAAATCGATTTTTTTATTGAAAAAATTAAGTTAATCCTCTGAGATCCTTTTTGGTTTTTCCATAGTGATCTTTTAATTTACATTGTTTTCATCATTGTGTATGTTTGCTCTTCATGCTATTTATTTCACTCTTCCCCAGTCTCTATAAATCCGAGTCCAGGAAACAGCCTTGAAGAGGAGTCTAGTCCCTGACAGGACAAGAGAAAGACATGTGGAGCTGGAGAATGGGAAGATGTAAAACACATAGAGTTAGGAGAATGGAGACTCAAGCAGAGACAACCACCACAAAGAAAGGGACCCAATCAGACACTAGATAGAGTGGGAGCGAAACTGTGTTGCTGAACCACCTCCTCCATCAAAACTATAGACCCCAAAGTGGTAACCCTATATCTCCTTTGTCCCCTTGAGTTCTTTTATGGGAGCCTGAAGCCTTTTCTTTTGGCCATAGGGAAAGTCTCTTTACTTTTCCTTATTTTAAATGTTTACTTTGTCTGTATAAACTATGTTAACCTCTGACATTTTTGAATCAGGCATACTTAGTGTTACCACAGTTGGTAGGAGGCAACTTAAGAGCAAACATTCCTAGAGAAGACATAGAACTAGATATAACATCAAAGTGTTTTGTTAGAAGTGTTGTCTGTGGTTGGGGGCTTGGAGCTAACAAAAAAGATAAGAGAATAATAGATGTTTTGACAGTGTTTTCCACTCTCCAGAATGGAGAGGGAGGTTTTATATCAAGAAACCCATTTGGTCAATGAGTCAGTTAGGGTGAGAGGCAAATAGGAGTAACTGATCACCACACCATCACCTTAATATTGCACATGCACTATGAGCTTCTCCTTCGCAAGGGAGCTTCTCTGTAGCCCTGAGCACCCCATCCTACTCTGCTGCTTATAACAGTGCCTCTCCTAGGATTTCCCTCAGGATTTCCTCCAACCTCTGTTTCAAAACCGCCTACCCCCTAAGCCCCACAGGATAATGTCTCAGGGCATCCCTACCACCAATTGATTTACTTCATAAACTAAAATTGCTATAGTAGTTAGTGCTCTTAGAGGTAGGACTACTGGGTAGAAGTAATAGGAGGACAGATTTCAACTTAATAAAAGGTAGAACATAAAGAAACCCACATTACTATGAAGTCAAAATTAATAATCAATTAACCATTGTATCAAACATAGAGTAACCAAAGCACCAGATTTTTAACCATTTAAATCAGCAACAGAAGAAAAAAATTAATAAATCTTATACCTGTATATTTTTATTTTTAAAACTTGAATTTTATTGATATTTTATATTATTTTCATTTTTTATTATATCTTTTATCATTCCTTCTCCCAGAGAGCCATCCCTTATAACAAAGAATGAAAAAACTACAACTGTGTATTTTAACAAGTATAATCAAACCAAGCAAATTAACAATCAAATAAATCAAGAAAACATATACTTGCTCTGAGTCTTCAATTTGGGCTTTTGACTGCTGTGTGACCATCTGTAGCAGAAAGCACCCTAGCATACCCAGGATGGCTGCTAGCACAGGATCTTTGATCTGCTTTTCTAAAGGAAAGCAACCCAAAAGGGGTTAGCAATCTTAGTTTAATCAAACATATATCATTGACCTAGTTCAGGGGGAAAAGTCAGTGCCCTTAACTTCAGAGAAAATACAAACAGAAGTTACAAGCATACAAAAAAAATACAGAGAAAATAACACAATTCAACAGACCAACAGACAGGGCTTCTAGCTGTCTATCACACACCTCCATAGTTAGTCACCAGAGAGAGAAGCACCAACATCTGGGTTTTCAAAACCAGGGGGCTCAATGGCTGCCCAGAGTCTCATCTGGCCAAGTCACACAACTCTTCCCACAAGTAAACCCTCACACAATAAAACCCTCAAAGCAAAACCTCACACCAGGGTATATCTATAGCCTTCTCCAGGGTCAGAGAACATCACAACCCTCAAGACCCACTGCCTAATTACAAAGTAACAAAAGGTGTGCCTTCCTGAAAAATAAGCCTCCCCTAAGCAAGTTTCTCTTGTTGGGCTCCAAGTGAGGCCCATTAAGGGGCAGGAAAAGATCTTTAAATTCCCTTACCATTACACCATCCCTCTTGAAGTTACAGATTTGGAGAGACCTGGAAGGGTCCTCATTGACCTATGCCCAAAGACTAATTTTTACAATGACAAGGGAAGTAGAAACCCAGACTCTATCTGAAGCCCTTCAATGAGAGAAGATCCACTCACTACCTCTTGAGACGGCTCATTCCACTTATGGTGGGGAATCTGCTTCTATATCTTTCACCTGTTAAGTCCATTCTCTCAATAGAGGGCCTGGTTCCCTCATTCTCTAAGGTCCAACACTCCCATCCCTTGATTTTGAACAAGTTTTGCTTATTTTCCAAATTCAGTAGGTATAAGATGATATTTTAAGATTATCTTGAGTATTAGGTAATATGAACAGGGGACCATAAATTCAGACCTGTTAAGAACCTTAGAGGTCATCTATACCAGCCCCCTCATTTTACAAATAAAAGGAACTAAGGCCCAAAACAGACAAGCAATGTTCCCAAGGTCATGCAGAAAGTAAATATCAGAGGTGGGATCCAAACCCAAACAGGCCCTTTGACTTCAAATTGGCTGCCACTATATCATAGTTCCTTGTATGTTTTTTTGGTTTTGTTTTTTCTTTTATCTAGACATGTGATTTCATTGAGTTAGTAAACTCCTAGTAAGGTCTCACAACCAATGCATATCAATTACTGTTCTGCAACATGTAGTCTGTGGAAGCACACTAAGAACCCCTTCCTTTTGGGAAAATTAAGAAATAAATATTCCTTCAATCTAAATTCCTTTCTAGACTTTCTAGACTTACCTAAAAGTAGAAAACCTTATCAATCAAGCTTCTAGGAAAACAATGTCTTAGATTGAAAACTTTTAAAATTACTCTAACCAGTTTCTAAACCTAATAGAAACCTAGGTTTCTAGCCTAATTGCCTATGTCATCGACAGGTTAAATGATTTGCCCAGGGTCATCTAACTAGGATTTCTCAGACGGGGTATTTGAACTCTGGTCTTCCTGACTATGTCTATTACGCCATGTGTTATCCTCATGAGGTTATTAACAATCTGTATTTCCACCTCCAAAAATTGCCTGTTTACATCCTTTGATCATTTTGCCTTTGGACAGTGTGCATACCCCTCTAATAGCCTTATGGATTCCAGATACCAGGCCTTTGCCTCCTATGTTTACCACAAATATTCTTTCATAATATTTCTTTTCTTTTTATTTTGGGGTTATTGCCATTTGTTGTACAAAATCCCATGATCCCCGTATAATCAGACCTATGGATTTTGTCACTAAGGACTTATTCCAATTATGTTTGATAAAAAATGCTCCTTCCCTCCATAATTGAAGTAAATGTCATTTCTTTTTTCTAAGTCCTTAAATATTTTTTGGCCTTGCAGCTATGCAATTTTCTCAACCATTTTTTAAAAACTGAAGATTGATTCCATTCTCCGGTGGTATTTTTAGACATGCTTTTTTATCAAGTACTATCCTCTTATATACATCAGGTTCTATTTCTGGGTTCACTATTCTATGTCATTGACCTGCTTCTCTATTCTTTTTCTGAAACCAGACAGTCTCTATAATTGTTTCTTTCTCATAAATTCAGAAACCTTATGCAGGAAATCTCCCATCATCCATTCTTTCTTTCATTGTTCCTGATATTCTTGCCCCCTTACTTTTCCATATGTATTTTGTTATAATGCTCTAATTCTATGAAGTAGCCTATTGGTATTTTGATTGCTAATGAATTAAATCTATAAATTAATCTGGGAAATATTGACTTTTTTTCTGTTTTTATTCAAACTAAACATGAGGAGAGCATAACTCTGCATGTATTTGTTTTGGGGTTTCTTGTCTGTCATTGTAGCAGCAAGTACCCTAGCATCCCCAAGGTGTCTGCCAACACAGGTTTTTAGATCCGTTTTACTAAAGGAAAGCAACTCAAAATGGGTTAACAAGCTTACTTTAATCAATCAAACATATATCGTTTACCTAGTTCAGGGGAAAAAGGTCAGCACCCCGAACTTCAGAGTATACAGACAGAAGTTACAAGACAGAGAAACAGATCAAGCAGACAGGCTTCCAAACTGTCCAACCATTACATCCATACCAAATCACAGTTACCAGAGAGGGAAGCATCAACATCTGGGTTTTCAAAGGAGTAGGGAGAGGCTCTCAATGGCTGCCCAGAGTCTCATCTGGTCAAATCACATAACACAGCACTTCTCAAAGTGAGCCCCAAAGCAAAGCCTCACATCAGGGATTATATAGCCTTCTCCTGAGTCAGAGAATATAACCACCCTCTTGACCCACTGCCCAATCACACAGAATCAAGGTGTGGGCATTCCTGAAAATCGAGCCTCCTGCCACAGGCTCCATGTGACCACATTCAGCCTATTAGGGGGCAGAGTATATTTTCAAATCAAGGAAGGTTCTCAGAGTCTCTTAAGCCTATCAAAGGGCCTAGGGGCAGGGAAGATCTTTAAATTTACATTTCAATTACAGTCATTTTCCACTTCACCCCTCCCCCTCTCCTTTGTGACAAAGGAAAGGACTAAGTTCCTAATCAGAGATCACATCTGACAACATATACAATATTCTGTCCCCAAATCACTCTGATCTCTGGGGGTGGAGGGAAAGGAGGTGTGTTTCATTGAGATGTTTCATGTGAGATTCTTGGTAGTTTTTCCATCCTTTGGAAGATCTCATCACTTTCATTGTTATCATCACATACATTTTCTCTTGATGCTGCTTATTTCACTCTGTCCTAATTCCTACAAATTTCCCCATATTTCTCTGAATTCATCTTTTTCTTAATTTCTTGCTGCAAAAATAAAATATTCCATTACATTCACATACCATAGTTTTTCAGCCATCAGAGGAAAGCACAATAATTATTGCTGTCCAGCAATGGAATGGATTGCCTTCTGAGTTAGTGAAATTTCTGTGGATGGAGGGAAGGCTTTTGAAAGAGGCTGTTTGGCCATCTGCCAAGGAGTTTGTAGAAAAGACTGCAGCATTAGGTGGGAGGTTGTGTACTGACAAGCTTCTGGTCCTCTTGATATTTCTTGCTTTCCAGGGCTCTTCCCCAGCTTCCTATAAACATGCCCAGGTCTTGCTCATTCTTAAATGACCTTTGCTTGACCCTGCCATGCCCTTGAGCTATTTTCAAATACCCTCCTTTTCACTGTTAAACTCCTAGAAAAAGCTGTTTTTTTCTAATCACCTCCATTTTCCTCTTCTTAACACTTTGCAGTCTGGCTTATGACTTTATTAAACAGAAACTGCTCTAAAGTTTCTAACTTTTATTTTTATCTCTTAACAAACACTTTCTCTCTCTCTCTTGCATCCTTCTCCACCCCACCCCACACCCCAAAAGAAAACTCATGTTTGTGACAAACATGAGTAGTTAAGCAAAACGAATCCCTATTTTGGCCATGCCCCAACATGCACATTTCATTCTGTAGCTTGAGCCAATCACCTCTCTGTCTGGAGGTAGGTAGCATTCTTTAGCAGGGGTCCTCTGGAATCATGGTTTTTCACTGCACTGATAGGAACTCTTAAATCGTTCAAAATTGCTCTCTTTACAATGTTGTATAAATGATTCTCCTGCGTTTGCTCATTTCACTCTGCATCAGTCCATACAAGTCTTCTCAGGTTCATCTGAAACCATTCTTTTCATCATTTTTTACAGTACAAAAATGTTCCGTTGCATTTGTATACCATAATTTGCTAAGTCATTCCCCAATGGATGGGTCCCCTCAGTTTCCAGTTCTTTGCCACCACAAAAAGAGCAGCTATATAATTTTTGTACCCATTGATGAGGGAAGGGTAAGAGGTTCTACCAGGGACCCTGATCACTCTCAGTGACCAGAAACCCTGCAATTCAGTCTGGAAAGAATTCACCAGACTCAAGCAAACTTGGAAGCTGAGGTGGTAAAAGTTTATTGTTACACTGTACAGCACAGCAGGGCAATGATTCTTAGAGAACCTGCAAACTTACAGAAATCACAGGTATAGTTTTAAGGAGTCAAAACCGTAAATCAGGTGTCAATTATGCTAACTAGGTGAAGAAGGGTGGGATTAGGGAGGAGTTAAGGAGTGGTCAGTGCTTAAAGGAACATGCACTTTTTTTTTTTTTTAAGCAATTGGGGTTAAGTAACTTGCTCAAGGTTACACGGCTAGTCATTATTTATGTGTGGGTGCTCATTTTCTGAGGCCGGATTTGATCTCGGGTCATCCCAACTCCTAGGCCGGCACTTTTACTCACTGTGCCACCTAGCCGCCCCGGAACATGCACTTTTAATATCAACTGAGCAGGCTTATTGCCCATAATTCACTGGGAAATTGCCTAAGGGGGAGTTACCTGGAGGTGTGGTTTTAGGCCTGATGTGTCACTAAGTCAGCCAGCAGTCAAGGCCAACCAAGGAGTGCCTAGTCTGCCACCCATCAATGTCAAGTTTGACAAGATGGAAGATGGGAACCAAGGCCAACAGAGACACAGTATGGCTATAATTGGCTAAGGAGTTAACCCTATAGATAGGGTATTGAAGGATTCATGATGCAGCTGGCCACTCTACTAGGGGAGATAACATTTGCCTAAGCTAAAATGTTGATAGATAGTTTAGTGAAGGATTCCTGGGTAGCTTGTTATTGTTTCAAACAGAGATAAACAGTTCATGAGTTGTTGCTGGGCAGAGTGCTGGCAGGGGGAAGGGGCAGAGTTAATGCTTTGAGACTGGGGAGGGGGAAGTGTGATTTTACAGACATAGATCCCAAAGCACCCCTTTTACAAACTGATGTTACAAATTGATATTACAGACTGATGTTACAAATATATATCCCAAGCACCCCATCACCCATGGGTATTTTTCTCTTTTTTTCATTTCTTTGGGGTCTGAACCTAGTAGTGGAATTGTACAGTTGAGTGATATGGGGACATACCAAGAATCTCTTGGTTGTCTAAACCCCAACGCTCTGTTTGGTTCTCAGCCTTGGCCTCTCTGAGACATTTATTATTGTTGATTTCCTCTTCCTGGGTTCTTGCGACAGTTCTCCTTCTACCTCTCAGTCTACTTTGCTGCCTATCTGGGGGCGTACCCGAAGGCTCTGTCTTCTCTTCCCTTGTTTTATCTTCTCCTTTGGCCCTTATGGTTCAATTGTCATCTCTCTGGAAATAACTCTCAGATCATTATCACCCCCTCATCTCTTTCTTCAGCTCTAGTCTGATATCACCAATTGTCTATTATACGTTTCCAAGTGGATGTTCCATAAGCATTTCATGCTCAACACAACCCAAATAGTACATTATCTCCTTGTCCTCCCACAAGCCCACCAGAGCCTACCCTGCTCCTTCAGGCATCCCCCTCGATCAGACCCTCATCATAGCTTGTCTGGACTGTTATAATAGCTCCTGTTTGGTCCCTCTGCCTCAAGCCTCCAATCCATCTTTCACACAGCCACCAAAGGGATATTCCTAAAGCACAAGTCTGACCTTGTTCCTTCCTGACTCAGGAAGTTCCACTCATTCCTCCAGGATCAAATACAAACTCCTCTGTTAGTCATTTAAAGCCCTTCACAATCTGCTGTTAGGGTCATTTAAAGCACTTTATGATTTAATGTTAGCTTACTTTTTCAGGTTTATTTTATGAGACTTTCTTTCATTCTAGTATCCAGCCATCTTGTCTTTCTTGTTGTTTCTCACACAAGACACTCCATCCCTTGTGCTTTCACACTGTTTGTCTCCACGCCTGGAATGATCCCTCCTGGTTCACCTCTACCTCTTTGGAATGCCCTATATAGGCATCAGTTGGTCTTCGTCCTGATAAACCTTCCCCACATACATTTGATGTAGTCACAAAAAGCAAAGAACAAACCTAACCTTAAGAGACAGCTTCTGGGCCCACAGAGGCTTGGACACTGTACCCATTCCCTGTCTGTGCCATACAGTTAGATAGGATTCAGTCCTGGGGAAGCTGCTTACCATGAGAGAGACTGGGCTCTCTTTTCTTATATTCTCTGGCTTGTTCAGCCTCCGATCCCAGTTCCTCAAGGATGATCCTACTTAGGGCTCATGAACAGGACCTCTCTCCAAAAGTAGGGAATAAAAACCTTATTCTCAATGTACACATGAATCAGATAAGGGACAGATAATTTATGGAAACTTAAAACAGGATTCTGCAACAATTTATGACTCCTGGGAGGATGCTATGTAACCTGCATCAGAATATGAAGCATTTTGCAGCACTACTACTAAGGAATTATAAATTTCACCTTGGCTTAGTACTATCCCAGACCTCTCAATGCATGTATGCTGGTAAAACAGCTAGGCTTTTTCCGATCCTTTTGCTACCCATCATCTTCTCCAGTGATCAGTTTCTTGTGGAGCCAGCCCCATTCAGCTTCTGCAGTAATCAGATACCTTTCTCAATCGATCCAGGGCCTCCAGAGCTTTGGAACTCTAAAGGTTGCCTCCAAGCCTGGACATATCTACCTCAAGGCCCATGACTGATCATGAACTCAGAAAATCCCCCTTACTGCTGAAATGGGGTGGGAAATAACCCACTACATCATATTAAAATCCTTAAATCCTTTTGGCATTGGGCTGCCACCTGTACAGAAGCTGACCTCCAACATCTACCTGGTCACAAGTCAGGAACACAACTCAAAGCAGGTTCCAAAGAGGAGGGTAATGGTGCTCCCCATACAGATAAGGAGACATTAATGTCTGAGATATTAACAAGGTGTCAAACTAACTGAACAGATTCCTCTAAGCCAATTTGGAATTATATGAACAAAGTAACTAAAATGTCCATATTCTTTGATCCAGAGAGACATTCCACTGCTAAGCATATACCCTAAGGAGGTCAATGACAGAAAGGGAAGCCCCAGCAGACATCACAACATTTATAGCTGCACTTTTTGTAGAAGCAAAAAAAAAAAAAAAGAAAGAAAAGAAAAGAAAACTGGAAACAAAGTAGATTGTTTTGGTTAAACAAGGAATGGCTAAGCAAATTTTGGAACACAATGTAATGGAATATTGCTACTGTAAGAAACAAGGTAAAAAGTAATAATAGCTAGCATTTACATAATGTTTTAAGGTTTGTAATTTGTTTTATAAATATTATCTCATCTGATCCTCATAGCAACCCTGAGAGATAGGTGATATTATGATCCCAATTTTACAAATAAGGTAATTGAGGCAAAGAGAGGCTAAATGGCTTGCCCAGGGTCCCACAGCTAGTAAATGCCTGAGGCCAGATTCGACTTTAGATTTTCCTGACTCCAAGTCCATCTGCTCTATCCACTGTACCACCTATAAATATGTTGCACCCTGAGAAGCATGGTAAGACATATGAACTGATTCCAAGTGACAAACAGAACCAGAAAAACAATATAAGCAACAATGCTGACAACATAAATATGAAAGAAAAAAACAAAACAATAAAAAACTGAACGCTGTAGAAATCAGATGACCAAGGTTGAACCAAGGAAACTGCCTGTCTCCCCTTGATTATTCACAGAGGCAGAAAACTATGGGTAGTGTGGAGGAGAGGAGATATTGAAGAGATGCTACAGAGGTGAAACCAAACAGAAATGTTGCAAAGGTAAAATTGACCAGAGGTGTAGCAGAGGAGAAATAAACCAGAGGTTTTTCAAGACTGGGATTAGTTAGTTTTGCTAAAAAAAAAAAAAAATTTCCCCCTCTTTTAAAAAATTATTTATTACAGGGATTACTGCCTTGGAGAGGAACAATGAAAAATGTAGGTGATGCAAAAAAAAAAAATCAGTAAAAATGCATTTTAAAAAGATGTGTGTTTTCTTATAAAGCATCTACATGGTGTGTTTCCTTATAAAGCATAAGAACCTTTATTCCACTGACCTGGAAGGGGAACATGAAATTGGCTGGCTGAAAACTGGATTTAGTTCTGGGTAGGACCCTCTCCAACTCTTGCACTGACTTTAGTGCTGGCAGGCTTGGTTATTTAAAGGCTCCCAAGGGTGGGTGGAGCTGGTTTTCAGTACTTCATGGCCAGACTTGCTGAATGAGTGCTGCCATTCACCTCCATGTTTTCCTTGCTCCATCCTTCCTTAAATTCATGCAATATTACTGTCTCCTCAACCACAGTCTGCCAATCAATACAAATTTATTAAATGTTTACCACATACTGGCTCTGTGCTAAACACTGGAGATAAAAAGGGGGGAAAACGGTCCCTGCCTTCAAGGAGTTTACCATCTAAATGGAGGGGACAACATGTAATTAACTAGGTACATAAAAGACATGTAATCCCAACCCCAAAGTTTATCCATGTGGGACTCTCTCCTTATCAGTGGAGATGAATGCCCTGCCCTGAGTGTGGGGCAGGGGCAGGGGCAGGGCAGAGTTAGCAAAAGGGGAGATAGCTTCATTTCTTCTGTCTTGAGTCTTCTGTACTTGCTAAGTCTTTTTAGACTGAACACTTCTTACTCCCAGCTTTCAGTGAGAAGATGGAAGAGCCCAATCCCACTTCAGGTTGTTGAAAGAAAAGATTCTGGAAAGCCATGAGAAAAGCTGGCAGTTTCCATCATGTCCCCGTCCCCAGACTGCTACACTAGAGACTCCAGGGAATGTCCCTTGCGTAAGATTTCTCTCGAAGTTGGCGAGCTCCTTCACTCTTTATTGTCTGGTATATATTCTCCTATGTCAGGGGTGGGGAACCTTTGGCCTTGAGGCCACATGCGATCCTCTAGGTCCTTGGACATGGCCTTTTGACTGAGTCCAAGTTTTACAGAACAAATCCTTTTCTTAAGGGGATTTTTTCTATGAAGTTTGGATTCATTTAAAAGGCCAAACTTAAGGACCTAGAGGACTACATGTGGCCTTGAGGCCAAAGGTTCCCCACCCCTATTCCTTCTCTGATATCTATTTTGCTACCAAAACAAAAGCAAATGGATAAATGGGTGTCTTGGCTACTTGCTAAGTGTGTTCATTATAGAACTGGTTTCTGACAGGAAAGGGGTCAAGTCTTGGATATAGATCTTGGGGTGCTGCTTCCCCCAATAGTGAACAGCCTGAAAATCACATCTCCTAGATGAAATAGTATCGAAAGAAGCAGACAGATAGAACTCTAGCCTGGTAGCTCCTCACTCTGAGGAGAGCACAGGGGTCTTTGGCCCCAGCTTCTTGCTTAAAGGAATTAAAGTCTCTCTTGGAAAAGGGGCAGAAGAAGAGGCTAGAGGTGTCTCTTCAGCCTCCCTTCAGGCCAAATTCAATGACCTTTTCCCCTTCGGTTCTCATCCTTCTTGACCTCTCTGTGGCATCTGACCCTGGGAACCACTCCTATCTTGAAATCTGCTTCCCACTTGGGCTTCTCTAATGTTGCACAAGAATTCTTGCTTCCCCTGTCCACTTCTATGACTTCCATAATCTTCTCTATTTCCCCAACTTCCCTATTTCACAGATTCAAGAGATTTTAGAGATGGAAATGACCTGAAAGATGATCTAGTTCAACCACTTTTATTTTACAGAAGATGAAGAAGCAACTTGTCCCAGGTCATACTAAGAGAAGTAGAAATACACTTAGCACCCAGGTCTGATGACTCTGTCTCTTGTCATTCATTCATTCATTCATTCATTCATTCATTCATTCATTCATTCTACAAGCATTTATTAAACACCCACCATGTGCAAAAACCACTGTGCTTAGAGAAAATGAAAAACAGACCTTGCCCTTAACAAGTTTACATTTTACTCTAAGGATGCAATGTGATAAATAAGTATAGGTAAATAAGGTAAAATAAAAAAGATAAATATAATTTGAGAATAGAGAGGGCACTAGAACTAGGGGGATCATGAAAGACTTCTGATAGGACATCACCCCTAAGTTGAGCAAAGTTAAGGATTGCTAAGGATTCTAAGATGCAGAGGTAAGAAAGAATATCCCAGGCATGGAGCACAGCCTGGGCAAAGGCCCAGTGGTGGTAGATGGAATATCATATACAGCAAGTCAGGCACTTTAACTAGAACAAAGAGTTCATGAATGGGAGTAATATGAAATAAGTCTGGAAAGATCCACAGAGCCAGACTGAGAAGGGTGGGCTTTAAATGCTGAGATAAAGAGTTTGAATTTTAACCAGAGGCAATGCAACCCTGGGAGGCAAGATCTATTATTACCCCCATTATAAAGAGGAAAACTAAGCAGGCAGTGGATAGAGTACAGGGCATGGAGTCAAGAAGATTTATCTTCCTGAGTTCAAATCTGGCCTCAGACATGTACTGTGTGACCCTGGACATGTCACTTAACCCTGTTTGCCTCAATTTCCTCATCTGTAAAATGAACTGGAGAAGGGAATGGTAACCACTCCAGTATCTTTGCCAAGAAAACCCCAAAAGGAGTCACAGTGACTTAGACACAATTGAACAACAACCAAAAGAGGAAAAAACTAGGACTGAGAGAAATTATTCAACTTGCCCAGAATCACGGATAATAAGAATGGGAGGTCACATTTGAACTCAGGTCATCCTGAGTCCTCCAAATGTCTAAACCTGATTCCTTGGGGCTTGAGTTATGGAGAAGAGCTGGCTCATGGGGCCTGCTGAGCGAGCTGAGAAGCAGAGAGCCTGTGCCCAGGAGAGGGCAGTGTGAAGATACCTTGGAGACCCAGAGATATAAGAGCCCTGCAGTGGCCCAGACCCAGCGCTCTGTGCACTATGGCGCGCCCTAGTGGCCAGAGATGGTCTGGCTGTGGATGTGTTGTAACTTCACACCCCCCTGTCCCACTGATGCTGTGGGTATTTGCAGTAGTTTGCCCCAGATTTGGGGGAGGGATGGAACGAAGAGATCTTGTAAATATGGTTCTTACTATACCACTTTAGAAAGTACCCTTAGTTTGACAGAGAAAATGTCTCTAACACGAGTATCTTTTTTTCCATTCCCACTGCTAACACCCTAGTTCAGACCTCTCCTGCCTCATCACTTGGTCAGGACAACATCTCCCTCCCTGATTTCCCTGTCTCAAGGCTTTCCCTGCTCCAAAAATATTAGCTGTCTTTAAATCTCAACTAAAATCTCACCTTTCACTGGAAGCCTTCACCAACCTCTCTTAATTCCAGGACTTTCCTTCTCTTCATCATTTCCATCTTGTGTATGACTTGCTCTGTCTATATTTGTTTGCACATTTTCTCTCCCATTAGATTATAAGCTTGAAGGCAGGGATTGCCATTTGCTTCTTCTTCTTCTTTTTTTTATGCTTTTTTGGAGGGGGGAGGGGAGGCAATTGGGGTTAAGTGACTGGAGGTCACAGCTAGTAAGAGTTATGTGTTTGAGCCTGGATTTGAACTCAGGTCTTCCTGACTCTAAGGCCAGTGCTCTATTCACTGCACCACCTAGCTGCCCCTCATTTGCTTCTTTTTATATCCCCAGTGCTTGGCATAGTTTTAGCCTGGCACATGATGGGCATTTAACAATTGAGAGATTGTTATTGCCACACCACCATCCTATTAATCCTCCCCCCCATCAATCTTCCTAAAACACTTTCTAAATCACTCCTCTCATCATAACACTCTTACTCATTTCGAAGATGGATCTTCAAGGATGGAATTCTTCCTGAGTAAAATGTTAGCTCCTTGCAGGCAGGGACTGCGAATGAACTCAAATTTAGCCTCAGACACTTACCAGTTGTATGTCCCTGGGTAAGTCACTTAACTTCTGTTAACTTTACTTTCCTCATCTGTAAAATGGGGATAATGATAGTATCTACCGTCTGGGGTTGTTCTGGTTATCAAATGGGATAATAATTGTACACAGCGTAGCTTAGCTAATAGCTAAGCACTGAGCACATAGTAGATGCTATATAGATATAAAGGTTCATTCCCTTCCCTTCCCTTTGGCATCCCCCAATGCACTAGAATAGTAGGAAACACAGAGTAAAGATTTTCCTCACCTTTTTGTTAAAACAGAATCCCACTTCAGCTCAATGTCTCACCAGAGTCCTGGCTGTGCCCGTGTGCATGTATGTGAATGCTTTTCTCTCTGCTCCCTCTGACTTTATTTCTCCTTTTACCTCTTGCTTTCCATTTTTCTTCTTCCCTTTAGTCTTTTTGTCTCTGCCTCTTAATTAGCCTATTAAGTCTCTAATTTGCATTTAGCACAGTTGTTTGTTTTTTTTTTTAATTAGGATGAAGGTATAGCCAGACAAACGGTTTATTTATCAATGGATGTGGTTAAAAAACAAACCGGGTCTAGGGCTCTAGAGTTCTTCTAAGCTTGGTTTCTATGAAGTTAATATACAATTTAGAAGGAGTTAAAAGCAGGAAAACCAGGACTATACGGATTGAGATATCTGTTCTTTAACTGGTGGAGGGCAAGAAATTCAAATTAATCCCATCCTGTAATTGATTCTATATTGTATTGATTTTTATAATTGAGTCTGTATCTGCCTGAAGCCACCTCTGTCCTTGAGCTGAGCTGAGGAATTTAGATTTCCCTCTGAGTTAGTTTAAAGCTATAATTAAAAGGAAAGTTGTCATCTTTCACACTGGTAGCCCCTGGGTTACTTCCAGGATATCTGTTATATTTAAGCCCCACAAGTTAACTTAGTAACATCCTCAGATATGTCACTTGTCCTTGTCTTGCCTTGTACAATTAGGAGAGTTTTTATCTCTTCCAAGGAGAGAGCAACCCTAACCCTAAATGTGCAATGATAGTTTTGATCCCCTACCAAAGATTACAAGATGGGGAGGGGTCCCATAAAACAATTAACATTTTATTTGAAAGGGGTGGCTATTAGCCCCCCATGGGTGCCAGCCTGATTTCCTTGATGTAACCAATCATGTTGTCCCCATGGCCACTATGCTGTTTATCCTGTAACCAATCACCCTGTTGTTCCCAACTATTGATGCTGACTTTCCAAAACTATACGAAGACCGGTGAGCCCTACCTCAGGTCTTTGGTTATTGAGAGGTCACAGATCCAATTTATTGGTTACTATTTACCTAATAAATTGGTCTCTCAGTTTTTTATTTCCAAATGTAACAAGGGTATCAGGAGACATTAAGGTAAGAGGAAGAATGGGGGTAGTTTTGTAAGATTACTTCAGTTGGGGGACCTTTGGGAGAGGGAGAAATCTTGTGACTTCTCCAAAATCCAAAATGTGACTTTACAAACAGCTGAAACTTCAGCTTCACAAAATGGAGGGTAAGGACAACAATGGAGTCACGAATGCCTTTTTTTTTTTTTAGCTTTTTGGGGGGCAGTTGGGGTTAAGTAACTTGCCCAAGGTCACACGGCTAGGTTTTTGTTTGTGTGTTAAGTGTCTGAGGCCGGATCCGAACTCAGGTCCTTCTGACTCCAGGGCCGGCACTCTACTCACTGCGCCACCTAGCCGCCCCAATACCTTTTTTTTTTTTTTTAATGTAAAAGGTACCAGCTCTAAGTTCTCTGGCCCATTGTTGTTGTTTGTCCTTCACTTGAAGAGACATCATGAAGCAATGTCTTGACTTATTCTTGAACTGGATTTAAGCAAGACAGAATTGTGCAAAGTCATCAGTCTCACTCTCTCTTCCAGAACCATCCAAATACAGTGGCAAAACAAGTCTGGACAACTGTCAATGGCCCACAAAGACCATCTTTGATGTCTGACCAAACCCTAAGTGCTCCACAATGTCTCCTTTAGCCACCTTCATGGCCATTGGAACAAATTGTTCTCATCTACCCATTCTGCCAGGGAAAGTCTTCACATGCTTGGGCTAAACATCCACAGGTTTGAGATCTGTCAGTTATCCTCAAGCTGGTTTGGCCTGTCTCCTGAGACTGTTTACCCTAGGGCATGGCCACTGTTTGTGTTACAGCCTTTTGGAGCCACAGGTGAGAATTGGGTGACAGGGAGACACCAAAGGTGGATAAGCAGCCCTAAAAAGTGGTTAATAAGCCCTCCCACCACAGGTGCTCATCCTTCTGAGTACCCACATACCTCTGACCCAATGAAACAGTAGTAGGATGTCAGAGCTGCAAGGGACCTTCCTAACCCTTCCCACTCTCTTTCAATGTTCCATCTCTGGTCTCTGTACAAACTCTCCATCACTGCCTGCTCATCACTCATCCCTAGCTCCCAGAACCCCACTTCCTTCAAGAGGCAACTCAAGCAATGGCTCCTTTGCTATGAAGCATTTCCTGACCTCCCTGGCTACTAGTGGGGTCCCTCCTTAAACTACCTGGCATGGTTGCATATATTCTCTATGTACATGTGGTCACCCCTGATGGAATGCAAACTCCCTGAGGGCAAGGGCTATTTTACTTTTCTCTTAGCCTTCAGTACTTGGTTAAGTATTCAGAATTGTCAGCATTCATATAGCATCTGGAGGTTTGCAAAGTACTTTACCAATATTATCTCATTTGATTATCATTATATTGATTCTGCGAGGTAGGTGTTATTATTACTCCCATTTTACAGATGAGGAAACTGAGGCAAACAAAAATTTAAGTGAGCTACCCAGGTTTGAACTTAGGTCTTCCTGAACCCAGGTCTAGCCACTCTAACTTGATAAATGCTTGTTGATGGTTTGATTACTGTGAGCAAAGTGTTCTGGAAACCTTATAGAAGAGCTATTATTATTATTTTACACAAGAGGAAACTAACTAGAGGAAGAGCTCGGACTAGGGGAAGCTGGAACACCAGATCAGTGTCTCTGGTGTGTCCCTGGGAGAAATGAAAACCAGGACATGGAGAGAGGCAGGGAGTAAAGAGAAGCCCAGAGAAAAGGGAAGAGACAGCCGAGGAGACAATAGACAGTCCACACTCACTAGTCGTCCTACTATGGAGCCTCAGATAATAAACCCTACAGCTCCTACCTCACCTGGGTATTAGGAGGTTCTAATGCAATAATGCATGGGATGCCCTTTGCAAACCTTAAAGCGCAGTACAAATGCCAGATATTTCATCCCCATCATCTTCATCATTGAAGCTTTGATGGGAGGAATGTGGGTGTGCTTCTCAGGGTGGCTGTTTTTGTTTGCTGGGAGGGATCTGCGATTTCCTAAAGAGGAACACTCGCTGTACCGTGGTGGGTCGCCCCTTCTTTGCTACTTACAGTCCTAGAGTTGTCTGGGGGCACTAGGGGCTTAAGTGATTTGCCCAGGGCCACTCCTCCAGTATAAGTCAGAGGTTGGGCCTGACCCAGGTCTTCTGAGGTCTACGGTCAGCCCTATGGCCAGCGTTAGCTTCTGGCAAGTCTAGAGGACTCAGAAAACCTTTGTAAGTGGTTCATTTGCATAAGTTATGCAAAGACGCATAATACCTACATATTTATATGAAAGCCGCTTTTCCAGGCGACCAGGAAGATCCGAGAGCAACCAGAGATACACTGGGGAGGGATGGAGCGAGCGTGGGGAAGGCGGGGCTTATCCCTAGAACTCCCCGCCCCTTTTCTGGGACAAAGCCATTCTGATGCCTCGACCCGCCTACCTAGACAAGATACTTGGCGACTATTGGCTATTTCCACCCTCCATCTTCTTCAGTCGGCGCCGATTGGATGCTAGTTTCTTTTTTCCCCTCCTCCGTGCTTCTTCTCGCTTCTTGCGCATTTCCGGGCGTTGGGACCGTGGGGCGGATGTGGGATTGCCGCCATTGCGTTTTCGTAGAAACGGCAAAGTGACTACTCGGGGCTCTGGGGTAAGCAAAGCAAAGTAAAGGGCTAATGGTGCGTGGGGGGTCCGGGAGGCTGGTCAGGGCAAAGGCGCGCGGGAGCGGGATGGTTTCCACGAAGAGGTGAAGGTGAAATGGAAGGGAGCGGAGGGGGGGGCGGGAAAGGATGCTGGGGGAAGTGGCTAGAGTGTTTAAGGGGGCGCGCACGCGCAGTGAGGATAGAGGGAGCGCGCGGTGCAGTGTCTGGGAAGGGACGCGCATTGGGCATGCGCAATGATGGGGGGGCCTTGAGTGAGGCAAGAAGGGGTCTCGGGGATGTGTAGAATGGGGCGCATGTACAGTGGGAGGGAGCGTATGCTGTCGAGGCCTTTTTGCTGAAGGGGGCAGGGCATGGGGAGCTGGGTCACGGTGATGGCGTCTGGGGCAGGGGCTTGAGGAAGCTTCTCGAGGGCAGGCCGGTGGCCCTTTAGCGCTGCATTAACCAAGAGTCCTTCTGTGTGTCGGGCCCTGCCCTCAGGGAGCCTGTAGTCCCACACTTGTTCTAGAGGTGCATGACCTGCGGAGCAGGTGCTAGGCTGTGATGGGGTGGGGGAGGGGCACGGAGCCCTGGAGGTGCGCAGGACCGAGGGGCCTGGCCATGTCACGGAGGCGAGGTGACAGGGCGAGCTGGGAGAAGACCAGGATATTACAGTCATCTTAATATGGGCATAGAGACCTGGGGGGATGGGGAAGGGGCTAGAGAGCTTGCAGCTTGCCTAGGCTCCTCTTTGGTCTTTTGTAGAGACTTGACCGAGGTCCCTTACTATCCCCCAGGTTCTCTGGACATGGCCGGGGTGTTTCCCTACAGGGGGCCAGGTACCCCTGTGCCCGGCCCTTTGGCACCACTGCCCGACTACATGTCAGAGGAGAAGCTTCAGGAAAAAGGTAAGGGATCTGGGAGCCCTAGGCTGGGAAATGGGGTCCCCAGGACGGCTCCTTCTGGTAGTCCCTGAGAGTTCAGGTTCTGTGAAAGATCGCATTCTCTGTAGATCCATCCAGAAAGCATTTTGGGGAAGGAACCTGGGGACTGGGGATACTCACATGGGATATACAGTAATGCAAGCTGGGTTTTCTCTCCAGCCCGAAAATGGCAGCAGTTGCAGGCAAAGCGCTATGCAGAGAAGCGGAAATTTGGATTTGTAGATGCACAGAAGGAAGACATGCCCCCAGAGCACGTCAGGAAGATCATCCGTGACCATGGGGACATGACTAACCGGAAGTTCCGTCATGACAAGCGAGTCTACCTGGGGTGAGGAGATATAGGGATTAGAGGGATGTGGAGAAAGTAGAGACGTTGTTATTCCCTGAGAGTCCAGAGCGGCTGCCAGTTTGGGCTTGCTTGGGTCGTTGTCTTCATAAAAGTGTAATTGTATCCCCAGGCTGTTTGGAATTTTTATTTCTGGCCATGATTGCTACCCTCCTGTCTGACTGTAGATTGGAGCCCTGGACAACCCTTCTGCATAACACCTCTATGAGTAGTGCCATTCTTAATGACCCATTTGAGGGAGGGAGCTCCAGGATTGTATGACCAAACCCCCAGATTTACATCCTATAGTTGCATTATTGCATGGATTTTTCTGGTCACTTTAGGCCCAGAGGTCTGCTTTGTTCTGGCATACTTGAAACTTCTTTTAAAGCATCCAGAACATAGAAACAGTATAATTGATTGCCTAGAGTTCCCTGGTCCCTTTTACCTCCTCCCCATCTGAACTATACAGATAGATGTTGGGTGAGTGGAAGAACCAAAACTTTAACAAATCACTGCCTCCACTGAGAAACAGAGAAACTGACCACGTGGTCACCTGGCCTAGAACTGAACCATGGGAGCTTTGGAGTTGCCATGGTAATTGATTTCTGGAAGAATATAACTCAGGTAGAACAGTGTAGTGTATGGGATAGGAAACAGGTCATTGTGGTAGTACTGATTTTTCTGTTGCTTTCTCATTACCCAATGCCACAGTGCCCTGAAGTACATGCCTCATGCTGTTCTCAAGCTCTTGGAAAACATGCCCATGCCCTGGGAGCAGATCCGGGATGTGCCTGTTCTGTATCACATCACTGGAGCAATTTCCTTTGTCAATGAGATTCCTTGGGTCATTGAGCCTGTCTACATCTCTCAGTGGGGGTAAGAAGGACTGGGGGACACTTGGGTTCTAGAGGTTGTCTCTTTGTTTTCTCTGGGGTTCTAATTGTTGCATGGCTCTCCCCAGGTCCATGTGGATCATGATGCGTCGAGAGAAGAGGGACAGGCGGCACTTCAAGCGCATGCGTTTCCCCCCATTTGATGATGAGGAGCCGCCCCTTGACTATGCTGATAATATCTTAGATGTGGAACCATTGGAGGCCATTCAGCTGGAATTGGATCCTGAGGAGGATGCCCCAGTGCTGGATTGGTTTTATGACCACCAGCCCTTGAGGGACAGTAGGAAGTAAGTGCCTGTCAGGCTTAGGTCAGGCTCAGCCAGATGGAATTGTTGGGCCTCTTGGGGTCCATGGAAGGGAGATTGAAATCCTGGCCTTAGGAATGCTTCCATGGCCTGGGTAGCTGCTTTTGGCTTTTTACCTTCGCCCCCCTTGTTTCCAGGTACGTGAATGGCTCTACTTATCAGCGATGGCAGTTCACACTGCCCATGATGTCTACTCTCTACCGCCTGGCCAATCAGCTCCTAACAGACCTTGTGGATGACAACTACTTCTATCTGTTTGACCTGAAGGCTTTCTTCACCTCAAAGGCCCTCAATATGGCCATCCCAGGGGGCCCCAAGTTTGAACCACTGGTCCGAGACATCAATCTTCAGTAAGTAGGCTTAGAAAGAAGGGCTTGTTGGGGTTCCTGGTTTGGGTCCTGGTTTTGCTCTTGATGCCAGGCCAGATCTGGCAGGTCTGGAGCACTAAGCACGGCCCTCCCCACTGGGGTAGTTGGAGTTACTCCTGCTTGCTTCCCTCCCTCCCAGGGATGAAGACTGGAATGAATTTAATGATATCAACAAGATCATCATCAGGCAGCCTATCAGGACCGAATACAAGATTGCTTTTCCATATTTGTACAACAACCTTCCACATCATGTCCACCTCACCTGGTAAAGAGACCAGAATCTAGACCGGGGAGAGGGAAGGGCTGGGCAATGGATTGGGCCCAGGGGTGGCAGGGTGCATGGAAGAGGAGGGATTTGACCTGCTGATCCTGAGACTCTGACTGGCTCCCTCATTTCAGGTACCACACTCCCAATGTTGTGTTCATCAAAACAGAGGACCCTGATCTACCAGCCTTCTACTTTGATCCTTTGATCAACCCCATCTCCCACAGACATTCTGTCAAGGTGAGGAAGAATGGGTGAGCTCTGGACCTCATCTGTGAATGACTATCTTAAAGAGAAATGTAACCTATTCCTAGCTGGGGATTGTTTCAAGGGTGACATATTCCTTCTGACCCTGTTCATGAAAATAAATTGGAATCTCAGGAATTGATTGAAGTCGATGTTTTGCTATTATTCTTGATTTCTATACTGGGCTCTGTCTCTCTTTTTGTGTAGTAGTTGCTTTTCCCATGTTAGATTTTCTCTTTCTTGGGCCTTACTGGGTTTGAACTTCTGTTCTTCCGTTTTATTTTCAGTCTGAATAGAACTTTTTACTGTGTTGTATTTTGCTAACCCAGCAAGGAAGGGAATTGTTTTGGATCGCTCTGCTTCCTGTGGGGTTCAGCAACTCTGTTGGCCTAGATCCATTTAACATGTGAGCCCTCTGGCTTCTCTAGTGGGAGGCCTGGCTTTTGTAGTTCAGAGGTCTGCCAGCCAAATCTGGACTCAAAGCAGCAAAGACTGAGCTCCTTAGTATTCTGCTTTTTAGAGTCAAGAACCTTTGCCGGATGATGATGAGGAGTTTGAGCTGCCCGAGTTTGTGGAACCTTTCCTCAAGGACACACCTCTTTACACAGACAACACAGCCAATGGCATTGCCCTTCTGTGGGCACCAAGGCCCTTCAACCTTCGCTCTGGACGTACCCGCCGTGCCCTGGACATACCTCTGGTTAAAAACTGGTAAGGTCTCCTCTTCTCTAGAGTGTAGGGGGTGGGGCTCGAGGTAGTGTTAGTGTGTGATAAGGGATCATCAGCCTGTTTTTGTCCTCTGCAGGTATCGGGAGCATTGTCCTGCTGGGCAGCCTGTAAAAGTGAGGGTCTCCTACCAAAAGCTACTCAAGTACTATGTGCTGAATGCCCTCAAGCACCGGCCTCCCAAGGCCCAGAAGAAGAGGTGAGGAGCATTACAGTGACCTTTCCCCTTCTGCTTTGACACCCCCCCCCCACACACACACACCCAGAACAAAAGAGAAATTTGTGTCTTCTGTGCTTTAGGTATCTCTTCCGATCCTTTAAGGCCACAAAGTTCTTCCAGTCCACCAAGCTGGACTGGGTGGAGGTGGGGCTGCAGGTCTGCCGCCAGGGCTATAACATGCTCAACCTCCTTATCCACCGCAAGAACCTCAATTACTTGCACCTGGACTACAACTTCAACCTGAAGCCTGTCAAGACTCTCACCACCAAGGTTCAGACTGGCCTGACCTGGGGAGGGTTCTGGGGATGTGGGCTCTGGGCTTGGGACGAGAGCTGGTCTGGCTGCCCCCTGATTCTGGCTCACTTTCTGTTCCTGGTGTCTCCCTTAGGAACGGAAGAAATCCCGTTTCGGAAACGCCTTCCACTTGTGTCGGGAGGTACTACGCCTGACCAAGCTCGTGGTAGACAGCCATGTTCAGTACCGCCTGGGCAACGTGGATGCCTTCCAGGTGAGACTGGGGGCTGGCCTGCGGCGAGGGCGGGGGGTGGGGTCTGGCCCAAGCTCAGAGCCTGATGGCAGTGATGCTCTTCCAGCTAGCAGATGGGCTGCAGTATATATTTGCCCACGTGGGACAACTGACAGGAATGTACCGCTACAAATACAAGCTGATGCGGCAGATCCGCATGTGCAAGGACCTGAAGCATCTTATTTACTATCGCTTCAACACGGTAAGGGCGTCTCCTCCTCTCTTGGCCTTCCTATGGGGCCCTGCTTGGGGGAGCTCTGGGTGAGTTCCCAGAGATACCGGCCGGGCTCCAGGGCATCCTCTGTCTTCACTCTGCGGCCCCCTCCCCATGGGAGACAGCAGATGGCTGATCTGGGGGCTTTGCTTGGCATCCTAGGGTCCTGTGGGGAAAGGCCCAGGCTGTGGTTTCTGGGCTGCTGGTTGGCGAGTCTGGTTGTTTTTCATGCGTGGCATCACCCCTCTTTTGGAACGGTGGCTAGGCAATCTCCTGGCCCGGCAGTTTGAAGGTGAGTAATTTGCCCATAGCACCCAGCTTCCTACTCCGTCATCTTCCAGCATGGGAATTGGTGTGGTCATCATGTTGATGCACTTCTGCCTTCCATCTTCTCTGAGATGAATGTGATTCCCTTCCTTGGACTGTGATGTTGTAAATGCAGAGAATATTACTGGGGTTCTTCCAGTTATACCTTCAGTCTCAGATACCTGAGGCTTCTCTCTGAGGAGATGTGGGCTAGATAGTAGTAGAATTAATAGGAGTTGGATGAATTATAGGACTGCAAGAGTGATCATAAATGGGTTTGGGTTGCCTTGTTGGAAGGTTTCTAGGACATGCCCCTGAGCATCCTCATTGGTTGGTCTCATGCAGCTCCATGAGTAACTTAGATAAAGGTATAGACCTGTCAAGTAAGCAAACACCCAGCAGCTGGGCAGGACAGCTGGTGGAGAGGACAGAGTTAAGTTCCACAAAGATTTAAGAGACTGGAAAAGTCACACATAATCTGTCCGGGTGGTGGGGGGAGGTAGTCTGGCTAGAGAAGGACCTGACCAAGACGTGGGCATTTTAGTAGATCACAGTTTCAACCAAAGAGCAAGAGGGGGTCAGGGAACTTTGAGGGGTGGAGTGTGTTGAGAATGAAGCATGTCATTGGCCTGCTCCTCTCTGTCTGGGTCAGACCCCATTTAGTGCACTGATGTTTGATTGTGAGTTGCATTGACTAGCTGGAATGGTCAGGGAGAGGGTCTTTGACCACTTAGGGATCTGTACTTTCTTCTGCAGAAGAGGAGGCTCATCAGGGCCATGTTAGTTGCCGTCACCTCTGGGAAAGAGGGGTCAGATTGATTCTGCTTGGCCTAAGAGGACAGAATGAGGGGCAGGTTAGACTTGATGTTTTTAGAAAATGATGGAAACCTCCTAATAAATGTAGCCATGGAAAATGGTGTGGCACCCCAGGAAGTTGGGGCTTTTCTGCCTTGGGCATCTCCAGTCAGTTGAGCTGGCTATCTGTTGGTGGTTCTTGTTGGGAGTGAGGGGCATGGGACTTAAGGGTCCCTGTCACAGAATGAGTTGGATCTACATGGATGGGATTGCTTACCTGTAAGACAAGGAGTTACTTTTGGATAATCATTGGAAATAAATCTTGTATCAAACCCAGAACATTTAATAAAGTAAAACAAACGTGGACATAGACATACAAAAAGTACATTTGCTCTGTGTTCCTTTTCACATTGATCTGAAGTTAAGAATGGAATTTTTATTTATTTACTTATTTATATTTTGCTTTTTGGAGGGCCACTGGGGTTAAGTGACTCGCCCAAAGTCACACGGCTAGTAAGTGTGTCAAGTGTCTGAAGCTGTATTTGAATTCAGGTCCTCCTGACTCCAGGGCTGGTACTCTATTCACTGCATCACCTAGCTGCCCCAAGAATGGAATTTGTATAGAGGTTCAGTCTGACTTTTGCCAGGGTCTGCACTGGCCTCTGGTAAATAATTACTGATTTGATGCCACTTTGAGTGGAGGCTTATTCCCTCTTGTCATAGAAGCTGTGGGGATGTGGTCCTCACAGATGTAGATTCTTCAGAATGTATTTTCACTCTTGTTCTTGGGCCCCATCTAACCTCCAGGACGTCACTCAAAGGGGGTGGCAAAGACCGTGACCAAGCAGCGAGTGGAGTCTCACTTTGACTTGGAGCTCCGGGCTGCAGTGATGCATGACATCTTGGACATGATGCCCGAGGGCATCAAACAGAACAAGGCCCGGACGATCCTGCAGCATCTCAGTGAGGCCTGGCGCTGCTGGAAGGCCAACATTCCCTGGAAGGTGTGTGTGGCTGCTGTTCATGGGTTCATCAGGTGTCTTCCTCCCCGTTCTTGCCCCAACTTCTCGCTTTGCCATTTATCTCGTTAGGTTCCTGGGTTACCGACACCCATTGAGAACATGATCCTGCGCTATGTGAAGGCGAAGGCTGATTGGTGGACCAACACTGCCCATTACAACCGAGAGCGGATCCGCCGTGGGGCCACTGTGGATAAGACTGTTTGTAAGAAGAACTTGGGTCGGCTCACCAGGCTCTATTTGAAGGCTGAACAGGAAAGACAACACAACTATCTAAAGGTGAGTTTTGATGGGGGTGCAGCAGAAGGGGGAGAGGGGCTCAGTGTATGTGGCCCAAGGTCGTGCCACTTTCCAGCATAGACTAGCATGTGGAATTGGATTTCTCTCTGTCCAGGATGGTCCCTACATCACAGCCGAAGAGGCTGTGGCTGTCTATACCACCACGGTGCATTGGCTGGAGAGCCGCAGATTCTCCCCCATCCCATTTCCCCCACTCTCCTACAAGCACGACACCAAACTCCTCATCCTGGCCCTGGAACGACTCAAGGAAGCCTATAGGTGAGGGCTTGTGGGGGAGCTCCTTGGATCCTGGCTCAAGAGCCCCTGTTCTCAGTTATTGACTCAGGTGCCTCTGCCTCTTCTTTGATCAGTGTGAAGTCCCGTCTGAACCAATCCCAGAGGGAGGAACTGGGCCTGATTGAACAAGCCTATGACAACCCCCACGAGGCTTTGTCCCGCATCAAACGTCACTTACTTACACAGAGAGCCTTCAAGGAGGTGAGCGGGACATGGCTTCTCTTCATTCCTGGGGAGGGAAGTGCAGTGACCCCAGCTGGCTCGTACCTGGGTGTGAGTGTGATGCCTTGCCCCACAGGTGGGCATTGAATTCATGGACCTGTACAGTCATCTGGTACCTGTGTATGATGTAGAACCTCTTGAGAAGATCACAGATGCCTACTTAGACCAGTACCTGTGGTATGAAGCTGACAAACGCCGGCTTTTCCCACCCTGGATCAAGCCTGCTGACACAGAGCCACCTCCTCTGCTTGTGTATAAGTGGTGCCAAGGTGAGGTCCTCCTCGGGCTGCCCCGGGGAGAAAGGCCAACTTCGGGCCCATCCCCAGAGCAGTCACGTTGGGGTGGGCTGTCTTCCTCTTCTGGTCTGGTCTGGTAGAGAAACGGTGCTGATAATACGTGGACAGCCACACCGGGCTGATGGCCCATATACCTACCTCGTGCCGAGTAGCTGAATGGAAGGGCCTGGGTCTCCTAGCACTTTCTCCTCCTCCCGCCAGGCATCAACAACCTGCAGGATGTGTGGGAGACAAGTGAGGGGGAGTGCAATGTCATGCTGGAGTCGCGGTTTGAGAAGATGTACGAGAAGATTGACCTGACTCTCCTGAACAGACTCCTGCGTCTCATCGTGGACCACAACATTGCTGACTACATGACAGCCAAGAACAACGTGGTCATCAACTACAAGGCAGGCCAGGGGGGCTGGTAGCGGGAGGCCCTGATGGCCGGGGCGGGGCTGGTAGCGAGAGGCCCTGATGGCCGGGGGGGCGCGGGGCTGGGCCGCTCTTGTGACTGGACGTTCTTCCTAGGACATGAACCATACGAATTCATACGGAATCATTCGAGGACTCCAGTTTGCTTCCTTCATTGTGCAGTACTATGGGCTGGTGATGGACCTTCTTGTGTTGGGCCTACATAGGGCCAGCGAGATGGCTGGGCCTCCTCAAATGCCCAACGACTTTCTCAGCTTTCAAGATATCGCCACAGAAGCTGCCCACCCCATCCGCCTCTTCTGCAGATACATTGACCGCATCCACATTTTCTTCAGGTGTGTGCTGTGTTCCCTACAGCCTGCTGGGGTGGTAGCCCCTTACCCAGGGTGATGGGGGGCTTGGGGCCACCCCTGGGCTAAGTCATGGGGGTCCTGGCTGTCACAGGTTCACTGCAGATGAGGCCCGAGACTTGATCCAGCGCTACCTGACTGAGCACCCTGACCCCAACAATGAGAACATCGTGGGCTACAACAATAAAAAGTGCTGGCCCCGAGATGCTCGGATGCGCCTCATGAAGCATGATGTCAACTTGTGAGTCCGGTGGGGGAGGAGGGGGGACGGCAAGTGGGATGTCCCTGGGAACTTGGGCCTTGGGGTCTTGTCTCCTAGAGGAGATTCCCCCCCCGACTGGCCCCTGTGTCCTTCTGTGGGCAGGGGCCGGGCAGTGTTCTGGGATATTAAAAACCGCCTGCCACGGTCAGTGACGACAGTGCAGTGGGAGAACAGCTTCGTGTCGGTGTACAGTAAGGACAATCCCAACCTGCTCTTCAACATGTGTGGCTTCGAGTGCCGCATTCTGCCCAAATGCCGCACCAGCTATGAGGAATTCACCCACAAGGATGGTGTCTGGAACCTCCAGAATGAGGTGCCAGCTACTGCTGGGGGTGGGGGATGTGGGCACTTAGGGTGGGTGGATAGAGGCCCTCCTAAGGAGAGATGTGGGAGAGGGAGAGGGAGCCTGAGCTCCTTTGATGTGACCACTGTCACCATCCTCCTGGCTCAGGTCACTAAGGAAAGGACAGCACAGTGCTTCCTGCGTGTGGATGATGAATCAATGCAGCGCTTTCACAACCGTGTGCGTCAGATCCTGATGGCCTCTGGTTCTACCACTTTCACCAAGGTACCTGTGGGACTCACCTGCTGCTTCTCACTGATTGCAGTCCTCTTGTAGTTAATATCTTTCACTTTCTTCATCTTTTTATTGCCTTTTGCTCTTCTGTTCTTGTAGATCGTGAATAAGTGGAACACGGCTCTCATTGGGCTCATGACATACTTCCGTGAGGCCGTGGTGAATACCCAGGAGCTGCTAGATCTGCTGGTAAAGTGTGAGAACAAGATCCAGACCCGAATCAAGATCGGGCTCAACTCCAAGATGCCAAGCCGTTTCCCCCCGGTTGTGTTCTACACTCCCAAAGAACTTGGTGGGCTGGGCATGCTGTCCATGGGCCACGTGCTCATCCCCCAGTCTGACCTCAGATGGTCAAAGCAGACAGACGTAGGCATCACACATTTCCGCTCTGGAATGAGCCATGAAGAAGACCAACTAATTCCTAACTTATACCGCTACATCCAGCCTTGGGAGAGTGAGTTCATCGACTCTCAGCGTGTCTGGGCTGAGTATGCACTCAAGAGACAGGAGGCCATTGCTCAAAACAGGTAGGGGCCCAGCCAGAGAAGGAGAAGTCCCAAGGTCTAACTACATGCCAGTACTGCTTACTTGAAGGCCCACTCTCTGAAGCCAGGGACGAGTGAGAGCTGGTGGCCTTGAGCTACTCAGAAGGACCATGGCATTCCTTCCCTTCCTTCACCTCTTCCTTTTTCTTCCTGGGTAGGCGGCTGACCCTGGAGGATCTAGAGGATTCATGGGACCGAGGCATTCCCAGGATCAATACCCTGTTCCAAAAGGACCGGCACACACTGGCTTATGACAAGGGCTGGCGTGTTCGCACTGATTTTAAGCAGTACCAGGTGCTGGAGGAGACGTGGGTGGGGAGGTTTATCAGGGAGGAGAAGCTGCTGCATTGTGGTTCTGACTTTGGGTGTAGAGTTTTTTTTAGCTCCTTTTGGTCTTATTTAGTCACATTCTCAGTTTTTACCAACTAACATCTTTTTCCTTACTTCCTCTGCCTCATTCAGGTCCTAAAACAAAATCCATTTTGGTGGACACACCAGCGGCATGATGGAAAGCTCTGGAACCTTAACAATTACCGCACAGACATGATCCAGGCCCTGGGAGGCGTGGAGGGCATCCTGGAGCACACCCTCTTCAAGGGCACTTACTTCCCCACCTGGGAGGGTCTGTTCTGGTGAGAATAGTTTTTCATGGCCTCCCATACTTCCCTTTCCTCCCTCCACAGCTGCCTCTCCCCTATCCCTAATGACAGCCCTCATATGCTGCTGCTCTCTTTGTCCTACACAACCTGGTATAATATCCCTCAACTAGGCATCCCCGTGAGGTCAGAACAGCTGGGGGGCTTGGGTGGGAGGGAGAGATGGCAGAACCTTGGGAACTAGCCTGCTTGGGCCCTTGTAGGGAGAAGGCCAGTGGTTTTGAGGAGTCAATGAAGTGGAAGAAGCTGACCAATGCCCAGCGGTCTGGGTTGAACCAGATCCCCAACCGTCGCTTCACCCTGTGGTGGTCACCCACTATTAACCGAGCCAATGTGAGTCTTACCTGGGGGGAGGATGGGGTGGGGTGCCAAGGCAGGAGGGATGGGAAGGAATTGGGAGGGATAGTATCTTTGTTGCCTGGCTCAATCTTTTGAGCTGGCCTCCACCTTCATAATCTCACTTCTCTTTCTCTCATTTAGGTATATGTAGGCTTCCAGGTACAACTCGACCTTACTGGCATCTTTATGCATGGCAAGATCCCCACACTGAAGATTTCTCTTATCCAGATTTTCCGTGCCCATTTATGGCAGAAGATCCATGAGAGTATTGTCATGGATTTGTGTCAGGTAGAGCTTCGGAGAGAAGGCTTGAGGGGGCAGCAGCTCTGTAATGGGGAGGAATCCCTGTAAGCTCTGGGCTAGGGTGCCATCTTCTGGGTGTTGTCCATTCATGAGGCGAGGTACTTTTTCTTTCTTACTCTATAGGTCACCTATTGTCAACATGTTCCTAAATTCTCTTCATGTCTTCAGGTATTTGACCAAGAGTTAGATGCCCTGGAAATTGAGACGGTGCAGAAGGAGACAATTCACCCCAGAAAGTCCTATAAGATGAACTCCTCCTGTGCAGACATTTTGCTCTTTGCCTCCTATAAATGGAACGTGTCCCGGCCCTCCCTGCTGGCTGACTCTAAGTAAGTGCCTGACTAGCTCAGCCCAGAGCCCTCCTGTGTTCTCCTTCCTACCTTTAGACAGGGTTCTGTGCTAGGTCACTGGGAGCCTTTCCTGGGATTGAATGTGCCCTTTTCTCCTGTTTGCCAGGGATGCTAGTACCCAGGGGTTCTTAATGTGTCGTGGTCCTGCAGCTGTGCCCTGTTGGGAGCAGGATCCCTTGTGTCTGTTGCTCACTAGGCCATGGGCCCTTGACTCTGTTTCTTCATAGGGATGTGATGGACAGTACCACCACTCAGAAGTATTGGATTGACATCCAGCTTCGTTGGGGTGACTATGACTCCCATGACATTGAACGTTATGCCCGGGCCAAGTTCCTTGACTACACCACTGACAACATGAGTATCTACCCCTCGCCAACGGGTGTGCTTATCGCCATTGACTTAGCATATAACCTGCACAGGTGAGGAGTCAAGGCATCAGCCCTCCTCAGCACTCACCCCAAATCATTTCTGTCGTTCTGGTTTGTGAGATGTCTTGGGTCTTCCCTCCTTGCCCCAGATCACTCACCCCTTTTTTTCTCTACCATGTTGATCACTATCAGCCTACAGCCTTCTTCCATTGGCCTAATCCTCCTTTCCTTCCATCTGGCCTTAATTCTATTTCCTTCTCCCATCTTCATAGCGCCTATGGAAACTGGTTTCCAGGTAGCAAGCCTCTGATCCAGCAAGCTATGGCCAAGATCATGAAGGCAAACCCCGCCTTGTATGTGCTTCGAGAGCGAATACGCAAGGGGCTGCAGCTGTACTCCTCAGAGCCCACTGAGCCCTACCTCTCCTCGCAGAACTACGGTGAACTCTTCTCTAATCAGATCATCTGGTTTGTGGATGACACCAATGTCTATAGAGTCACCATTCACAAGGTAGGCATGGGCACTGGGGCATCAGTGGGGAGACACTCATCCCTGTCTAGGCAGGGACACGGTGGTGTATGTGTCTCCCTCATGTTAATGAGGGCTGTATGCTTCTCTGCCTTAGACCTTTGAAGGGAACTTGACAACCAAGCCCATCAACGGGGCCATCTTCATCTTCAATCCAAGAACAGGGCAGCTCTTCCTGAAGATTATCCACACATCTGTGTGGGCTGGACAGAAGCGTCTGGGTCAGGTAGGCCTCAGTACTGTCTTGCTCTTCCCTCCCTCTGTTGTGTCTTGGCTGGCATCTCACTAGGACCTCAGCTGGCATCTCACTAGGACCTCAGCTAGTGGCTTGAACCTGGGAGGGGATATGTAGGCCCCTGCCTCCTCTCTGCAGGTCTCCAGCAGTCTCCTAAAATGATCCCTTTGGTCACAAAGTCAGTGATCTCTGGTGAATGTGCTGTGGATTCTCAGCAGCTCTGGGCGGCACAGCCCTCCTCTGACCTCATTCCAGTACTGTGGCCATGATGATGGGGGCCCCCTCTGCATGTGCCCCTAGGCCCTTCCAGTCTTCTCCCTGTACCCTGCCTATCCTCAGTGTGTGCTCACTTCTGTCTTCTGCCCAGCTGGCCAAGTGGAAGACAGCTGAGGAAGTGGCTGCCCTGATCCGTTCTCTACCTGTAGAGGAACAGCCCAAGCAGATCATTGTGACCAGAAAAGGCATGTTGGACCCATTGGAGGTAAGAAGCCATGGAGGGAGATGGGCAGAATTGGACCTGGGATGGGGGGAGGGTCTTGAAGCTGTGCCACTGACCTTGACCTTGTTTCAGGTGCACTTGCTAGACTTCCCTAACATTGTGATCAAAGGCTCAGAGCTCCAGCTGCCCTTCCAGGCCTGTCTCAAAGTGGAGAAATTTGGGGACCTGATTCTCAAGGCCACTGAGCCCCAGATGGTTCTCTTCAATCTCTATGATGACTGGCTCCGGACCATCTCATCTTACACGGTGCGAAGCTGCCCCTGGGGTCCTGACCTAGGGACAGGGGGCATCCTCAGCCCTGCCCTTGCTCAGGTTCTTTGGCCTCAGAAAATCTGAATTTGAGATCTAGGATAGCTTGACTTGGGGTTCTGGTCAAGGCTCTAGGTTGCCCAAATCAATAGTGGAAATTGCTCATTCTCAGGAAAGAATCAAGGGGGAACCACCACCTCCTTTGGGTGTTTGTGGCTGATGTTCTTCTCTCATGCCCAGGCCTTTTCTCGTCTCATTCTGATCCTCCGTGCACTCCACGTGAACAATGATCGGGCCAAGGTGATCTTGAAGCCAGACAAGACCACCGTCACAGAGCCACACCACATCTGGCCCACGCTGACTGATGAGGAGTGGATCAAGGTCGAGGTGCAGCTCAAGGACCTGATTCTGGCTGATTACGGCAAGAAGAACAAGTGAGCTGTGGCCAAGGGCCGGGCCAGGCCAGGGGAGGAGAGGGAATCTGAGCCATGGGCTGTGCTCAAGGACGATGGCTTAGCCAGACTCTGTAGCATGTGACTAGTGCCCCAAAGTTGAGGTAGAGCTCAGCGTGAGGCCGAGGGGATTTGAAGCATGACCGTGTCCTCCTGTCCAGCTCAGAAACGTAGCGAGAATTTTCTGCAAGATGAGGGCTGCCCCCTTGGGTGAGGCAAGCCCGGGTCTGGGCAAGGTTGGGAGGGACCTGCAGACGTTCATGTACGTCATGGTGCCAGTTCATCCTGCTGCTTCCCTGGGGAAAGATTGGGAGAAGGTGGGGATTGTGTGGGGCCACATACAAGCAGCCCCTGCTCAGCTTACATCTGAGTTGGTGACCAAGGATAGAGTCCCCATGGGTGTGGTGTGAACATCTCTGTCCCCACAGTGTCAACGTGGCCTCCCTAACCCAGTCAGAGATCCGAGATATCATCCTGGGCATGGAGATCTCAGCCCCTTCACAGCAGCGGCAGCAGATTGCTGAGATTGAAAAACAGACCAAAGAGCAGTCCCAGCTGACAGCAACGCAGACCCGCACTGTCAATAAGCATGGAGATGAGATCATCACCTCCACCACCAGCAACTATGAGACCCAGACTTTCTCCTCCAAGACGGAATGGAGGGTCAGGTACTGGCCCAGGGAAACCTGCGGGTCCTGACATGGGAGGGAGACAGTGAGGCTATGTGTAGGCATGGAGGAGTCCACATGATGCTGATCCCCCCTTACATCTCAGGGCTATCTCTGCTGCCAACCTGCATCTGAGGACCAACCACATCTATGTCTCATCAGACGACATCAAAGAAACTGGCTACACTTACATCCTTCCCAAGAATGTGCTGAAAAAATTCATTTGCATTTCTGATCTTCGGGCCCAGGTGAGTAGGTGGGCAAGAGCATACAATGGGCCACATAATGGGCCTTGGGGGACAGGGAAAGGTGCGCACACTGCTGACAGGCCAGAACTCTTCAGAGTGAAGCAGTCATGGTTAAGTGACTTGCCCAGGGTCACACAGCTAGCAAGTGTCTGAGGCTGGATTTGAGCTCAGGTCCTCCTTCTCAAAGGCTGTGTTCTCCTTCTTCCCCCTGGCTCCTTCATCATTGAATCCCTAACCCCATTGTCTCCAGATTGCAGGCTACCTCTATGGTGTGAGTCCCCCAGATAACCCTCAGGTGAAGGAGATCCGATGCATTGTGATGGTCCCTCAGTGGGGCACCCACCAGACGGTGCACCTGCCAGGCCAGCTCCCCCAGCATGAGTACCTCAAAGTGAGTGTGGGAGGCTAGGGGTATTGGTGGGGGCTTGATCTGGATTTCCAGGCTCTTGAGAGGCGCTGCTATTCTGATCTGTTGTTCTCTTTCCCTCCTCGCAGGAGATGGAACCCCTCGGCTGGATACACACTCAGCCCAATGAGTCCCCCCAGCTCTCACCCCAGGATGTCACCACCCATGCCAAGGTCATGGCTGACAATCCCTCATGGGATGGGGAGAAGACCATCATCATCACGTGCAGGTGAGGTGGCCGGGCAGGGCAGCACAGGTCCTCCCTGCTGGGTCAGGGGCTTGGGGTCCCCTTCTGACCATGCCTGCTTCTTCCCAGCTTCACCCCGGGCTCCTGTACCCTCACTGCCTACAAGCTGACGCCCAGTGGCTATGAGTGGGGGCGGCAGAACACAGACAAGGGCAACAACCCCAAGGGCTACCTGCCCTCCCATTACGAGCGGGTTCAGATGCTGCTGTCTGATCGCTTCCTGGGCTTCTTCATGGTGCCTGCTCAGGCGTCCTGGAACTACAACTTCATGGGTGAGTGTGGCAGGGGGAGAGGTATGCTCCGGGCAGGCCAGGCTGGAGCTGGCTTTGTGCTTTGCCAATGTTTCCTCTGTCCCACCACTGGGCTGTTTGGCGGCACCCCACCTTGCTGGCCCCTCATTCCAGTCTTGGCACACATTTCCCTCCCCAAAGATCCTCATGAACAAATTGCAGCTTTTAGACACAGCGGGCCAGATACAGAAATGATATTGGCATGACCATGCACGAATAACCCAGAACATGCTACTTGCTTTCTTAATGGGGGGGAGGGGAACTAAAAAAATCTTAAAACACAGATGTTTAAAGTTTTTTATTTGAGTTTTTTTTTTGTTTTTTTGCTTTTTGGAGGGGGGATGGCAGGGCAGTTGGGGTTAAGTGACTTGCCCAAGGTCACACGGCTAGTAAGTGTTAAGTGTCTGAGTCCGGATTAGAACTCAGGTCTTTTTGACTCTAGGGTTGGTGCTCTATCCACTGCACCCCCTAGCTTCACCACACTTAGTTTTTTTACATGTCATTGGGAAAAAATATAAAGAAAGAAACAGTCCAAGAGGATAGTTTGGCAGCTTTTTCGGCCAGTTCCCTGGGCTTTCTTGGTCACAGGCTCTGAGCTGACTGGGTGGGAAGGGTCTGTCCTGGGGCTGCCCTCAGGCCCTTCGCTGATGGTCTGGGCCCTGGAGAAGACCCTCGAGGCAGCTGAGTAGTCCCCACCATTCTGGGTCGGTGTCCAGGCCCGAGGTGTAGGCTTCTTTAGTGGGTGGCTGAGCCGGCCCCAGCCTGGAGGGCTGACCCACCCTGGACGTCGTGCTCTCCTCCCCTCCAGGCGTTCGACATGACCCCAACATGAAATACGAGCTGCAGCTGGCCAACCCCAAAGAGTTCTATCACGAAGTGCACCGGCCCTCCCACTTCCTCAACTTTGCCCTGCTGCAGGAGGGCGAGGTCTACTCTGCAGACCGAGAGGATCTCTACGCCTAGCAGCCCCGCCCCCCCTCCGCGGCCCCGCCCCCAGCCGCTGTTGACATTCAGCAGCCTGGCTCCACCTTCTGTATTTTGTGCTTGTGTTTCTGTGTCTTGTGGAACTTCTAGGCCTGTAGTCTGGAGATAAGCGTGACAATAAATTTTGTACAAATTCCTCACATCTCGGCTCTTTTTGTCGGGGGGGCGATGCAGCTTTGTTGGGGTCTCCCTTGTCCTGTCTCAGGCTCCTCTCCCCTCGAAGCTTAACCTTGACCCCAGGACTTGCCCTTGGGAGTATATAGTGGGGGGTGGAGGGGACATTTGCCCCTCTAAACACTAGTGCTTAAAGGATCAGGTTCTTGGCGCTCCCCGCCGTCAGCCCACAGGACCTGGCTCCTTCCGGCCTGGGGCCAGGGCGTGGTGCTTGGAACCTTGGCCATGGTGCTAGGGACCTAGGAACTGGACGGTTCACTTGGCTGACCACCTACTCCTCTGACCTGGAGGCGGGGCCGCGGCCCCTCCTGGGGCTCCGCCTCCGGGCCCCGGGAGTCCTCTTCCTGGGGCCCGGCCTGCTCGCGCACCTCCTGCCCTAGCCCTTGGCCAGCCCGGGGCCTCATGGAGCCGGCAGGGGCGGGCCGGCCCAGCCCGGAGCTTGTTTATCAGCTGGCCGGGGCCCTGGGCACAGAGCTGCAGGGACTCGCCAGCCGCTTCGGGCCTGAAGCGGTGGCCCGGCTGGTGCCCCATGTGGTGCGGGCGCTGGAGCTGCTGGAGGGGGCGGTGGCCCCCCTCGATCCCGAGGAGGAGGGGGACGGTGTGGGGGGCCGAGCCCCGAGGAGCCCCCCGCGAGAGCTGCGGGACGGGCCGCGGGGTGAGTAGCCGCCGGGAGCCAGAGCAGGCGGGAGGGGGAGTGCAGCCCCAGAGAGCCCTGAGCCTGAGCTTCTTCCCCAGAGGAACGGGTCCTGCTGCGGCAGCTGAAGCAAGTGACTGACCGGCAGAGAGACCAGATCCGCGCGCAGAGTCGGGAGCTGCAGCTGCGGCTGCAGGAAGCAGAGGCAGTAAGATCGGGCCTTGGGAGAAGCTGGGGGAGGGGCGGGGCGCGGCCGAGGCTCGGGGTCGGGAACCTGGGCATCCTTGCCGGTGCTACCCACCCTCTCCCCGCAGTTGCAGGAGCAACTGCAGAGACTCTTGCGGGTGAATGGGGAGCTGAGGTGCAAGCTGGCCGCCGTGCAGGTCCAGCTGCGGGCAGCGCTTCAGAGGGCAGCCGACGCGGAGATGGCCCCAGCTCAGGCCAGGGCAGAGGAGGCGCCCGAGGTGTGCGCATGGGTGTGGGGTCCCCCAGTTCGAGCTAACCGCCTCGGGGGTGGGAGATGGTCGGGTCTCCAAGCTTCCTTCACAGTGCCCCACTTCTCCGTTCACCAGCTGGCATGGGCTGTACCTTCTGTTTCTTCATTCTCCCCAAAGAGCCTAGGTCGGTGTTGCCAAAGGCTTCTCCCCACTTCCCCCCATCTCTGGTTCTTAGTTCCCAAACAACCCCCCAGACACCACCATGACCACACTGGGGTGGTACGAGATGAGGCAGGTGTTAAGGGCGAGCCTCTTTCCGACTCCAACCCCCCCCCCATTTCCACCTTGTCACCCGAGCAGGCGGTTTCCCGTCTGTCTGACGCTGAGCCTCTGGGGCAGGGGAAACCCGATGGCTTCAGCTGGGAGGAGGTCAGCCAGATCCTGCAGGAGCGCAACGAGCTGAAAGCCAACGTGTTCTTGCTGCAGGAAGAGCTGAATTATTACCATCGGTGGGTGGGGGCACAAGGGGCCGCTGGCACGTCTCCCCAGCTCTCCTCCATCCAGCCCCTAGCAAAGAGCCTCCCGCCCAGGGAGCCCTCCCCCACGCCTCTGTTGCCTTCTCCTGGGTCCAGGGGGGCCCTCAGACAGCTAGTCACCCCAGTTTTCCTTGTGCCTTCCCTGCCTGCTACAACTTTGCTGTTCCGGTCCTGAGCCACATTGTAGTTAAAGCAACTCACCAAAAAGCCACAGTAGGGGGCAGTCCTAGCCTTTCTTTGGCACCCCAGTTGGAAATGAGTCCGCTATATGCCCAGACACCCCGGGATGCTTCTCCCAGAATGCTTCAGGGCTAGAGCCCCTTCCCCAGGGGTGAGCTCATCAGAATGTTTAGACTTCCAGACTTGACCCCTCTTTCTCTCTCTGGCTCCTAGGGAACTGCTTACCGGCCAGCGGGTCCCTGGGCTCCTGCTTAACGCTATGAAATCGACTGTGAAGAAACAGAGGAGAAAGATCAAGGCCAAGATGCTGGGGACCTCTGAGGAGCCAGGGAGCAGGTGAGGGCAGCCTTCATCAAGCCTGCCTTGCCCCCTGCCTCAGTGTACCTCTTGGCCTTCCCTTGCCATCCCTGCTCACTGCTTAAGGGGCTAACACTTGTGAATTGGCCTTGCTTTCTCCCTCCATGGGAAGGAGGTGTGGGCTGGGACTTTTGTCTGCTTGAGGCCTTCCTGAACAGTGGGTCCTAGGGCTGGTAGTAGAGATACTGCCAAGGGCTCCCCCTCCCACTGATACCCCCTCCAGCTCAGCCTGGAGTCTCAGTGCCTGCCTAAAGCCCCAGCACCAGCTGTGCTCTGCTGCTATCTTTATGGAGTCTCTGTTCTTTTTTTTGGGGGGGGGGGGAGATCCCCAGGTGTCCTAATTACTTACATTTTAATAGTGCTTTCAAGTTGTCAGAGTTCTTACAAACCTGTGAAGCAGGTGGTGCAAGTAGGAACATTAGCCCCAATTTACAGATAAGAAAACTGAAACTCAGAAAGGTTAGGACAGCATCTTAACAAGAATAATGATAAGAGCTTACATTAGGCTGTTTTCACATTTAGGCATTTTCCATATGCGGGATCATTGGATACTCACAAGGCTGTGGGGACAGTATGATTATATGCCCCGTTTTACAGATAAGGAAACTGAGGCTAAGAGGGTTTTTTTTAATGACATCGAAGGTAGTGGTGATAGCTAGCATTTCTGTAGTGCCTTCAGATTTGCCAAGACCTTCATAATTGTCTCATTTCATCCTCACGAGAATAGTATGATGCAGGTGCTATTATCTGTTTTACAGATGAGGAGACTGAGACTGAGATAGTATAATATTCTTGCCCAGAGTCACAGAGCTAGTCAGTGTCTGAGGCAAGATTTGAGCTCTGGTTTTCCTGATTCCAAGTCCACCATTCTGTACTGTCCAGGAGCTGCCGAGTCACACGACCACATGGCGAAGTACCATTTGGTGGACCTTGACTCATTTCAGTGATCTTTCCAGTGGGTCCCAGCTGGCCGCTATTCCAAGCATGTGTGTGTGTGTGTAGTCCTTATTACAGGGATAACTAGACTCTCAAATAGGCAGGTCAAAGAACTCTACACAGCTAAGGGGGCAGGGAGGGGACTGAACCAGGTAGGTGGGCTCTGGCCCTCATCCAGCCTTTCTCTTCTGTCTCAGTGATGACGATGATGATGATGGTGATGATGATAATGATGATGAAGACCACGATGAAGCCTCGTGGCTACCAGCCCCTGGTGTGGATGGGGCAAGCCCACCTTCGCCCCCTGAGTCCAGAATCAGGAGTTTGTATGTTGAGGTTGGGGGGGAACAAGGGTGGGTAGGAGCTTACCTGGGTAAGGAAAAATATGGAGACTGAATTAGGGCTTTTCTCCCTACCCTGAGTGTCTTCACCCCAGAGTTCTCCAATTTTATACTGCTCTTTTTGTTTGTTTTTTATTTTTTTGCAAGGGGGAGGCCAAGGCAATTGGCAAAAGTTAAGTGACTTGCCCAAGGTCACACAGCTAGTAAATGTTAAGTGTCTGGGGCTGTATTTGAACTCAGGTCCTCCAAACTACAGGGCTGGTGCTCTATACACTGTGCTACCTAGCTGCCCCTAAATTTTACACTGCTTTCTCCCAGATTTTCCCATGATTTCTCTCTTCTTTCATGTGCCCCAACTCTTCTCACCCACTTGTCTTGCCTGCCACAGCACTCTGCCATATTTCCACTCCATCATATGTCTCTTTCTTTGGTGTAACCTTGGGCAAGTCACTTTTCTTCCCTTTGGCCTCAGTTTCCTCCCCTGTAAAATGAGAGATTGGTTCAAATGTCTTCTAAGATGCCTTCAGACTGGAGAACTATGACCCCTGTGACCCTCCTCATGACGCAGGCTCTTGGCTCTCCCCTAGCTTCAGCCTTTGGTATCGAGGAAGCTCAGAGCCCTCTGCGGAACTCCCACAAACTGAAGACCCCACCTGCTCCCAGAGGGAGCAGAGGGTGGAAGAAAAGGAGCCACCACCACCTCCCCCTGAGCCCTCTCAGGAGACCCCATAACCACCCAGCCTGACCAAGCCCTGGCTCAGGACTTTCGATAGACATCATAGAATGTTGTAGCCCCAGCCCCTTGAATGCCTGGGTACATGCAGCAGGTGCCTAATAAATGCTTGTTGACTGACTGACTGATCTGTCGATCGATTCACGTCTCTGTATCCTCAGCTCTTAAATAGGCACTTGCTTTAATGTGTCTGTTTCCCCCTTTGGTCTGTTTCCTTGAAGGGGAGGGGTAGGAAGGGAAAGTTGGGGTGGGGGGTGCTCATTACTGACCTGAAAGCAGCTTTGTCCTAAAATCTGAATCTCAGAGCTTGTAGGTTTCTGGACTGGAGACTCCATCCCCAAGTATCTTACTCCTCTCCCCTGAATCCTGTCCCCTTCTGCTCTGAGCCCTCCAAGGGCCTTGCCCTACTCCTTGGGTTGAGAGAAGAGTATATCTCTGTCATTGTACCCTTCAGCCCCCCACCCCAGTCTGAGTGGAAGCAGGATGGGTCCCAGGAAAAGAGAAGGAGGGAAGGAACAGAGCAACCTGAGACTCTTCCCCCATGGAAGGCCTACCCTGGCATTCACATACATTGAAGGGATGGGCAGGGCCTGGTGCCTCCCCTTCTACCTTGGGGTGAAAAGCATCCTTCTGAGTACCCCTTCTCTCCAAACATTGCCCTTCCTGCCCCCACCTCCTCCTCTGTCCCTCCTAGCCTCACTCCTTCCTTAGTTCTCACATCACCCTCCCTTCCCCACACACAAGTTCATTTAATTTTCTAAAACATTGTTGACACTTGGTTTTCCATATTCATTTCAAACTATATCTCTCCCTATCCCCATTCAGAGAGCTATTTCTTATAAAGAGAAATTTAAAGAGAGGACTAAACTTGACAAAATTCCAACATATGCAACACAATCTGACAGTGTGTGTGATGTTCCACACCCATAGACACCCACCTCTGAAAGGAATCAACAGGCATGTTTTAAGGACCCTACTATGAGCCAGTACTCAAAGATGAATCTCTTTCTGCCTTCAAAGAGCCTCTATTCTGTCTGGGGAGAAAGAAAGGAGGCATATTTTTCCCTGTCCTCTTTCACACAGTTTATTGCAATTTAGTTGGTCCCCCTTCTATTATCAAGCACCAGTCTCTGCCCACCTCAGACTTTCAACATGACACCCCCACATGCTGCTCCCCCCACCCCAGCCAGAGGCTTCCCTTGTCCTGTCACCTTCCTACCTCCAGGGAAGTCCCCTGGCTTTCATTGTTCCACCCCCTCACCCTGGGGAGGGAGGGCCCCCGTTGGCAGCTTCCTCAGGAAAAGCCTTGGGAGGAAATAGGGAGGGGAATGGGGGGGGGGTGCAGAGTCAGACTGACCGGAGCCTGCACTGGCTGCTATGGGGCCGTGGCCACTGCTGCTGCTCTGGGTTCGGGGTGTCCTGGGGGAGCTGGAGTTGGATCCCATGGGGAAGCATGTCTGCCTAGATGGAAGGTAGGCCAGGAGGATTGCTAGAGGAGGGGAGGATGGTAGGGAGGGCAGAGATGGTGACCCAGGGAGGAATATTGGGTTTGTGTTTGGGTCAGTGGGAGGAAGAAGCCTTAGAGCTGGCTGGGGGAGGTAAATTAGTAAAGGGGGCAGTTATGTTGGGGATCAGTAGGAGGACTGATGGGCAGCTGGGAAGGGAGGGAGAGGTATTACCGAATATGTTGGAGGGGTCAGTAAGCAGGGATTGATGTTTATTTAATGGAGTGAGTGATTGGGGTGGGGGGGTTCTGTTTCAAGATAGCCCCATTTGTGACCCCCAACAAGACTGTGATTACGAGGGCCTGGAAATGTGGAGATGCATTTGGGGAGCCCGGCAAGGATCATCAGGCCTGGATACGCAGGCCGAAGGGCATTTCCTCTGAGCCCCCATTGTTCCCCCCCACTCCCTAGCTGATCCCAGACACAAAGTGGCCATTCAGGCTGTGCCTGTGAGCCCTGATTTCTGACATTTAACCCCCACTACTTGGTCCCCCACCCCTCTGACCCTGTTTCCATCCCATAAGCTCCCCAGCTAAGTCTGTGTGCTGTCCAGGCTGGAGGCAGGAGGGCCAGGAGTGCACAACCCGTGAGTATCAAAGGAAGCTTCCAGGTGCTGGGGGTTGGGGGTGGCCCACACTCAGAGAAGAATCCATCCTGAGTGATCTTGTCACCATCATGGGAGCAACCTGCCCCTCCCCCCGCCCTGCCCATTCCCAACCCCAGGCTTCCACTCTTCTTGATTCCTTGGATCCAGCCCACGTTCTATGGATCCTCAACGCAATTTTTCTCAATTTACCCAATCCCTCTGAGGGCATACAGCCCCTTCCCCAGTGTCTAGTCCTTTTGATCCCTCTACCATGGGCACCTACCTGATCAATCAACAAGCATGTTAAGGCCCTACTGTGTTCCTGACATTTTGCTAGATGCTGACACCAAGTTGGAAACAAGTAGAATATTAGGGGGAGGGGCTGCTCATTGGTGGGTGCTCCCTCCGCTTCCATCCCCAAGCCAGCCTTGTCTGATCAGGACTGTCTTGCAGCAATCTGTGAGGGGCCTGATGCTTGCGGGGAAGAAGAGGTATGTGTGAAACCAGGACTGTGCCGATGCAAACCTGGCTTCTTCGGGGCCCAGTGCAGCTCCCGTGAGTCACTGGGGTGGGGGTGAAACACAGGGGAGGGGGAGGGAGAGGGGAGCAGGGGAGGGCTTTGGACTCTAGCTGGGCAGAGAACAGCACAGTCCAGAACCGGGAGCTAGAAAGGGTGGGAGAGGAAGTACCAGCAGGAGTGGGTATTTAAGATCTGAGTCACCAGGAATGGGGGTGGGGGGGCAGGGATGAAGGTATGGTAGGAGACAGAGAGAGAGAGAGGTCAAGGTATCAGGAATGAATCAGACTAGGAAGGAGGGGCTAGGAGAAACAGTGGCCTTGGCTAGGGAAACTTCTCCTGACTGCAGGCAGCACTGTTTAACCCAGATTCCACAGGGTCCAGTTGAGGGTTGGGGTGATGAACACCTCACTCCTTCCTTAAGGATTCTCGGCCTCATTTTTCCTTTGGGAGGATGGGACAGACATTGACTCTCCTTCTAAGAGAAGGGGACTCCCTTATGGATTGATCCTTGCTGTGATGGTCATTGGGTGCCCATGAATGGGCAGGCCACAAGCATCACAAAACCCAGATGCCGTCCGACAGCCATCAGACCTGATTGCATCGATTTCCTCCTTGGCTGGCTCTGTGACAATGGGCAAGGGAATTCACCTGCCTGGGCAGGGTTCCTTCTCTGTAAAATGGTGGGGAGGTGGTGGGGGTGGTAAAGGGGGATTGGCCTACATGACACTCCCAAGAAAGGGAAGACAGCTGGGGTATACAGGAGAATCTGGGACTTGGTGTTGGAAGAACCTCAGTGTGAAGGACTTTGGATCTATTATACTGACTGTGTGGTCTAGCACCAATCTGTTAAACAAGCTGGTTGATCTTCTCAGGCCTCTTCCAGCTCTACATCCTTCAATCTTAGAACTTTCCCTGGCACCAGGGACTCAGGTACCTCAACCTACCTCTGCTCTGGCTGAACCCAAGCTTATTTCTCTGTTCCTAGGCTGCCCTGGCCAATACTGGGGTTCTGACTGCCGAGAGAATTGCCCCTGCTACCCCAATGGGAAATGCGATGCTGTCACAGGTCAGTGCACCTGCAACATTGACCACTGGGGTGGGAACTGCCAGTTCCTGTGTCCATGCGGCCTCCATGGACACTGTAACCCCCTGACCGGAGCCTGCCGCTGTGAGCCTGGCTGGTGGACGGCCACGTGCCGCAAGGCCTGCCAATGCAGCTCCTACTCCTCTGGCTGTGACCAGATGACGGGAGCCTGCCAGTGTGAGCCAGGCTGGTGGGGTAGACGCTGCAGCTTTCGATGTTCTTGTCATCACTCTGCCTGTGACCAGAACACAGGCCACTGCATCTGCCGGGCCGGATGGTGGGGGCCCGAGTGCCAGAAGCCCTGTACCTGCCAGCACGGCCACTGCAATCCCACCAACGGGCACTGCACCTGCCACCCAGGTTACCAGGGCCCGTCCTGTGAGCAGGCCTGCCCTCCTGGCCGCTACGGTGTCCAGTGCCTGGACAGGTGAGGCACCCAGGGCAGGGAGGCCAAGCTGGGGAGTCCTCCAGGGTGGAGGACAGAGAGAAAAGGAGAGGTTGGAAGAATGGGGGTGAGAAGAGGAAGGAGGGACAGAAAAGGGGCTTAATAATAGTAACTAGACTTGTTCGCCCCCTTAATGCTGGTACTTTCCCTCCAAGATTCCTTCCAACATATCTGATATTGTCTTTGCACATGGCGGCCAGCACATTGTCTCCATCAGAAATGTAAATGAGAAATGGGGGTTCCTTGAGGACAGGGAATGTATTTTTACCTCCATCGGATCCCTAGCCCTTAGCACCATGCTTGGCACACAGTAGAGGCTCTTGCCACCTTTGCTGAGTGATCCAGACAACATAAGCAGGACCAATGGATAGAAGCTTTGTTGGGAAGAGATTTGGGAAGGGACAGATTTGGAAGCACCATACAAAGAAAAAGTAACAATGATGATTTGTCCAAAAGGGACTGGATTTCCCAACAGGTAGTGGGCTTCCAATCACTGATGGTCTTCAAGAGGAGGCTAGATTATGGGGCAACTAGGTGGCACAGTGAATAGAGCACCGGCCCCGGAGTCAGGAGGACCTGAGTTCAAATTCAGCTGCAGACAATTCACACTTACTAGCTGTGTGACCTTGGGCAAGTCACTTAACCATAATTGCCCTGCTTTCCCCCTCCAAAAAAAAAAAAAGAGGCTAGATGGGTGACTACTTTAAAAAAAGAAATGTTTCATAGAAATAATACCAACATCAATACAAGCAGTTATATTTGCTTCCTGTGGTTTATCTTGCCCTGGATTACGTTTTAGGACAATATTTGTCTCATAAAAAGATTCTGGTAGGGTTCTTTCTTAATTTTTGAGTTTAATTCACATTTGTTTAAATCGCTATTTACATTCAAATTAATTTTGATGCAGAAATCTTACTTCATTTTCATCAAGTCCCTGTGATTGCTTTTTCAAGATCTTTCATTTTTTGATTTTTTCAGTTGAAAGCATTTTTTTCTCTTTCTGTCCTCTTTGTACCTCAAAAAACAAAACACAATTCTTGCAACATACAAGCAAAATGAATTCTCCCATTGTCTTCTCCAAAAGCACACCTCTCCTTGTAGGCCTTGAGTCTGTCATCCATCTGTCTGGAGATGGGGCAGGCTTTGTGGCAGGCCTGGCTGGTTGTAGCTGCTCATTGGGGTGCTCAGAGATCTTCAGTCATTCAGGCTCATCCATCTCATAATGTTGTTATTGTATAGATGGTTCTCCTGGATCTGCCTTTCATAACTCAGTTTGTGCTGGTCTTCCTGGTTTTCTCTGAAGGCATTGCTTTTGTTACTTCTTAGAGCACAATAAATATGATTTCCTGACAATCCTGTTGTCAGGAAATCATATTTGTTGGGGCATACCCCAATGGCTGGAGGACTGGAGGGGTTGAGAGATCAGGGCCAGGACAGGTTGGGAGCAGACAGGCTGGTGAAGGAAAGTTGGGGGAGAGGAGGGTCTGGGGCCTGTGAAGCAGTCAGGACTGAGGCTTCCTCTGCATCTACAATTTCCCCCCTTCCCTCTCCTTCTCTTCCTTCCTTCCTAGTTGTGGCCACTGCAGACAGAAACAACCTTGCTCTCCTGATACAGGTTCCTGCCTGGCCTGTGAGCCAGGCTGGAACGGAACTCGCTGCGATCAGCCATGCTCACCAGGCACCTACGGGGAGAACTGTGGGCAGTTGTGCCCCCAGTGCCGGCAAGGTGAGGCTTGCCAGCCAGAGAGTGGGCACTGCCAGCGCTGCGACCCAGGCCGAACAGGTTCCAGGTGAGAGAGTCTCCTCCTCTGAGATGCCCCCACAGTGGGTGATCAGAGCTGGGTAGGACAAGATAATCTCTACCCCTTGGTGACTTCCTTCTTCTCCACTGTCTCCCACCTCTCTGAAAGGCCCCTGTAAGGGCTACTATTAGGGAAGCAGAACCTACTCATATCTGTGAAAGACAGGGCTGAGGCAGGCTCCTAGAGGGGCTGGGATATAAGGTGGGGTAAACATTGTTCTTGTTTACCTAGGTGGTTGAGTGGATAGAGTGCTAGGCTTGGAGTTTGGAAGGCCTGAGTTCAAATCTAGTCTCAGTTAATAGTTGTGTGACCCTGGACAGGTCATTTCACTTCTGTCTCTGCCTGAGCTTCCTCATTTGTAAAATGGGGTTAATATTATTATCTTGTGCTATTAGCCCCTTCCTCACAGGTTTGTAGAAAGATCAATGAGATCATGTATGCAAAGCCTATGTAAATACTAATAATAGTTAGGATCCAATGTCATTTACCCTTCAGGGGGAAGATAACTTGCCCTGTCACCTTCTGACCATTTGGTTCCCTGGGGAAAGAATTCAGGTCTCAGGGAGAAGGGAGGGCAGGAGACCCCTTCCCACCCTCTGCCATCAGCCTATGTTATGGATGTATGTGTCAGTGTGGGGGAGGCAGCCTGGTAGAATGGAAATGGTCCAAGAGGAGCCGGATTCAGATCTCGCTTATGATGCTGTCTCCTTGTGTGTGGACACTCAGCCTCCCAGTCTTAGTTTTCCTTTTCTATAAAATAAAAGAGTTGGATGTTTCCTACTTATTACCTGGGTGATCTTGAAAAATTAATTTTCCTCTCTGGGTCTCAGCTTTCTCATCTGTAAAATTAGTGGACTGAAGTTTCTGACCTCTAAGGTGCCTTCTAGCCCTAGGCCTCTGATCCTCCTCTGGGGTCCCATCTCTCCCCAGGTGTGAAAAGCCCTGTGCCCCCGGCACCTTTGGTGAGGCCTGTGGGTTGCTGTGCCCAGCTTGTGTTGAGGGCATCTGCGATGCTGTGACTGGAGACTGTGTCTGCAGATCTGGCTACTGGGGATCCAGGTGAGATGGGCAGGACAGCAGAGGTGGTGAGGGCCTCTTTGAAGGCCATTGGCAGGGGCTTCCTTGGCCTCTTGGACCCAGAGATGCCCCTCTCCAGCATCAAGCTGCTTGACTGGCCCAAGTGGGAACAGTCCCCAGCTGAGGCCTCCCTCCTCTTCCTCCCCAGCTGCAATGCTTCCTGCCCCCTTGGCTTCTATGGAGTCAACTGTTCTTTTCCCTGCCCCTGCCCAGAAGGGCCCTGCCACCACACCTCTGGAGCCTGTGAACTGGGTAAGACTGGCAGAGGGGGAGGGAGAAAGGATCAGGCAGCCTTCCTCCAGGCCCTGGGAGGGGCCATTTATATGGGACTCACCTATGTTATCACAACAACCCTGGGAGGCAGGTGCCACTATTTTCATCCCCATTTTACAGATGAAGAAACAGAGGTTAAGTGCAGGATTTGAACTCAGGTTTTCCTTACTGTCAGTCCAAAGTTCTCCACAGTATAATACCTTAGCCAGTTCTGAGAAGCGCTTTATAAATGGACACCTGATGTCAGGTCTATTCCCCTTGTCTAGGGCATCAGGTGCCTCCAAGTTGTCTAATTCCATTTGCTTCTCTCGAGCCAGGGATGGGGAGAACCTCAGAGCCAGCTAGTCCAACCTACTTGTTTTATAAGGGAGGAAACTGAGGCCCAGGGAAGGACCAAGTGACCAGAGGTGGAAATTGAACTGAGGGCCCCTGACTCCCAAACTGGGGCCCTTTCTCCTGGTCTGTGCGGGTCCAAGGGAAAAGCACCAGCTGTTATATTGGACCTGGGTGACCTTGGGTGAGTGAATTCCTCTGTCTACACCTCAGTTTTCTCCTGGTGTGGGCTGGACCACATGACCTCTCAGATTCCTTCCAGCTCTATGCCCCCCAACACTGCGCCAACCGGTAATGGTTGGCAATTTACATCATGGCATGGCAATTTACATCATGGCATGGCAATTTACATCACTGTTTGACATCAGCAAAGCCATTTACAGAAACGATCTCTTGGGATTCTCACTGGATCCTGGGAGATGAGTATTATTGTTATCCCCATTTGGCAGATGAGGAAACTGAGACTCAGAGAAATTTAGTGGACATACAGCAAGCAGTATCTAAAGCAGGATTCATGTCAGGTCCTCCTAACCTTCAAGTGCAATACCCTACCCACCAGACCATACTGCCTATCCCCTGACAAATGCCATAAGAACTCCTGAGAACATCCCTGTCTTGGAAGACTTACAGACCCTTTGAGGAGTGAAGACTAACCCACATGGAAGGGGAGGATCAATATGGAACAGGCTCTAACTGGGTGATGGAGGCAGTCTGGGGCAATGCCTTGGTTCTCAAAGTATGGTCTGGTGACCCCTTTCCTGGGTCTGTGAGGTCAAAACCATCTTCACAACAATACTAAGACTTTTATATTTCTAATACAGTAAATGGTGATAGATGTTATACAGAGGCCTGCTGGAGCCAGCTCATCCCCGCTCTCAAGAGCAACCATTAAATTTTCAGAGCAAGCATTTACATCTCAGAAATCAGCAAAGGCTACAAAATGGGCCTTGATTTGTTGTTTTGTTTATTATCTAGACTTAAGAAAGTGTTGGAGAAAATGGTAATTATGCAAATGAAACTTTAAAATACTCTATTACATTCAGAGCTGGTTGTTAAATATTTACCATCATACTTGTGGATATAATCCACCATAACAAAAGCTTCTAGGGGTGTATAGGAGTATAGAGGGGTCCATTTGAGAACCCCTGGTGAAGTGAATAGTGTTGGACTGGGAACTACAAGTCAAAGCAAGTCAGCAAGCATGTATTAAGGACCTACTGTGTTCTTTTTTTTTCCTTTTTGGAGTGGGGAAGGTAGGGCAATTGGGGTTAAGTGACTTGCCCAAGGTCACATGGCTAGTTTTTTGTGTTAAGTGCCTGAGGCCAGATTTGAACTCAGGTCCTCCTGATTCCAGGGCTGGTGCTCTATTCACTGTACCACCTAGCCACCCCAAGGACCTACTATGTTCTAAGTGCTGGGGACAGTTCCTGCACTCAGGGAGTGCACAGTCCACTGTGGGTGGAAAGGGAGCCAATATGCATATAACTATGTACAAACAGGTTATGTCCTCGAGGGGCAGGTGCTAGCATTAAGGAAGAACAGGAAAGGCTTCTTGCAGAAGGTGCAATTTTCACTGCGATCTAAAGGAAGCTGGGAAGACCTGGGTTCAAATCCCACCTCAGACATTTGCTCTCTGTAGGTCTGTTTCCTCACTTGTAAAATGAAGGAGCTGGATTAGATGTGTTCTAGGGTCTTTGCCAGCTCTAAACGTATGATCTTATAGTGTAAACTGTGGGTACTCTAGGAATTCAGAAAAAGAATTCAGTTGGGATGGAGCAATCAGGGAAGGCTCCATGGAAGAGGTGAGATCTGAGTTGGGTGTTGAAAGATGTGTAGGATCTAGAACAGAAGGGTAACAGAAGGTCCTAAATGAGAAGGGGGAGGACTACAGTCCTGCTCCAGTACATGGACAGTATCTGAGTTTTCAAATACATCAGCCAATGAGCACAGGCTCTGGCAGGTCCTACTAAGTTGGAAAGGCTTTGAGCCCAGAAGCATAGCCATAACTAGAGTGGGGCAATGGGGGCTTTGCTATAGGGTGCTGGAAGTTAGAGGGCATGGACAGAACTTTCACAGCAGAAAGATGGCCTGGCCTGGCAGAGTTAGCCAGAATAATTAATTGTAAAAGGAGGCTTTCCTCTTCTGTAAATGGGGACAACAAAAGCACCACCCTCCCAGGGTTCTCTTGAGGATCCAAGAGATAACATATGTAAACTGCTCCACCCCAGTGGAATTCTCCTTTTTTGTAGAGCTCTATATTCTTGTTGAATACTCAGCTCTAGACAGGTGATTTGCACTGGGGGCAGAATTCCCTATACCTATAAAATTCTAGGTCTTTTAAGGGGAATAAAGTGAGAGATGGTGCTGTGTCTATCATGGGATGGTGGGGAGATAGGCCTAACTAAGGACCCAGTGGAAGGTAAAGAGGCTGACTCAGCCTGACCAGATTATGGGGACCTAGAAATCCAGGCAGAAGAGGTTGGATTTGACCCAGTAAATAGAGGCATCAAAGATTTGCCCTCCCCAATGGTTTCTTCTTCTTCCTTAAAGGGTTTCAAGGTCAGGGCGCCCTCCTTGCTGGCATCCTGGTTCCCCTGCTGCTGCTGCTTCTGGGCATTGTGGCCTGTGTCTCCTGCTGCTGCTGGGCAGCTCAGCCTGACCCCAAGGACAGGTCTCACTTCCCTTTCCTCCCCCTGGGGCTGATCAGGGTTTAGGGAATGGATGTGGGAGGCACAGAGAGGGAGGGGAGATGCTGGTTAGAATCCTGGACATTGGGAGAGGAGATGGGAGGACAGGGAAGAACGAAGGTACTTCCAAGGCAAGGGGGACCCTTATGATTCCAGCCTCTGCTGTCTCCCTACCTGTCTGCCTTTACTTCAGGTACTGAGACTCCCAGTTGTCAGGGAAGGGGAAGATAGAGTCAAATGTTGGCAGGAGCTTCAGCGAACTTGCTGGAAGTGTCCCCTTTCTTTCTCCAGAATGAGGCAACTCTATTTCAGAACCATTGGCACAGGAAAGGAGGGGTAAACTTGATGATTCCTATCACCATGGCTGGAAGGGAGTGGTCTTGGTGCTCTGGAAAGGGGTGGTCTAGGACCAGAAGGCAGAGCCAGAGCCTAGATGCCTTTGGGCAGAAAGAGGGACAAAGCCCCAGTATCTCCCAGAAAAGAGAAAGATAAGAAATGTTGGTTCTACCTAATAATAAAACTGAGCTGTATGTAGCACTTTAATGTTTATGAAGTCCTGCCTCACAATCACCCTGTGAGGTAGGAAGTATGACTATTCTTATGATTATCTCCATTTTATAGTTGAGAAACTGAGGCTCAGAAAGACATGAAATCCCAGTTACCTAGCCAATAAATGTCAGCTAAGGGTAGGGATTTGCAAGGAAGAATTTTTAAAAGTAGAAACCACTGGCTTTGGAGCCAAAGGACAAGAGTTCAAATACTTCCTCTGGGGCTTATTCCCTGTGTCATCTTAGACAAGCCAGCTAATTTCCTTGTGCCTCAGTTTCCCCCTCTGTAAATTGGGGGAGGGGGGTAGGCTAGATGGCCTCCAAGGTTCCTTCCAGCTCTAGAAAGCACTGCAAGCACCGAAATCTCTCTACTGTAATGCTTTAGATGGGAGGAAAGGAGGCCCAAAGCTGAGTGAGAAACATTTAGGTGCCATGTAACTTGTCTAGTAATGTTTTTGTCTTTCTCAAGACAGGGTTTGATCTATTCAGCCATTTTAAACTCCCCAAAACCCTGTGAGGGAGGCAGGATAAGAGTCATTTGCTCTATTTCACAGATAAAGGGACTAAGGGACATTTAGGGTATATGATCTGTCCAGGGTGACACAGCTAATGATGGGCTGAGCTGTGACCAGAACCCAGATCTCCTGACTTATAGTTCATTCATTCACAATTTATGAGATTCCTACTATATGTTCAAGCTAGAGAGGTAGGCTCTGAAGGAGACACAAGGACAAAGAAAGCAAGGCCCCTCCAGAGGCTTTAAACCTAATAGAAGAAATAAGATCCATAGAAATGACTATAGGGAAGGAAAACCCCTTCCCTGCCCTGGATGACCATATCGGAAAAGTCAGGGTATATGTCAGCAAAGTACCATGGGACTTCAGGGTGGAGAGAGATCACTCCTGATCATGGAGGGCTTCCTGTAGGAGATGATGTTGAAATGGGGCCTTAAGAATTGGCAGGATTCTGAGTGGCAGGGATAACATGAAGAAAGCTTCAGTACTGTACAGGTTCATACGGGGAAGCCATTGGAGGTGAGGCTAGAAAAGCCTTGAATGCCATGCTGAGGAATTTGAACTTTATCCTGTAAGGAATGGAGAGCCATTGAATGTTTTTGAACATGGGAGTGAAATGCTAAGAGCTTTCCATAATGGATTCTGCCTATGTTATTGGGATGAAAGGAAAGTGGTTTTCCAGGACTACTAAGCTTGGTCACTTCACTCATTCACTAATGACCTGACCTTCCTCTTTGCTGTTTTTAGGCCAATCAGAGATGGGGCTGCTGTGTCCCGAGTAAAGATGCAGGTCAGGGGGGCATTGAGCAGCCTGGGCTCAGCGCTGCCCTGCAGCTCTCTCAACAATCATAAACTGCCTCGAGTCACAGGTAGGAGGGGGCAGAGGGAGGTGGGCCTTGGGAGCCCTGGACCTGGACAGGGAAGGGGCTCCCTGCTTGGCCCTCCTGACCTGGCTTTCCTCACAGTGTCTCACCACGACCCAGAGATTCCCTTCAATCACAGTTTCATTGAGCCCCCATCTGCTGGCTGGGCGTCAGATGACTCCTTCTCTTCTGATCCCGACTCTGGGGAAGAGGATGAGGGGCCAGCTTACTGTGTGCCCCCCCAACAAGGTAGGGCCCTCCTCCATTGTACATCCTCCCAAGCCACCCTGCTAGCCTTGCACCTTGTCTCAGCCCAGCCTCCCTGCACCACTCAGCTGGGATTCACCCCCTTCACCCTGACTTAGTTTCTTCATCTCCTGTCCCCTAGGGCCTCAGTTTAGTCTGAGGCTGGGGAAACCTGGAAATAGGGAAAGAAACTGGGGGTGGGGGAAGCAACAGAAAGAGACAGTGAGAATAGGGGGGAATCAGGTCTGGGCCCAGGGCCCAGTTCTCCCTTCCTTCCTTCCTTAGCTGTTATCCCTTTCATAGAGGAAGAACTCCAAGAGGCTCATCAGGCAGGAAAACCCATCTCTGCACCAGATGATACATCCACACCTTTCGTCATCCCACGAACTTCCAGCCTGGCCCGAGCCAAGCGGCCATCTGTCTCCTTTGCTGAAGGCACCAAGTTCGGGCCCCAGAACTCTCAGGGCTTTGGGGAGCTGGCCAGCCCCTCGAGGAAGCCCAAGCGACTATCCCGGCCAGGCCAACCCCAGGCTGAGGGACAGGAGACTGAGGGGCCTCAGGGTCCCGAGGGGCCAGAAGCCCTGCAGCCTGATTTCCAAGAGCCTTCCAGTACCTCTGCCACTCAGGGGGATTTGTCTGGTGGCCATCGAAGGTTTCCTCTTGGGGGCAGGACTGTGGCCCAGAGGGTAGAAGCCATTGAAAGTGGCAGCAGGGAAAGCCCAGGCCCTGTGACTACCATCTACATGTTGGCAGGGACTCCCAGGGGAGCTGAGGGGCCGGTCCGGGCCGTCCTCCGACGCTTTGGCAGCTTCCAGAAGGGCCGGGTAGAGCCCAAGGCCAAGGGCAGCATTCCTAAACCTCCACGCCGGGCCCTGAGTCGGGATAAGGGCACCCTCATCCCTTCCGCTGCTCCCAGTCCTGACTCTCCCCAGTGCTTGGAGCTTTCTGAAACAGCAGCATTCAATGAAGCCAGCCAGGAAGAGGAGACAGGCAGGCTGGGGGATGATGGTGCCAAGAGCCTAGGGGACACAATGGGGGGAGCCAGAGGGGATGACCTCTCTGTGCTGGAGGAGGCTGGGCAGTTGGCTGAAAAGGAGGTCGAGAATGAACCACAGTATGAGAATGTCAAACCAGCCTCTGGCACCTTGAATTCCTGAGGTCTCCCAGGCATGGATGGGGGTGGGGAACCAGAGCAGGGAGGATGGAAAAGGGACCTTGACGATACAGGAGGCCTGGAGCATGTGGTCATGCTTCTTCTGAATAAAAGGCTGTGGGGGCCAAGCTATGGGGTCAGAGTCCTCTCTCTTCTTCTTGGAGTCAGCTCAACAATCCAGTCAGGAACCAGACAGGTTGTATTCCTCCAGGATTTCCCAGTGAAAAATAAAATAAAAAATGATTCCTTCCTTTCTTCCTTTGCTCATCCATCCAAATAGGCCTTATCAAGCATGCCCCCCCCACTGGCCCTGGGTGGAAGGCACTGGTCATGGTGATGGCCACTGTGGTGGGGTATAGTTAGATATAAAGAACACAGAAATGGAGATCTGGTCCAGGGAAGAAGACAGAGTAAGCAAGTCCACAAATAACAACAGTGAAAGATTGGTTGGAGAAAGAAGGTGCACTTCAGCTGACCTTTCAAGGGCAGGAGGGCCAGGATAATAGATTTAGAACTGGCCGAGGCCTTCAAGGTCATCTTAAAAGGCACCAAGGTTAAGCCACCTGCCCAAGGTCAACCAAGTCCGGGACAGGCATGGAATTTGGACCTGGAGTCCTCTGCTTCCTAATGAAGGTAGCTCCAGGGCTAACTTCTGTCCCCTCTGATCAGCCACAGGCAGAAGTGGGGGGAAGGGTACTGGGGCGGGCTGGAGCCCTAGCAAAGAAGCAAAGCTGGAACTAGGCTGGCAAGAAGGTTTTGAATGCCAGGCTGAGCAATTTGGACTCGTCAGTAAGCAATGAGCCTTTGAAGGTTTTCAGGTTTGCATGTATGCTGCCCCAGGTCCATCCCTTCCTTACCACTGGGGATTAAATAAGAATGATGGCTGGCATTTGATCTGGATTGGCAAAATGCTTTATGTACATGTTATTTCATCTGACCCCCTTAACAACCCTCTGAGGTAGGGGCAATTAGCACCCTCATTTTATAGATGAGGACAACGAGGCTGAGAGAGGAAGGAACTTTCCCAGAGTCCCGCAGCTAATAAGTGTTTGGGGAGCATCTGAATTCAGGCCTCCCTTATTCTAACACTGCAACACCTAAACCCGGGGTCTCTTGGGTTGAGCAGGCACAGAACTAGCCCTGGGGCTCCGTGGTGCTTCTCAGGAGCCCATGCTGCCTGCCCCCCATGTTTCGCCAGCTCAGCCCTGGGCTCCCACACCAGCCATGCTTCTGGGGAGGATGGGGCCAGCGGTGTGAGGCGCCCATCTATCCAGCAGAGGGAGCACGCTAGCCTCTGGATCAGAGGCAGAAGAAACCAGGAGATGGTTTAGGGTTCCCCAGGAGGGAGGGTCCCTAGCCAGGGCCCCCTGTGGAGGTGATGGGGGAGCAGGTCTCGGGGGGGCAGCAGCAGGACGCCCCCAGAATCCTTTCTTGGGACAGCTAGTGGATTGGATCTGAGCTGGGTGAAAGGTGGAGCTCCTCTGTCTCTCAGCTGAACTTAGAGTGCCCTGGAAGCCAGGCTCCTGTCCATCTGGCTCCTGGGGCTGAAGCTGCCCTCTCCAGCCCAGGCTGCCCTACACAAAGTCTGCTTCAAGCACCCTACTGACCTTGAGCGGGGCCCTAGAAGGGCAAGGACCTGGCCCTGGGGGGGAACGACGGGACAAGTCCTGGAAGGAGCCACACAGCCCTGGAGGAGACACACCCTTGGGGGACAGGGGAACCCAGAGACTGGGAAACAACACTCCAGAGAGAGGGAGGTGGACAGGGGGATACAGGGGTGTGGTGGGCGGAGGGGAGGGACACACACCAAATTCAGGCTACAGAGAAACCGACAAGAGGAGGAGCTGGGCCCTTTGAGTTTGGGATGGGATGGGAGGGGGGATATCAGACAAGGGGTACTATGGAGGTAGCCCACAGGATGGGGAATGGGGGGCATATTGGTAAAAGCCCAGAGAACTCAACACTGTTGAAGGATTGGGTGTGGGGGGTTCCAGGAAGAAAGACCAAATAGCAGGGCCAAAAGGACATAGCTGGGGAGGGAGGATCCAAAGGAAGGAGAACACAGCTGGGGAAATCATGAGGGAGGGAGACATGGAAGGGAGGGTGCTTGGAGAGATGGAGAGCATACAGCTGTGGGAGCAGGCAAGGTAGGGATGGGGAACACACAGGAGGACCTGGGGGGGGGTCAGGACAGTATAAAGGGGCCACAGAGAGGTGGACAGTGGGGAGGGCAATCTGGGGGACCTGGGGGGGGTGGCCAGGGCAGGATAAAGGGGCCATAGAGAGGTGGACAGGAAGGAGGGCACTTCTGGGGGGGGGGGGGCTTGTGGCATGATAGGATATGGTCAGAGAAGACAAGTGAGGACCACCCAGGGCACACATCTCCGGGTCAGGATGGTATAAAGGAACGGGACAGAGAAGACATACTAAGGCAAGACCCCGGGAGAGGACATATAACCTCCACGGGAATGGGTGTCATAAGCGAGCGGGGGAAGAGACACAGGTGGGGGAAGGTGAAGGGATCACGAAACTGAGGGGGAGGCTGGGGGGTATAACGGGTGGGGTCAGCAAAGAAAGCGTGCGGATCAAGGCTGTCATGGAGGAGTGGAAACAACTGGGGTGACTTGTGGGGGCAAAGAGATAAATGAGGGCGGGACACAAAACTGGGGCAACATCAGGGGTTCAGGACGGGTGGGGCGGGAAGGACAGCAGGGGAGGGGGCCATTTGGAGGCCAAGACTATAAAGGGGGGGGGCAGAGGGAAAACAGCTGGGGTACATCGGGGTTCAGGATGGTATAACGGGGTGGTTAGGCCAGGACAGCACAGGGAGGGGCGCGCATCTAGGGGTCAAGGCAGGAAAGGGGCCGCAGCTAGCGGCACATCTGGGGGTCACGGCTATAAAGAGGGGTGAGGAGTACATCTGGGGAGTTGGGGGGTGTAACTGGGCGGAGGGAGCCCCGCGGGGTGCGGTGGCCCCAGCATAGCCCCAGCCAGGGGGGAGGGGGAGCGTGCAAGCCGGGTGGGCCGGGGTGGGGCGGGGCGAGGAGCTCAGGGTCCCCTCAGCCCGCTCCCCCCTCCCCTCCCGATCCTCTCCCTCCTCCCTCCGCGAAGCTCTCTTGTTTGTCTCTCGGTCCGGCCGGAACCGGCTCGTGCTCGCTGCCGGGCGGGAGGCTGCTGATTGGTTGCTGCCTGTTTCCAGCGCCGTCTGGACCAATCAGTGCATGGCAGTGTTTTCCTCTCGGGGTCGGAATAAAAGGGCTGGAATAAAAGGGGAGCAGAAAAGACTCCGGGCGGGCCCGACACACTTCGGGTGGGAGCTGGGTGAGCGTCGCCGGGGGGCTGGGATTTCAACCCTAGGGCTCCGGGCAAGCCGGGGGAAAGAGAGAAGGAGGAGGCCTGTTTGTCTGGGAATGGAAGCCGGAGACAACGACGGGCAGAACGCAGGGCTTCGGAGGCCGGGCGGGAGTGATGAAGGAGATGGGGAAGGGACACGAGCCTGACGTCAGGGCACCGGGAGCACACCGGGCTCGAGGCCCAGGGACCTGATCCTGGGGGGAAGGGGGGGCGCAGAGAGGGCGGCTCGCGCCGCCGGTTCGAACCGGCTTCGCCCGTCCCATGCGGGGCTCGCGTGCCCGTAGCACCTAGCGACCCGGAGATCCGCCAATGGCGCCGCTGCTCCTCGGGCCGCCGAGCCAATGGGCGAACGGGGAGGCGGGCAGTCCCGCAGCTCCGGGTGCTGATTCTGTGGTTAAAGGAGCAGCCCCTCCAGAGCAGGGTCTGTGTGCGAGCTAGCGGGCGGGCGGGCGAGCTTGCTGCTTTGGGCTGGGACGGCGGCGGGCACAGGTGAGTCGGGGGCCCCCTCTCTCCCTGCAGCCCAGCGGTGTCCGGCTGCAGCCCTGCGTGCTCCCGGGCTCTGTCCATCCCTCGCAGGGCACTCGGACCCGGGGACTCCGGAATCTTTGTTCTCCTCCTTCCGTGCCTCAGTTTCCCCATGCATTACTCGGGGATGAAGGGTCGAGGAGCCCCCAGTCCGACTGGCACGGGGAGTGGGAGGCGATGTTGCAGCTGGCGGCGGCCTGAGCTCCCTGCCGGGCTTCCTGGCTTCTCTGGGGGCTGAGCCTGCCTCTTGCTCAACCCTCCTTCCTTCCCCCACCTGCAGCAGCCTCGGTGGAAGGGGTGACATAGTTTGCATTTTGCTGCAGAGGCTGGGGAAGGGGGAGGTGCGCCAGCCACCCACTGCTCCCTGCCATCAAAGCGCCCAGGTTGTGACGGGGACTTGTCTTTGCAGGCTGTGCTCCAGGCTCGCTCCGGGCTGTCCCCTCACCGCCCATCCCCCCCCCTCGCCTTGAGCCATGGCCCCCACTCTGGCCACTGCCCACCGGAGGCGATGGTGGATGGCCTGCACCGCCGTGGTGGAAAATCTCCTTTTCTCCGCTGTGCTCCTGGGCTGGGGGTCCCTACTCATCATGCTCAAGTCGGAGGGCTTCTATTCCTATCTGTGTACAAAGCCAGGTAAGCAGTGCCGGGCGGGGGAGGGGGTCTGAGGCCTCTGGCTACGCTATGAAATGGGGTGATATCATCAAGCCCGGCTAGGGCGGGCTTATCCTGCTCTTCCCACCACTCAGAGGCTTGCAGGGAAGTCTGTATTTCTGTAATCTCCGTATCCACCCCCACAGTGCCTGCTATAGGATCACTTAGACTTGTCTCCCTGCTTTGAAAAACCTACCTGTACATCCTCTCAATTGCTGCTGTAAAAGGTTTGGGATACAGGCATTACTACCCCATTGTACAGATGAGGAGAGTGAGACCCACAGAGGGCAGGCCACAAAGCAGTGGCAGTCTAAGCGATATGGGTGGGAGGCATCTGTGTACTAAGAAGGTGTAAGCCTTGCTGTCTCCATTTTATAGATGAGCAAATGAAGGCCCAGAGGTGTAGTGGAAAGAAGCTCAGATTTGGAATCTGGGGACCTGGGTTCCAGTCCTGACCTTCTGTCACTGCCTTTCTCAGAATCTGTTTCTTCCTCTTGCAAAGGAGGAGTTAGATCTGGAAGACCTCCCAGGGCCCATTGGCGCCAAGTCTGGGGTCATGCAGTCTCTCAAGCCTCTTCCAGCTCTAAATCTAAGAGACTTATGTGAGCAAGGCCCCCCAGCCAAGGATCGGGTCTGCTGACTCCAGAGTCTCGCTGTGCTCAGGCCATGGCTGCCCTTAGCACACAGAAGGTGCTCAGCTGGTCTCTGATGGTTGCTCAGAGAAGCCCAGAGTCTCTTCAGGCAAGAGAATCTTTTCAATTCAGTGACAAGCCTGTGGAGATGTTGAGAGGAAGTTGTGGTTCCTAGGCCTGGTTTGTTGACATTCGACTTGGTTAAACTCCAGCTCTATCTAAGCTGGGTGGAGATACAGAGTTCTGACCAGACCCTGCCCTCGAGAAGCTTCCAGTCTGGGAGCTGGACTTTGGCCCACTGGGAAAGGTCTTGAAATGGAAGTGCCCTAAGGGCATGGTGGGTTTGGAAAGTAGCAGACGCAGTCTAGTGGCTTTGTGATGTTCCAAGGCTATTTCCTGCTTAAAGAGGTCTTGTAATGCTGGGAGCTGCCGCTTTGTTTGTGGATTGTGATGGAGGAGGGGGATTAGATTGGGTCTCTAAGAGGCCTCCTGCTTTGATATTCTGAGGCCTCTTTTGCCAGGGACTCCCAGGTGGGCTGCTTACTTACCGAGGGGCCATCCTCACTGACTGTACCTTTGAGAAGCCCATTCACTTCTCTGACACTGTTTCTTTGTGAAATGATGTGAGGATCATGTTGGTAAGGACTCTAAAGGGTCTTATGTAAAATATTAACTGGGCAGCTCAGTGACACAGGGGATAGAGCACCAGACTTGGAGTCAGGAAGACCTGAATTCAAATCCAGCCTCAGATAATTATTAGCTGTGTGACCCTGGGCAAGTCATTTAACCCTGTTTATCTCAGTTTCCTCATCTGCAAAAATGAGCTGAAGAACAAAATGGTAAACCACTCCAGTATTTTTGACAAGAAAAACCCAGATGGGGTCAAGAAGAGTTAGACATGACAGAACAACGACAACATACTGACAAAATATTGGCTACTGTGTGATTATCAAAATTGGGGAAGAATATCCTGTAGGTAGAGACCGATTACCTGGAGTCTGCTAGGGCTGGCCAGATTTCAAGGGAGGAAAGTGACTGTTTAAGGAGATTTTGCAAAGGGAATCATTCTCAAGGTCGGAAAACACCAGAGTTCAAGCCTTGCTGGGTAACCTTGGGAAAGTCACTTAGTCCCTAGTGTTCTAAACAACCCTCTGAGACTAAATCCCAGTGAAAGTGCTGAGGGTTACCTTGACTAGAAGGAGTTCCCTCCTCCAGAAGGTCACCACCAACCACACCAATGGAACCTCCCCAAAACAGTGCCCTTTGACCCAGACCACTTGTTGGGGTTTGGACCTTCAAAAAGATGACTGTTGGACCTGTAAGGTCCCAATATCCATTTTTTGGTTCGGTATTTCATAATTTTGGCTAAATTCTTTGTTTTAGCTTGGGACCCCAAGGTCATAGACTTGACTGGACTTCAAAGGCCTACCCTCATTTTTTGGAGGTGGAAATGGGCCCAGAGAAAAAAAGGATTGGATGGAGATCACACAGCTAGTTGGTGGTAGGTAGGCCCAGGATTAGAACCCAGGTATTGATGCCTCTTGGTCTGTTCACTTGAAGCCAGGAGTCTTAGATACTGCTGATGGGCATAACTTCCTTATGGTCCTTCCAGAAACCAAGTCTCCTCACTTACCCTCAGTAATGATGTAAAGGATGGAAAATTTAGATAAGAGAAAATCCACCCCCCTCCCTCATCTCAGCCACACCCCAGCCAGTCTAAAACTGGCTATTTAGATGATAGCTGTGTCTTCCCAGGAAGCACTGCATTCTTCAGGGGTTTAGACCTGATTTCCTCTTAGCTTGCCTGAGGAGAAAACAAGGCAGGCAGGTTTGCTCTGGGGGTAACCAGCACCCAGTTCTCCCGTTGTCCACTAGGAGAGCTGGAGTCTCTGGTTTATTGAGGAAGCCAGGTTTAAGAGGCCCTGGTCAGGAAAGTGCCTGGGGGGCGGGGGGGGGGGGGGTGGATACCTGGAAAAGGGCAGAGAATATATCACTTGTAACCCTTGACCTTCAGCTGCTCAAAAAATATTTCCTAACAGCCTGAGGGCTCTTGGCTGGGCTTTGCCCTCATCAGCAGAAATCTTGGGTGATGGGAGAGGCAGACCTTGTTCTCTGGACAGGTGGTTTCTGCTAAGTCTGGAAGATGTTTCCAGATTAATGACTACTCTGAAAGGACCAAGTCAGTTGGCAAGTTCTTTCCCTTAACTTCTTTCTTTTCCCTTTCCTGAGCCCTCACACCTGGATTGGCTACCTTCTTTCTCATTTGGTTTGAGGCCTAGACTACCAAGTTTGGGTGGTAGTGGTGGTGTTTTTTTAAGCACCAAATGGCAATACTAACTATTTTGTCTAGTCCAGTCAACATGGCTGTGGTCAGGCCTGGTTGGTTTCCTACCCCACCCCCACTGAGACCACATGAGGCAGGCAGATTCTTTTTAGTGATACCCTAGAGCAGAGGTTCTTAGTCTTTGTATGTGTCCTGGACATCTTTGGTAATAGTCTGTGAAGCCTTGGACCCCTTCTCAGAATTGTGTTGGGTTTTTTTGGGGGGAGGTTAGGGGGAAAGGCAGGGCAATTGGGGTTAAGTGACTTGTCCAAGGTCACATAGCTAGTAAGTGTTAAATGTTGGAGGCCAGATTTGAACTCAGATCCTCATGACTGGTGCTTTATTCACTGCACCACCTAGCTACTCCCAAAATCATGTTTTTAAATGCATAGGATTATAAAGAAAACCAATTAATGTTGAAAAACAATCCTCAAGAATTTATCTTGGCTAAGAACCCAGCCAATTTGCCTCTGTGTCCATTTTAAAGTTTTCTTCTGTTTAATTGGGGACCCTTCTTCGTTGGGAATTCCTGTAGACTATGTTTCTTTAGGGCAGGGACTAGTACATTTATTTTGTCTCTGTGCCTAGCACGCAGTAGGTATAAGTAAATGCTGGTGGAGTTGAATTGGTTGAGTTGAATTGAACTAAAAGTATATTGTCATGCTGGACAGAATGACTGGTGATAGGCCTCTGAGGTCCCCAGGTATGAGCTGAGCTGCTTTCTCTACTTCAGAACATCTACACAAAGCTCCTTGGGAGCCCTTTGCTCCCATCTGAATTTTGGTTTTGCTGATTCTGGGCCCCCAACCTGTTGATGCAGCATCTTCTTCTGGAATTCCTGCTGAATGAGGGTGGTTTATCTGACTTGGTGTTCCTTATCAGCACTTCTGGGAGATTGCTCTGACCTGTTGCTTTCAGGACCAGAAGTCATGGCAGGCCTCTGACTAAGTTGGGGAGATTTATGGTTCAGATCTTTTGTTGAATAGGTTTAAAGTCTTCAAACTTGGCAGTGATAAAGAGGCAATTAGATGGAGAACTTTAGCTGCCTCTGGAGGATTGGTTCGAAAAGAAAGCTGTAATGTAGGAGCCAATTTACAAGGGGCAAAATGCAAATTGGTTAACTTTCTTTTGTTTTTCTTTGAAGACCAGTTTGGAGACAGTCAGCCTGAGCCTGTTAAGCCTTTTCTCCTTCTCTGAAAGATCTTCAGAGCCTGGCCAGGCATCGGTAGGGGCCAGAGCCAGGCTGAACTTTGGTTTTGTTTTGGGACATTCCACTTGGAAGGCCTCAATGCGGTGGCTACAAAGTAGGCTATAATGCAGGGTCAGAGCCCCAGCAATGGCAGGGATAGCAGAGGCCAGCTAGCCCTCCCTCCCCCAGTTATTCACAGCTAGTCAGTGTCAAGGGACCTTGGTGGGTCAGTAGAAAGGGTCAGAAGCCCTGGGTTTCAATTCTGGATTTGCTGCTTGCTTCATTAAGTGACTTTGGTTAAGTTGTAAAACCCCTCTGAGCCTCATTTGAGCTTCATCTGAAGCTCTCTGATTCTTTATCTGGAAAACAAGGGCTTCGAATCAGATCACATCTAGAGTTATGGAAGGCTTTGAGATTTCCAAAGGGCTCTGCTCATTTGATCCTCTAAGGGAGGGGGTGTTATTATTCCCATTTCACATATGTAGGTTTCAGAGGTCAAGTGATGTGTCTAGGATCACATAGCTAGTAAATGATGGAGGCAGGATTTGAACTGGGGTCTTGCTGACTCCAAGTTAAGAGCCTATCCCCTAGACCACCTAGCTTTTAAGGTTCCTTCTGCCTTTAAATCCATAGATTTAATGGATTTAGAATAGAAAATAGAATAAAAATAGAATAGAAAAATCTACCCCTTCTTCCTGGGGTTTGAGAGGGAAAAGGCAGAATCGGAGGATCCAAGAGGCCAGCATGTATCTGTGATGTCATGGCTCCATCAGACACCAGACTCCCTGGTGGCTTCAACTCCCTTTGCTCTAACGTGGCCTTGGCAGAACACCACCGTGGGACCTTGGCCAGGGAGAATGGTGTTTCCACACGGATTTGTCCTTTTCCCTACACTGGATCCTAGGCTGCCCTCTTGTGCTCTAGGGCCCAGTCTTCTGGTATGCAGTTTGAGGAGGCCCATGGTTCAGATGGGCTGTTCTCCAGGGCACAAGGCATAGCCTGGGTTGTGGTTGTAGTTGCAGTAGAGACAGAGTTGTATAAAACTTGATACATGCCTCTAAGAGCTTATTATTGTCTAGTGGAGGAGATGAGATATGTACAGAGTCACACTTGAACATTTACAAAGCATTTTCATCCTCAAAATTCTGTCAGATATCTCATTGTTTGATTTCATTGTTAGAGGGAACTCTTAGGAGAGAAAATTCCCTTTGCCAGTCACTGCAGACTGGCACCTTCTCTGACATCTATGGTCTTAGAGTTGCCCAAGGGCACTTAGGATGAGAATTGACTTGCCCAGAGTCACAGAGTCCAGGTGGGCCAGGGTTGGGGAACCCAGCTTTTCCTGACCTCAAGGACAGCTCTTGACCCAATGTGCCTCCTTCCATTGGAATGACAGGTTGTGGGTCAGAACCCTGACTGCCACTTACCACCATTGTGACCTTGGGGGGAGGGGGGCTTCCGTTTCCTCTGGTGTAAAGTGAGGGTGTTGGTGGCTAAGTAAATGCTGACTTATGAGTGTCAGGGAATATTATTGTCCCAGAAGATGCTGAAAGCTGGACAGTCCTCAAACTGGGCAGACCTCTAGGGACAGAGGCAGAAGCAGAACAATGTATACAATAATAGCAGCCTCATAGAGAAAAGAAACTTAGAAAGACCTAAGGACTCCAAGCAATACTGGGAGCACCTGTGGTAGCCAGAGGCCTGGGGAGAAGGGGGGGGGCAGGCCCAGACAGCACAGTGAGACCCCGGCTGGGGCTGGGCACAGGCTGGGGCCAGGTACAGGCTGGGCCCATGGTGGAATAGGTTTCCACTGACTGGCAGAGTTGTTAGGAGTGGATTTTTTTTCTTTTTTATTGTTTGATTGGGATGGGGGGGTATATGTGTGTTGGGGGGGAAGGGGATTGGGATGGAGACTTGTTCATTGGAAAAAGAAATAAATAAAATGAGGCTTCTTCCAGTTCTGAATCTGAATACTCCTTCTCCATCATATTCTTGGTGGGGATTGGGAGGCAGAAGTCAGGCCTGTGATTTTGTTGGCCTGGGAAACTCCTAGAGGAAGTGCCATCTCCCAAAGCAGGGCTTCCCCTACTCTGCAGTCTAGAGCCCTAGGGAGTGACTGCCTGGGAGGCTGAGAAAGTGAGCACCTTGCCTAGAGACACAGAGGCAGACTGGTTCTGAAGGAAGACTAGAACCCAGGGCCGCCTGGCTCCAAGGCCAGCTTTCTCTCTGCTGCACTAAGCGGCCTCCCAGGCAGAGAGCATGGCATTTTGTGGTGTTCATTTATAGAGGAGGAAACCAAAGGCCCTGAAAGGTTCCCAAAACCACAGAGCTGGGGCTCAAACCCACATCCTCTGAGGCCTTAGGATGTTCTTGGGGGAGAAAGAGAGAACAAAGAAGACAAAGAAAGAGAAGGACTAAGAAAAACAGAGAAAGAATAGGAGAGGAGAGAGAGGGAAGAGAAGGAAAGGGAAGGTGAGAGAGGGAGGGAGAAGAGAGACAGAGAGAGGGAGGGAGAAAAAGACAGCAGAGAGAGGAGGAGGAGGAATGGAGAGAGGAGAAGAGAGAGGTCTTGTCTGTCTGTAAAGCAGGGAGAGAAGGCTAAGACCTCAGATCCCAAGGTTGCCTAGGACACGACAGGCAGGGACATGCAACAGAAAACTTGTTTCTGTATTCTCGTAAACGCGTATCTTTTTGATGCCGGGATGTTCCCGCTGCCCAGCCACCTAGGTATTTCGTTTTTGGTAAGTGGAGTCTCCTGCACACCAGCACACAGTGTGCGTTCCACAGTGATGCCTCCACAGCAGGGGTGAGTGGCTGAGGCTTTGGAAGAGATACAGTGGGGGAGCTTGTCTGAGCTCGGCTGGGGCACCCTAGTGACTTGTGTATGCTGGCGATGGCCGGTCACAGGGGCTGCCCAGGGGATGCTGGGAGCTCTGAGGCCCTCTCCCCTTCTCCCTTTGCCTTCGGTTGGAATCTCCAGACTTTACAGTGTGATGTTTTGGGGCACTCCTCTTTTATGGTCCCCTCCCATCCTCCTAGGCCAGAGGTTCGGGACCCTTTCACTTTTGCTGTGGTTTACATGACCACGTGTCACGCATTTTATCTTTTTATTTTATGGGTGTGGGGAGTGGGGGGGAGGGATCCACCAGGAGTAGCTGCCAGGGTGGCTGAGTAGGCTTATTTGGTGAATTCATTAGAGCAAGAACTCTGGGTGAGGAAACTCCTTGGGCCAGTGCAGATTGGCCACTCGGGTACCCGTGGCCCCTTGGTCATCCAGTGGAACCTTTGGACCCTTCTCAGAATAATGTTTTTTGATACATAAAATAAAGTACCTAAGATTACAAAGAAAGCAGTTATGTTGAAATGCAGAGATTGACAGAGCAGCAAACAAAAAGAAGTTCCCAGACCCTCGGTTAAGAGCCTGGGGTACAATTCGGGGAAGTGACTTGCCCAGGGTCACCCAGGCAGAGGCTAAGGCCAACTTTGCCTTCCTTCCCCTGCCTCTCTCTCCTCCAAAGCGGTCACTGTTGGCCTGGATCTCAGAGAGCCAGGCCTCTTCTCTTATCCTGCTCTTGCTTCTCCCCAGAACCCTAAACGGGGGAAACTGAGTCCTGGCTGGCTCAGCTTCTGTGTGGCTGCCCTGGACCAAGGGCTGGGTTCCCCATCCCTGGGATGGAACCAGCTGCATAATGATGTGGGCATGTTGCCCAGAGTGAGATCTGCCACTCTTCTGGGCAAGTGACATCTCCTTATTACCCAGAATCCCCTTGGTAGTTCTGTCTTTCCCTCTTACCCCCTCTGTCAACAGCCCCCCTTCCCCCATCAGCTGGCTTCTTCTTGTTTTCCATGTCCCAGAAAGATTTTGTCTGGTTAGTGTTGGTTTCCAGGGACCTTGTGGATGGCCTTGTGACATCCCCCTTCATGTTGAGCAGCATCAAGGAATCATTCTTGCCCCCAAACAGTGGGGATATTTACAGCCACTTGCCCATCCCTGTTCTGGGTACTTCTTAGACAAGACAAGAAGGGAAGCTGTATTTACACACAGCTATGTGAGAGTGCTGAGACCCTGTCTGGATATGAGACCACCCTTTATTTCTTTGGTCTGTCTTCTGTCCGGTTTGTTCAGTGTCTGAGACTAACCTCTCCCCCACATCTCCTTTGGTGAACTGAAATGTTTCCTGTTGCCGGATAGGATGGACCGAGGATTTCAGAGAGTGGCAGGAGAGTGTGGGGTGGGATCATCCAGGTTGAGCCCAGTCAGCAATATATTCTCAGAGCCTGGCATCCCATGGGGGTGGGGGTGGGGAAAGAGCTGTGTGGAAGCCAGGCGCAGGGCCTGGAGCACTAATCAAAGGGCCTCCTTTGTTCCAAGACTTCCCAAGTAATCCTAGAGGCCCTGACTGTTTTGTCATTGGTTTCTCATTCGGTGGGATTCAGAAGGCCCAGTGATGTGGTGGGTAGAGTGGCTGCCTTGGGAGCTTAGAGGCAAACCTCCTCCCCATTTTACATCAGAATGGAGGTACCCAGAGCTTAAGGATCATTTCATTTTTTGTACTCTGATCTCCAATGTCTAGTGCATAGTAGGCCCTTAATGAACACTTGATAGGTGAGCCTGACTCGCCTGTGGTCCCACAGTTGATGAGTGTGTGAGGGGGGATTTTCACCATAGGCTGTGTCCAGCTCTCTCTTTACTATGCCTCACTGCCTGGGTTAGTATCACTCCTTAAAACACTGCTTAGCTCTGTGACCCTGGGCAAGTCACTTAAACCCTAAGCCTCAGTGTCTCTCATCTGTAAAAGAATAACCACTTGTGCCCAGGGTTGGGTGAATTCAGGCAGTGTGATGTCTGTCCTGGCTTTGCACCCCTTGGAGCCTCTCTAAATGGGAGCGGGGCTTCCCCAGGGGAGCCCAGGCGGCATTGCTCCTTCCCTAGCTGTTGACGGCTGTTGCATCTGGCACGGACATGCTTTCTTTGACTCTGCTATGGTGAAGTTCATTTGAACAGAGCATTGCATTGTTTCCTCCTCCCTCAGCTGGGGCCGAGGGTAAACAGCCCTGTTTCTGCTTTTCTCTCGCCCTGGTTCTACCAGTCCTCTTTCTGTTTCCCCTTTCCTGGAATGGGACAGCCAGTGGAGCCACAAGGAGAGGATGTGCTGGCTGAGTGACCTGGCTGGGTGACCCAGCCAGGCTCTGCTGACTGTGAGAAGGCAGAGGGACTTTCTCAGGGGAGGCACATCCTGTGGCCTTATCTCTGGTTTTCTGGTAGCCCCTGGTGGGATGGCCCAGTGGGCGGAGCACTGTTGCAGCATTCTTCTTCATGATGATCTTTACCTTGTTTGCTGCCAACAGAAGGTATGGATTTCTAGGCATGTGATAGCACTCCCTGCTTCCTTTGTGCTTAATCGCAGCAGGTGAAGTGCTTCCAGCCTCCCCCACCTCCAGATGGGTTGCAGGTGAATTGACTTGCCCAGGTCACACAGCTTCAAACGTCAGTGGGAAGATTTGGATCCAGGGTCTCTGACTCTGGGCCTAGTGCTTTTCTCACCCTGCCATGATCCCTCTGAATAGTGTCCTAACAGTTAGTGAAATGAGCTGCCTTGGGAGTGAAGTGCTTTCTGCCTCCCTGGAGGCCTAAAAGGGACCCTCCCATTTATCTAGTGATGGCCCCCTCCAGCATATCCTGCAGGTGGTCCTGGAATCTGAGGCAGCTGCTTGGCACGGTGGTTATTAGAGTGCTGGGCCTCGAGTTCCAGTGCTACCTCAGACACCTGTTGGCTGTGTGACCCTGGGCAAATCACCAGACCTCTGTCTGGGCCTTGCTTTCTTCATGTATAAAAGGTATTGGCCTCAGAGACCTCTGAGATCCCCTCCAGCTCTAAAGCCCATGCCCCTTTGTCTGAAGACTTCTACTGACAGAATCTGCCCACCAATTCCCAGCCTTCTGTTTGATAGTGAGTCATTAGGAGGCATCACCATGCAGTGGGAAGGGCACTGAGTCTGAGTGAGAGGAGCAGGGTTCACAGTGCCACTGACACTTGCCATCTCTGGGACTCTGAGCAGTCACTGCCCCTCCCTCGACTCCGTTTCTACATCTGTCATATGAGAGAATTGGACTCGGTAGGCCCCTGAGGTCCTTTCCACTTTGAATTCATGATGGAGGATTGGGCCAGCAGGGACTATAGAAGCCCCTTAGAAAACTGTTCATGGGGACATTGAGTGACATGTCCAAGGTGACAGGCAGTGAGCTGTTGGGAATGGAAATCTGTCTATATCATTCTTGGAGACCAAGTAGAGCAAACGAGTTTCCTCTTGGAGCGCTAGCAACTTAGTCACTTGAACACTGTCACATCCCCTCCTAAATCTGTTCCAGGCCAGACTCCTTCAGTTCTTTCAAGAGGTCCTCATACTGAAGATGGGTGAGGAGCCCTTCCCCAGCTGTAGGCCCACTGCTGTGCCTGAGAAAGGGAAGGGGCAGCCCACCTGGTACCACCTCTCCCTCCATTCAGTGATTGGCACCTCTGGTTCTCTCTCCTTCCCCTCATCACCCCCCACCTGGTTGGAGCAGCAGAGTCTGTGCTGAAAAATGCCAGTGTCCTAGGATGCTGCCTGGAGTGCTCTGGCACCCAACAAGCCAGCCCCTGTCCAACCAGGAAGAAAAAGTGGGCTCCTCTGCTTTCTTTGCCCATCTGTTCTCGTGGTCCTGCCACTCTGGATGGGGGGTGGGGAGAGAGGGAGAAGAGAGAGAGAAAAAGAAGAGGGAGGGAGAGAGGGATATAGAGAGGGAGAGAGGGATAGAGGGAAGGGGAGAGAGGGAAAGAAAGAGGGACGGGGGGACAGAGAGAAGGGGGGGGGAGAGAGAGGAAAGGGAAGGAGGGAGAAAGGGGGGAGCGAAGGATGGGGAGGGAAGGATGAAGAAAAAGGGGGAGAGGGAGGGAGGAAGGGGAAAGAGAGAGAAAGAACCCAAACTATAGCTTGTGTTAACTGGGAGGGACCTTTAGGACATTCTAAACTTGAGCAGGAAGGAGCCTTCCAGGCTATCTAAGGAAAGGAGGCCTTCCAGAGGTTGGGGGATCTGTCTAAGGTTAAGGGGAGTGAATGACTAGAGGCAGCATTTGGCTGTCAACAGAAATTAGTCCGCCCCCTCCTCCCTCCTCCCCCTTTCCCCTGCTTAGTAAATAAATGATAACTATCTCTCTTGTTTTTACATCACCTGCTTATCCTAAGATCTTCCCTTCTTCCAGCCCAGAGCTATCCCTTGTAACCAGGAATGAGAGAGAAGGCTCTGGAGGGGCCCAGAAAGCTCTGTTCAAGTGTTTAAGGAGAGCTGGGGGGTAGGGAGTGGTCTGCTGTCATCTGCTTGCTCTCCCTGGACACTGTTAGGAGAGCAGTGGGTGGGATTGGCAGGTAGGCCAATAGCTGCTAGGTACACGGAAAATGTTCCTAAGCCTCTCTGGCGCAGGAGCTGGAAGGACCCTCAGAGGCCTCTAGTGCTCCAGGAAGGGGAAGAGACTGATCCAAGGCCATGCTGTTCTTCCTAGGCCTCTGCTCCTAGCCCAGCTCACCTGGCAGGTCCACCCTGTACAGCCACCTTGTTAGCCCTGGGACTAAAAGGAGGGCTTGCCTCCTTCCTGTCGGTGCTGGCATGGCTGTCCTGGGGCACAGGAAGAGATCTGGCTTTTAAAAAAATTTCTGTCATAATAGATTAGAGCAGGAGTTCTTATCCTGGAGTCTGTGGAGAGGTTTCAGGGGGTTCCTGAATTGTTTTCATTTTTTGATTTTGTTTAAGAACATATGTAAAGGGATCCTGAGACCAAAAGTTTGAGAGCCTCTGTCCAGAGGATAGTCAGCCAAGGCCGAGTGTGAAACGGCCTGCCAGGCCTAGATTGGATGTGACCATTCAGAGAACGGTGGGGATCTGGAAGCTTGGTCACCAGTTGGGACAAGGAGAACCAGAGAAAGGAAGAAGACTTAGATTTCTTTGCGTTAGCCTTGATGCTAGCTCCATCTCAGCTCTGGATATTCTGTCTGTTGCAAACCCTTCTTGGCTCTTCCCTCAAACAACATACCCTATTTTCTTTCTTCTCTGACTGATGCCTGGGCTGGGCTGCTTCTCTCCTACCTGCTTAATTATTTATCTTCATTAATTAGCATCTACACACTCCAGGCCCAGATATTGTGGGACCTGTCCCTAGGCTGGTGTCTTGACTTGTGCCTGCTGTCTCTGAGGTCTAAGCCGGCATGGGCACCACACCTATAGAGTTTAATTAACCAGAGATTGGCACAGCCTGGACTTCCCTCCTCCTTCCCTGCTGGCAGCTTCTGTTCAGGCATTTCTCAGCAGGGATCTTTTGAGGTTCTAGTTTTTGAAGGCTTTGTCCCCACCTGGATACAGTAGAAGGAGGCAGCTCCTCTCCTCTCCTCCCCTTTCCTCACACATTCAGAGAGGAGAACAGAAGGAAGACTGAGATGCTCAGATGAGAAGGAGATCTGGGGACACTCCAGGTTGACTGTATAGACTTAAGTACCATGAGATGTACAGCTTCCTGCAGTCCTTTTACTGTAATGCTGGGCCTATGGAAAGGCCTGTTTCATTTGCTGTTTAAGTCATTCATAAGGGCAGTTAGTCAGAGGGCCTGGCCTGGTATGGCAGGATTAGTCAGCTTTACCTTAGTTCTCTCGTGCCTCCTTCTGTTTCTGGGCCTTGGTGCCTGATATCTTGGGAGGTGACAGTCCAGGGCTATCATTGCATCACTAGTGTGACCAGTACCTTCAGCTCCATAGGACCCTGACCTGTGACCAGGTGTGTCCATACAGGAACAAATCAGGCAACTGAGACAAATTGTAAGCAAAGGACCTGAGTTGGGAACTTCCTTACCCCTCTTTAAAAAGGTGTGTGGGGGGACCGAGTTGCAAATGGAAATTCTGACACAAAGCACAAGATGCTCGACTCAGTTATGTCAGTTATGATGGGAAAGGAGTGAAGAAAGCCATGGCAGAGCTGAAAAAATCACCGGGAGTTCGGCTGCCAAGTGCGCCCCAGTTCTGAGATTCAGCCAGACATAAACACTCTCCCTTGTAAGAACGAGGGCCCCCCTTTATTTCCCCCTGCTTCTCCCCTTCTACCCTCCCTTCTACTCCCTGTCCCATCCCTCCCTCCCCCAAGGCAGCAGAGCTTTCTGCATTTACTGAGTGGGTTGGAGCAGTAATGGCCAGAATTCCCCAAACTCCACCCAAGGCCTGACCCTTGAGCAGTTGATCCATACATTATTTTGGGGTGGGTCACTGACCTTGGTATGTGACCCATCCTGCACTGGGAGTTGTAGGCAGTGAGATAAGGCCCTTTTGACTTAGGTATTTGTTCAGGATTGATCTTGCTTCTTTGACCTCAGTTGGTCTATACTGATCCTGGCTGGGCTGAGCTGAGCTGACCTGCTTTCTCCCATTGGTGTTATGCCTGGGAGAGGTGGGGGGGTGGGGGATCCCATCTGGTGCTTGGGGTCCAAGGACTCTGGCAAAGCTGAGATTGGGAAACCTGTTAGGTTGGGTTACTGTATGTGCTCAGGGTAGTTCCAGGGGTTCTGGGCCAAACCTCTGCCCTGCACTCAAAGGTGAATTTCACCTTTGAGAGGGCAAGGTGCCAACAATGACAGCTTGGGAGTGTTGGGATTGTGGGGTGCCCTGAAGCATTAAATGAAGGCTCAGGAGGCCCCCCCCAGAATTTCAGGGGCCTCATGTAGGCAAGGAGAGTAAGGGAATAAGTGAAGAGAGTGTTTATTGGATCCTTCCTGTGTGCAATGCCCAGAGCTAAGCGGTGGGGATGTGAGGAGAATAGGAAGCCAGTCTCTGCTCTCAGGAAAGCTCTCATCCCAACATCCATAGAAGGCGTTGTGTCGGATGGAAGAGTCCCCTAGTCAAAGCAGAGGGCAGTGCCCCTTCTTGAACATCAGGTCCTAGATAATCATGGCGGTTCGTAATGTTGAACCGTCTGACAGTACCAAGGACTTTGGGGGCACAAAGCTTCCTTTCTGGTCTTTGTTTCTGTGGCTGCAGCATCTGCAGGGACAGGGGCCAGGCTGCCTCTCAGGATGGTGGTTCCCAGCTGTGCTGGAAGCATGGGTTCAAGGTCCTGGGCCATCCCCATCAGGGTACAGGGGGAGGGAGGTCACCAACATGCTGCCCTCTGTGTCAGCCTCAGGGTACCTGGGGGTTCCAGCAAGGCTGGCCCAGCCTGTCTGCCCTGTGGATGACAGTTGGTGGGTGTGGCTGGCCCCTTCTCCATAGGATTTGCTTCCCCAATGCCTTGGTACCCTTTCAGCAAGGAATAAGTATCCCACTAAGCCCTTCACCATCACTGTCATAGAGTTTAGCGCTTTGCTCCTCTCCATTTTGCAGAGAACGTCACCAATAGTTCCGGCCAGGCAGAGGATGTGGAGCAGGAAGAGGTGAGCTGGATGAATGGTTGGCTCAGCTGTAAAGCCCAGGATGAGATGCTGAACTTGGCTTTTACGGTGGGCTCCTTCCTGCTCAGTGCCATCACTCTGCCCCTGGGCATCGTCATGGACAAATACGGCCCTCGAAAGCTGCGTTTGCTTGGCAGGTTAGTGTTGACCTCCTAGTGAGGCCACCCAGCAGTCCCAAGCCAGAAGTAGCTACAGGCCCACCCTCCTTGCCCTGGACTTCAGGGTTCAGCTTGGTGAAACTTACTGGGAAAACCTGGAGTGGGCACTAGGCTGTCCCTGGTGGTATTTCTGAGTGGGAATAAGCTGTGCCCTGCCCTCTGGGTTTTCCCAGTCGGTCAATAAGCAGGTACTTCATTGAGCCCTGGTGATATGTGTCCAGCTGTGGGCCAGGAGATTTAGCAGGAGGCTTGAGGTGACAGAGAAGAAGGTGGATGCTATACCTGCCCTCAGGGGACAGGGAGTTTGCCCTGGGGCCAAGGTCAGAGGACCAGGGCTCAAACAGAACATGTTCCTTCACTCCCTGGGCCTCAGTTTCCTCATCTGTAAAACAAGGAAAGGGGGGAGAGGGCTGGACCGCATGGCCTTTGGGCTCCTTGCTAGTTCTCCATCGATGATCTCCCAGATCTAGCAGGTTTCCATTTGGGGTTTCATGGCCAGGTTCATCAGTTTCTACCTAAATGAGGTGCCTTCTTGAGTATTTCCTTTGTAAGTTTTTGTTGTAAAGGACAGTGGGGGCTGTGTAGCTAATGAAATTGAGAAGGGATAAAGCAGGTGTGGGGAACCTGGTTAAAGGGCTGCACTTGAGGACCTAGAGGGCCTCATGTGGTCTCAAGGCCACAGGTTCCCTATCCCTGGAGCATCTCTTGAGTAGTATCTGAAATGTAAATAATGCTATTAGTATGGGGTTAAAATGTAAAAAAAAAAACCCAATAGTTTCATATAAAGCCCTCCTTTTTGTGCTTTGTATATTGAGAGGTTTGTGTTTGCCAATAAAGTTTATGATAAAAGAAAATTTAACACATTTAATGCTTGAAAGCTTATATACACTTTTTACATATATTAGCTCATTAACCACTATAATACTATAATAACTCAAATTTATCCAGGGTGTCCCCAAAGTCAAAAGCTTAAAATTTCACCAAGAGTTTGGGGACATGCTGTGTCTGTAATACTTTAGAGTTTAAAAAGTACCTCCCTCGTGACAGTTCTGTGAGGGGTAAGAAGCTGCATTTTACAGATAAGAAAATGGAAGATCAGAGAAAGGAAGGGACTTGCTCAGGGTCACTCAGCTAGTGGGAATCAGAGGCACACTTCAGAATCCGTTCTCTTCCAGGTTGGGCACAGGCAGTCTTTCTGTTCCACTATGACATCACCTCTAGATTAGAGGAAGTTATGTGGTTTCGATTTTCCAAGCCAGCAAGGGGCCTCCATCTCCCTAGTGCCTCTGATTCTGGTGTAACATTTAGTGGCCAGTGGTAGGAAACCCAAGAGTTCTGATCTTTCCCATTTCCTCCATTCACTGCCTCCTCCCACCCCTATCCCTCAGGCCTAGAAGGGTCTTGGTGACAATGGCTGATGGCTCCCATTTCTTTCAGTGCCTGCTTTTCTGTTTCTTGTTTGATGATCGCCTATGGAGCCAGTAACCCAGACTGTGAGTATTTGGGGCAAGAGAGAGAACTCGGGCATATCCCCTGGCACACTGCCACCATACGAAGATGGGCACTGAGACCCTGGAGGGACTTGGGGGTCAAGAGACAGAGACAGTAGGAATTTCCCCTGTTGATTATTTCATGTAGCCAGCTAGGCAGGAAAACAGGCCACCAACCCAGGAAAACCACAGGGAAGGTAGCAGGATGTGTGGAACCTAGCCTTAATGGCATCGCTCAACCAGTCCTGACCCCAGCCCCCGCCCCCAGGATGCCAAGTGGAGAATGGTACACATCCAGCTGCAGCAGGGATTGTTCTTGTAGCAAGCTCCAGGTCAGTCCTCCAGAAAGCATCCAGAGGCACCCAGAGATCACTGGTGTTCTCTCCTCTCCAACTCCTCCTTGGGGGAGCTGATGCCTTTTAAAATCCTAAGCACCTCCTTTGTGCCAAGCTCTGTGCTGGGGAGACAAGGACATAATGAAACAACCCCTGCTCTCAGGGAGCATATGTTCTCTATGGGGAGAGATTCAATCAACAGGCATTTATTAAGCACTTACTGTCCCAAGTGCAGAGATGTAAAGCCAGTGCCTGCACTCAAGGAGCTTCTGTTCTAACCAGGGGAGACCACATACCACCTGTATGTATGTAGGCACCTCTCTTCTGCAGGAGAGTGCAGTTCCAGTGGGCTGGCCACATTGTTCGAATGCCAAACATACACTTGCCTAAAATGCTATTTTATGGAGAATTCACACAAGGCAAATGCTCACCTGGTGGTCAGAAGAAGAAAAACAAGGACACTTTCAAGGTCTCTCTTAAGGACTTTGGAATTGATTGTGTGACATGGGAGACACTGGCACAGGACCTCCCACATCAGAGAAGGTGCTGCACTCTAGGAGTAAAGCAGAATTGAGATAACTCAAAGGGAACACGGGATACACAGATTTAGAGAATCCACCCCAAATGTTCACACAGACTATTTGTGCCCGAGCTCACAGAGGTCTGATGGAACACAGTCAGACGCACTGTAGTGATGTTGTTGTGGTCCTCTTTAAGAGTGAAGGACAACAAACAAACACAATACAGGGTAGCTTGAGGGGCTGAGGAAAGCCCTTGTATTCTTAGACATGATGTTTGACTGGAGGCTTGGGATTCTAAAGGTCTGAGGGAGGCGGGGTAGATTCTGAACTTCTCCAGCCTTTGGCTTAGAGTTTGGGGGCACATATATTTCTGTTCAAGTTGAGTGGATGCAGCTTTCACTTCTGAGACGCAGCTAAGGGGAGAAAGAGAGACGAAGCTGTGCTCTGAGGAGAAATACTCTGTTCCCCTTTCCCAGCCTCCTTTCAATCAGATTGATTGCTGGGATGTCAGAGAAGGGATGGAGAAAGGAGGGCAGGCTAGGCTTCCTCCCTCCCCACTGGGTGGGCCCTGATCTAGGCTTTTTTCCCCTCCTATAAATGTTCTTATTTTCCTCCACAGCCCTTTCTGTGCTCATCTTCATCTCCCTGGCTCTGAATGGCTTTGGCGGGATGTGTATGACTTTTACATCACTGACGGTAAGATTGCTTTTGTTTGTGCCTCATCTTCACATCAGCTGGGTCTGCCATTGGCCTGCAGCCTGCCCACCTCTGCCAGGAAAGGAGGAAGACATATTTTCTCATCAGTCTGGGCCTGAACTGGGTCATTAAGGTTACCTAGTAGGAATTTGTTGTTACATTGTTGCAGTCATCATGCAAATTACTTCCTGCTTCTTTTTGCTTCACTCTGCATCAGTTCCCATAAATCTTCCCAAGCTTCTCTGTGCTCATCATAATCACGGTTTTTATAGCTTAGAAATATCCTGTTACATTTTTCTACCACAGTTTGTTTAACCATTCAGTCATCAATGGGCGCCTGCTTTGTTTCCAGTTGTTGTGTATGACAAAAAGCATTGCTCTTGGTGTCTATGTCTCTGTACTTTTTGAAAAATATTTTCCCCTACTCTGCTCTCAGTGATCTTGCTGACAGGAGGGTGTGTCATGGTTAGACACTGGACTGTCTCTGGACTAACGGTTGGAAAGATGTGGGTTTGAGGCCTGCCTTAGACACTTACTGTGTGACCTTGGCAAATCACTCACCCTCTGGAGACCTCATTTCCTCATCTGTAAAATGGGGGTTGGATTTCCAGCCCTATTTCTGTCTATGACTCATAAAGCAAGCTAGCAGGAAGTTGGCACAGGGGGCATCTCTCCTGCTCAGTCCCAGTACAAACCCAAGGGACGAGTTTGTATCTGAAGAGAGGATGAAGTCTCTGGTCCGCTGGATACAGGGAGGTAGAGTGGAAAGAATGGTGGCTTTGGAGCCAAAGAACCCAGGTTGGAATCTTGGCTCTGCCACTTACTGTGTGCTGACTGTGTGATGGTGGACAAATCACTCCCCTTCTCTGGGCTTCAGTCTCCTCTTCTGTAACATGAGGGGATTGGATTAGATGCCCTCTGGAGACCCTGCCAGCTTGAAGCCAAGCTCCTGCCACTTAGACCCAGGGAACTGGCTTGTCCTTGGCTCAGGTTTTTGTTAGAAATTATCTTCAGCCGTTTGTCCATATAGCATCAGGACAGAAAATCTTTTTGCTGCTCCTTTTTCTTCCTTATCTGTCTCTGACAACCATCACCAGGATATTCAGGAGACCTGACTAGCAGCACAGCCTAAAAAAAGACCTTGGCTGGAACCTCCCCACACTCTACCCTTGCCTTGCCTCTGGTTATGAAACTAAGAAGGAAAACTTAGGTAAGAGAGGACCTGTTTTCTTTCCAAGTTGGCACCACCTACTCTGGGGCAGTGAGGGTGGAGAGCAGCTTTCCGGATGCCAAGCCTGTCCTTAATTCTTCACAGGAACACCAGGTTATGGTGAAAGTAAATTTCTGTTCCTGGAAGAGGCAGGTTTGAAAAATGAAGCTTGAGAGAAAATATATTAAGAAAGAGGAAAAGGGAAAGCAGGTCCATACAGTAGGGAGGCCAGAAAAAACTTTCTTGTTTGATAGTTTAGGCAATTTTAGGATTCCAAAAGTGATGGGGATAATGAGATTATTTAGAAAGAGAACTAAAGGTTCTCCTTATTCTTAAAGTATGTGTCAATATCTTGCATTTTTATATCACCTTCATTTCTGAACATGTCCTCCTCTTCTCCCTTACCCACAAAGAACAAAAGAAAAAAAAAGGTGGGCAGGCAGTTGAGCAAAACAAACACATCAGCTCAGTGGGTGTATTCAGTGTTCCATAGCCATAGACCCCCACCTCTGCAAAGAAGGGGAAGGAACTGCATTTTGTCATTAGAGATTCTCTTTGGAATTCTCTTTGGGATAGGACTTTACTCTCCTGGAAGGGGCATATCCTGGGGCAGTTGGACAGCTGTACTCTTGCCCATACAGGGGGCAGAAGCCAGTGGGAGCCTATGAAATAATTGAGAGAAGGGGGCCAGGGGGAAGAAGGAAATAAAGAGTTGACTTAAACCAGGGGTGGGGAACCTGTGGCCTCAAGGCCACCTATGCCCCTCTAGGTCCTCAAGTGCAGCCCTTTGACTGAATCAGTTCAGTTAAAGGGCTGCACTTGAGGACCTAGAGGGGCACAGGTTCCTCACCCCTGGGCCTCAAACCTATTTAAATAGGAACATAACCCTTTGGTCCTTACTACACTGGACTAGTTCACTTGCTTTGGTAGAAAGACAAGAACCAAATCTCAGAGCCGGCTCAAAGCTGTGTGTACACATGTGTTCATCTACCTCCTAACACCTTTAGGTGATAATAGAGAACCTAGTGTAAAAGGAATCCAGTCCCTTTGGCCCTGCTGGCACTTGTCCCTCCCTGGGCCTCCCCTCTTCCCTTCTTCACAGTCACAGGTTTCTGGGCCCCCACTGACAGGGAACCATTGCTTAGCTGCCCTAGGTCATGACCCCCCTCAGAGACTAAAGGGAACCCCTTGGGCCCTCAAAAGACTCAAAGTGCTTATCCTCTCATTAAATGCTTAGGCGGGTATTAGCATCTCATTTACAGTTCCCCTGTAGGCTTGAAGCCAGAATTTGGGGCCAAAACTAGTAAAATCCTAGTGTCTGATGGCAGGTCAGTAGAGCTAGGCATTATAAGCCTCCCTCTGCTACACAGCCAGAGGTACTCCCATACTTCCTTTCCCCCTCCAGCTTCCTAACTATGCCTTCTGTTTACTTTTTCTAAAGCTAAAGAATTCCTTCCTAAAACCTAGAGAAAGAGGCTTTCTGGGCCCTGGTCTTAGCCTCAGGGTTGATTGGAGCGGGGCCTAGCAGTCAGAATGCTTGATTCTAGAACCTGGAAGGACCTCAGAAGGTCATGGGATCCAGCCTCCTGCTTCCTGATAATCGAAGCCTTACTGACTCCTGTTTTATTGCTATAATTGACACTGTGATATGTGTCATTATTGCCTTTCTATTGTAAAGGGAAGAAATGGTCTCTGCCTCTGGGGAGCTTGCACTGAAGTAAAAAGAGGCTTTCTCTGAAACAAGGACTGCCTGGTTACCAATTGTACCTTCTCAGCACTGGGAAACTAGAGGAGAGGCACAGTGGGGCAAGCCCTGGGGTCACAGGACCTGGGTTCAAATCTTAATTCTCTGTGAGATCTTGGCCAAGTGAGTTAACCTCACTGGGACTCAGTTTCTTCTTCTGTAAACTTAGGAGGTTGAACAAAATGGTCTTGGAGGGCTCTTCCAGCTCCAGAGCTGCTAATCATTTTAAGATGGATACAGGGTTTGTGAGAATGAAAGGTTTATCAAGGGAGGACAAGGGAAGCTTGGGTCCTTAGGGCACCCCACCCTACAGTTCGGTCTGCCTCCACTTGTCTTGTTTTTTCTCAGAGGTAGAAGTCAGGAGTAACACTGACCCCTCGATTGTGCTGGCAAGGAAGCAGTGGGTGAGGAAAGAGGCCTGGGACAGTAGCAGTGACATCAGCCCCATCCCTGTGTCTAGCAGGTCTGCTACTATTCCCTCTGGGTGGCCCAGAGAAAGGGATGCCAATGAGCCCCCTCAGGGGATCCCATTTGCAGCAGGCTTTCCCCTTCTGTGTTTGGACAAACACAAGGGGCAAGGGAGAACTGGGGGTGTAGCGACAGGGGTAAGCCAGTGGTTGTTTCCTGACCCAGCTCTGGAAAGTCAGGGGCTCCCTCTGTAGCTTTTTCTGGGAATCTGTACCCGTGGTGTTGGCAGCTCATCAAGTAGGCTAATGACCACAGACAAGGTTTGCAGTAGAGATGTGTCTTGCCGATCAGGCTTTCTGCCTTTCTGCCTTGGCTGTGAAAGGGGAATTGGGGTAAGGGCCCTAAGGAGGGGCTCAGTGGTGTTGGGCAATGTTCTTAGGCTGCCTATGACTTCTGAGGTGGGGAAAACCGCTTTGTCAACTTGTGCTGGCCGAAAAAAGCAGAAATGCAGGACTCAGCTACCGTAGATCCTAGGGTAGAAGGAGAACGGCATTCTCTGGGCCTCTCTCCTGCCTCCATCTGAACTCTGTGGGTATCAGGAGTCTTCATGATTATTCCTGCCCCTCACCTGAGCCAGGACAGCCTGGGCTGTGGTGACAGGGCCTTACCAGGGAAGGCCCTGTCCCTGAGAGGCTTGGGCTACCATGGGAATAAAGGCAAGTTGAGGCCATTTTGGAGTAGCATTAGTGGTCACTGCGTTGTCCTGGCAGGCGTCCCTGGTCTTCAGCATCATTTCTCTCCAGCATGCTCAGGAGCTCTTGGTGCAGCCGATGTATTGAGCTCAGTCTCCCAGGCGTATTTATTACTCACCTGAGGTCACACAAGGCAGTAAGCACAAGAACTAGGATTTGAACTCAGGTCCCCTGACTCCAGAGCCCATGATCTTGTTCCTTCGGACTCCAGCTGCAGCCAGGCTCTGTTTGGGTCCCATCAGGAGCCCCTACCCATGGCGTCTTCTAAAGTGCCAAGCTGCCTGATATCCTCTCCCCCTCCATCTGGGGAGTGAACTTTGGTTTGTTGGCTTAATTCCTTCAATTTATACAATTTAGCTTTCATGGAGTCCATCGATTATTGTGCAAACACCACAGAGTCGGTGTAGCTAGCCCTGTTCACTCTGGAACCTCTGTTGCCTAGAGATGGAAGCTGATGCAGCCAGCATTTAAAAAATCTCTTTTCCACCTCATTACTCTGTCTTTTGTCACTGTGAATGGAAAAGGGAGTTCTGAGATGGAAACCTCCTGGGGTGGGAGGGGGGAGGTCTGAAGAGCTGCCCATTTTCTTAATGAAAAAAGTTTGACTTCGCACTCAGGCCAGGGTGGCAGAAAATGAGCAGAATGGCTTCAAGCTCCAGATCCCTACTGGTGTGTCCAATAGAAGGGCAGGGCTTCTGGACCTGGGGGCCACAAGCTTGGTGGAGTATTTTGATAAGTGCATTTCAGCCCAGTTGGCTTAATTAGGAATCTTCTAGGCTTTACTCTCTGCATTTCAAAACATAATTCTGAGAAGGGTGCAGGGCTCCCCTGGACTGCTGTCACTCAGCCCTACAGCCAAGGCTGATGGGCATCCCAGAGGGTGGGTCCCCTGCTTTGGGCTGCCCTGGGCCTACTGGGCCTCTTTCTGTGACCAGAGCACACAGGGAAGCAAAGTGCAGTGTGGGTAGTTGAGGCATCCTGAGACTCTGAAAGGAGTATAAAGCCCAGGGAAAGCAAGGAGGGGAGGTGGGTCATGAATTGGTATTCCTTCTTGGCAGCTGAGTGCTTTTGTCATTTCAGTCCTGTCCAGATCTTTGTTATCCCATCTGGAGATGCCAGAGGGGTTTGTCACTTCCTTTTCCAGCTCATTTTACAGATGAGGAAACTGAGGCAAACAGGATCGCCCAGCTAGTGTCTTGAATCCAGATTTGAACTCAGGTCTTCCTGGTTCCAGGCCCAGTGCTGTATCCACTAAGTCACCTAGCTGCCCCAATAGAAGCTGAGTAGGAGTCTAGCATATGGCTGTCCCAGCAGTGAGCGGCAGAGCCCAGATCTCGGTCCATTCCCTCCCGGTCTATGCTGCCTCTGCTATTTCCCAAGAGCCTCCCTGGGACCTATGGGCCCTGGTTATGCCTCTCTGGTGCCAAAAGAGGCTGCTGGCAGGCCTCTGCTCCTGGCGAGGTGTCAGCCATTGTTGGGCTCCCGCCAAAGCACCTAACTCACCGGGCGATTGATACAAGAGTGGTTCACTTGGGACAGTGGCTGCTTGCAGGCCTGGGGCCTTATCAACCTCACCCCCTTCCCAACAGCAGCCAGGAAAACCGTGGTTATCAGGCAGGCCAGAGGATGGCCACAGGGTCTTTGTGAGATGGGCCTCTTGGAGCAAAGGTTCCCAGCTGTGGGGTTATGAAAGAATATGGTGTGGCTTGCTTGTCTAGACTGCACCTGGATCCCCGCCTGTGCAGGGCACACACTCAAACACTGGGTGTGTGCTAGTCATTCCAGGTGACAGGGCTTTGCTCCCTGGGCTTGTGGCAAAGGAGCCCCAGGCTTCTGGATCTCCCTACGAGCTTCAGAGCCGGAAAGGACTTCTAGAGCGTCTAGGCCAACCCCGCCATGAGTGGCAGAGCTGAGTTCGGATCTTTGCGGCTTGAGTCTCTCCTGGTGTGCCAAGGGACCTGGGCTGGCACCCTCCATTCAGTTCAGTCTAACCCAGTTGGATTTAGCAAGCGTGTATCACATACATGAAATGTAACAAATGGGGCCTCCCCAGACACAGCTTCTGTTGCTGCTTCATAGCATAACACTTACTGTGTTCCAGGAACTGTCCTTTGCAGATATTCTCCTATTTGATCCTCACCAACCTGGGGAAGCAGGGGCTGTTGTGATCCCTGTTAACAGCTGAGGAAACTCAATCAAGCGAGTTAAGTGATTTTTCCAAAGTCTCACAGGTTCCAAGTGTCTGAGGGCAGGATTTGAACTCAGGTCTTCCTGACTGTCAGGTCCAATGTGCTATGCACTCTGCTACTCCCCAGCTACCAGGGCCCCTGGCTTCAAGGAGCTTCCTGGGAGGAAAACACTGCTGAACACAGAAATAAATACAACATCTCAACACGGACTACTGGGGGAAGGAGGTCCTGCAAGGAAGTCTTCACCACTGGGGGTATTGGGAAAGGCTTCCTGGAGGAAGGGCCCCTTGAAGCTGTGCTGGGAAAGGCTCCCAAGAAGTGGAGATGAGGAGAGAGGATGTTGCAGCCATGGTAGGCAAGCATGGAAGGAGGAGCCAGGAAATGATAAGGAGGCTCGTTGGATAGAGCCGAGAATTTATGAAGCTGGGGACAGTAAATGAATAAGGATGGAAGGCCGGAAGGCTGGAGCCAGATGGGGAAGGGTGGCCGAGGCCAAACAGAGCAGTTTGTTCCTGTTTTGCTCTGGGGCCCCTAGAGAGTCCTTGACAGTTCTTGAGCAGACCTGTGCTGGTCAGTGTATGGCCATCTTATAGATGAGGAAACTGAGTCAAGGCATGTGACGTGAGTTGTCGGAGGTTCCACAGGGAAACAGATGAGCAAGGATTTGAACCTGGCCCTGCTGACTCCAAATCTGGCCCTCTCTGCACCATACCCTGGTGCCTTTGCCTTCTTGGGAGGCTATGAGCCTCCTTTCTTGGACTCAGCCTAAGCTTCTGTGCCACTGATTGAGTTGGGAGTCTCTTCACATGTCATGGCCTTGCAGAAACTACAATGAGTCATCACTAACACTTTAAAGCCCTGTGGAGTTTGCAGAGTGCTGGCCGTGTGCTCATCCTGGCCTCTCTCTCCTGGGGCCTTCTGGGGCCTGGAGCTGGGGGAGGGGTGATGGGGAGGCCCAAGAACTTGGGTTTGAATTATAGCTGGGCTGTGACCTCTCATCTCTCTGTGACTTTGGATAAGTCACAACATCTGGCTGAGCCTCAGTTTCCTCATCTGTCAGACCAGGGGATGTCTGCTGAGTGGTACAGTGGACAGAGAGCTGGCATAGGCTTTGGGAAGGTCAGGGTTCAAGTCCCATCTTTGCTTTCTGGCTGCATGACCCTGGGCAAGTCACTGGCCTTTCCATGCTCTGGGTCGCTCTCCAAGGCACTAAGCTGCACCAAAGGTACTGGCCTGTACTGGTGGAGAGTGTTTATTCACTTGGGAGTTCCCAGCCTTTCTCTCTCCCTCTTCTCAGGTGCCCAGTGCCTCACTGGGATTGTGGGGCCTAGGATGGCCAAGGGGAGGGGCTGGGAGCCTTTTTGGGATGGCAGTCGTCCTGAGCGTTTGCAGAGCCACCGGGAGAGGGGCCAGGCTGGCTGTTTATTCCCCTCTCAGAAGGTCAGGCTGCCTGTGCCTGTTTACAGCTCTCTAGAAGCTGCCTGCAAGGGAGTGAGTCAGAGGCATTCCAGTGTGAGCAGAGCCTGGGATCAGGACAGCCAGTCCTGGGGAGGGTGGGCTCTGGGCAGGGAGGGGGAGGGGGGCTGAGTCACCTCTGGCCAGGCCTGCCACTGCCCTGGGTATGCTGCTGGCCTGCCACTGCCCTAACTGAAGCACTGATGCCTGGGGAGTCACCCTGAGCGAGCCACAAGTCTGGAGGTGGGGATCCTGGCATCAGGAAGTGGCTCCCGCTGAGCGGGTTCCTTGTGTTGCCTGGGAGGCCCAGCCCACCTCTGACATCCTAGCAGGCAGATGAAGCCTCCCCAGGCTCTGGCCACAATGGTGTGGGCTGTTAGCTGGTCAGCATCTTCTGTCCAGATCTCAAGTCATGTTTGTCCTAGGGAGGACACAAGGAAAGGGGATAGAGGGTCTGCCCTCAGGGAGCTTAGACCAGGTGGGGAGCCACATGTGGCCCTCTAGGTCCTCAAGTGTGGCCCTTCACAGAACAAAGGGATTCTCCCCTGGTTTAGTCTGGATGGGGATGGGGGGAAGGGGAAGAGACAGACACATGATGTGTTCTGAGCCATCCCACCCCACCCCATCCAGTCTACCATGAAGGCCAGCATGTTGCTGCCGGCCCGTTTGGGAAGGCATATCTTTTACTCTGTCTGCATTCATATAGATTGAGGGTCAGTGTTGCCTCATCAGTAGGGGGCTGATCTCAGAGCTGAAGGGCCCTGGGGTTGAATCCTGGCTCTGTGACCTTAACCCCTCAGAGCTTCAATGTCCCACATGGTTGCTTACAAGGTGATGGGGCTTCTTGGCCCTTTTTGTGCCATATACCTCTTTTGGTGGGCTAGTGAAGCCTGTGGATCCTTTCTCAAAGAATGGTGGGGTTTTTTTGCTTGCTTTTTAAATTCACATTTGGAGGAAATGCTCCATTTTAGCTAGAGGTTAATGAAAATAAGACTCATCCAAGTTCCCTAGCCCCTTGAAGTCTGTCCTTAGCCCTAGGGGCTCCAGCTTCCTCTTAGAAGCTGCTCTGTATTGTCAGAGTTTTCTCATCTGGGTTTTTCCTGTACATAAGAACCCACAGGCTTAGTTTCTGTCCCTCTCCTTTCTCTTATATGCCCATAGACTGTAAGCTCCTTGAAGGCAGGGACTCTTTCATTTTTCGTCTCTGTACCCCAGGGCATTATGGGGCATTATGGGGTGCCTAGTAGTTGTACTGACTGCCTCACGGAGGAGGGGAGTCTGTGAGTCTTCAGTAAGGGAGGGCCAGTCCAGAGAGCCTTCTAGGTGAGAAGCAGAACACCTGGGAAGGCCTGGAGTGGATGGGACACAGCTGTGGGGGAGGGCAAAGAGGTTTGCTAGATGGGGGATGGGGAGGCTGAAGAATGAGGATGAGTGGCTGAGGCTCTGTGTTATTGGACAGACTAGCCTCGAGGCTGCTTTGATTCTTGTTCCTTGTTGATGGCTAGTGGGTTTATAATTGAAAAAAAAATTTTTTTAAAGAGAGATTTAGTGGAGTGGGGAGCAAAGGAAGCCAGAGTTGATTTCAAAGCAAGGAAAGTGATCAGATTCCAGGGAGCTGGCCCGGGGGTCCAATAAATTGGGTGTAATCACCTCAGTGTCCAGTTGTTTGAGAGAGATGAGAAGGAATCATCAGAATGTGGGAGGGGAGCCTTGGGGGCAGTCACTAAGTTGTGACACAGTGGATATCAGCTGTGGGACAACAGCTGCAAATAGATCTGGGGCTAGAAGGGTCTCAGAGGCAGCTGGCCAAATTTCTTATTTTATAGGTGAGGAAATGAAGGTCCAGGGACTTTCCTAAGGTCACACAGGTTCATGGGATCATAGCTGTAGAGCTGGAAGGGGTTTCTGAGGCCACTACCTGGTCCCACCCCCTAATCCTATAGATGAAGAAGGTGAAGCCCAGGGAGATTGAGAGACTTGCCTGAAGTCATCCTGTGCCTTCAGGGAAGCATGCAGGTGGTACCTGTGGGCCTGTGCTGGGCCCCACTATGGCCTTGGGCCATTAGGCTGCTAGGGAAGGACACCTTGGTTAGCTATGGATGTGGGAGGGTAGGACCAGGGCTAGACATGTGCCGAATAGGAAACTGACAGATGAAGGAACTTTCTTTGCCAGTGGAAGTGGGCACCTTCTCTGCAAGGTCACACAGCCTGTGTGGATGGGGCAGAAGCAGACTCTGAAGAGATGTAGTGTGGATCTCTTAGTGGCTATAAAAAGAGGCCTAGAGAATCCATTTCTTCCTCCAGCCATGTGGCACAGCTTTAATGCTGGACATGTGATAGGAAACCCTTGGTGCTTGACACCGTGCCACAGGCTCTGCTCATCCTGCTGCCCCGCTGAATCCCAAATCTCTTCCTTGACTCCTCTCTCTTTGCTCGTTTTCATAACAGCAATCCATACCCAGAGCTGTTCTCCCCTTCTAGACATTCAGAGCTTATCTCTGAACTCTGATGGGGTTATCAAAAACCCTGGTGATGGAGCTGCAGACCCTGGTCCTTGTGGCTGGAGGGATGAACTCAGGAGCAGGCCTGAGGGCCCTAAGTTCAGTATTAAAGTAACAAGAGCTGGGTGGCTAGGTGGTGCAGTGAAATCAGGAGGACCTGAGTTCAAATCCGACCTCAGATACTTAACACAAAAACTAGCCTGTGACCTTGGACAAGTCACATAACCCCAATTGCCCTCCAAAAAAAAAAGGCAAAAAAAACCCCAAGAGCTTAGATCCTGACCTGCAAACAGGACGGCACCATTTGGTCACAGGGCACTTGGCCAGCCTCTCAGCCAGTATGCAGAAGGGAGGGCATCCATGTGCGGTTGTGCTGGGGTGTGTAGAGGCCAGGCTTCCTTGTTTCCTGTGCCAGTATGAGGATAGACACATGATAGAACAGACTAGCCAGCCTAGGCTTGGGCAGAGCGTGTCTTTTATATAGAGGATGGGTAGGAAGTTCTTCTGTCCCCCCCACCCCTTTTGACTGATAGCCATCAAACCCAGGCTGTTGAACCTGGAGGGCTTTTCTACCCTGGTTTATATGAGCATGATAAGTGTCCTAAAGGTGCTGTTTTTTAAGCTAGTATCAGGATCACTGATTGGGAGAGGTGTGCCTCTACCAATGTTGGCACAATGGGACAAAGTCCCAGTCTCCACAGTATTGTGCATCTGGTAGCCTGTGCCCAGAAGGGAGGCCTGCCTCTCCCTGTGTCTCTGTGATGATTTTAGTGGGGGAAACTCTGAGCCGGTCTGCTCTTGAAGTTGACTCCTAGGGTGAATCATTTTGGGTGGTGAGAAAATTTTCCCATCTTGCTTTTACAAATCAAGAGGGGAAGCTGACCATGATCCTCAGGAAGCCTTTGTGGGATTGTGAAATGCTGACATTGCTGTCTCAAAAGACCTTCTGCTGGACTGAAATCGAAAGCAGGTTTTTTTTTCCTGTGGTCTCAGCAGGTGGTTCCTAATTTTCCCAAATTTGTGGCCCTTCCCCACTTTTAATAAAATTTGAACCTAATCTTCAACAAACATGAACATTCCAATATGCAAAGAATAAAAAAAAAGATTACGGGAAACTGTGATTTATAGTTTGTCTTTTAAAAGTGTGCATCAAATTTAACAAGGTAGTAACAACATTGCCCTTTCAGAACTTTTTATTTTCTTCAGTGTATTTTTTAAAACGTTTTATTACTGCTGCTTACTTCTTGTTTCCCCTGTGACTTCTCATTAACTCACTCCCCCCACTGAAACAAAGATCCTCCCTCGTAACAGATAAGTATATGAAAGAAAAACTTCCACACATTGGTCACATCTGAAAACGTGTCTCATTCTGCACCCCAAGGCCCTCAGCCAGGAAGAAGCCACACCTGGTCGCTGAATTAATGAGTTAGGAAGTCTTTCAAAGTTATTTTCCCTTCTATTCCTTTGATCATCATATAAATTGTCTTCCTGGTTATTCTCATTTCCCTTTGCCTCAGTTCATAAAAATCATTTCAGTTTTCTCTGAAATATCTATTTATCATTCCTTACAACACAATAATATTCCATTACATTCATAATAGCTGGTTGAACCATTCCCAAATCAATGGGCACCTCCTTAATTTCCATTCTTTTGGTACAAAAAAATGCTTTTACAGATATTTTTGTACATCTCTGTCTCTTCCTTCTCCCAGGAAGTTCTGGGCTTGAGTTCTGTTTCTGACACATGCTGGGGGCCTTTCTTTGTATCCCCAGGGCTGAGGGTAGTGCTTGGCACATGGTAGGGGCTTCAGTGCTTGTTGACTGACAACCTCTCAGTGCTACAAACATCTAAATGGCAGAGGAAGTATGGGCCTCCATTCACGGGAATTTCCTCATCAGAGAGTTCCCTATACAAATGAAATCCCAACTCCTAGCCTTATCCCTGTCATCTTTAAAACAATTTTAATACTATCTTTTATTTTTATAATCTCTTAATTTCCAAATCTCTCTCCAGTTGCTCCCTAGTTAAACCATCTCTTATATCAAATAATAAAAGAAAGAACAGGTGGAGGGGGAAATGGTTCAGCCATTCTAGGCACACATCACCTGAGTGGGACAGCATATGCAGTAGTCCACACCTACAGCCAGGGAGATGGGAGGAGAGTGTCGGGGCGGCGGGGAGGAAGCTGCCCATGCCTGACGCCCACCTCCTAGTTGGGTAACTGGCTGGGAGTCTCCCAGAGTAGTATGAGCCCCGCAGCCAGGTCCAGGTGAACCTGACAGAACAGGAAGCGGCCCACTGAGGCACAAGAAGAGGGGAAGGGCTCTTTTACTCCTTTCTCCTTTGGGGCCAAGTTTGTCATTATAATTATATCGTCTGCATTAATTTTTCTTCCCCCTTTGCCTTTCCATTTATTGCTCTGTTCTGCCCAAATAAATTCTTTCCCATGAGCTATCTCCCTTCAAAGAGAGGCCTCCGGCAGGTGTATTTAGAGTTCTGGTATGGCTCAGTAAAGGCCTAGGTCCCAAGGGTCCTGCCTCCCTGGTGCTCCCTAACTGCCTGAGTCTGGGAATCACAATGGGTGTTTCAGCTTGGGCTGGCTTCATCAAGGACAGTGAAGATGAACATGTATAGTTGGGTTTACAAAGAGTTTTCTTTGCAACAGGCCTTTGAGGCAGGCAGTGCAGAAGTACCACTGTGCCCCATTTTCCAGATGAAGAAATTGAGGCCCAGAGGAGTTAAGGCACACAGGGAGTCAGTATCAAAAGCAGGATTTGGGTGCAGCTGTCCTGACTCCTTGTCCTTTGTGGTTCCCTTGTGGCTTTGGTGCTGCCTCTGCCTTCGGTTTGGAGCTGTTGAGGCATAATCCTCAGACGTGGGTGAGGGATGGTGCCCATCCCTCCTCCTTCCCCCGGCCTTCTCACCAGGTTCCCCTTCTGTTTTCCAGCTGCCCAACATGTTCGGTGACCTTCGGTCCACATTCATCGCTCTGATGATCGGGTCTTACGCCTCTTCTGCAGTGACTTTTCCAGCAGTCAAGGTGAGGCTTCTCTGTGGGATTCCCTGGGAGCGTGGGCCGTGGCAGGAGGTGTGCCCAAGTGTGTGCGCTCTCGGCTCCCCTCCAGTGGCCCCTGCAGAAGGAAGTAAATAACAGCAGGCCTTGGGCTGGGCTGGCCCCGGCCCAGCAGGACACACCTGGGAACAGACAGGGAATGACTGATGTTCCTATGTGGCTTTAAAGTTTGCCAACTGCCCTGAGCCTCAGAGAGCCTTCTGAGGCAGGAATTATGATTATCCCCATTTTATAGAGGAAAAAACGGCTCAGAGAAGTCCAGTAACCTACCCAGGGTAACACAGCTTTAAGTGTCAAGAGTCAGGATCTGAATCTCTTTCCCCAACCAGCACAGCAAGGGCTGGAGTAACCATGGTCTGTGTGGGGGAAGGTGAGGAGGGTGACACCCAGTTACTGGATGTCTTTGTTTTGCTGTGCTTCTGAGGGGCCCAGCCCTGGGGCTCATCTCTTCTGTCCTGGTGCTCATATTGGTATAAAGTCCCAGCTCTGGGTAAAGCTCCAGGGGAATCCGCTGCCAAGTTGGTCCAGCTGCTTCCCCCAGAGCAGGAATTTGAATACTTCTAAATCATCCCAAGTCAGGGAGCAAAACAAAACAATCCCAAACAAATCCCATGTGGCAGCTCCTCAGGGGCCATCCTGGGCTCAGCCCCCCTCACCCCCACCTCTGTGCCTTCCTCCTTGACAGGAGTGACCAAAGCCCCTCCCTCTTTCAAAAGGAAAGAGAAAGTGGCTGGGGAGATTCTGATGGGAAGAGGGGGGGCTGCCCAGGCCTCCGGCCCCTCTCTACCACCCCCTCCATAACCCAGTTTAGTCCTGGTAGTTTGGAATCCCAAGCAACCCAGGGGGTCGAGCCTACAGCCCTGAGCCCAGAAGCTAGTTCAGGGTGAACCTGATGGATCATGGGCTCCTGCTCTGGGGGCCACAGGCATCAGTCCTGTAATGTCATGGGCCAAATCCCTGGTTAATGCTGTGGGCCCAGATCCCTGATATCACGGAGGAGGAAACTGAGCTTGGGAGAGAGTGGTGTCCAGCCCGATCAGTGACCCAGGCTGTGAGCTGCAGGGGCAGGGCTTGCCCCTCGGGCCGCTGGCTGCCCTTTCAGGTTCTTGCCCACTCGGATGCCTTGTGGCCATTCTCCTGCCTCTCATTCCGTTTTCCTTCATTTACCCTGATGCCTCCGGCAGCCTTCTCTGCTCTGATCCCAGGATTGTAGGTCTAGCCCTGGAGGCATCTAGTCTAAGACCCCTTTTGACAGATGGGGAGTTGTGATGTGGCCCAGGGTCACACAGCTGCTCAGTGTCTGAGGCAGGAATTGAAGGCCAGCACATTACCCAGCATGCCATACTGTGGCCGTGATGTTTCTCCCAGGTGATCTATGACTTTGGGGCCTCCTTCATCATCATCCTGGTGGTTTGGGCTGGCTGTGCTGGGCTCGTTTTCCTGAACTGCTTCTTAAACTGGCCCCTGGAGCCTTTCCCAGGACCAGAAGACATGGACTACACGTGAGTGGCGCTGGAGGGGTCTGGCTCCTCTCTTCCTGTGGGTGGGTGTCAGGCTTGGCTCAGGAGGCCCCAGTGGCGGGGCTGATCCGCTTCTTGCTGGCCTTGCACAGGGTGAAGATTAAGTTCAGCTGGCTGGGCTTCGACCACAAGATCACCGGGAAGCAGTTCTACAAGCAGGTGACCACGGTGGGGCGGCGCCTCAGCGTGGGCAGCTCTATGAAGCAGACCAAGGAGCAGTCGGCCCTGCAGGAGGGCAATAAGCTCTGTCTGTCCACCATTGACCTGGAGGTGAAGTGTCAGCCGGACAATGCAGGTACTGAGCTCCCCAGGCCGAGGCTACGTGGGCAGCAGAAAAGGGCAGGGTGGATGGGAGCAGAGAGAAGGCCAGTGATTGGCCCACAGACACAGAGCTAGGATCAGGTCTACTGACCCCCACTGCTGAAGAGGCAGGGTAGTATAGTGGTTGGTATGCTGGCTTGGGAACCAGGGAGGCTGAGTCCTTCCTCTGAGTGTGACCAGGCGGCCCTGAATGGCTGGGATAGACAAGTGGCCAGTCTGGATGTGTGGAGGGAATTTCCCTGCTGGGAGGTCCTTGTGTGGGTGAAACCTCAGGGCCAAATCCTATTATGGCTGAGTTTCCTGGAAATGGATCCACAGATCCGCTCAGCAGGCCCGTTATGGTCACAGATCACTCATCCTTGTTCCTGCTTCTCCTCTGAGCCTGATGCTGACACCTGTTCAGGCCCTTTCTGCCCCCCCTCCCCAGGGCAGGGGTGGGTGGATCTGTCTATAGAAGCTGGTCTGGTGAACATTTAGGAAGCTCCTTCTGTGTGCAGGACACACACCCCCTCCCTCCAGGGCTGGCCTTCTTTAGGGCAGAGCCCCTGCTCATGGCTGGGCCCCTCCAACCTGTCTGTGCTTCTCCCAGCAGCCCCCTCCTTCATACACAGCCTGTTCAGCCCCATCCTCCTGCTCAGCCTGGTCACCATGTGCGTCACCCAGCTCCGCCTCATCTTCTACATGGGTGCCATGAATAGCATCCTCAAGTTCCTCGCCGACGGCAGCCAGGATGCAGGTGGGCCACTGGGAGACGTACCGCTCCCCAGTCATTGTCATGGGAGCTCACCATCCTTCCCCCACCCCCAGCCTACCCCCACCTGCCTGGGGGTGTCGCCCATTTATCACCCACAGAGGCAGGGGTGGGCACCACCTGACCACCCACAGAGCCAGGGGTGGGCACCACCTGACCCGCTGTTGTCAGATAGGCTCTGCTGACCACCGGGCATCCTTGCTGCTGGCCCCAACCAGTGAGGCATCGAGTGGGTGAAATCCAGGAGAGCCTTTGAATGGCAGCAGGCCCCAGCTCTTAAAGCTGGCCTGCCTAGAGTTAGGGAAATGTGCTGAGGGGTGGGTACAAGTGGGAGAGTTATGTTTTTTCTCTTTCTTCCTTTCTTTCTCTCTCCTTTTATTCTCTCTCCCCCTTTTCTTTTGCTTTTTTTCACTCTGTCTCTCTGCCTTTTCTCCACACTCCCTTTCTCTCTACCTTTTAGTAGGGAAGGGATGGATGATTTATTAGAGGCCAGGAGAAGAGGGGCCCCCTGGGACTCGTCCTTAGCAGAGGTGCCAAATCTGACTTCAGCACTGGGAGATTTCCTAAAGAAGCAGGAGGTGGGAGCTGGGGGAGGGAGATCTCCCTCCCTGGGTCTGGCAGCTCTGGCCGCCACAGCCACCTCGCTTTTTGTCCTGAGGGCCTGGCCATCCTAGAGTGCTGAGCCAAAGCCTAGGAACTGCTGAGTGGCTGCAGCTGCTGTTTGCTCTGTGTGCGGAAGGTCCTAAACAAGGTCCAGTCAGGATTTGTTAGCTGAAGTTTAAAGAACTAGACGTGCAGACCCCGAGGCCTGCTTTCACAAACACACGAGGGCTGCTGTAGCTGTCCAGAGGCATATACTCCATAAAGAGATGCCATTTGGGGCAGCTAGGTGGCACAGTGAATAGAGCACTTGCTCAGGAGGACCTGAGTTCAATTTTGGCCTCAGACACTTGACACATAACTAGCCGTGTGACCTTGGGCAAGTCACTTAACCCCAATTGCCTTGCCTTCCCACCTCAAAAAAAAAAAAAGATACAAGTGGAGAGAACCCGGGGTCACACTGAATGTGGTAAACGGGCATGTTCAGGGAGACTCTGGGGGCAACCTTTTTGTCAGTGAACCTTAAAGTCCATCACATGGCAGAAGCAGCCAGGTGGTACAGTGGTTAGAGTCAGGAAGACCCCATGTTCAAATCTTGCTTCAGATGCTTACTAGCTGTGTGACCCTGGACAGATCACTTCCCCTGTCCAGGCCTCTGTTTTCTTGTTTTAGAAATGAAACTCTGTCCTCCTTTCTGGCTCTAAATCTGTGATCTTGGAATCCTGCCCATTGCCTCAGTTGCTCTGGACTTCAGAAACTCTGTTCTCCACTGTGGAGGGCAGCTGGGCCAGGCATTTAAAGGGGTCTGCAGGTTCTTATTTTCATAGGCCTAGAAAAGTCCTGGGGCTCATTCGGCGCAAGCAGGTCAGAGCGGGTGAGGGAGGAGTCAGAGGGCTTGCCTGAAGTTGCACAGCTCTCCAGAGGCAACGTCTGGACTAGAACCTGTGGCTTCTGACTCCGACCTCCAAGCTTTTCACTATAAAATGCTGAGAACCATTTCAAGACCCCAGAGAAATTTACATTTTTCCCCTTCAGAAAGTACAAGCTCCATCTCTTTAATGGGTTGAGGTGGGAGGTGATAGGCTACTATTTTATTTTTCCTTTGAGTTTTCTTTTTTTGGGGCGGGGGGATGCTTTTTTTTTTTTTTTAATACCATGGCATTTTTTTTTTTTTGCCTTTTTTGGAGGGCAATTGGGGTTAAGTAACTTGCCCAAGGTCACACGGCTAGGTTTTTGTTTGTGTGTTAAGTGTCTGAGGCTGGATCCGAACTCAGGTCCTTCTGACTCCAGGGCCAGCGCTCTACTCACTGCGCCACCTAGCCGCCCCAACCATGGCATTTCTTGATATTATTCCCACCAATGGGGAGAAACAAGTTCCTCTCCTCCCCCTTATAGCAACCGCCTGTGCCATACAGTTAACCAGAACAACCTCACCTGACAATGTATACACCATTCTGCACCCATAGCCCCTCACCTTGCTAATGAGAAGAGAGGAGTGTGCTTCATCAGTTGTTCTTTGGGGCCATTTAATGAGAGGTCACTGGTTTTTCTCTCATTTCTCATATGAATTTCTCTGACTTGTATTGAAATCCCACTTCTCCCAGGACGTGGTACTTTCAAGATGAGTGAGGCAGGGACATGCAGAGGCCCCTTCCTGCTTGAGGAAGGTCTGCTGTGGCAGAGTATCCAAAATGGCTTCCTCTTCTCCCCCCTCCTCTGTCCCCTGCCCCTCATTTCTGAGTGACTAAGCCCGTCTTACAGCGATCTTCTGATCGAGGCAGCTCCCATTCTCACTTCCCCTTGTTGTTTCCCCATCCCAGTCTTAGCCACCTTATTGATTCACAAGCACACGTATGACGTAGGAGCCTGGCCTCACGTGGCGAGAGCAGCAGCAGCTTGGGAAAACAGGAGAAATGAGAGTATTGTCCCTTGCCAGTACATGTAACCCCAGCTCTGAGGTGGCCTGGTTGGAGATGATTTGAATCTCTGATGCTCCTGCAGGGAGCTGTCTGTGGATCAGGTCCTGAAGCTCAGTATGGCATTGCCAAGCCCGAGCTGACCCGTCTCCACGCCTCTCTTGTAACCAGAGATTTCTGTTGCTAACTCCTTCTCTTTCTGCGTTTCTCCTTTTGCTCCCTTGATGCAGTGATGGCTACAGGTAAGTGGGAGGGCTTTCCACTCATTCCTTCCTCCCTGACGTCTTCTCATCAAAGAAGTCCATCCAAAGAAGATCGTCTCTTACTCTTACCTCTCTTGCCTGCCCACCCTTGGCTAGATCAGTGTGGGGGGAATAAAAAACAAGGATAAGCAAGTAAACCCTCTATAGGCCCCAGACTTTCCCTCAGAGTTCCTGCAGGTTACCTGCTTGTGGTAGTAGTCTGGATGTAGAATGTTTTTTTGTTTTAAACTTTGTATTTGTATTGATTTCTTTTGTTTTTAAATCACCTACATTTCCAAACATCTCCCCCTCCTGTCTTTCCCCAGAAATGAGAGCCATCCCTTGTCACAAAGAATAAAGCTGTTTGTCAAAGCCAACCAAGATGCTCAGTGAGTCTGATAGGACATGCTGTGGCCTGTCGATGAAAACTGGGCGAGGATTTTGCTGCTTTTTTGAGCTTAAACATTTATCATTTTAAAAAGAGGAATTTTGCTTATGAGGTCATGGGATTTGGAGTCAGAACAGGCTTTCCAGATCACCTAGGCCAATCCTCTCTTTTCACAGAAGGAGGGAAGGGGCTTCCCTGAAGTTTCTGTGGGCTCTGAGTGTAAAACTGGGATTCAGATGGAAGTCAGTCATTGCTAACTTGTTGGCTTTTTTCATTGTCTGAGAGAGAAGCATTTTGGAGGTAATTTGAAAGCTGGATGGACCCTCTAGGGTTCCTAGCATAAGCAGTTAAGGCGTTTTGGCTTTCTAGGAGCTTGGGAGTAGACAATCCAGTGGCCCTGACACCAGAAACATCTGGATTTCCCTGCAATGTCACGTCTGAGGCAGTCTAGCAACTAATGACTCTGCCTAGCCCAATGTCCCTAAGGCCATCTTATAGGAGGTAACTTTTCTGATAGGGACTGTCTGTCTCTCTCTCCCCAGTGGGTCTTTACACATCCATCTTTGGTGGACTACAGCTGCTCTGCCTCCTGACGGCCCCGGTCATTGGATACATCATGGACTGGAGGCTGAAGGAATGTGATGATGGCTCTGAAGAGGCTGAGGAGAAAGATGGTGACCAGTACGTGGACTGTGGGAGGCGGGGGTTTTGGGGGGAGGATGTTTAGAGCTAGCCATCCCATGGAGTGAGCCCCCATCAGGCATGCCTGATGACCCATGCTGGAAGCTCATTGCAGCAGACACAAGGGTGCGCCCTGGAATATCCTGATGGCTCCCTGTCAGAGACCCTTCCCCTCTTCCTGCTTCCTCCTCAGGAGCTCTTTGGCTCCTCCTTAGAGTTGTGGGTTTAGAGCTGAAAGGGACCCTCAGAAATCAAAACTGAGGACTTGATCAGTCACACAGGTAATGAGCTGAGATTGGTACTAGAGTCCTCCGATTCCAAATTCAAAGCTCTTTCCTCTCCATACACAGAAGAAAGTGGAGGGAAAACCAGAAAATGCCAGTCGTTCCTAATGCTCTTTTTTTATAGCTTCCCAGAAGGGCTAGAAGAGGTGAAAACCAATGGTTGAGGTGGTGGGGTCATTCATAGCTCATCCTTGTTCTCTGCCACTGTTCTGCCCGCCTCTCCACCTGTGACCCTGCCTCTCCTTTGCCTGCACCTTCCTCGGAGCTAGCAAGTGGGAAAAGCAATGGATTTGGAGTCAGAGGTCCTGGGTCTGAATCCTGACTCACTGTCTAAATGACCTTGGACGAGTCACTTAACCTTATGGGCCTCAGTTTCCTCATCTATAAAAAAAAAAAAGGTCAGACCAGATGATTCTGAAGGTCCCTTGCAAATCTAAATCTTCGAGCCAGTGATTCCCCAGTTAATAACATGAGTGAATAAGTAGCTGCTCTCCATTCCTCAGAGCTCTTCCATGTGAGTGTCTGAGAGGCCATGCCAGATGGCAGAGCTTGGCATGTCCTCCGTGATGGCTTAGCCTAGAGGGACCCCCTGAAGCAGCTGTGATTCTCACTTCCTACCTTGGGCTGGTCCCAAGTAGGCAGCATTAGTACTGGGCCTCCATCAGAAGGATCCCATAGCCATGGGATACAGACCCGTCTCTGTATCTGTACTTCTCTGCAGAGGGGAGAAGAAGAAGACGCGGGATCGCCAGATTCAGAAGATCACCAACGCCATGAGGGCTTTTGCATTCACCAACCTCCTGCTGTTGGGGTTCGGAATCACCTGTCTCATTCACAATCTGCCTCTGCAGGTAGGGGGAGGAGTCTCCAAGTGGAGATTCAGCAGGACAGAGGGGCTCTGGAACCACGTTAGACCTCTCCCAGCATGGGGCTGTCCAGCCGCTGCATGATGCTGCCACTCCTAAGGGGTCTGCCCAGGCTTTTGGATTTCAGGGTCCAGATGTGGCCATGGAGGGCAATGTGCAGCTGCTGCCCTCCTGTACTGGTTCTGGTCCTGCTGCTGGGCCAGTGGGGCAGCAGGAGAGGCCTAGTCAGCTCCATTATTGGAGTGGAATCTTTCTGGTTCTGCTCACCTCATGGAGCTCTGAGCATTTGACCCCTGGGGGCAGAAGGCACTGGACAGAATGTCCCCCTTCCTAGTTGAGACCTCTGCTCTGATGAGGTTTCATTCTTTAAAAGTAATTCTTGATATGCTTAGGTTTGTATCACCTTAATTTCCTAATCTGTCCTTGCCCTCCCCTCCCCAAACCATAACAGGTCCTTCCCTCTAGGAGGGGCAGACCACATGTGTACGAATAAACATACAGGGTGTCCCAAGCATCTTAGTGCAGGTTTGAGCAGGCTTAAGTCTGCACTAAGACCTTTGGGACATCCTGCTATGTACTGGGTAGGAAATAAATACAAGGTAGGGAGGAACTGCTGGCTTTGGGGATCAGGAACAACGTCCAGAGGAGGCCGGGTTTGAGGTGAGCTCAGAAGGAAACTAGGAATTCTAAGGAGTGAGGAAGGAATGCACTGTGGGCATGAGGGTCGGAAGGCACAATTGGTGCAAAGGCCCAGAGTGGGAAGGCTGGATTTGTGCTTAGACTAGAGTGAGCAATGGGGAAGGAGGTGGTTGGAGTCAGGCTGTGAAGGCATTTTACTGGCAAGAGGGTCTGCTCTGAAGGAATAGGGAGCCCCTGCATTTTATTGGGCAGTGACACCCTCAGACCTGGGCTTTAGGAATATCTCTTTGGCTGCTGAGTGGAGGACAGCGTGCTGTGGGCAGACTCCATGCGGAGAATGTTGTGTGGGAGAGAAGGGAAGGAAAGTGAGGCCTGGTGGGTGGGTGGCAGAAGGGATGATGTGAGGAGCCAGGGAGGCTGGTGAGGTGGCAGACCTGGGGGCTGGGAGAACAGTGCTGCCCTTGCCCTGCCCGAGAGAGGAAGGGAAGGGTCTGGTTCATTCTGGATAAACTCTTGAGTTTCCTGAGTGGCAGGCAGAGGGAGGCAGGTGGGGCTGAGCCCCACATCCTGGGCCCTTGTGGCCATGACCCAGGCTCTCTGGTCCCCTCCTTGGTGCCCCCTTGTCTTAGTAGTAGTAACATTTATCATCAGTGGGGTATTACCTTCCGAAGTTCTTCAGGCTTTGATTCCTAAGGAGTAGGGCAGTGGTGTGTGGTGTGTTTGGATTTGTTTGGCATGACAAAGGACAGACTGAGCTTGGCTCCTCCAGCACTCACATTCCTGGGAACAGGTCCTGGTTGCTGGACTAGATGAGGGCCTGCTGGCTGTGTGCAAAGAAAGCTTGAGAATGTTTAGCCTTCACAAACAAAGCTCTAGAATGGGAGAGGCCCCTGGGCAATTGTCAGCAGGAGCTGGCCAGCTTACCAGGCCAATGTGGCCAGTGAGGCAGAGTGGGGCTGGGGGTGGGTAGCCCCTGCCGGGGTCCCCCTGCGGCTTGAAGGCAGAGCAGGGCCAGGCTAGGCATGTCCAGAGGGCATAATTCCCACTCATTCCCACCTGACTGATCCTCTGCAGTTCTCTCTGGGCTTTCACATCAGTGCTCTTCTCTGCAGGTGTCTCAGGACAAACTGTGAGCTCCTTGAAGGCAGGACCTCTCCCTTTTGCCTGTGTATCCAGATGGTGCCTGCTGGAACATAGTAGGCGCTTAATTAAATGATTGATTTGATCCTCACAACACTCAGTTTAATAGATATTTTATGTTTTACTTTATTTTATTTTATTGGGGGGGTATTCTAGGTGATTTCATCATTGTGGGTAACTCCCAGTATAGAAACACCCTCCACTGATGCAGATTGGTAGTTTAATTTGTAACAACCATGATGATTTGTTAACCAAGGCATCTGTTAGCACCGAGCGGGGTTTCCTGGGGCCACTTGGAAGTTAGGCAATTTCTCCCTTGGCCAGACAGCTAGACTAGGTCAGAGGCCACAGGGTCCACTCACCCCAACTGCTGCTTTGGTAGCCTCCTGAAAGCTGCTTGACTCATCAGAGTTACTCAAAAGCTATTGTTGGGGAGAGTCAGAACTTGAATCCAGGCCTCTTCCTCTATACCAGGAGTGGAGAGGGGCCTGGCTCTGCTTGGGGTCTGTAGAACTCTCAGTTTGAGGGATGAGGACTTTTCTTCCAGAGAGTTGGAGCAGTTGGAACTGCTCTTAGTTGGAAGTAGGGGTCCCTACTGTTGCCCCAAACTCTATAGATGTCATAGAGGGGAGTCCCAGCTTTCCTTCCCATAGGTCCTCATACCCAGCCCATCTATCCAGGGTTCAGGCTGTAGCAGACAGTGATTGTATCGCCATATGGTTGCAGGCCTGAAATCACACCTGGTCATTTATTCATTCATTAAGTATATCAAATGCCTACTGTGTGCTGCCCCACTGTACTGGGTGTTGGAAATTCCAGCACAAACAAAATGGTTCCTGCCTTCAAGGAGCTTACATTCTGCTGGAGGGAAAACAACATGTATGCAGATAAGTATTGTAAAATACCAAGTTATCTAGGAAGGGCAGGCCTAGCAACGTACACACAGGTAAAAGTAATTGGGGTAAGGTAGGAAAAACAGCTGTGGGGATTAGGGAAGGTTGAGCTGAGGTGTGAAGAAAGCCCAGGATCAGGAGGGAGGCTGTCTCTGGGGCACAGCCTGGGCAAAGGTACGTAAGGGGGAGATGGCATGTTGTATTCAGGGAGCCATGAGCAGGCCATTTGGCAAGAATATAGATATTGTGAGCCTGCCTTGGAAAGATGAGCTAAGTGCCAAACAGACGTCTGAACTTCATGCTCAAGCCAATAAGGAGTGACCATTGGACCTGGGCTTTAGATGCTCAGAGTCAGCTGTGTGGAGGGTGGATTGAAGGAGGAGGAGGCTGGAGGTTGGGGAACCAGTTAGGAGGCTGGCTGAATATCGTGGGCAGAAGGTGGCGAGGAACTGAAGTGGGGTGGGGGCAGATGCCAGAGGCAGTAAGGCAGTAACATAGACTAGACTGGGCACCTCATTGGATGTGAGCTCTGAGGGAAAGAAAATAATTCAGGAAATATCCTAGGCAGTGAATCTGGGGGGACCAGAGGGAGGCTATGATCCTTGAAAAAAGGGGTATGTTTATGAGGACATATGAGTTCTGCTTGGGGTTTTTGTGAAGGGGGGCGCTTTTGCTGTTGGTTTCCCCCCAGTGTCTGGCACATAGTGGACCCTTCCTGAATGCTGCTTGATTGCTCAGGTTTACAGTGTGTGAGATGCCCGGGGAATGCTCTGGTCCCACTGTCTGAGGAGGGCAGAGGGCCCACACTGTCCATGGACACTCATCTCCTGCTTTTTCCGCAGATTCTTTCCTTCATCCTGCACACGATTGTTCGGGGTTTCATCCACTCTGCTGTTGGGGGTCTCTATGCTGCTGTGTAAGTTGGTGCTTGCCAGGGCTAAAGGGGTCAGGGTGAAGTCAGGGTCCTTCAGGGCCAGCCTGTGACTCTTTCCCCATAGATAGGCCTGGCTTCCTCTGAGATATGTTGGTTTTGCCCCAGGAAGGGGAGTAAAATAGGTGGGAAAGGTGATTTGAAGGAGAGTTAGAGGCTCCTGAACCACAGGCCTGCAAAGGAGGTCATGACCTCTGTCTAGGGCCTGTGACTGCAGCATGTTCCATGGCTATTGGCCTCGGGGCTGGTCCCAGAATGAGGAAGGGAAGGGGCACAGGCAGGGGGGCTGCCTCCTGGGAGGGGAGGCCCAGAGGCCTTCCCCACCGCAGAACCTGGAAGAGTTTTAAAGGCTCAGCTTGGCTGCCACAGTGTGGATAATTGAATGCAGAATACATCCAGAAACCCTCTCCCAGGCTGCCTAAAGAGTTCAGCATCCTGGAGCCAGAAGCCATGTCAGGCCCCAGCTGGAATAGACCCTATAGCTCTCCAAGAAGTGACGTCGTCCATTTGGAGCCCAAATCGTCCCCCTACTCCATGGCCCAGGCCTTGCTTAGCCCCCAAACTCATAGGATATTTTCTCCTCCCCGTGGGGTTCTGGCCTCTGGGAGCTGGGGTGACTTTTTCTCAGTTTATCCTGTTCTCAGAGTATATATGTGTGATGTATGTCTGGTGTGTGTGTGTGTGTGTGTGTACGATGTACAGAGGGTGGGTGGTGTGTATATGTGTAGGTGGGGTGTGTGTATAATGTGAGGATGGTATATGGATGTAGTGTGTTTATGTGCACATGTATATATATATGTGCTAAGGTAGGTGGGGTTGAGTGTGTGTCTGTATGTGGATAATATGGGTGGATGATGTGGGGGGATAGGTGGGTGGTGGCAGGGATGCATATGTATGTGTGTGCATGGGAGGGGTGACAGAAGTCTTGTCTTTCTCGAGGCTCTTTGGCTGGAGAGAAGGTTCCCTACCCCTTTGGGCTCCTTGGGGCAGGCCCAAGCCCAGAGCTGCTTGTCATGGCAGCCGAGCCTTGGTGAGGTGGCTGCTGCCTGGGGCTCAGCTCTGAGCCTGGCAGTATCACCGTAAGTCTGTGATTACACAACCTTTCCTTGGCCGGGAACACTAGGCCACAGCTAGAATATACTCCTCAGCTTGTTTTCTAGGAGCCTTGGTATTATGAAATCCTTTTCAGCAGGATCTGCCAGTCCCCAGAGTCCCCCACATAGACACACACACACACACACACACACACACACACACACACACACACACACACACACACACACACACACACACACACACACACACCATACATATGTATACACTCCCTGCTTGGCCCCTGGGCTGGCTGTTTATGTGAATACACTGAGTCTGTGCTCACACATGCACACACACTTTCACTTGCACACACAGACACTTCCCCCCCCTGGCAGAATCTACCCCCTAAAGTGGCCAGTTTAAGATGCAGAGGTCAGGCCTGGGAGGCTCAGCATGACGTGATGGGGGGGAAGGCTGTTCTCTGGGGACCCTTCCCCATCCCTTCAAGGAGGAGAGGTAATTCCTTTGTCTGTTACCCAGTGTTCTCTCAGAGGCTCTGAGAAGGGGTCTATGCATCTGATGGGATGGCTTCAGAACCTTTCCCTGAGTCCCCAAGGGGCCTGGGGGGTGGAGTGCTAGTCTGGGAGCCAGAGAGTCCCAAGTTCAGATCCCACCCAAGCTGTGACCCTGTGTGCCTCGGTTTCCTCTCCTATAAAACAAGGCTGCTGAACTCGTCAGCTTTGAAGGCTCCTTTCAGCTCAGACCAGTGGCCGACAGCATTTCTGTTTGTTTTGGGCAGGTACCCCTCGACACAGTTTGGCAGCTTGACAGGCCTTCAGTCCCTGGTCAGCGCCCTCTTTGCTCTCTTGCAGCAGCCTTTGTTCGTGGCAATGATGGGCCCCCTTCAGGGAGACCCGTTCTGGGTAAGTGGAGGCTGGGGCAGGCAGGGTCCCAGTCCATCCTTCTCCTGGTGGCCAGGTTGATGTGATGACAGCACTCTCTCAAGAGCTGATTTGGAAGGGGGGAGAGTAGCACTCTGGGGGTGCCAAGGTGTCCTACAGGGCGGTGCAGTGAATAGGGCAGTGGCTTTGGGAACAAGAGGACTGGGAATCCAATCCTGCTTCTGTTGCTTATTCCATGAGACTTTGGGCAAGTCATTGGTCTTCACCAAGCCTTCATTGCTTGTCCATAAAGATGGAGAGGTTCCAGCTCTAAAGCTGTGGCCAGATTCTCAAGCTTCCTAGAAGGCGGGGCCTGCCAGAGCTAGCTCAGCATGCACGCTTGGGAGAGCCAGTTGTGAAGTTTTCAGTGTGAGCATTTACACATTGGGATTTGGCATGGCTTGATTTGTTTTGTGGATTGTCTCGATTTAAGAAAGTGGTGGAGAAGGTACTAAGAATGCAGATGAGATGTCTAAGGCATGGCTCCTAGGCTTTTCTGGAGAGCTGGGTGTTAAACATTTACCAGCAGTCTTGGGCTAGAAGGAACCACAGAGGCCTCCAGCCCAGGGTTCGGAACCATGTTGGGGCCTTCTGGTGAGGCCCACGGGCCCCTGATCAGAAGAAACTTTTCAATGCGTTTAATTAAATGCCTTGAACTGCAAAGGCAACCAGTTAGATTGAAATACAGCCCTCTCAGGATTGAAAAGGATGAGTTCATAGGCCCCAGGTTAGAAACCTCTGCTAGGGCAGCTCCCTCATGTTGCAGATGAGAAAACTGATGCCCAGTGACTTGACCAAGGTCACATATAGTAAACGTCCAAGGTGGGACTTGAATCTGACTCTTCAGGTTTCAGAGTCCCCGTGTTCCCCTCTTGCTTGGCTGTGGAGCTTGACTCTTTGGCTTCTTCCTTCCCTTCTCCTCTCTACTTGAGCAGCCTTGGGCCTGACCTAGGAAGGTCCTGGGTACCTGAGTTCCTCCCTCCCATCTCCCCCATCCCCCCCTTTCAGGGACTGATTCTCCCCCTTGTTCCTCCCCAGGTCAACATGGGCCTCCTCGGGGTGAGCCTGCTGGGCTTCTGCCTGCCTCTTTACCTGATCTTCTACCGGCGACAGCTGCAGAGGCAGCTGGACCAGAAGAGGGAGGACGAGAAGCTCTTCCTGAAGATCAATGGCACCCCCAATCAGGAGGCCTTCGTGTAGGCGGTGGCTGCTGTTGGCCCTCCCACACTTCACTCCATGTGATCCTCCCCCACTTGGACCATGGCTGCCTTTGGCCCCCTGGCCTGGCCAGACATCCCCCATCCCCCTGCCTCTGCCCCCGTCCACTCTGGCATTCTTGGGATTCTGCATCAAAAGCTGTGTTTGCAGCTCAGGCTGTGGTTCCCCCCTTGTGGGCCCTCTGCCCCTCACCAGGAGCTGGGTTGGGATGGGTTGGATGCTGAGGGCCTGAAACAGCAGTGCCTGGTACTGGCCTGATCGTGGCCTCCTTGTCAAGGTGGACCCACCTGGTCTTTCTGGTCAGGGCTGCTGAGGAGGCTGGTCCTGCCCCCTGCCCTCCTCCCAGCTCTATCTCTGCTCCAGGAGGCCCAGTCTGGTGGCTCTCAGCTGTCTGTGCAACAGACTGAGCAGGACAGGCCCGTGGAGTTGGCCCCACACTCAGGTGCCCCCTTGCCTGAATTTTTCACCAATTCGAGGAGGGAACTATACTCCCTCCCAGGGAGCCAGGCCAGCTGCCCCGTCTGCTATATGCCAGCACAGACTGTCTACCCACGACGCGGAGGCTTTCAGTGCCTGTCCACTCCACTCAGACCCAGAGACTCATGCCTTCTGGCCAGGCTGGCCATCACCCAAGAAAGCTGTCTGAGGAAGGCCCACCTCCCCACCCTGCAGAGTCTCTGCTGTCCTGTGCACGTGGGACCCCTGTCACCTGCATTTGCTGTGTCTCTGCTGGCCAGGACAGAGGAATGGCCTTGCTCTGAGACTGGGGCAAGGCCTCAGAGGGAGCCCTGACTAAGTGGTCACCAACCCTCTTCCTTAGAGGGCAGCCCTGAGCAGGTTCCATTTGCAGCTTGGATGGCATTGGGGGGAAGGGGAGGAGAATGAAGGGAGAGCTCCTGATGGACTCCCAGATTCTTTGGGGGAGGGGGAAGAGGCGTGTGTTTGATTCAGATTTAGGGGAGTGTGTGCCTGGGTGTTTGTGTTCAGGACCAGAGTCCCTGGGTTGGTCTGGGTGAGTGATGCAGCCGCAAGGCTGCAGCGCCCCCTGGCGTTAGGCTTCCCAAAGTTGTCAGCCTTTTATGGGATGCAGGGGCCCCTCTCGTCCCTGCTTGGGCTGGTTGTTGGGGAGCAGGCACTGCCTGTGAGGATCTGGCCCAGGAAGTGGCCTCAGTGTGCTCGCCTGATGCCCCCATCAGTTGCTACCTGTTTTTAAAAGGCCTGTTTCTTGAGGCTTCCTAGTAGGTCTAAAAGTGGTATGGGCTTGGGATTTTTTGTTTGTCTTATTTTAAAGTTTTCTCAAACTTTTTTTATTATAAAGCAATAAATCCATTTTCCTTGTAGTCAAGGAAATTTGTATTTGCATATCCTAGGGATGCTGGATGTGGAAGTTTGGGGCTCGGGACAGAAAATTTGAGTTCTCAGATAGCTTGATTCCTTCCTGGATGAGCAAGCACAAATTCCTGTGTCCCCTCTACCTGTTGGTGCTTGTCCAGAGCGCCTGCCCAGCATGGCCCCAGCACTGCCTTCCCATTCCACACCCCCATGCCTGCATGGAAGGGGTGGAGCCCAGGTACAGATAGTGGCACCCTGACTACAGGGCCAAGCTTAGCCCAGCATGAACTGAAGCCAGTGGAGCAGGGTGAGAGCTTTGGGCCCCCCATGCAAGCCTTGGGTCCTCTCAGGCTTCAGAGGAGCCCTGACTAAATCATCACCAGCCCTCCAGGGAAATGGGTCACTTAGGTTTCTCTTTCTTCCCCTGTGGATTTCCATTGTTGATCAGAAATACTGGGGGTGACACCAGAGTTAAATGCATCTTGGATCTGTGGTCTAGGCCTAGAAACTTGAGAAACAGTGAGCTACAGCAGAAAGCAGCACCCACCCTGGTGGAGTCAGAAGAGCCAGGATCTAATCCCAGCTCTGCCTCTAAGCAGCTGTACCAAATCGGACAATCACTCACTTCTCTGGGCTACAGTCTTCTTTTTTTTCATTAATAGAGAAAGAGGTAGTTGGACTAGGTAAATTCTAGACTCCCTTCTGGATGTCTGAGGGACTGCTGCCTGTGGGAACAAGAATGCAAGTCTGGAATAAAGATATGAAGGGCTGGGGAGGAAACCACGTTAGGACTTGAGGGACTTTGTTGTGGTTAAGTGGGGGGAAGAAGGGAGTTAAAAAAAAGTAATCCAGGTGCGTGTCGGGAAAACAGAGGGCCTTCCTAAGGGGTTGTGGGTTTAGAGAACCAGAAGGGAGCTTAGGAACCGGGAAGTCCATTGTACAGTTGAGCAAACTGAGTAACAGAAGAGGTTTTAAGTGACTTGCCTAAGACCAAACAGCTAGGAAGGATAGAAGATAAAATTTGAACTCGGGCCAGCCAGAATTGCTTCTGACAAGTGAGAAGGTATTGCCCATCAGAGGGAAGGCACCTATTTGTGGAGAGACCATGATGCCAACATTTACCTACTTGCTCTAAGACCCAGCACAGACAAATCACAGGCTTTGACGTGCTCAGGACTTTCCCCAAGAGCCACCTAACGTCTTAGACTGTTCCCAGAGACCCTTTTCCTTATGTCCTGAAAGTAATATTGGATTTGGGGCTAGAAGAAGCGGGTTCAGATTCCGACTTTGCTGTTTACTAGTGTGAATGTCATTTGTTAAATCGCTTACCTGAGCCTCAGGATGTTTTTTACATTTTTTTGGTCCTTGTCCCTAAAATGAGGGGTTAGACCAGATGGATTTCGGGCCCTTCTGGCGCTGGGTTTGATTCTGTGCTCACTTGTGGTGACAGCTCGACATTGGTTCAAGAAGAAGGGGTGGTCTCCCCTATAATAAATTGAGACTAGATTTATTTATGTACCTCATGATTACTGCATATACCCCTCCCATTTTTCAAGGCAGTTCCATTTTTCTTTTAAAGGAAGCTTTCTTCTGCATGAGGTTTTGTAAAATGAAGAACCTTCAGGCTGTAGTTTTGATTTTTAGCTTGCAAAATATTGTCACGGAATTCCTAAGTTCCTGGGACCTTGTTGGTACCAAATGCCTGCATATGCCTTATGTTTTGTTTGGGGGTTGGGCTTGGCATCTTATGGAATCTTTAAGGATTATGAGATTGAGGAGTCACATGCAACCCTTGAAATGCTCCCCTGTTCTCCCAGCCCACTAACCCTGTGCTATCCTCATTGAAAAAAGAAAAGCAAAACGACCCCAAACCCAGTCTTTTGTGGCTGCTTTTTAAAAATAAGCCTTACTTTCATTTCCCAAGGACACCACATCCCTCAGTCAGCTCCTGCAGCCAGCAGAACAAATCCACACATTGGCCGTGTGTTTGACTCTGCATCTGTAGGCCCTCACCTCTCTCCCTGCCAGACTCCTAGAAGGGGAGGTGTATGTGAGCCTTACGCTTTGGTTTCCATGCCCACACCTGGAGTAGTCCTCTCCCAGATCACTTATGTCCTTATCTCTATAGCCAAAGGCCTTCCATCCTTATGCTTCTTGACCTCTGTGGCATTTTAGACTGTGAAGACCATCCCTCCTTGATCAGCTTTCCGTGGCATTTCTTGTGCTCATGTTTCTCCTCCCACTTCTCTGGCCATTCCTTCCCCGATCTTTTTTGCTAACTTCACTCTTTCTGGTCCCTTAAGGGTGAATGTTTCTCAAGGTTCTGTCCTAGGTCCTCTTGTGTTATTATTTTTTCTCCCACTTGTGCCCCAACTGTGACCTCTGTGCAAGTGTTTTGGAGATTGATGGTCCCAAACTCTCCTCAGAGCTTTGCTCTGGTGTTTCAAGTTCCCCTACGGATATCCCCACTTGGCTGGCGCACCAGCACTTTAAATTTACATGTCCCGTGTGACCTTGGGCAAGTCACTTAACCCTAATTGCCCTCCAAAAAGCAACCAAAAAAAAAATTACATGTCTAAGGTCCACCTCATCCTCCTCCTTTAAAAAAAGCCAACTCAAGAACTGAACAAGCTTTTTTAGAGCCTTGACTTAACCTTGACTCTTTTTCCTACCCCCTCATTCCTTCATTGTTGTTATTGTTCACCTCTAGTGAGTGTGTAGGGTCTCCTAAACCATTATTGTTGTCCTTCAGTCATGGCTGACTCTTCATGACCCCATCTAGGGTTTTCTTGTCAGAGATACTGGAATGGTTTGCCATTTCTTTCTCCAGCTTACTTTACAGATAAGGAAACAGAAAAAATAGGGTGAAGTGACTTACCCAGGGTCACATAGCTAGTAAGTGTCTAAGGCCAGATTTGAACTCGGGTATTTCTGACTCCAGGCCTGGATCTCTATCCACAGCATTAATTCATACCTCCACAGTATTTCTTGAATCGGGCCCTTCCACTTCAAACTTTAATTCCCCCCATCAGGCTTTCATTAGTCTTCCTTTTTTCAGTCTATCCCTTTTCTAGTCTAAGCTCCACACCATTTCCCAAGGAACCTCCCCAATACGCCATTATGACTCACTTCTCAGTAGAAGAAGCAGACTCTGGAATCTGAGGACCTGAATTCAAATCCTAGCTCTACCATATATACTACCTGTATGACCTTGATCAAGTCAACCAACTTCTTTGGGCCTTAGTTTCCTCAGCTGTAAAGTGAGCTGGTTAGACTTAGTGGATTCTGAAGTCATTTCCAGATGCTGCTATTTGGAAAGAAGCGCATTGATGGCTCCCTATTATCTACCAAATAAAATAAAAACTGGTTATGGCATTCAAAGCTCTCCACAGTCTAACTTGCACCTACTTAAATTTTTTCTTTTACATTTATTTCTCAATTAAATGTGAAGACAGTTTTTAATACTCATTTTTCAAAATTTTGAGTTCCAAATTCTCTCTCCTTACCCCTCCCTGAGACAGCAAGCAATTTGATATAGGTTATACATGTGCAATCATGTAAAACATTTCCATATTAGTCATTGTGAAAGGAGACATAAACCAGAAAAGAAAAACATGAAAAAAAAGTGAAAGTATGCTTTGATCTGCGTTCAGATTCAGTCAGTATTTAGCCACATTGTGAAAGAAAACAGACCAAAACACCACCCCCACCCAAGAAAAAATGAAAAAAAAAAAGGATTTCAATCTGTATTCAGGCTCCATCATTTCTTTCTCTGGGGGGTGGATAGCTTTGTCATCCTGAGTCCTTTGGAATTGTTTTAGGTCCTGGCATTGCTAAGAAGGGCTAAGTCTCAAAATCAGTCATTGCACGTTAGCTGTCGCTATGTACAGTGTTCTGGTTCTGTTCACTTCACTCAGCATCAGTTCATATAAATCTGTGCAGGTTTCTCTGAAGTCCACCTGCTCGTCATTTCTTATAGCACAATAGGATTCCATTCCATTCATATACCATAGCTTGTTCTGCCATTCCCCAATTGATGGGCAGCCCCTCAATGTCCAATTCTTTGCCACCACAGAAAGAGCTGCTATCAATATTTTTATATACATACATCCTTTCCCTTTCCCTTTGATCTCTTTGAGGTACAGACCCAGGAGTGCTATTACTGGGTCAAAGGGTATGTGCAGTTTTCCTCATTCCCATCTTCCTCTCTCCTGTCTCTGTCCCATTGTTCATACCAACCCCCATGCCTGAACTGAACCACTTCCACTCCCCCCATACTTGTGTCCAACCACCGACGTCCTTCCTTCAAGGCCCCACTGAGATGCTGCTTGTTCCATGACACATTCCCTGATGTCATCTTTCCCCACCCCACTCCCTTCCCCCTGCCTGTGAAAATTTTTTTTTCTGCCTTGTATTTCTAACTAAGCTTTGCTTGGACCTGTCCTTTGTACTTCTATTATTCTCCCCTGGTATTGTGGATCTTTATATAGCTGTCCTTCCCCGAATTAGAATAAGTTGTGTTTTTGAGAGTAGAGTCTGTGTCCTCTCTCTCTGTGTATCCCTAGCATGTGCCTTTGTGATTAGTAGGCACTTAACTTCATATTTGTCTGTTGGTTTCAGCTGTATAGTGATAGAGACCGTGGGTTCCTTGTATTAAAATTTAACTTAGAAACTTATTGCTGTTGTGACAGCTGCTACTTCTAGACAGCCTTAAGGATTACAGAGTATTTACCTTTCTGTGGTGGTGAGGTAGATCCTATAAGTATTATTACCCCATTTTATAAATGTGCAAATAGAGGCTTAGAAGCTAAGTAATTTCACAAGCACTTAGAAGGAAGTTTAATAAGTGTGTATTAACGAAATGACTGACTGGCTGACCGGGCACAGAATTCTGGAGTCTCCCTCAAGGTTAGGTGCTGCTGCTTTGATACTAAGGAGTATATATGGGGTAGTGTGAGTTCTTTGTGGGCCCGGTGCCTGCTTGGCACTTAATGGGTAGGTGCTGGTTAAATGCTTATTGATTGGTTTAAAAAATAATGATAGGAACCCAGCAGAGAACCATTAGTGTTTGAACTGGAGTTAGGCCAGGGGCAAAGAGTGCTGGGGGCTTTTGGGAGCTGCATCAGAGAAGAGGCACTGAGGGGGCTAAGCTTCAGGCAAGCAGACAGCTGGGGTGGGGGGATCAGGCCTTCACAGAGGAGTGTAGGGAGCCTTTCAGAAGGTGGCAAAAGTGGCTTCCACTTAAGGGGAATTTTAAATGAACAAATTTGAAAGGAACCAGGAAGGAGAAAGCTAATGTGCAGTTTTAGACAAACCCACCTGCTTTTTTTCTCTCCCCTGACCTTCTGAAGGAACCAGGTCCAGCTCTGCACTGATCCTTCAGGCTGGACAGTCTGTAGCGAGCTCCTCTTGGGGGTCTTCATAGAGCTTCCTATATGTGTGGTAACAACTTCACCCGTCCCCCACCCCACAGCCCTGGAAGTCAGGTCCTAGTTCCCCTGCCCCTCCCCAGGGCAGTTTAGATCAACAGAGAAACAGTGGACATCTCCCAGGGCCTCCCTTCCCTTTTCTCTGAGGCCCAAGGTCAAGGCTTCTGGAACAGGAAGCTGTAGCAGCCTCAGGAAGGATGTCACCAGGACAGGGAGTGGAGTCCCTGTGTGATTCCTATTCCTGTTTGCCAGTGATTTGGGTTGTGCCCACTCCCCGCTCCCCCGGCCTGTAGGGCTATAGCACTGTGACCATGGGCTCTCCCTCCTAGGTGGGGTATCTTGCCAGGCCTGGCCTCGATCTGGAGGTAGAAGGAAGATTTGTGAAGATGGGGGGCCAGAGGGAACATCGACCTTCCTGGTCATCTGGGAGCTGGGAGGGACTGTAATTCTGAAGAGAATGTGCGGTCAGTGTCCTAGGGAGGCTGGGGGAGACTGCAGGAAACAGGCCCTGAGTAGTCAAGGCCCACTCTGGTCCTGACCTGCTGGCCCCATCATCAGGGTTCTCTGGAAGAGGAAAAAAAGAAGCAGGTGCACATTGACTTTCTCCATCCTGGTTACTTTTAAATTTGTTAAGCCATGAGGCATGAGGCTGGACTCCTAACTCTAATAATTGGAGGGAATACATAGCACCTTAAAGTTTACAAAGTGCTGTCCATCTGGGGACCTGAAGAGGGGCCTCCCTGCACCCAGGCAGGTCAGCACCCTTTCTGAGTTCTCTAGTATTAGCACATCACCAGGGCCCACTGAGACATCCAGTGACCCGCCCAAGGTAGCTGGTCACTTGTATCAAAAGGTGAGACCATCTCTTTATCCCCCCAGCTTCAAATTTCTCTCTTAGGAGCCTCAGCAACAACCCAGTGAGGTTACCCAAGCATGATCTCCATGTGGCAGAATAGGAGATGGTAGTTTAGTATTTCTTCCATGATCACTCAGCTAGGGCCCCTGATCTAACTGCCTCTCTCCACAAAACCCCACTTCCCCCTCACACCTTCTCATTTGCAGTGGCCTCCTCCTTGGCCCCACTGTAATTAGGGGAGTCTTGCTTTTGCACTCAGTGTCAAGGATGTTGTCAGAACCTTTAAATGTTGGTAAAATAGTTCCAGGTCCTTATGAAACGATTGCACCCCTTTCCTTTCCCTCTTTCTCCCTGCCTCCCTCTTTCCAAAAACTCTATGATTTATTGAGAAGCAATAGACTGTCTGAAGGGCTGTGGATTTGGAATGGAGTCCTTGGTTTTAATTTCTATTTCTGACATGAGTTGTTGGCCAAAGAGCACCCACTGAGTGTCGTGCTAAGTGCTGGGGGTGCAAAGGCAGGCAAGAGGCAGGCCCTGCTCTCCAGGACTAACCAGTGGGGGAGACCAAGTGCAAAGGATTATGTCCAAACAAACTGTGTTCGGGAGAAGGAGGGAATGGGGAGCTGTGGGAAGGCCCTGGAATGGTGAGGGGTGGGGTTTGAGTTGGGGCTTGCTTAAAGGAAGCCAGGGAATTATATAGGCAGAGATGAGGAAGGGGGGCATTCCCCCAGTGGGGGACAGCCCGAGAAAATGCCTGGAGCTATCCCTGGGTGGGTTACTTAGCCTCTGAACCTCTGTTTCCTGATCTGTAAAATAGTGTTACTTGTAGTACTGGCTTCACAGGGTTGTTGTGAAATCTTGTATGTGAAACACTTTGCCGACTTTCAGGTGTTATTATGTATTATACTTCTAGTGGTGAGGATTCTGAAGAGGGCCTGGCCCCTGCCTTCCCTCCCCTGCAACCCCCACCCCCCACCCCCCCCTGCAGGAGGCACTTCAGTCAGAACAGATTCCTGGCAGGGAAGCAGTGACTTTGAGTCTTTGTCCCAGGGCATTCTGGGAGCACTGAGACAGTGACTTAGATCCCCCTCCCCCCTTAGGAGAGTCTTTAGGAATGACTGTGGCCACAATGTCTTCACTGAGTGGTTTGGTGATGAACCCCTCTGGGCTCAAGCCTACCCTGCTGACCTTGGGCAGATGCCCACCCCATCTAGCACTGGGTCTGTATTCAAAGCCTTTCCAGTCTAGTAGAACTGGCAAGGGGCAGGGCTGTACTGGCACAGCCTTGGCTTGCCCTGGGTCTCTGACTGCCATGAGAGAAGGACCTAGGGGAGGATGAGAACAGGAAGACAGGAATCGTGGAAACCCAGAAAGAACTCGCATCTGCAAGTCACTATAGGAGGCAGTGGAGAGCAAGGGCAGATGTGAGGCGGGTAGAGATGGGGGAGCACAGTTGCCCCTAAAGAGGAGAATGTCAGCTTTTCTTGGAGAGACCAGCAAGGGCATGGGGAGAGATGGGGTGCCAGGAGCTGTCTGGTTGGTCTCATTTTCACTCTTAGGGAAGGTGAGCAAGTGGTGGGCTTGTGTATGTGCCATCTATGTGACAACACGTGTTTCTGTCCACATATGTGTCCTCACATACATGTGTGCCTGTCCATATATGTGTGTATCCTCACGTATGTGCTTTAGGATAAGAGCTGAACTCCACAAGTGTCCTGTTTAGTTTCTTCAGATGGACAGGTTAGTGAGCAGGGAGGGCTGGGCCCTAAAGACAGAATTGTGCTGGCATATGGTGGGAGGAGATTGCCAGCAGTAGTCTGAAGAGGCAGGTTTGGACTGGGCTGGGGTTCTGCCCATTGGGTCTCTGGAAAGCCAGCATTGCCCTCAGCCCTAAGGGACATGTAATTCTGGGCTGATTCCTAGAAACTGAACCCTGGGAGTAGGTGGCAGCTCTCCTGCTGAGAAGCTTGTCAAAGCCCGCTGCTGCTCTCCCCAGGTACACAGCCTGATTCAGCTTCCCTGTGGCCTGTGGCTCTGTCTCCCCAAGGCATGCTGACACCCCACCCTCACCACTTGGCTAAATAATTGTCACCAATAAACCTGCCTCTGTGGCCTCTGGGACTAGTGTCTGCCTCTGTGTGGTACCTCTTTTGGCCAAGCAGCTTGTCAGTGCCGTGAATCAGGTGGCTCAGACTGTGATCAGAGGGCTGAGCAAGGGCTGTTCTCCACTTCTGACTTCCCTGGCTCTTTCTGGGGCCATATGGGCCTCCTCTCCAACCCAAGAGGTGCTTCAGAAGGCGGGAGGAGAGATCTGATTCCATAAGGAAATCCCCTTCCCTAAAAGTCCCAATCCCAACTCTGGTGTCCTCTGACCAAAGCCAGGCCATCACAAAGTGGGGGAATAGGTGGAGGAAGAAAACCCACCTCTCTTTTCTGCCTTAAGGTATTATTATTGCCTTTGGTATAGATCAGGAGTTCTTAACCTGGGGCCCACCCACCCCCAAGAGATCCATGGATAAATTTTAGGGGGATTTATGAACTGTGTTGGGAAAAAATGCTTTCTTTCCCCTAACTTTTGGTTTTTGTAATCATGAATTTAGGTGGCATGGTAGATAGAGTTCCAGGCCTGGAGTCAGGAAGATGAGTTCAAATCCAGCCTCAAACTCTTTATAGTTGGGTGACCCTGGGCAAGTCACTTCACCCTGTTTGCCTCAGTTTCCTCATCTGTCAAATGAGCTGGAGGAGAGAATGACCAACCACTCTAGTATCTCTGCCAAGAAAACCCCAGCTGGGGTCACAGAGTCAGACATGGCTGAAAAATGACTCAACAACAAAAAAGAACATGATTCTGAGAGGGGGTCCACAGGCTTCACCAGCCTGCCAAGGTAGGGCTGGAGGGGGACATGGCACACAAAAAGTTAAGGATCCCTGATTTAGATATCCCAAGAATGCATGGGAATGCTGCTGACACAGACAATCTCCTTATCATATAGAGGCCCCTGAAGCCCAGGGACTTGCCCAGGGTCATGTAAGTGTTAGCAGTGGGCCTGGAACCCAGATCTCCTTGCCACCCAGTCCAGTGCTCTATCTACTGGGCCACACTGATTCATACCTCTTGGAAGATAGGCTTTGATGATAGCTGCCCTTTGGGTGGCCCTTTCCAGCTTAACATACCTGCTCTCCTTTGATCCTCCCAACCCTGTGAAGTAGGTACTCAAGGTGTAATTACCTCTCTTTGGTAGATTAGAGAAGGGGACATGGGAGGGGGGTTGTGGTGGAAAGAACCATGGGCCCGAATCAGAGGCCTGGGCGTGGATCCCTCCCCACCTGCTTGCTGCCTGTGTGACCTTGGGCCCATCCCAGCTTCCCTGGGATCTTGATTTTTTCATCTGTAAAATGAGAGCATTGGGCTGCTCACGTCCCTTCTGGCCTCTTGGTCCTGATCACACAGCTCAGGAGGATCTGCAGTATATCATACCGAGGTCTCTCAGCTCCAAAGGCAGCAGTGTTAGTCATACCACATTGCCCCTCAGAGGTGGGTAAGATTTCTGAGGGTTTCTTCCAGTGCCTCCCCCAGGCCTCCCCTAATAGGACACTTTGGAAGCCTGGAAAGCTTCCTAGGCCAAAAGAATGGATTTTTTAAAAAAGCAATTGGAGTTAAGTAACTTGCTCAAGGTTACACGGCCAGTCATTATTTATGTGTGGGTGCTCATTTTCTGAGGCCGAATCCAATCCTGGGTCCTCCCGACTCTGGGGCCAGCGCTCTTACTGTGCCACCTCGCCACCCCCAAAGAATGGATTTTTAATAGACTTAAGACACTGTAACAGAAATTTTTCTAAGCAGAAGGATCTCAGTTTCCTGATTTGTCAAAATGAGGGGATTGGAATAGATACAATCCAATCCAACAAACATTCATTAAATGCCTACCTTGTGTTAGAGCTTACATTCTGCTAAAGATACCCCTCCCCAATAATATGTAAATGAATAAATAGAGGAGGGGTCATTTGAGGAGGTGAGGTGTTTTCTGCTAAGTGATGCTATAGGGCCTAGAGTCAGGAAGACTTATCTTCCTGAGTTCAAATCAGGCCTGGGACACTGACTAGCTGTGTGACCCTGGACAAGTCATTTAACTCTGTTAGCCTTAGTTTCCTCATCTGTAAAATGAGTTTGAGAAGGAAATGGCACACTATTCCAGTATCTTTGCCAAGAAAACCCCAACAATGAGATATGACTGAAAGGAAGAATAACAAGAAACAGTGACTGGACTTTGGAAGAGACTCAGCTTTCCCAAAGGCAGAAGAGTGTAAGTAAATTGCAGGCAAGGGAAAGTACCTGCCCTGAAGGGAAAGGATAGGGGAGAGAGAGAGACAGAGACAAAGTCAGAGAAGAGGGGGAAAGAGAGGGGAGAGAGACAGAGAGGAGGGGGAGAGAGAGAGAAGAAGAGAGAAAGAGGAGGAGAGACAGAGAGGAGCAGGGAGAGAGGAGGGGGGAGAGAGAAAGGAGGGGGGGGAGAGAAAGAAGAAGAGAGAAAGAGGAGGGGGAGAGAGAGAAGAAGAGAGAGAAAGGAGGAGAGACAGAGAGGAGCAGGGAGAAAGAGGAGGGGGGAGAGAGAAAGGATGGGGGAGAGAGAGGAGAGAGAGAAAGAGAGACAGAGGAGGGGGAGAGAGAGACAGAGAGGAGGAGGGAGAGAGAGAAGAGAGGAGAGAGAGAAAGAGAGACAGAGGAGGGGGAGAGAGAGAGAAGAAGAGAAAGAGGAGGAGAGACAGAGAGGAGCAGGGAGAAAGAGGAGGGGGGAGAGAGACAGAAAGGAGGGGGGGGAGAGAAAGAAGAAGAGAGAGGATACAAGGAAAGATAGAGAGAGGGGAGACAGAGAGGAGGGGGGAGAGAGAGAAACAGGAGTGGGGAGAGAGAGACAGAAAGGAGGGGAGAGAGAGAGTGAGCACAGGCAGAAGCCCAATGGCCGGTTCAGTAACAGCCTGCAGGCCAATTGGCCTGGAGCCTGGGTGATAAGATCATACATAGATGCTTAGTAGGTTCTTTGAAGATCATCTATTTTGAGCCTCCCATTTTGCACAGGGGAAAACTGAGGGTCAAAAGGGGACCTTTTTGTGACCTTGATTTGCTCAAAGTCACAAAAGGAGTAAATGAACTTCTCTTAACCAAGCCAAGCCAAGACTGTGTGCTAGACCCAGCTTGGAGTAGTTTGGGAGAGCTGGTTGTTTTCAATGCATTTGCATCTTGAAAATCTGCAAACTTCAATTTGGGGCTTGATTTATTTCTTTGTTGACAGTCTAGACTTAAGAAAGTAATGGAAAAAATGTTACTAATTCAGATTAAGTTCCAAAGGAAACCCCTTCACCCACTTCCCTCCCCACCTGGTTGTTGAACATTTACCAGTGGATCCCTGACCATAATCCTGGTCGTTAAATATTTACCAGCATACCTCTGGCCATAATCCTTTTTGATCTTTCTTTGAATGGGGGGGAGTTACAATGGGAATACCTCCTCTCATTCATCTCTTAACTTTGTACACTCCCTACTCATAGTGAGGGGGTAAGTTAATGATCTACAAAGGCTGTTTTTAATCTTTCTGGACTCAATTCAACAAAATCTTATTAAACCTCGACAATCCATCCCCCTGCCCCCAACTGTGCCTTTTCCCTGGCTCTGTTCTTGTCCCATCTCCCCCCCCCCCACACACACACATACACAATGCTCTCCTTCTTCACCTCGACATCCTGGCCCCCCTGGCTGGCCTCAACATTCCAATTCTGCCTGTAAAGGAGGCCCTTTGTAGACATCTCAATGCTGGTGCCACATTCTCACTTTATGTCTCTTGTGTTTACATGCTTCTTTGCATGTAGTCTCCCCTATTAGAATGTGAACTTCTTAAGGCCAGGGCCGTATTTACCACTTTCTTTGTATCTCCAACCTGGCACATAGTGAGTGCCTAGAGAGCTTATGGACTGATTGACTAAGCGCCTACTCATGAGAAGCATAGGATATAGAGACAGAACCCAAACAGCACCTGCTTTTGAGCTTCTTCCATTCTTCTTGGTTTAATCTCTTAATTCTAAAAGCCCACCATCTACCCTAGGCCCATCATGGTCAAAAGAAGATTGGGTAGCAGGGAGACTGCTGGGGAATTGGGTGTCCAGCTTCAGGGACACCAAAGAGACCTGAGAAGCTGTTCCTTGGCTGTCCCTGCTCTTCTCTGAGTTATGGCTCTGCGGTGGAGATGACCGTAAGAATGCCCGTGTGTAAAAAACCCACCAAATGGAAAGCTGGGAACTGGTCCAGCCATTCTGGAAAGCAATTTCAGTGGGATGACACCAAGAAAGCATCATGTACCCAAGATTCAGAATGAGGCATACAGTTTTGAACATGGCCAACATGGGGATTTGTTTCTCTCAACTGCATATTTCCTTCAAGGACTGGGTTTTATTTTTCAAAAAAATCTTAAGAAGCAGCTGGGAAGAAGAGGGGGATGGGGGATAAAGTTGCCCTACCCCCCCAAAAAATAAAAGGAAAAGAAAGGAAAGAGGGCTATTGGAACACTTGTTTAAGATGAATGGAAGGGAATAAAAGTAAGATCAGAAAGAATCCCACCCAAGCAGGACAGCTCTGAAAGGAACATTTTGAATTTATTATATACTTGAAAGGAAAAGCAATCCCTACATGATGGAGATTTGTACTCTTCTTTTTTTTTTTTTAAGCAATTGGGGTTAAGTAACTTGCTCAAGGTTACACGGCTAGTCATTATTTATGTGTGGCTGCTCATTTTCTGAGGCCGGATTTGATCTCGGGTCATCCCAACTCCAGCCGGCGCGGCCTAGCCGCCCCTTTTAGGGCAATTGGGGTTAAGTAACTTGCCCAAGGTCACACGGCTAGGTTTTTGTTTGTGCGGATTAGGTGTCGGAGGCCGGCTCCAAACTCAGGTCCTTCTGACTCCAGGGCCGGTGCTCTACTCACTGTGCCACCTAGCCACCCCGATTTGTACTCTTCTTCTGTCCCACTAGATAAATGAAAACATGTATTTTATTTGCTGTTTGTTAAGTTCAGAATTAAAAAATAAAGTGTTTTGGAAGCCTTTTAAAAAATCTAATAAGAAAATGACCACAGGGGTGGTTAGGCAGTGCAGTGAATAGAGCACTGGCCCTGGAGTCAGGAGGACCTGAATTCAAATCCAGCTTCAGACACTTAACACAAAAACTTGCCATGTGACCTTGGGCAAGTCATTTAACACCAACTGCTGTCCAAAAAGAAAAACAAAGAAAATGACCACCATGTCTATACCCTTTGACTCAGTGATATCATTATCAACCATATGCCCAAAGGAGAGCAAAGATAGAAAGAAAGGGTTTCTATTACCTAAAATAGGACACCTTTTGTAATTGCAAAGAACCGGAAATAAAGCAGAAGCCCATCAAATATGGAGTGGCTAAACAAATATGATATGAATGTCATAGACTGTGCTGTGAGAGACAATGAATCCAATGGATGCAGAGAAGCCTGAGACTTCAATGAACAGATGCAAATAAAGTCAGCAAAACACTCAAACGCTATACACAATGACTGTGACAATGGCCATGTAAAGAAGACCACCACCCCGAAGGAATGCCATGATTATAGTGACCAAGCCTGACCCAGAAAAAGTGATATGAGAATGGGGGTGGGGATAGAATGTGGAGTGTGGGGGCTGGATTTGTTGAGTTGCTGGCTCCTCTCCCCCTTTTGGGAGGATCTTTGCTTTAGAATTTATTAGGAAATGGAGGTCATGTGAAAACCAGAAGATATCCAGAAAAAGAACAAAAATTCAAACCTGTCCTTTAGTCTTTAGTGAGAGAAAAGTCAGGTCTGGACCATAGCGGGATTCAATTTCAGAGAAATAAAATTCTTCTTCCCCTGTAGATTTCCCTGCTTCTCAGCTCAACCCATCATCAGAACTGAAACTTTGGGCTCTTTATCATCCCAGATAAGCAGCCAATTAGAAAAAGAAGGTGAGATGTGAGTAAGTGATACAATGACCCAACCTGGCCCAGGCTCAGGTCCTCAAGGGGAACAGTGATATTAAGGTTATGTGGCAGGAAAGGGACCTGGTCCCTTCCTCCTTTACATCCTGTGACAAATCCTACCTTAGGTAGGTGATCACCTATTTCATCTACACATAAAGTCAAACCAGCCTCTCAATCTGGGCACACATACTTCCAGGTAAGAGTTTTGGTCTTTGAGTCAGAAGATTTGTGTTCAATTCCTGACTCATACACATCCTAGCAGAGTGACCTGGGCAAGTCAATTAACCTCTCTAAGATTCAGTTTCCTCATCTGTCAGAAGAGGGATGGTAATATTTGTACCACTTTCTACCTTCTAGGGTGGTTGTGAGGAAAGGGCTTTGTAAACCTCAAAGCCTTTAAAACTGAGGGTCATTGTTTTGGGGGTGAACTTAATAAATGCTTTTGTCATTTACTCTTTAAGTGTGTTGCTTGGAAGGATGTGCCTGGGTAATGTGGGGGGGGGGGAGCGCAGGGGTATGAATGTGTGTGTGGACATGGATGTCTGTATATATATGTCTGTGTATTCCATGTACACACACAGGGGCATCTGCTCCAGATGCTGGGACTCAGGAACAGGGAAGGCTTGACACTTATGACCCTCAGTAATAAATATATTACCTTGGGTAAGTTCCTTCCCTTCCCCGAGTCTATCCTCATCTATCAAATGAAGGAGTTATACTACATGGCCTCTCAGAGCCCTCCCAGCTCTAGAATTAGGAGCCCATGTGATGTGGTCTGAGCCTCCTCAGAAAATCAAGCCTCAGGGCTTACAAACAGTGCTTTAAGGGTTAGGACCAGACCTGGAGTCAGGCAAACTCATCTTTCTGAGTTCAAATCTGACCTCAACTCTTAGTAACTGTGTGACACTGGGCAAGTCACTTCACCCTATTTGCCTCAGTTTCCTCATCAAATGAGCTGGAGAAGGAAATGGTAAACCACTCCAGGATCCTTGCCAAGAAAACCCAAATGGGGCTGTGAAGAGTTGCTCATGATGGAAACAATTAAACAGCAAAAGCAGTTGAGCAGACGGGGCAGGTGTTTGGGAAGGCTCACTTCCTTTCCCTGACTGGACTATTCCTAGCGGGTGCCCTGCCTACAGTGGGCACTTTATGTTCTCAGTCTTTAAGCCTATTTATAATCTGGTGGCAAGAACATGGGATTTTGACCTGAAACCCAATTTTGTTCCTTAGCACCTGTGTAACCCCAGGCTAATAATTTCTCTCCTCCTTATTCATTTGTATGAATAAGGGGTTAGACTAATTGGCTTCTAGGCTCCCTGCCAGTTCCTTGTCTAAGTGACTATGTATGACCTGTGCCCTACCCTGGGCTCCAGACATCTCCCTGTGCTTCCAGTCCTGGTCCATTGGATTCCTTCATTTGCCAAGGTACCAGAGGCTCTGCTGAGCAGAGGAGGCTGAGGCCAGCACTTTAGGCCGTTGAGAGGCAGAGAAGTGTAATGGAAAGAGTGTCGCTGGGTTGGTTATAGAAAGACCCGGATTTATTTGGACTTTGCCATCCATGAGCTGTTTGACTTTAGACCAGTCACTTCCTTTTCTGGGCCTGAGTTTCCTCTGTAACTGAAGGGGGCGGAGTAGATGGCTTCTAAGGTTCCTTCAAGCACCAGGGTTATCAGTCTGAGTATCCCTGATCAGCCTCAGGGTAGGGATGGCTAGTGATTTTACTGCAGGTAAGGAATGAGAGTGTAGGAGAGGCCAGGCTGAGGGCAGGAGGGCAGGGAGCATGACCTCTAATGAACAACCAGAAGCAGAGGAGTTAGGGGAAGGGCAGAACCAGGGCTTCCTAAGAACAAAGCTCTATAAACTAGGTCACTGAGAGAGAATTAGTGAAAAAATAAGAAAGCACTGAAAGAGAGACAGAAAAGAGCAGAATCAGCGTCTGAGAGACACACCAGGAGACAAACCTTAACAGGGAGAGAGAGCCTGAGAGTGAAACAAGAACCACCAACATTTTGGCAGGGATTGAAAGTGTGCAAAGGGCTCTACATGCAACCTCACGATACTTCTACGCAGTAGATACCACTGTAGGTATGATCACGCCCATTTTACAGATAAGAAAACTTCATTTCAGAGCAAAAGACAAAGAGCGAAAGATTTAGAAAGAAGGAAATAAAGAAACAAATAACTTGGATTAATTGCCAATGGCCAGTTGGGTCATTGTAGAAGTGAGGGACTGTGGGTATGAATTATGAGGACTATTCAATGATGCAATCATTGAATTTTCCTTTGTTAAAAGGGAGATTTTTATTGTAGGGGAGTATCTGAGGAAATAATTTCTGAGATTTAAAAAGAAATAAATAAAAGTTATTAATTGGTAATGTAAAAAACTAGCTATTTGGGGTGGCTAGGTGGTCCAGTGAATAGAGCATCGGCCCTGGAGTCAGGAGGACCTGAGTTCAAATCCAGCCTCAGACACTTAACACTTATTAGCTGTGTGACCTTGGGCAAATCACTTAACCCCAATTGCCCTTCAAAAACAAAAACAAAAACAAAAACAAAACCCCCCAAAACAAAAAAACAAAAAACCTAGCTATTTGTCTAAACTGATAAATAAAAGAAGGTAGATGGAAAAAGAAACATTTGAAGACAGAAATAATCAGACAGAGAGAAAAAGGGAAAAAAGGATGGTGGAATGCAGACAGATGCAAACAGATTCAAAAGAGACAGCTAACAAGGTAGTATAGTGGACCTGGAGTCAGAAGACCTGAGTTCAAATCTGGTCTTAGAAACTTAATAACTGTGTGACCCTGGGCAAGTCACTTAATCTGTCTGCCTCAGTTTTCTCAAATGTAAAATGAGCATAATAATCAAATATATCTCCCATGGATGTTTTGTGAAGATTTTTAAAACACTTAGCAAAACTGCAGAAAAACACGGGAAGATTTATATGAACTGATGCTGAGTGAAGTGAGCAGAACCAGGAGAATACTGTACACAGTAACAGCCACAGTGTGCAATGACTGACTTTCATAGACTTGGCTCTTCTCAGCAATACGATGATTTAAGACAACTCCAAAAGACTCATGATAGAAAATGCCATCCACATCCAGAGAAAGAACTATGGAGTCTGAAGGCAGATCAAAGCATACTATTTGTTCTTTTTTGTTGTTGTTTTGTTTCTTCTTCTTTTTTTTTTCTTTTTGGAGGGCAATTGGAGTTAAGTAACTTGCCCAAGGTCACACGGCTAGGTTTTTGTTTGTGTGTGTTAAGTGTCTGAGGTTGGATCCGAACTCAGGTCCTTCTGACTCCAGGGCCGGCGCTCTACTCACTGCGCCACCTAGCCGCCCTTTGTTTCTTCTTTCTCGTGGTTTCTGCCATTGGTTCTAATTCTTCTTTACAATACAACTAAAGTGAAAATATGTTTAATATGCATGTATATGTAGAGCCTGTATCAGATTGCATGCTGTCTTGGAGAGGGGGGAGGGGAGGGAGGGAAGGGAGGGGGAGAAAATGAAAAACTCAGTCTTATGGAAGTGAATGTTAAAAACTAAAAAATAAACAATTTAATTAAAAAAAAACCACTTAGTACAGTATCTGGCACATGATAGTTGTTCAATAAATATTTGTTCGCCCTCCCCTTGAAAAATACATCAAGGGGCGGCTAGGTGGCGCAGTTAGTAGAGCGCCAGCCCTGGAGTCAGAAGGACCTGAGTTCGGATCTGGCCTCAGACACTTAAGGCACAAACAAAAACCTAGCCGTGTGACCTTGGGCAAGTTACTTAACCCCAATTGCCCTCCAAAAAAAAGCAAAAAAAAAAAGAAAAAAAAAGAAAAATACATCAATAAGGAGATCAGTGGGAGATTGGGAAACAAAAGGGAAAGGGAACTCAGCTAAGCCACTGCTAACTGTCTTTGAGTTGAATTAATCAACAAGCTTTTATTACTCACATACTGTATACCACGCCTTGTGCCAGGAGCTAGGGAAATAAAGACCAGTGAAACAGTCCCTGCCCTCAAGGAGTTTACATTCTGTTGGAGGGAACAACATGTAGACATGTAGACGAAGAAATATATTACAAGACATATATAAATATACAACAAAGATAAAAAGTAATTGGGGGAAGGGGACTGGCAGCTAGAGGAGGAGACAAGAAAGTCATCACAGGGAAAGTAGAACTTGAGTTGTATTGAAGAAAAATAGAAATTCTAAGAGGCAAAGCTGAGAAGGGGGTGCATTCTAGGCATCTGGAATAGCTAGTACAAAGGCAAGGAGATGGGAAATGGGGGGGATTGTATATATAGGGAACAGTGAAAAGTCCAGTTTCATTAAATTGTAGAGGGATAATGTATTATAATGCTTGTAACCTGGTCGAGGCCAGGTTGTGAAGGGCTTTAAACATCAAAAAAAGTAGTTTATATTTTCTCCTAGAGGTGATAGGGAACAGGGAAGTAACATGATCAGGTCAGCACTTTAGGAAAAATCACCTTAGTGGCCATGTGAGAGAGCAGGGCAAGTCTTCTGGCAGAGAGACCAATAAGGGAGCTACTGCAATCTAAGGTGAGAAGGGACAAGAGCCAAACTGGGGAAGTGACCATGTGAGTGGAGTAAAGGGGGGAGATGCAAGAGATTTTTGGATGTAGGTTATGCTCAGCCCTTCCTACTCTCTATAACAATTCCCTTATGAGTAATTGCACATTTCTAGGGAAAAGAACAAAATTAACTGGCCCATGCAGGGCTCATACTTATGGTTTTGGCCTCATTAACATCCCAAGATAATGAAATCCTAGAGGAAGAAAAAGGTTGGAACAGAAAGTAAGACAGAATGAATTTGTGAAAATGGTTGAGTAAGAGATTTAGAAACATTTGTTCAATAAACATTTATTAAGCCCCAACTACCTGTCAAATCCTATGTTTGGTGCTGGGGAAGATATAAAATATATATAAAACAGGAGGCCTGCCCTCAGGAACCTTAGTCTACTAATGGGAAAAGATGCCAACACAGATAATTAGAATACACAATTTTAGTTGCTCAGTCAGTAAACACTTCTGAGTCTTATAAGATGACTCTTCCTGACTTCAGGTCTGGCACTCTATCCACCATGCCACCTAGCTGCCCCCACAAACAAGCTGCATGCAGAATCAATTGCAATTGAGTGATTGGGAAAGGTTTCCTCTGGAAGATGGGATTTTAGCTGGCCAGGGAAGCCAGGAGAGGGCGATGAGAAGGGGGAGCATTCCACCCTTGGATAGTCCACACCCCAAATCCAGACATGGAGTGGCTTTTTCTGATGATAGCGAGAAAGCCAGTGTCAGTGAACAATGTGTTAGAGGGATGAAAACCAAAGTCCTCTGAGAAATCCAGGGAGGAAGCATGTTCAAGGTAATAATAATAACAAATAAGTTAAATAATAAAAACAACAAGATCCAGGGAATCATAATAACTGCCATTTATGTCACTATGGTTCCTGGTACAGAGGCCACCTCCCACAAAGGGCTCTGCTCTGGACTCCAGTGATCTGAGTGTATCCTGAGGCAGTCTGGCCACCTCAGGAGGGTTCAGGCTTTACTTAAATGCCTATTCATCATCTTCACCCTGGAGTAATTCTAGGGACATCTCTGAAACAAAATTTGGCTCATATCCAGGCTCTCTCCAATCTGTGGATAATAGAGTCCTTCAAAAAGGTCCTCAGTGTACAATAGAGATGTCAGTTACAAGACAGTGGTTTATTTCTTCCACCACTAAAAATGTTCAGGACACAAAAGAACCCAAAGGCATGTGTTAACAAATACAGAAATCCACAAAGCAACAAGCCATCACCCTCATTATATTCTCCAAGGAGGGGAAGACAACTTTGTGGGCCTGCTGAACAGATACCAAGGGTGTTTGAAATTCCCTTCAGGAACACAGTGTCAGAACAGTTCTTCTGACCAACCTGGGGCTTGGCTTAGGATTTCTTAGCTACAGCATTCTTCTGAGGTATGCACGCACATGTGTGTATGAGTATGTTTACATGTATGTATGTGTGTGCAAGTGTGTGCGTGTATACTTGTGTGTGTTTCTTTGCCTCTCATGCATGCTGGGAAGCTAAGGTCTGAGTCAACCCCTCCGACATGAACTTACACCAGGGCAGGAAATGATTACTGATCTGTGGTCAGGGAATGGTGACTTCCTTAGCACAAGTATGTGTCTGGTCACAATTGCCACTGGGGGAAAAGGAGAGAAATCCCCTCCTCTCCCCTTACTGGAAGTTCAAGGGAGAGAAAGCACTAGATACATCCCAGGTGAGAGGTTTTCCTCTTAGACTCTTCTCTTTGCCCCCAATGAATGGGCAGCTCTTTGTAACCCTGTGGCCAATCACCTTTTTTTGGGGGTGGGGGAAGGCCAAGCAATTGGGGTTAAGTGACTTGCCCAAGGTCACATGGCTAGTTTTGTGTTAAGTGTCTGAGGCTGGATTTGAACTCAGGTCCTCCTGACTCCAGGGCCGGTGCTCTATTCACTGCACCCCCTAGCCCCTCCAGCTAATCACCTTTGCTCAACTCCACTAATCAAGAGCTGCCTATCAAGAACTGGGGCTGGGGCTGTAGTAAATGTCCCACAGAAAGAGACCAGAGAGTATGAAGTATGCCCACTGCCATGGGAGGTGCCCCAATCCTGTAGATTCAGGGGTTCTCCAGATCACTCCCATTACAAAGGAGATTTCTGGTTTGGGTTTATTTTGTCTTAAGACTGTATCTCCCTATTTCATCCAGGCTAAAAGAGTAAATACTACTCACAGGCTAAATCCTACAACTGTCTGGCACAGGATCTGTTCTGGTTCCCACGTAGGAGGTTCACGCCTCCTTAGGCAACCTGGTACCACCAAACCCCCCAGCCCCTCTCCCTGATCTGGAGGGTTTAGTATATTAATGCCAGACTTAGTGAGGACACCTGACTGGCATAGCCCACTGCTGCTTAGAATTCCTAAACTTAGAAGATGCCAGGCTCAACTTCTCTGATTATGGGCATGCTTGGCCACCATACCTGGGCACTTGGTGTTAAAGTTTGCAAACAGTAGGTACCAGATGGCTGGAGTATGTTCTGAGTATGTTCTGTAGGGCGAGGTTTTAACAAGACTTGGTAACTCATTGGATATAAGAGCTGAGGGAGAGAGAAAAGTCAGGGGCAAGACCATTAACATGGGAGGCTGACTAATGCCAAAGATCAGTGGGAAAGTCAGGCAGAGCATCAGTTTTAGTGAGAAAGAAGCTAAAGTTTGTCCATGGGGAGTCTGAGCTACTGGTGTCACTTCCAGGCCCCAACATCTTTTAGGCAGCTGGAGATGTGGGAATGGTGCTCAGAAGAGAAGTTGGTCAGTGATGTGGTTTTGGGAAGTATCTGCAGGGAGGTTATAATTGGGAAAGGGGGTTGGGGGACGGGGAGAGAAGTAAATAAGCTCACCAAGGGAGAAAGAGCAGAAAGAGGCAAGTGCAAGGGTAGAACCTCGAGAGAAATCACGAAACTACATATCTGTGGTAGGCTCTCAGGAAGGGAAAGGAGGGAGGCTGAGGCTAAAAGGCAGAGAGACAGAGCCATGAAGAGACACACTCAGAGAGAGAAGTGAAACAGAAAAACAAGGAAAGAGACAAACAGTGAAGCAGAGACTGAGACAAAAGGGGATAGATAAAAGGGGTCAGAAAATAGTGCTTGCAATGAGTGCAACAGTGTAAATGGAAAGGACCAGAAAAAATGAAACTGAATTCAGTGTGATTCTGCAGGCTGTTTGGCTCAGGAGAAGAAATGAACATGTGCGCCTCCTTCTGGTTTTCTCTGATAGACGTGGAGAATGTGGAATACTTGTACATACTGTCAATAGCTTGGCGCCCCTTATTAAAGGGAGCATGGTATTCCACAATGTACACAATAGTAAACTGGGAAAGAGGTCCTGGTTTGAATACTGGCTAAGCTACTCACTTCCTTGTGTGGCCTTCTCCCCATGGTAAAAAAAGAAATAAACAAACAAAAGATTGAACAAATGGATGGATGGGCAGCTAAGTGATCAAATAAATAGATAAGCAAGCAAGCAAATAAATGAATGGATGGATGGATGGATAGATAAGTGATTAAATAGATAAGTAAGCAAATGAATGAATGGAAGAATAAATAAACAAACAGATAAATGAACAAGTGAATGAATGAACAAATGAATTAATGGATTAAAAATAATTTTTTAAATTTAAAAAAAGAGAAAGAGTTGGAATACACTTGCTCTAAGGTCCCTTTCAACTCATAGTCGGTTGGTGTGTTGGTTGGTTTACCCAACCCACTCCCCTGCACCTTTTAATTTTTTTCTTTATTAAAAGGAGTGGCTCTTTAAGTAGGAGAGGGAAAGGATATATTTAGACATAAAGGTGATGTAAAAGTAAGAGCAATCAATATATTTTTAAAAGGGGGGGGGAGGAAATAAAAGAAGCCAGAACAGACAAACCAAAAACAAAGATAAAAGGGGGGCCGAGGGAAAAGGCCAAAACAGAAACTCAGATAGGAAGATGAAAAGAGATAGAGATAAAGGATGTGGACAAAGAAAAACAGTGAAAAAGAAGACTGAAATAAAATGAAAAAATGAAAAGGAAAATAAAGCCAGAAAGTGGGATGCTGTGAAGAGCCAGGAAAGGAGATGCTTAGAAAAAGGATGAGTGACAAAGATCAAGCTGAGAGGAAGGCAGAGACAGCATCAGTGCCTGAAGCCACCCCATTATCCTGTTCTCTCTCTCTCTCTCTCTGTGCCACCCGTTTCTCAGAACAAGCAATATCAAAACAGCTCTTCCTGGCAATCCACATACATGCCCATGTGTGCACGCTCACATACATGCCCATGAATACACCCATTCATGATTAGCCAGTGGCATTATTTCAGCACATCCTTCAGAAAAGTGTCAGCTATATGAAAGGAGATATTCTGTAGCTCCTGGACAAGTTAGAAGCAGTCACCTTTGTATCTAAAGGATGAAGGGAACATTACTGAAGTCCTAACCAAGATGATAATAACACAGGATAAAAAGGAGGACTTTGCTCAGGGCTCTCAGATGATAAGATATAGTAGTAAGGACATTCTGCTTCCAGTCAGTGACCCTGGGTTCAAATTCTGACATTTATTATCTGGGGAGCCTTGGGTAAGTCACTTCACAGAGGGCTCTGCTTCTTCGACTATAAGGTGAAAGGGTTGTATGGTGGAAGGCATGTTGTGTTTGGAGTCAGAAAGACCTGAGATCAAATCCACCCTCAGACCCTTTCTGATCATGGACAAGTCATTTCGCCTCTGTATGCCTCAGTTTCCTTATCTGCAAAATGGAGATAGTAATAGCATCTGCCCCCCAGGTTGTTGCGAGGATAAAGTAAGAGAATACTTGTAAACCCTCTGCAAACCTTAAAGGATTATATACATGTTAGCTGTTATTCTGGGATCCCTTTGCCCTGACCACAGACTGTACCCAGGTCTCAATGTATGCTTTGGGCCAAAGGGAGACCATGGATGAGTCAATGCTACCCATCCCCATTACAGAAGGAATGTGTCAGAGCAAACCCTCCTTTGGCTGGACCAGCTTGATTGCAGAAACCCCAGGAAGGAGGCTTTTTGGTTGTCCCCTGTTGAGTGGCATCTAGTCAGGAAGACACTGCTACCTTTGAATGGGGGCAAGCAGACTAGGAAGGTGCCCTCAACATCTCCCACCTCCTCAAACCAGCCTTGCCAGGATGCCTCCTTTGGTGAGGCTCATTTCTACAGACGGTCATGGCTTCTTGTTTCCTGACTGCTCATGCAGAGAGCTGAGAGAGGAGCCATGAGCCACACTTCTTCATCTGTCAGGATATGTGCTAGGGGTGGGGGCACCCAGATGGGACGGGGGAGGGGACACTTGTATGTGTGTATCCAAGGAGCATATGTGGAGTGCAGACATCACTGCCTCATTGACGCTGATTCAGCTGGCCCTGACTATGTAGGTTCCAGCAATTCCTACAGCCGCCTCCTCCCTTGGCTTAGGACCTATAATTTTGTGAATGTAGGAAACTCCCTTCACCCAGAGAGAGGCAGCTTGTCAGTAAATGTATGATCTTGGAGATCTGCCTGGGGCACTGAGAGGTTGACTTGCCCAAAGTCACCTAGTCAGTCTGTAACAGAGGCAGGGCTAGAATTCCAGGCTCTCTGACTTGGAGATAAATTCTCTCTGTTCCTCTGTTTGTCTCTGTCTCTTTCTGTATTTGTCTGTGTCTCTGTATCTCTATTTCTGCCTCTCTGCAACTTCCTCTTACTGTCAATATAGAATAGTAATATCAGCTCTCATATCAGGGTCAGTTCCTTGAGGACAGGGACTATTTCATTTTTGTCTTTGTACCTCCATTGCCTAGTAGAGGGCATACTACCCAGTAGCTGTTTGATGAATGCTTACTAAATGGAACTGAATAGAATTTCATTTCTTTAATGCTTTAAAGGACAACAAAACATTTCCTCACAACAACCTTGGGAAGTAGAACATATAAGAGAGAGAAAGAATTTGAAATTAATCTGGAAAGATCATGGCTGATTGTTGTCCTTCATTCTCAAAGAGGACCAAATGACGTCACTATGTTGGAGTCAAGGTACAACGTGTCTGACTGTGACTGATTAGACCCATAAGAGCTTGAAAGGCTCTACCACAGGTTGGGCACTATAAGAGTCTACATGAACATATGATCTGGAAAGATAGGTGGGAATCCAGATTAAGTTAGGCTTTAATTCCCAAGCAAAAGAGTTTAGGTGATAGGAGGCTATTGAAGCTTCTTAAGCAGGGAAGTGACATGGTTGGACCTCTACTATGAGAAAATCAATTTGGCAGCTTTTTGAGGATGGATTAGAAAGGAGAGATTGGAGGCAAGAGGACCAATTAAGAGGCTCCATAGTCCTGATGAGAAGTGATGAAGACCTGACTCAGGGTGGGGGCCATATGAGCAAAGAGAAGGAAGGGGCTAGATACAAGAGATGTTTTGGAGGTAGAATTGATAAGATTTGGCAAGTGATTGAGTATGGGGGGCAGTAAGGGAGAATGAATAATTAAGGATGGCTCTGAGGTTGAAAATTTGGGTGATTAGAAGAATGGTGGCACCCTTGCCAGAAAAAGGAAATTAGCAAGAGGGAAGGGTTTGGGAGTAAAGGTAATAAACTTTGTTTGGGGTCTGCTGAATTTGAGATGTCTACAGGGTATTTGGGTGGAACTAATAGGTAACTGGAGGTGTAGGACTGTTGCTCAGAAGAGAAACAAGAACTGGTTTTGTAGATTTGGGAGTTACCAACGTAAGAATAATCATTGAACCTATGGAAGCTGAGGAAATCAGCAAGAGAGTATATATAGAGAAGAGAGCTCAGAAGAGAATCCTGGGGTTTACCCACAAGGGATAGATGGGACACAGAGGATGGAAGGAGTATTAAGGCAGGCAGGAAGCTGAGACATCTGTGTGGTGCAGTGGATAGAGCACTGAGACTGGAATCAGGAAGACTTGAGTCCAAATCCAGGACATTTACTAGCTGTGTGACCCTGGGCAAGTCACTTAACTTCTGTTTTACACAGTTTCCTGAGGATAAAATGCAGGCGATGATAACACCTAGGTCACACAGCTAAGAAGTGCCCAAGGATAGATCTGAACTCAGATCTTCTTAACTACAGCTCCAGTGTTCTATCCCTGGCACCATCAGGTTGTCAGAGACCTTGATGTCACCTTTCCCTCCATCTCTTTCCTGAACTTGCCCTGTATCCTTCCCCACCCTCCTCTCTAATCTTCAGTCTTCCTTTATCCATTGGCTTTTTCTAGGACTTTACCTAGGAATGAGAAATAGTATAAGAGGATGGTGGAGTGAAATGAAGATTATTTTTTTTAAGACTGGAAGAGATCTAGACACATTTACAGGCATTGGGGAAGGAAACAGTAGATAAAGAAAGATTGAAGAGGCAGCTAGGTGGCACAATGAATAGAGCACTGGCCCTGGAGTCAGAAGGATCTGAGTTCAAATCTGGATTCAGACACTTGACACACTTATTAACTGTGTAACCTTGGGCAAGTCACTTAATCCCAATTGCCTAGCCTTCCCCCCTCCAAAAAAAAAAAAAAAGATTAAAAATTAGAAAAAGGGGAAGGGAAGGCTTAAGGGTTGTGCTCCTGGAAGAGATGGAGAGAAGAATTGGATTAAGGGCAAAAGTCCTTCCTAATAAGTGATTTGTTATTCCATTCATCAAAGTAGCTGTTCCAAAACTTCTCTCTCCTCAAGCTTCCCATGGTACCTTCTCTATCCATCTTCTCACCAAGTGCTTCCCCTTCTCCCCTCTTCCTCATGTCCCATCATGTTCCTTCACTAGGTCCTCCACCAACCCTATCTCATTTGAAGAAGTGGCCCCTCCTCACCAAAGCAAACCCTTCAGGATGGTTTCCTATCCCCTTCTGTCTTCTCCTGCAGATTGCCCCCTCTATCACCCACACTCTCTTTCATCTTCAGCTTCTCTCTACCCATGGCTTCTTCCCTGCTATCTATAAATATTCCCACGTCTACCCCAGTCTTAAAAACCCTCCCTGGATCCCAACTATTGCTGATAGGTATTGGCCTATACCTCTCCTTCCTTTCATGGCTAAACTTCTTGAGAAAGCCATCTACATTCAGGTTCTTTACTTCCTTACCTCTTACTTTCTTTAAGCTATCAGCAATTTTACTTCTAATCCCTTCATTCAACTGAAATTGCCTCTTCCAATGTTACCAGTGACATCTTAGTTGTCAGATCTAACAGCCTCTTCTCAATTCTGGACCTATTTGACTTTTGTGGCAATCCCTCCCTTCTTTTGTATTCTCTAGGTTTTCAGGACACCCCTCTCTTCTGGTTCTCCTTTTATCCGATTCACCACTCCTTCGTAGTCTCCTTTGCTCATACTTCATATTAGTCACGCCAACTAATTCTTTGTGTGCCCCAAGGCTTCGTCCTGGGACCATTCCTCTTTTCACTCTGTATTATATCACTTGATGATCTCACTAGCTCCCATTTCATTCATTTTTCATCTCTTGCAGATAATTTTCTAACCTACATATTCAGCCAGCCCTGGTCTCCACCCTGAGCATTCTACCCTAAAACTACAATTGCCTCCTGGACATATTAAATGAGATTTCCTCTTCTCCAGTTGTTTTAGTTGTGTTCGACTCTTTGTGACCCCATTCAGGATTTTCTTGTCAGAGATACTGGAGTGTTTCCCATTTCCTTCTGCTCATTTGATAGATGAGGAAACTGAGGCAAGCCCGGTGAAGAGATATCTAAGGTCACAGAGTTAGTACATGTCTGAGGCTGTATTTGAACTCAGATCTTTCTGATTCTGGGCCCAGTACTCTATCCACTGTACCACTTAGCTGCCCTTAGGCGTCTCCTAGATATCTCAAACTTAACTTGTCCAAAACAGAACTCATTATCTTTTCCCTCCAAACTTTCCCCTCTTTTGAATGTCCTTCTTACTATCAAGGGGGCACCATCCTCCCAATCACCCATATCTGCAATCTGTGTCATCCCCAACTTCTCATTCTTACTCATCCCACATGTCAAATCTATTAACAATGCTTGTCTTTTCTACCTTCATAACATCACTCATATATGCCTCATACATATATAATACAAAGTCACACATATGCATATGTATTTATATGTATATAAATATGTATAGATGTATGTATATATAAGTATATGTAGGTATATATAAAAGCACGTACATATAAATATGTGTATATATAAGTACGTGTGTATGTGTGTGTGTGTATGTATACACTTTTCTCCACTTGTACAAACACATCCTTGGTTGAGTTCTTCATCATCTGTTGCCTTCCTGTCTTATCTCTCCCTAGTCCAATCCATCCTCCACTCAGCTACCAAGCTGGTTTTTCTATAGACCTGATCATATCACCCCTTACCCCCACTCAGTGTGTTGCAGAGGCTCCCTATTACCTCCAGGGTCCAATCTAAAGTCCTCTGCTTGCATTATAAAGTTCTTCATAACCTGTCCCCTTTCTACCTTTCCTGCCTTCTTAGGCTTTTCTTTCTTCTTAGCACTCTGTTACCCAGCTCCACAGGCTTATTTGCAGGTCCCCAAACACCCCACCTTCTGGGCACTGTGACTCCACCCCCACCATGGGGCCCTCTTAGTTACCCTGACTTTCTTCAAACCACAGAGGAAGGGCAAACAACACAAATAACAAATCCTACCTTCTGTAGGAAGCTCTGGGCAACTAGATGGCAGTGGAAAGAGAACCAGGCCTCAAGTCAGGAAGACTCCTCTTCCTGAGTTCAAATTCAGCCAGTGAGATCCTGGGCAAGTCACTTCACCCTGTTTGCCTCAGGTTTCCTCAGATGTCAAATGAGCTGGAGAAGGAAACGGCAAACCACTCAGATATCTTTGCCAAGAAATCCCCCCCCCCCAAAAAAAAAGGCTTCATTCTTAGCTGCTTGGTCTTCCCCTTTGAGATTCTCTCCTTTGCTACCCTCTCTGTCCTTCACGTCCCATGTTATTACATCTGTGTTGTCTGCCCCATTTGAATGTAAGATGCTTGATGCCAAGGACTGCTTTTGGCCTCTCTTTTTGCCCCCAGAGCCTGGGATGGTGTTTGGCACACTGGTTGTGATTAAATCAAAGCTTCTTGATGGAGTGAGATAAGCTTACATTCTCCTGTATGGAAACAAAATGCATACATTATAGATACAAAGTAAATGCAAAGCTGAAGAAACAGCGCACACATATATGAGTAAATGCAAGAGATACAAAGTGAGTCCAAGGTTTAGGAATCTATCAGAGGAAGCAACATGTGCTCAGACAGTTAGATACAAAATAGCACCGGAGATCCAGAGCTTGAATGGATGGTAGGAGCCATTTTGCAGATGAGGAAACAAATGGAGACCAAGAGTGATTAAGGGACTTGTCCAAGGTCACACCATTCTTAAGAGATGAGACAGTTCCTCTGACTCCAAAGCCAGTGTCCTCTCTGCAGGACACAATAAATACAAGGCGATTTGGTGAAGGAGAACTGGCAGATGAAGCCACCCAGAAAGATCTCATCATGCTGGAGGTGAACGGGGCTCTGAAGGGAAAAAAATAGCGATTCTAAAAAGGTGGAAAAGGAAAACATTCCCTCCTAGGTGGCCATAGGGCACAGAATGTTGGCCCTGCGATTCACATCTGGCTATTAGGGTTGTTTTTATTTCAGACATTGTGGGGGGGAACCCAAGCAAAGACACGGAGACTGAAGCTAGAACGCAGCGGGTAAGGAAATGCTAGGACAGTTTGGGTCCTTGACACAGGAAGGGAAGGGAACTGGCCTCAGGCTGGAAGGGCAGGTTGTGGATGGAGCCAAGGGAGTTTGCAGAGCAGGGGGTGACCCAGGAGCGTGAAAATCCAGAGCCCGCAAACTCTGCAGCATTTCCCTGACGAGTCCAGTCCAGTACAGGGGTTTGGGAAACTTTGAGATGAGGCGTTTGGCTCAGGGTCGCAGGGCGGAGGCAGGACCAGAGGGGAGATCTGAACCCACGCCCCGGGCCGGGCAGAGGCAGAGCTTGGGCTGATGTCACCTCCCCGAAGGCACGAGCAGCTCTTGGGGACTGTTTGGGGGAGGATTAGAGAGGGGTGAGGCCTGACACCACTCAGGAGGCCGCTTCCACCACCAGGCAAGAAGAGGGCGCAAGTGGGGCCCCCCCAGTCGAGGACGCTGCGCTCCGCCTCCCAAGAAGGATGCTCCGCGGGGAGAGTGGACCGACCCACTCACATTGGGGAGAGAGCGCGCGCCGGTATCGACCCGGGGTAGGCGCTCGGCGCGGGGACTCGTGCTGCAGCCAGGGGAGGGGGCGGAGGTAGGAGCTGCTTCGGGGCAAGGGCGGGCTGGTTCGCTGGACGCCTCTCCAACGCTGCGGCCCCTTTAAGACTTCAAAGGCCCCGCCTCCGCGGTGAGGTCAGCGCGCTCGCGTGCGTGTGACGCGCTGGTTGCCGCAGAGACGCCCCGCCCCCCGCGCGGTGCTGCGGAACCAGGAGCCCCGGGCGGCGGCAGCCGAGGCTGGACAGGCGGCCAGGGGCGAGGGAAGGACGACGACGACTACGACGACGAGCGCGGCCGGGTCGAGCTGAGGCGAGAGCGGCCGCCGCGAAGCGGGCCAGCCGCACGGACGCCGAGCCCAGACATGGTGCTGATCAAGGAGTAGTGAGTGTCGGGGCCGGCGGCCGGCCGGTGCGGGGACCCCCCGGGGCGAGGGCGGGGGCGCGCGCCGGGAGGTGGGGGCGCGCGCGTGCCACGGCAGGGGATGGGGGGGGGCGGGGGACTGGCTGAATGGGCAGGGGACCCGGGCCGGGGGACTGGGCCACTGGCAAGGTCCGGTGCCCAGGGGTCTGGAGGCCCTCTCAGAGGGGGAGGGGGACATTGGGGAGGAAGGAGGCACCGCAGGGGTACGGGGTGCTAATGAAGGGGTTGGGGACATTGGGGAGGAAGGGGATACCGAGGACTAGGAGGAGGGATGGGGGCACTGAAGGGGAGGAAGGGGTGCTGAGGGCCAGAAAGGGATGGGGGAAGCGGGGTGGGGACTTTGGAAGGGAGGGCCAGGAAAGCCATGGTGGGGAGGAGGGTCCTGCGGGAGTGGAGAAGGGGTGCTGAAGGGGAGCAAAGGGGTGCATAAAAGGGCAAAGGGAGCTGTCTCAGGTGGGATCTTGAGAAGCAAGGGTTGACTGGGGTGCGATTGGAATGGAGAGCAGGGCCTGATTGGTTGGAGAAGCAAAGGAGAAATAAAGGGGGAGATAGAGAGGTGTCCTGGCAGAGGGATCTGAGGTGACCTGGCAAGGATTGGGAGGGAGGGAAGGAAAGCTGATGAAGGTGAACCAGGGACAGCTCTGGGTTGATAGGGGCGTCTTGTGGGGTCGTTGGGCGTTGGACAGACCAGAAGAGGTTTGGTGGGGAGGTGCCTCAAAGGCAGAGGGGAGATTGGGGTCATAGAGAATGATGGGTGGGAGGAGTTTATGGAAAAAACTGACATGATAGGGCAGGATTTTGGAGGGGGTCATAGGCGATAAGGAGAGATGGTAGTTTGAGGGGCTGGAGGGGTGACAAAGAAAGATAGCTGGGATGATGGGGATGTTGGAAGACAGGAGTGTAATGGAATTTAAGGTGGGGGGAGGGGATTGGCAAAGGTTTGAAGGTATGTGGAGGAGATTTCTAAACCCAGGGTTGTGAAAGGATTGGGGTGAGGGATTCATCTGAGGGGGGGGAAATACAGTTCCCAAGACTATGGGAGGGGCTCATTGGCTCAAGTGGTATATTGAAAGTTAATACAAGTCACGCAAGGGGATAAGAAGGGATAGTCATTGTATAGTGGGGGTGTGAGTAGGCAGCTCATAGTTCTTGGTGTTTGTGGCCCTTTGTGGGTACTTTAGGGAAGGGAAGTGAGTTTTCAAGTCTAGAACCCATGATAGGTGAGCATGTTAAAATTCTCACATCTCCTGGGCATTGGGAATAGTACTCCTACTTATCCTGAGCCGTCTTCAAAGAAGATGAATGGGGAAATTGGGTACAATGTTAAGAGAACTCTTCGTCTTTGGTAGGGGAAACAAGGAGGGCTGTGGGGGATGAGTAAGTGTCTCCAAGGAGTACAGAAATGAATGACAAGGAGAAGTGGGGAGCTGGTAGAGCTTCTTTGGGGACTTTACTAGGCAGATGCAAGTGGATGTGAGAGTCTTTGGGTGTTTCCCCTCCTTGCTGGAGGGCCGCTTGGTTCTCATTCTATGGAGGGTATAGTACAAAGGGGAGACCCTGATGCTGCTCATGTTAAGAGATCAGGAATCTTAGAGCTCTTCAAGAAAGGCCTTATTTCTTACTGCACAGCAAGACTTTGAAATTGTCCATGGTACAGTCTGGTTAAGGCATTCTTGAAGGTATCGGGACTGGGCTCCTTTACGGTCTTCAGGGGCAGAATCCAGCATGATCTTAGAGATTTACATTGTGTTTGTGGAATGGAGGAAAAGGTGGAAAATGTTGACTTTGTTATCTTTTTTCAGGAGGGGGAGTTGTAATGAGTCTCTGGTAACTGAAATTTTAATGCTTTGTGCCCAAGTCTTTCTCACAACAAAGTGCTGCAGGAATCTGCAGTCAGCTGCAGTTGGGAGTTTTGTAGGGAGGGTGAGTCTGGAAGGGATCTAACACTTTCTGAAGAGGAGTTCTCTTTGCTTGTTCTTTGATCTCCTCTGGTTGAGAGGCCAGTGGTGCAGTAGCAGCAGCAGCAGGCATCCATCTCCATTTCCTTCCAGACGTGTGCTCTGCATGTGGGCATGTGTGTGCGTGTGCCCTGAGCCGGGGCATGTGTACCTGTGTGCCCAGAGGAGGAGGGGTCTCGGATACTTTGCCATAACTGCAGTGCCGCAGCTCCAGGGAAGGGGCAGAGTGAAGGTCACAGGACACCAATTTGATTCTCCAGACCTGGCAGTGGATGTTCAGTTACCTTTGTCCTGCTCTCCAGGACTGGGAATGTGGCCTTGTTTCCAGGTAGTGGTGGAGAAAAGCATGGCTTTCAAGCTGTAACAGAAGCAGCTCTGGATGGTCTTGGCAGGAATTAGCTCAGGCAAGCCCACCTGCCTCTGGCTGGACTCAGAGGCCTGACGCTCCAAGTTTCTGTTGACTTTACTGGTGATTCCTCAAAAGGAAGTCCTCACAATCTAATTTCAGTAGAGTTCTGAATATGGTTTTCCCTACTGTGCTTGAATTGAAAAGGCTCGTTGTTTCCTAGGAAGTGTCTTTTGAGGGTGTAGGAATTCTTGCCCCAGAATTAAGAGTATTTCTGTGGTGTATGCTTTCTCTAAAGAGAGGGAAGTATTAGCTTCATATATCCAATAAGCTGGATTATTTCTGTTATTTTGAGTCATTCTGGGTTCTTTATTTCCCTAGCAGCAGCCACTCTGAGCCCTTCAGACTTAGTCTGCCATTCTCACTTGGTGCTGGGGTCTTAGATCACTGTCCCTCTAACCCCTTCTCTGGGAGGCCTCATGGGCCTGTACTCTAACAGTGACTGTTCACTGTTGTGGAGAGGGGCAGGATTTGAGGAACATTGCTCAGGAAGAAGGCCACTGCTCTTGCTTTCATTGATGGGTCTTAACTAGACACTTGCAAGGTACAGAAGGTTTCAGTGGCTATCTCTGAGCCCTAGAAAATGAAAGCCAGGGCTCTGTAACTGGCTCACTAGGTCTAAGGCCATTGGCCTCCAACCCCTTTCCCCTGAAGTAGACGTTGGGCTTCTCTGCATCAACAAGGAGACTGCTGGTAAAGAACTTTTTAAACATCAGAAAGTCTGACAAGTGTGAGCTTCACAAACTACCTAGGAAAACATAGTGAGGCTCTGGTTCTTGCTTACTTAGCTGGGGTGTGAATTTTCTCCAGGTCTCTGGCTTCCTTTTGCTCACTCATTGCCATCCTCATTTAGCAGGGTGGGAGAAGGAAAAAAGCCCAAATGGTTGGGTTGGGCTTCTGGGCTGCCCTTGAAAGGTGGCTCCTACGGGCTGGGTATTACTCCCAGTGAGACTTGGCCTCGGCTGTGCTGTGCTCTCCTTTTAGGCTTCCTGACTGGTTAGTGGATTTTGAGAATGAAGAGTCCACAAAGGCATTTGGTTTGTCTTCATTCTAGTGCTTTGCTTGGAGAGGCACTGCTGAACTGGGAGGGTATGTGGGGGGGGGCGGGGGATGGAATGGGTGGAGTGTCCAGAAGTAGAGGGGCTGCATTCAGCTGATTTCAGAGCTGCTGCTCTGGGGCATCAGGTGTAGAAGGCTTCCTGTCTCACAGGTGGGAGCTGAAGGCCCTGACCTGGGGCAGGGGGAGTCAGCCAAGCTGCCCACTCTGGGGTCTGCCGCACACCTAAGGAGGCCTTTTCTGTTTTGACCAAACTTATCGATTGCTCAGCAGGGAGGCACCTCCTAATGTGGGAGCAGGAGGATTTCCAAGTGAGTCATAGATGAGTGTGCTGGGAGGTCACTGTGTATTGTAGATTGTAATCTCCTGGAGGGCAGAGCCACCTTCCTTCGATGGAGTTCTCCTTTACAGTATGGGGCTGCCTCAATTAGGACTTAATAAATCCTTTAAATGATGATCTAAGAGTTTTGTACGGGTTCCAAGGCCTGAAGCTGATACCTTGTTTTCCCTCTCTTACAGTCGAGTTATCCTGCCAGTGTCTGTAGATGAGGTAAGTCCTTTTTCCTGATCTCTGTGGCTTTATTTTTTTTTAAGTGTTTCTCTCTAGTCAGCTAAGTTGGAACTTACACTCCTCAGATTGCTGCCCTCCTCAACCTCGATTTTCACTTTGTCCAAAAGTAGGAATGAGCCGTGCTCATTTTGACTGGCATCAGACCAACTTTAGTTAAAAAAAGGTCACTTTGCATCCATTGAAGTCTCTCATTCTCCACACTGAGGGCTCGACCTGGGTGCTCTCCTGGCTTGGCCCCAAGCTAGCCAGGTCCTTGGGTGGTTTTTTTAGACCTAAAATAAAGCTAACCTGTATTACAGGCTTTGGGGTAATGGAGGGACCCCTCCTTAGGTATATCACTGGTCACATCGAACAGTATGTATCTCCTTGAAGTATCAGTCACTTAGGGAGCCTGTAGGAACTCTGTCTTTGTGTGACAAACCAATGTGGTCTATTGGGAAAAGAATGTGCAAGGACCTCCACACTCCCTGAGGCCCCTTATGGTGAAACAAAAGTGTCAAAGTCTGTTTCTAAGTGAAAAGAATAAAAACAAAAATGATTGGTTTACCCACTTGGCTTCTGGTTATGGGATGCTCTGGCCAAGTCAGCCTGAGATTTCAGTCAGAGTACTGACTCAGCATTTGTTCTCTGGAAAGAGAACTGTCCTCAGGGCTGCCTCACCTGCCCTTTTGCTCCCCTCCCTCTTGCTCCCTGCTTTGTGATCAGCCCCTTTTCCTCCCAGATTTGAACACCTATGCACAGAGCAACTTGGTAGATCCCTGTTTTAAACACCCCCAGAGGCTGTAAGCCTAGCAGTCCCAAAGGGGGTGGGGGCAGTTGTACCAGCTTGTTTTCTGGTGCTGTTCTCTGGAACCCCACCCATCCTTACCTTTGGATGATATTTATCATGTTTCTGACTGATAGCAAACTGCCTTGTATAGACTAATAGTACTTAAAAAAAAAAAAAAAAAACCTCAGGCAAGCAAAAAAAAAGAGGAGGAAGACACATTTTATCTGTGGCAAGTGTCCTGTCTCAGTTGCAGTTTCCATGCTTCATGAAAGGAGTGAGGAGTACTAATGTGACCCTCCCACAGGACTGTGTTCACTATCAGACTACACATGTGAGAAGCATTGTAGGAAACCTAGAGATAGGTCAAAAAGGAGTAATGTGGTCAGTCACAGAGAACGAGGGCAAAGCAGGGGTTCTTGGGAAGGATCCATGGAGAGATTTTAAGGGGTCTTTGAACTTGAGAAGGAATAAAAATGACTAATTGATTTCACCAGAATTGGTTTCCTTTGTAATCCTGTATATTTTCTATTATGATTCTGAGAAGGTGTTCATAGGCCTTCCCAAACTTCTGCCAAAGGGGCCCAGGGCACACAAAAAGGTTAAGAGAAGGGGCGGTGGGGGGGGGGGGGGCTAAGCCTGGAGGAGAGATGGAGTACTTAATGGCAGTCTTCAGCTACATTCACATTTTTCCATCAGAGTTATAGTGAGTAGCTGTTGTCCAATTCTACAAGAATTGTGTCACCTTAGTTTAGGACACAAGAATTTTGGTTAGGACATAAAACACGTCCTGCCCAGGAGTTTTTAGGCACTGGACAAATGACAGAGAGTGCCTGTGAAACGTCCTTTGTGTTGGAGAGCAGTGGGGTCCTAGAGGGACTCTGTGATTTGTCTGGAGGCGGCAGTGGCTGAGCCTCAGACCTTGAATGCCCAATTTGGGGTGTCCAGGGATGTTCCTGTGGCCTGGCATGGCCTTTCCTCTGGCCAGCAGCTATCCCTGAAGGAGCCCTAAATAGCCACGTTCTCAAGTCCTTTTATCAGGTGATGGAGGCCCTCCTGCCAGGTGGAAGGTGCAGAATTGTGTCCAGTTCCTTAATGCCACAGCCAGGAGAGGGTCAGAATGTGCCCTAGAGCTTCTGGTCTCTGTGAAGAGGAGCCCAGGAGCCAGGTGGGGAGACCAGAATGAAATCATCAGCTCCTAGGAGGCCAAGAGACCAGCTCTGTCACTTTACATGAAGACAATGAGACCCAAAGCAGTGACTTGCCCAGGGTCACCCAGAGTCAAGATTTGAACCTAAGTCTTTCACTCCAAGCCCAGTGCTCCTTCTGTTTACTGCCTTGTTGCTGCCCAGTGGCTGATTGCTTATTTTAGGCCTGATGTTGGCAGATTGAAGAAATCCCTCTGCTTCTCAGGATTGGCTACAAAAGCATTTGGTTTTATCTGCTGGAGTAAGAAAAGGGTTAAAAAATTTTCTTTTAAGTCAGGGTTGAGAGCAGTATCAGCTTGAGGCTGAGCTTGTCGGGTTCACTCTGCTTTGCTTTGGGGGTGCCTTGGCTGGCTAGGTCAAGCTACAGAACCGAGAGCAGTGCCTGGCCCAGGTCCTGGATGAAGGAGGTGGGGGAGGGGAGGATCTCCTTTTTGTTCACCTGTGCTAGTCATGAACTTCACTTAGAGAACCTGAGAAAGGCCTGAATGGAGAGGATAAGGAGGCCATAGGTGGGACTGACCTTGAAGGAAGCAAGAACCAAGACAGGCCAAAGTCCCATCCTGATGATAAGTGGGTATATTCCATGAGTTCAGCTGAGCTTTGTGAGAGGCTGACCTGTGTCATGGGGTGGGAACTCTTGGATTTACAAGTTTGAGGAAGAATGGTAGGAAGTGATACCTTTATGATGCCTCCTTTCACAGGAGCCTGATTCAGCTGCTTGCTGGTTGTAATTCTGAGGGTTCCATCTTCCCTGAGGAGTTTGGCATTTCCTAGGAAGAGTAACTTCATGTGCTGTAACACAAATCTCATGCTGTCAGGATCTTTTCCTTCCTGTTTAAGTTGTTTTATCTTTTTAATTAAAAATATTTTTTTTTCAATGAACAAAGATCTGTTTTCTCTCCCTCTCACTCCCTCTTTCATTGAAAAAACAAAAACCTTGTAACAAATATACACAGTTCAGAAGAATGAATTCTCACAGTATACAAGTCCAGAAGTGTCTGTCTCATTCTGTACTCTGAATCCATCAGCCCTCTGAAAGGAACGGAGTCCTCCAGAATCAGTCAGTCATTACATTGATTGGAGTTCTTAAGTTGTTTCTTAACAGTGTTATTGTTACTACATAAATTGTTCTGGTTCTGCTCATTTTGCTCTGTATCAGTTCATTAAAATCTTCCCAGGTTTCTATGAAGCTGTTCCTTTTATCATTCCTTACAGCCCTGTAATACGGGCTGGCCATCAGCTGGCCTTGTTCCATTTTGAGGTGCACAGTACTGGGGCTCCTCTTTCTTGGGCGTGTCTGCCATGCACTCCCATCTGGGGGAAGGCCTGCCCTTTGCCCTTGTGGGTAGTGCAGTTTCACTTCTTCTTTCCCAAGATGTCTCCAAGGCTTCATCTCTTTTTGGGTGCCCAGCCTCACACTGTTGTGTGGGTGGAAGTAGCAGCTGTGCTGTGTTTTTCATGTGCCTTGGAGTTCTGTGTTCACCCTTGTCCCCCACCCTCCTCCTGTAATAGGATTGCTAAATACAGCAGAGTTCCTGTTTTTCTTAGCTAAATTTTGAAACCCTTCTTTGGGATAAGGGAACCAGAACTCAAAGACAAGGATATAGATTCCCCTTTGGCCTCAGGGACCTCATGGTTTAGAAACTGACTGTCTCTCTGTGGGCTTTCCTGATGCTATGACCCCTGTTTAGAATGATGCCTTATTTAAAGGCTCTCCCCTCTAAGCCTGGCTATCTTAACAGAGTTGCTTCTTCCCCAAGGACTCCTCAGGTGAAGTCTCCCTTCCTTTCCTCTGCCAGCCGGCTCCCCGCAACTGGAGCTGGTGGAAGCTGAGTCTTATTTACCAGTCTGCTTTACTAGAATCAACTTCCCTTGTCTAGATGGGATTATAGGATCAGAATATCAAGGGAGATTAAAGGTCGAAGATGACAACCCAACAGGCTGATCCTCTTAGGGCCCGACCTTTGACTCCTGCTGCCTAAGAGGAACAGAATGAATGAAACACTGTTACTAAAGGAGATTAGTCTGTGCCTGGGGAACCCCATCCCCAGCTTGTCCCATCAGGCCAGCAATGCTGAGGGAACCAGCCCAGGCAAACATTCTCACAGCTTGTCTCCAGCTGATGTTCCTGGAGCAGCTGCTCAGCCAAACTTTCCTCTATCCGTGTGTGTCCCAAGTAGGCAGCCTAGGATATCATAAAGCATGCTGGCAGTGCTGGTGTTGCTTAGGATTGGTGGTGGGGGGCTGTCCCTTAACCAGGGTGAACGAAGGAAGGGACTCTATGAGATTAGCAGGTCTCATGATCCTGCTGGAGCCACTCTTGGCTTTTTGTACAGAGTTTTCACCTGAAACTTTAGAGTTCAGGGGTCAAGGAGGGATTGCCTTTCAGTTTACCCCAGGTGCTGGGGGGTCACTTTCCCAGTTGCTCCCCTCCTGGTAGCTTAGCTCAGGGTAAAGGGATCAGTCACTATTTTGGCTGCTGTGTTTTGCTGTTGTGGACATTAGTGTCACTGGTGGCTACCTAGCAATCTATTCCCTGTTTCCTAGTCTGAGAAGAGAAGGGAATCCCAAGCTCTTATTTTCCTATAGGGAATAGGATGGAGAAGAGTCTCTCATTTGATTCCCCGCCTCCTCCCCTGTCCTCCATACACACTGTAAGCAAATGGCGGGCCTTTGTCCTTCCTTCTCCTTATGGCAGTTTTATTATTGGTTTGGCTAAGGCTGAGATCATTTAACATAGGAAATGAGTGCTTGCCTTTGTGTGTCCATTCTCCTCCCTCTTTCTCCCTTCTACACCCTTTGCAGGTTTCCTTTAGAGGAGGATAGAGGGCCTGAGGGCTAATGAATCACTGCCTCAGACCTTGCTTCACAATAGCAAGAGAAAGCAAATGACCTTGCCCAGTGTAGCCTGTGACCTTAAGGAAGGGACCCTTGGCATTTGCCAGCTCCTCAGTGCTAACCGAAAGGATGTAATGTATGCCCAGAGTACAGCCTGCAGGTCCTAGTTCATGGGACTGCACTATTACAGGAAGCCAAGAGAGTCACTCTAGTGCCAGCTAGCAAGACCTCAGCATTTTGGAAAAGGACTAGGAGACATATTTGCTACTGAGGGTATTCTTTGGGCACCTTCCAGGACAAGGAGGAGACTGAAGAGAGGTCTGTCCTGTGGGAAGGAGCTTGTCACTTTCCTAGAGCACTTTGGTAAGAGGTGAGACCTGGGGGTTCTGTGTGAGTGGATGGAGTGAGGACCCTCTGGGGAAAGCCCCCAGGACAGATGTGGCCCTGTGTGCCAGTAATCCATTCACCAGGTGATGGTTCAGTAAGATCTCGGTCCTTGTCATTCTCTGGTCAGCCTTGGTGGATTATTGGAGAAATAGGAAGGATGGGGACAAGCAAGTTGTCTGCTGGGATATGTAACCGCTACATGCATGTGTATCTTCCAACTTGAGAGTCTGTGCGGCAGCTCGTCTGTTACTTTGGAAGAATTCTTGGCAAGGTTCTTGTTGAACTCTTGAATGACTTGGCTGTAATGTTCCACAGCCTCATGGGCTGCACAGTGATCTGGTTAGGTAGTCTTCTGCATTTCTGGGCACAAGGAACTAGATTGGGTTTAACTACTGAGAAGCCACTAGCCCTTGGGTAATTCCTGTTTCTCTATTCCTTCAGTACCAGGTAGGACAGCTGTATTCGGTGGCAGAGGCCAGTAAGAATGAAACTGGTGGTGGTGAAGGTGTGGAGGTCCTGGTGAATGAGCCCTATGAGAAGGATGGAGAGAGAGGCCAGTATACCCACAAGATCTACCACTTACAGAGGTATGTGGAAGCGAGGGCTGGCTCTGTGAGCTGAGGGGCTTGAAAGGCTTGCTTAGTCTGATGAGAAGAGCCTTCCAAGGAAGCTGAGAGCTGGCCTTATGCAAGAGTAGAAATCCTGGGGTCGTCGCAGCGATCTTGGGGTATCTCCTGCTTGGGATGCCAGAGAGGAGGAGGAATTTAGAGTGGGCACTGGAGCTAACATTTGAATCAAAAACATGAATCCCCACTAATTTGTTGAACTTCAAATCCTTTTCATTCCTGAATTATATATAGTGCCTTGCACATAGTGGGTGCTGAATAAATGTTTGTTGAATTGAAACTAGATTTGTTGAATCAGTTTTCTCTTAAGAAATGTCTGTTGATCCACTGGACCTGGCTATCAGTATTATTCTACAGCTATTAAACTGGAATAAAACTAATGCTGAATCGATAGTTTTCAAGCTGAATCTAAATTTATTTCATTTGGTTCAGTTCTTGACTTAAAGTCTAGCTGCCAGGACAGAGGTTGAAAGCATTCAGTACACGTGTTAGTGAGATGATTTTGAGGGGCAGTGCCAGGACTAGGTAGTCCTAGGCAAGACTCCTGAGGCAGGCTCAGTGTCTCTTTGTTGCCCTCCCACTCTTCTGGCCAGTGCTTCCCTCCTTCCCTCAGGTAGTTCCCCCTACCATCTGACCCCCAGGTGCCTCTCAGCATGGTATAGAGTTAATTTGGGGTCAGAAGATATAGGTTCCAGGGTGCTAGGTAGTGTAGTGAATAGAGCATTAGCTCTGGAGTCGGGAGGACCTGAGTTCAAATCCAGCCTCAGACACTTAACACTTATTAGCCATGTGACCTTGGGCAAGTCACTTAACCCCAATTGCTCTGCCTTCCCCCCCTCTTGCCATATGACTTTGGGAAGTCACTAACCTTAGCTTTCTCTTCTGTAAAATGGGGACAGTAATACTTCTATTACCTCCCAGGATTGTTGTGAAGAAAGTGCTGAACAGACTGTAAAGTGCTTTATAAGAGTGTAAGCTCTGGTTGAACTTTTCCCTCCCTGCCTGATCTCCTGCCTGATCAGGCGCTGCCTGGTTACAAGAGCTGATCCTTCCTTCTCATCCTTCTCTCTAGTCCCCACTTGCTTTTTTAGAGGATGCTTCTAAAGCTAAGCAGGGGGGTTGTTATTTGGGAGTTGACAGTGATTTAGGGCCTGGATTGGGATTGTAGATAGTGTTTGCTCAGTCCTCAGGTGAATGCCACTACTTTTTCCCCTCTGCATGACCCCATCCCAACAGCACATGCTTACAAAGGAGAGACTCCAACGTTTTCAGTCACTTCTTATCCATGAGGATGTGAATAAAGGAATATTTGGCATTTTGGCACACTGCCTCAAAAGATTGCTGACCCTCACAACCTCCAGGTCTTGTCTTGGACCTAAGGTTCTCTCAAGCTGTTATGGCCAGCCTCCTGAAACCTGAATGAGCTGTCTTCTCCACTAAAGAGCCAAGGAAGAATATCCATGCCCTGGCTGGCCATTCCTAGGAGTAGATTTGGAAGAACTGAATAGGAAAGTATGTTTTGTATTGGGAGGCGCACAAACCTTCACTTCCCAGGAGGACCACAGCATCATCTCCACAATGGTGGAAAGAACTGACTGCATTAGCATGACAAGGGCATAGGAGTATGTTGGGCCCCACATCCCTTGGGCCTGTTGCCAGCTCCCCTGGCACTCTGCTGGGCTGGAAGATCCTTGAGGATTAGCTTCTATTTGCTTTGTATTCGGTCCTATAGTCTCTTTCTAAAGTATAATTCTGGTCACGATGCTTCCTTGGCTTTTTCAGTGTTGTTTTTTTTTCCCTACTGCTTGCTGAATTAAGTCCAAACTCTTTAGAATAACATTCAAACTCCTCCATGGTCTGATTCCAACCTACCTTTTTCTCCTACTATTTCCATGTAGGTCCTCTCCACTCCAACTAAACTCTGCTCTATTTCTTGCCCATGTTACCTGCTTAGCCACTTATGTGCCTTCCATCCCCTCCTTTCTCATCTCTCCCTGAGGAAATCCTGTCTCCCCTTCAAGGCCAGAACAAGTATCCCTTCTGTGAAGCCCTCCCAGATGTTCCTCCAGGCAGAAGTGCGCTCTCTTTCCTCTGGGCTGCACACACGATACCTCTGCTCATGTTGCTGTCCCATTCTGTGTTGCATTTGTTGGCTTGGTCTGCATGTCTTAGAGTTTCTTCTATACTATAGTTTCCTGGATGGCATAAACTGTGTGTTTCTTCTTTGGCTGCTGTAGGGCCTCATGCACAGTAGAAGCTCAGAATGTTTGTTGGATTGAATCCCAGTCCCTGAAGTACCTAAAACCATGCTCTGGAACCAAGGAGCACAGATTGGCTCAAGTTAATGCTTATTTCCTAATGCAGGGGCCCAGAGACCCCCTCTGCTTTGGAATGTTTTGGCCGGGAAGCAGTGCCTCGGCAGTCACTATTTTCCTCGCCTGGTGATGGGTTAGGTATTGGGTATTGATCTGGGGAACCAGACTCGGGTGAGACACAGCTCTTGTTCCTATATCTGGGGTCTTAAGGTGACTTACTCTCCAGGACTCATTGCAGAAGTTGGAGCTGTGATCTGAAGAATCTGCTGTAAAAAGTCCGCTATCTTCTTCCTCTCTCCTTCCTTTTCCCCATCCCCCACTACAGCAAAGTGCCGACATTTGTTCGAATGCTGGCCCCAGAGGGAGCCCTGAATATCCATGAAAAAGCGTGGAATGCCTACCCCTACTGTAGAACAGGTGAGTAGAGGAAGGACCAGCAGCTAAGGCAGGAAGATTAGAGAGGGAGGCAGAGGGGATGGGGGTGGAGTTAGGCTTCTGTGGATGGACGTTTTGCCTCTGAGTAGGCCAGCAAAACAATGCGCAAGAAAAGTTTAGGGCCAGAGGCCAACTTCTGTCCAGTGTGTGCCATTATTGGCTGGTTAACACTGAGTAGCTAACTAGGTGGCAGAAAATACCAAAGTGGTTGTACCTAGTCATCTTCCTTTGGGGCTTGGTACATCCTGATCTGTGGGTGAACTTGAGATGTTTCTGTTTTGAGAAGAAGCCATAGGTCAGGTAGACCCTTAGAGGTTTGTACTGTGGGTTAAAGAGAAGGCAAAGGAAGGAGGGATATTTGTTATATTTCATCTTTTAAGAGCAGAAGATGCAGTGACTGTTGTGTACACAGATAGCTATACATGTCCCTGCCCAGTGGAGAGAGCCCTACCTCGGTGTCTGGACCTGGCTGACTGTATACCCTGGCTCTAAATTAGGAGATGGGATTCTAGACACTCTAGAACCATAATGATGAAAGAAGAGTATGATCTGGACCTTGGTCAGCTCCGTGTTCATCATATTCCTGGGAAGGCCAAGGCCCTCTTTAAGAGGGCTTTTGGGTATGTGGTCAGGGTCGCAGTTTGATTTGGGTCTTATGGTGTCTTTCTAATGTTAATGTGGTTCAGGATCTTCTGGAACTTACCTGTTTTTCTATACTGCTGGCCTGGCCCATGGTCACTATATATACACAGCCCTTAGCAATAATTCCTTATTGACCTCCGGACACTTATGCTAGTATGGACGAGGGCAAACATTGTCATTAAGAATGTTTTCTTGGTCTTAGACCCTTTGGCTGCTTGGTGCCTTGTACTGGTTTGTACCTTTCTGGATTATACGAATGTGTTCCTATATAGCTTCTTTGTATGCAAAGTTTGATTTCATGAATTTGGGGAGTAAAAGGGTTATAGAACTATATGTTCTTTGTCCTGGAGTCCATGGCCCCAGGTCCCGCCCGAGAGTGGAACATGGCTATTATTTGGGGAGTGCTGAATCTTCAGATGGCTTCTTAGTTGGGTAAGGTCTCCAGAGGGAACACCCAACTCTGGAGTTTACTATTGTGACCAAAAACATGCCCATATTATCACTTCAGCCTGACCGATGGGCAGATAGTGACTGTATTCCTGGAAACAGGATGTGCCCCCTTTCTTAAACGATGAGACTGGGTGTGTTAGGTCTTGGGCCAGAGATGACCCGTCTGGGTTGGAAACACCCTCTCTGGAAAGAAGAGATGCAAACAAATGGAGCTCTTTGACATCTCTCTCTGGGGGCTGATGACAGATGGGTTTTAGATCCAAATCCTTACCCAAATATTTAACTCTAATTTAGTTTGCAAAGGAAGGTGTTTAAGGTAGTGTGGACCAATATTTTACTTACATTCTGAAGGCCTTTCATTTCATGGAAGGAGTAAACACGTAACTCAATTCAACAAACATGAAATGCCTACTATTTGTAATATGCTGTGTTAGGCTATGGGGTGACAAAGATAGGCCATAAACCTTGCCATTAAGGACAAGTCATGTTTACAAATAATTGTGATGCAGAAGGTACCAAGAGTCGAGGTGAGGAGGAAGATGGTCTTTTCCCTCTTGGGTAGGGTCAGGGAAGACTTCATGGAGGAGGCATCACCTCCATGGAGGAGGTAGAGACTTTATTAGGTGAAGGTCAGGGAGAAGGATTCATTCCAGGTAGCACCCCTCTAGCATAGGCAAAGAAAGGCCTGGAGACTAGAGATCACAGGACAGGAAAAAAGGATGAATGGAGAAGAGACAGGTCCAGTGTACCTGGAATGTAGTATACATGAAGAGGATGATAAATGTTTATTCAGCACCTGCTATGTTAGGTGTTGTGTTAGGTCCTGAGAATATAAAAACAGAAATGGTAAAGTCTATGCCCATGAGGGGCTTCCACTCTGTTTGGGAGACAGCACATATGCATATATACATATATATTGTGTATGTATGTATACATGTGTATACGTGTGGTGGAGGAATGAGAGAATTCTTCCTGAAGTGCCTGAACTGAGCCTTGGAGAAGTAAGGTTCTGAGAATTTAGGAGGGAAGGCCCAGGAAGGGAGAGTGGCCTGGGCAAATTTGTGGAGGTAAGAAATGGAGTGTTGAATTTGAGTGGTTCATGTGGTAGCATGAAATAAGGAAAGACAGCAGCCAGACTTGGGAGAGCCTCAAATGTTGTGTCTATTGAGTATGTGTTCAAGTCCCTAAGGACAAGGACTTGGATTGGAAAAAGAAAGCCCAGGTCCGTGAAGAAGGCAGGAGGGTGACCTAGAAGCCAGAGGACCATGGCAACAAGGATTGGGGCTGACTGATAGCAAGAGATGGAATGAACCTCCAAGGGAGAAAGCTTGCTGTGTAATGATAGTGGAGGGGTGGTCTGGAAGTAGTCGTGAGGAGTCAGGAGTATACCAGCTCTTCCTGGCCCATTGTGTTGGGGGATAGGAGAGAAGGAGCCGCTAGTCCTGGAGAGAATGTTTTTGGAGACAGACTGGTTTCTTTAACTGCATCAAGTTAGAAAGTATGAAGAGGGACTCATGAGATAAGGCTGCAGAAATGAATTGGAGCTTGACTATGGAGACTCTAGAATGCTGGGTACAGGATTTGTACCTCGTAAGAAATGAGGAACTGATGAAGATTTTGGAGTAGAGCCATGATGTTATCAGGATGTTGCATCAGGAAGATTACTTGGATGGTGGCACCTAGTATAAATTGAAAACAAGATAATTTAGTGAACCATTACAACATTGTGGACAAAACAAAGGGAGGGCTTGAGGTAGGGTAGGGTTATGAATAGGATGGTGAGGGACAGATGTGAAGGCTGCTGGGAGAATCAATAACACTTGCAACAAAATATAGATGTCGGGGAAGAAGGGAATGTCAGAGACGACTTTCACGGTCATGATCCTGGGTGACCTGGAAGCTGATAATGCCACCCAGAAAAGCAGAGAAATTAGGGGGAAGGGGTTGGTTTGAAGAGGTGGAATTCCAGTTTGGAAAGGATGAGCTGAAGGCCATTCAGAGATAGCTGTAGGCCCAGGCCCTTGGAACTAGAGCACTGAGGAGGGATGGAAAAGGGGGGCAGACTTTGTGGAGGGAGAGAGTGAGAGTGATCTGTAATTCATCTGAATAGAAGTCAAAAATGGAACCGTGGGAATGGATATGTAGAGAAAAGAGGATCAAGGACAGAAAAGAGGAGATCCACATTTACGGGATGATCCAGCAAAGAGCTCAAGAGGACCCAGGGCCCCGGAAGCCATGGAGAAGAATGACTATGACCCTCTGTGCCCCGTGGTGCCTGTCATGTCACAAGAGTCAAGAAGCAAAAGGAAAGAGAAAAGACTTTGGATTTAGCAATAAAGTAGTTAGTTACTAGTGACATCAGAGAGTCATTTCACTAGGATGCTGGGGCTTAGAGTTGGTTTGCAAGGAGAGCTGAATTGTGAGTGGGTGGTAAGGAAGTTGGGGGAGTGAGTGTATAGACAGAGGAGGAGTGAAAAGATGTGCTGGGAGGGTGAAGGGAAAGTTCCTGTTTTGGTTTTTAGGGCAGGAGATACTGGGGAACATTGGTAGACTGAGAAAAGGAGCCAGTAGAGGAGAGACTTGAGGGTATATGACCAAAGGGAATGACTAATGGGACAAGGCCTAAAGAAGATGAGACAGTGTGAGCTCTGAAACTGGAGAATTACAGAAGACACAGGGAGGCTTCACCAGGAGAAGTGGAGGGAGGTCAGCCAGGGCCCCATGTTGGATGCTGGAGCTAGAGGGCGTCAATGTCACCATGAAGTAGGGGGTGGGGTCGTCTGCTAGGAGCGAGCTGGGGACAGAATGGGAGAGAAGAGATGGGAATAGAGCATTGATAAGAAGATGAATGAAAGGATGATCCTGAGGCAGTGAGGGTCTCCTGGAGGTTAAAAAGCTCAAGTTGATAGTGGATTCATGATGATTTCATGCTCTCCCTTACATGGAGCTTTTCCCACACTCACTCTAGCTTCTTACTCTCTGAACTGCCAAAGAGCTTGGTTATCAAGGTTGGCCTTGGGGAAGAGGAAGAGAAGCAGTACTGTTCCTTTGGTCCAAAAGAACTGGTTTAAAATTAGCTTAAACTGTCCTCACCCATGTAATATAGCCAGTTTCTAAGCCTGCCAACTCCAGAAAAGTATGGTGTCCATCAGAAATACAGGCAGCGTCTGCACTTCAAGGACATGCGGTGAAGGTTCTTGTTGGGAGATTGTCTGCTCTCCACTGACATAGGATCTTGCAGCCATTTTTCTCTGATGAATAATTGAGCCTTGCTTTCCGAAAGGGTCTAATTACAATGAGCAGGGGTACAGAGGGGATGGGGTCTGGTTACAGTGAATGGAAGGGATGCAGAGGCTGAGTGGGGAGTGGTTGGATGCCTTCCTGCCTAGCCTCAAATCCCCAAGCCATTGAGGATCTTGTACTGTAGGGTGATGGGGTCTGCAGGGGTCAGCTGACCAGGCACTGTTCCCTTTCCCTGCCCAGCTGGAAAAGATCCAGAGAACAGATAGTGGCATGTCTTTAATTAAGTGCAGAATTTGTTCCTCTGGGCTTCTGCCTGGCTAGCAAAACTCAAGGGGATAGGGGAAGCCTAGTTATTCCTGACTGTCCGGAGGGCCTGGGGGGGGGGGGGGGGCGAGGCTAGGAGTTGAGAGCCAACTTGCTGCTGCCGGCCCCTGGGGGAGGGGAGTTGTTCATTTGTCCTCATTAATCTTTTGTCTTTCTTCCTTCCATGCCCTAACCTTGGAACAGTTATTACAGTAAGTATCTTCAAGGGATCTGTCATGTGTGTTGTGCATGTGTGTGAGAGCTGTAAGGAAAAGGGCAAGAGCAGTTTCAGCTGCAAAGGCTGCTGGGTAGGTTTTTCCCCCTTCCCTAGGCTGCAGAGCTGGAGGAGGGAGGCTCAATTCTCTTGTGACCCTCCGGATGGTTAATGTGTTCATTGGCATAATTGTTCCTTGGTTAAGCTGCACTGGCATTCAGATTTACAAATTGAAGCCATTCTCAGTATGTGGGCACAGGAGACTGGAGCTGGATAGTGTCATGAGAAAACCTGTTTTCACTTAAAAGGGGTCTCCCAGATCAGTTTGAATCTTTCCTGCCCTTGGGGTTGGGCCCTCACAGTGTTGTTCTCAAATCTAGCTGACTCAAATTTGTCTTCTCACTTCTTTGCTGAAGAGTTGGTGGCTCCAGGTCAGGGCTGGCCTTTGGCAAAGTTGTCAGATGGTCAAGGTCTGTTTTGTGTAGCCTGAGCTCCACTATCCCAGGTATCTCATCCTTCTGTGGGCAATCAGGTACAAGCAATGCCCCCTCAGGTCTTAGTGACCTAATGTGTTCCCTCACAGCAAGTCTTTGACATGCCCTTTCCCATAGCCCTCAAATCATACTGCCCTGGATACCTCCAGAACCCTACATAGCAGCGTTCTGCACCAGTGGTAGCGTTGGGGTTTTTGGAGGATGGTCATGGCCTTGGCCATGCTGTCCTCGGTACCTGGGCCTGTAACTAAAAGATCATCTTCTGCTGTTCTTCCTCCTCTACGTTGGCAGAATGAATATATGAAAGATGACTTCCTGATTAAAATTGAAACCTGGCACAAACCTGACCTTGGAACACTGGAAAATGTAAGTAGAGCTGTCAAGATGCCACTGGGACCACGAATGCTCCACCTGGACTTACCCATTAGGACCTTGCTACTTGGCTCTACCTCCTCATCATTCCTTAAGTGCCAGAAAGAGGGCTGGCTGCCTCTCCTGGGGTGCAGAAAGTGGCCCCCAAGGGACATGCCCAGCTTCCTGGTAGTCCTTGGGCTGGTCCAGAGCACAACTTACACTGAATTGTAGTGATCCTGGGGAAAACCACAAAATGACACTTTAGACAGATACCTACACAGTGCTTGCCTTCTCCGTAAGTGGGGGAGGGGCTGAAGGGAGGGAGAGAATTTAGAACTCAAAAATTTCAAAATGAACATTAAAAATAAATAAGTGAAAAATAAAAGATTTTTTTAAAATAGAGAAAATTTTAAAACCCAGCTACCAAGTCAAAGGCTTCATGCACAAAGGTTTCCTCTCTCTGCAGTGGGGAATGAAGTGACAGTTAGTCCTAAGGACTAAAGGGCTCTGCAGACTGAAAGGTTGACAACCACTGCTATATGTCGAGGTAACCATCGGCCCTTTGTTTATTTTGGTTGGTCTTGCAAGGAAAGCTTGCCCTGGAGGGAATTCCTCTCTTGGCCTCCTTGGCTTTGGGAGACCTTCTTCCTAAGACTCCATTGTAGGGGGAGGCTGCTCTGTATATTGTGGAAATCCTGGACTGAACTGTGTCCCATCTTGCAGGTGCACAAACTGGAGCCAGATGTATGGAAACATGTGGAAACCGTTTTCATAGATATTGCAGATCGGAGCCAGGTGCTTAGCAAGGTAGGAATTGCTTTCAGGGTGAGAACTGGTGGTTGGCCAGTGTAACCTGTGAGAGGGTGGGGTGGGGTGGTATGAAGCATGTTAGAAAGAGAAGAGCAGCTAAGTTCCAGAAGCTCCCTCTTGGCTTGGGATGGTGGTCAAATGATCTGTCTCCCCACCCTGAAAGTCTTCACTCCGGACAATGATACCTGCTCTGGATTTTCCCAATGCGTGTTAAAGGTGTGCTCCATTTGAGATGTTGGATAAGGCCCCAGGAGCCCAGGAAGGGGAGAATGTTTATTTCTAAGACGTGGAAGAGAAGACAAGGTGTTTGATTTTGGGACCAGAGCCCTAGACATGAGCAGCAAGACCCCAACAGAACAGAGGCTTTCTGGGAAAGATGGATTTCTGTCTTCCTGTGGCTCTGTTTGGATCAGGAGGGGAGGGGCTGTGGCCTTCTCCCCTCTGCTGTCAGGCAGCAGTGGGCATGCCCCTGCCTCGTGCATCATGCCCAGAGTGGCAGGGCCTTCTATTCCAACAGTCATTGTGAGTTCTTCAGACAGGCCTTTTTGTGTGTTGATGGAAAGATCTGAATTCTCCTTTTGTTCTACCTTGCTTCCTCACATCCCCTCTAAGAAGGGAGTAAGGACTTATAGGAGAGCCCAGTGTTTAAGTGCACAGTACAGTCTCAGTTATTCCATATGAATGGGGGTGATTTAGCAGATCCAGGATAGCAGAGAACAAATACCACCTATCTTGGCTTTGGAAGACATTTTGGGTCCCCTTTCTTTTTCTGTAGGAGACTTACCCTCATAGGTAGATTTTTCTTAGATGATTTAAATGAATTTTGTGTTTCCTGAGTCTCAGTCAGGTGAAAGATGGCATAGTGAGCCAAAATTAAAAATTTACTGTGGCTAATTCACTCATAGATGCTGAGGAATCGACAGTTTGCAAACCAGTCAAGTGAGACTGGCTGTTAATGCACAAGCAATACATAGTCTGCCCTTTCAATTCCTTCCATCCTGGGCCATTAAAAATGAGTTACGGAAAGCAAGGCAGTGAGATCATGCCCAAAGATGTTTAACATATGGGCACTTGGCATAGACAGTGGAAACATTGTCTCTTTTTGAGCTCTTGGTCATGGGTATATATAGGGAAAAGTCTAAAACCACGGCAAATAAAATAACGCCGAGTCCTCTCTGAGGCAGCCCTCAGTATTTACATAGCTCCTCAGTGACTCGCCATCTGCCCGCTTTTGCTGGGGGCTGGCTAATGGACTTAGATACTCTTAACCTTCTCTGTTCTTGGTTTGGGCGGTTACTGGGCAGCAGGCTCCTTTCCTCTGCTGGCGTGGTTGTCAGTTAGATGAGGCTGTGTGTACCCCTGTCCTCACTCACCACCTTTCTTTCGCAGGATTACAAGCAAGAAGAAGATCCAGCAAAGTTTAAATCAGTCAAGACAGGACGGGGACCACTGGGTCCCAACTGGAAGGTGCAGTTCACACTCTTACCACGAGGGGGCTGAGGTCAGGGACTAGGTGGGCTGAGGGGTGGACCAGGGAAAGAAGACGGATTTGGAGGAGCCAAGGCTGGGCTAAAGGGAGCCAGTTGGCTGCCACCTCATTCGCGGGCCTGCCATTGGGTGTTTTCTCTGTACAGAAAGAATTGGCGAATCAGAAAGACTTGCCGTACATGTGCGCCTACAAACTGGTAACGGTCAAGTTCAAGTGGTGGGGCCTTCAGAACAAAGTTGAAAACTTTATACAGAAGGTAAGTGGCTGGAGGGAGGGCTGAGCAGAGTGGCCAGCAGGGACATGTGTGTGTGCATTGGTGCATTGCTTGAGAAAAGCAGCTCAGGCCTGGCCGCCTTAGATCCGTCTCACTGGATTTGGAAGCCGGCAGGGTCATCTTCCCCTCCCTGATGCTCAGAGCTCTTCGGGCCAGGAAGATGCCCCAGTGTCATGGAGCGGGGAAACTGAGGGACAGAAATGGGAAGGGAAATGGCTTGCTGTGATTCAGCTCAGACATTTCTTCCCTTTCTTTGAAACCCAAAGGCAGGAAGTTTTGTAGTCTGAATTCCTCAGGGTCCTGAATCACTGGGCTTGAACACTACAGTTGGGCACATGCCCTTAATCCTGACATCCTCTTTCTGAGAGGCTCAAGACCCACACCACATTTATTGTTGTCACCTCCAGCCCTGTATGGCCCCCCGAGAAGAAGGAAACACCTTGGCAGTATTCTCTTGTTTGTCCTGCATGCCCCTTCACATCCTGGTGAGGCTCACCAGGAAGCCTTTGCCCTTTGGTGCTTGGTCAGGCCTGGCCAGGGAGCCAGTATCCGGTCAACACATCCTCCCCTCCCCCACAGTCCTGCTGTGCCTTTTCTCTGGCCTTGTGGATTTTGAGGCCACTAAGAAAGTGATGTAGAGGGCCTGAGGTGAGAGCCATCCTGACCTCTAGCTAATAATGAAAATAGGCAAATGTGACTAGGCACCCCCTGCTCTCTAAACAGAAGTGTGGGCATTAGCTCTCCAGCTGTGGGAAGGAACAGGGCAGTTGAGTCCTTCACCTGCTGAATTGTCAACTTGTGCCCTCCAATTTTTTAGCAAGAGAAGCGTCTGTTTACAAATTTCCATCGGCAGCTGTTCTGTTGGCTTGATAAGTGGGTTGAGCTGACTATGGATGACATTCGCAGGATGGAAGATGAGACCAAGAGACAGCTGGATGAGGTACGTGGGAGCTTAGGGGAGGCTCTGAAGCTCCAGGTTAATCCATAGGCTAATCCATAGCAGCTGCTTAGCAGAGGCATCAGTCAGGATCCTGGCTTGGATGGGCCAGTATGACCCAGGCTGGATGGCACTGATTTTGGGCAGGTGGGACATTGGGGCGGCAATCTTCAGAAAGAGCTTTATCCTGAAATTCTGGGAAGTTTTCTTGTTTCTTACCAATCAGCAAAACTGACAAGTTATGGAATATCTGCTCTGGGGCACTAGGCCCAACTATATATAATACCTTCCCTCTAGGACCTCTGACAGACCCCTGTGAGGGCTGGGACCCAGAAAATGCTGACCAAAGGACTAGAGGCCTAGGCAGGGCCAAGTCAGGGGTATGGGCAAGAGGTGCCAGAGGAGGCCACAGGAATGGCAGGCACCTGGCCTGGAGCAGTTAGGAGGTGAGGCATGTGCTGGGGAATGAAGGAGGCTAGGAACAAACCTGTGGAGGGCCTACCTCAGGTAGCACAGGCAGTGCCCAGCTGCTCCAGAAGCCCACTTTCCAAGGTGGCTTTCAGCTTTACTTAGTTTTCACTTGCTTCTCTTGAGAATTTTAGCTTCCAGCTTTGTTGAGCATTGAAGTGAGACCCAGGGAGGCGGGATGGTTTATGTCCCCTTAAAGTCCTTTTAAGCTCAGCTGGGAGAACTCCCTGTAACTGTGAGCTCAGGGGTGGGGATGAGGGCATAGCCATGGTGGGGATTCAGTTTCAGACCCTCCTGGGCACTTCACAGTCATGTAGCCATGTGGGGGAGGGAAAAGCCTTTTCTATTCCCAGCCATTTCACCCTCCCAGATGCCTCTCCCTTTCCCTCCTAGGCCTCTGTGAGCTTCTCCCCATGGAGATGGAGGCAGGGGTGGGGGGGGGGGTGACTCAGATGGGTGAATCGTGTACCAGTAAGTTCCTGTGAAGGGTCAGCCATCTTGGTTACTCATTTGGCTGGCTCCTTGCCAGGCCTTGGGCCATAGGCCCTTGTTTTGTTTCCTCTAGGTCTACCAAAAGTTGTAGGTTTATGATCATAGTTTTAGACTTCGTGAGCTCCTAGCCAGGAAAGAAAAGCATACAGAAACGGGGCTTTACTTTCTCATTCGTCACTGAGCCAGGGAGCATTTATTAAGTATTTGTGTTTGCCAGACACTGTGGTTAAAGATAAAAAGCAAAAACAGCCTCTGCCCTTAGGGAGCTTACGTTCTAACTGAGGGAAAGGCCCTGAGCTCTGTCAGCTGAGGTCACTGGTGACTTTGGAGAGAGCCTGTGTCTCTGATGCATCTGTGTGTGTGTGTGTGTGTGTGTGTGTGTGTGTGTGTGTGTGTGATGTATACAAAGCATATATGTAGCAGCTTGAGCATCGAACCTTATAGCATCTGGGTAGAATGGCTCAGGCCTCTCGGAGAAGATTCTCTTGATCTGAGTGCTGAAGGAAGTCAGGGTCAGAGAGCAAGGTGAACATGGGGTATGTTACAGAGTCCAGGCACAAGGCACCCCAGAGATGTGGTATGTTGTGTGTGAAGAGCAGCAAGCAGGCAGGAGTGGCCACATTGCAGAGTACACAGAGGGCCACAGGGTAGAAGGATTGGAGAAGGGTAGAGGAACTAGGTTGTGCAGAGACTGAAATGCCAAAAGTAGGAGAAATAGGGGGCTTAGGGAGCTCACTGGGGAGGGTAAGACGTGGTTAGAACTGGGCTTGAGGAACCCACGTAGACTGGCATGGGGAGGAACTGGAGGCAGGGAGACCTGTCAGAAGTCTAGAAGGCCATTGCAATCATCCAGGCAGGAGGTGGGGAGGCCCTGAACTAGAGGAGTGGCTATATGTGTAGAGAGATGGGCATGTGTAGGAGAGCCATAGAAACAAGATGTCAACATTGATTGGGCAGATGAGAGTGAGGAGCTGTAATTGCCAACCTGGAGAGTAGAGAGCGCCCTTGACAGAGGTGGGGAAGCCTGGAAGAAGGGTGGGTGTGGAGGGCAAAATGACGAATTGTTTTGGACAGGTCAAGTTGGAGACACCCTTGGGACAGGCAGTTCACAGCTTGGTGATGGAGACCTGGCGCTCACCAAAAAAGGCTTGGCTCCATAGATTTAGGAGTCATTTGCAGAGAGAGCCTTGACTCTGTGGGAGCTGGTGAGATCACCAGAGAGAGAGGATGGAGGGGAAGGGAGAAAAGAGCAGAGCCCTGGGGGAAACAGCCATATGTGGAAGGTTGAACCAAGAGTGAGCAGTATCCAGGAGAAGCAAAGGTAGCCACCTGAGCCAAGTGCTGCAGGGAGGTCCAGAAGGGGAAGATTGACGGAAAGATCCTTTCAAAGAGCCATTCAGGTTAAATGGAGGGGGGGCATGCTGTGTGGAGGTGGCTGAGAAGGGGAGGAAGAAGAGATCCCGCAGGACAGCGTCCAGAAGATCTAGGAGGATTTTTCAAAGAAAGGGAGGGCCTTGGGTGTGGTCATAGGGAGCAAGGAAGGAAGCAGGAGGAGAAATCGAAGATTAGAGAAGGGAGGATGATGGGGGGTGGACAGTCTACTGGAGGAGATGAGAAGGGGGAATGAAGAGGAGTTGACATTGGCCAGGAGAAGAGTGAGCTGGCGTGGGGGGGTGATGTCTGGTGGACACGAGAGAAGAGTCTCCATCTTTTTTGGTCATATGATAGATGAAGTTCTCAATTGAAGATGTGAACAGAGTGGGGTGCTGAGGGAGGCTTGAGAAGAGAGATTTGGAGCAGCCATTGTCAGGGGTGGAACAGATGTTTGGGTAGGGAGGAAGAAAAGAATGAACCTGCTGCCACTGAGACTAGATAACAGCTTTGTCAGCAGTTCTGTGACTTTCCAAGTAGGAGCAATGGAGTCACATTTTGGGAGTAATCCCAGGTTGGATTTCAACAGGGAATAATTGTTGATAGAACAATGAAGCAAGTCGAACTGGCTCATCATGGTGTCAGGGCTGGGAAGGGAAGTGAGGTGACTGTGGCCAGAGTCAAGGTGCTGGATGGCCTAGAAGTGGATTGAAAGGAGCAGGGATCATAGGGCATGAGGTCAAAGGATAGTGTTGGAAGCAATAAGGCATAGAATGCTTTGGAATAATGAAAAATCATGACTAGTTAAAGGATTGCAGAGGTTTTTAACATGAACATTGAACACTCCTGGGTGGTTATGGTGAGACAAAAGCTGTGGCCATCTCTATGTGAAACTGACAAGGAATTAAGTAGATTGAGGAACTAGGAAGTTGGGGAGTGTTTGAAGGAACATGAGGATGTAGGTTGAAATCCCCTGGCCTGACAGCAAGAGTGTAGACAAGAGAGGGAGACTGAGCCAGGCACTGAACTGAGAAAGGATGGGGGATGCCCTGGTTGGGTATGAAAATAGAAAATGACTACCAGGAGTAAGGGGGGTGGTAATTTTGGAGAGAGTAAACCTCAGAGGAGAGATTACTGAGTGATGGCCACTGGGAGTGGCAGAGGAGTGTTAGGAGCACTGACCCCCCCCTATTGGAATCAGGGAGTCCTCAGGGAGTAGGCCAGAAAGTGCAGCCAATCCTGGAGAGGGTAACCGGAGAAGCAGGGGCATCCTGGCAAGCCGGGTGTCAGGGAGTGCCAGAAGATGGTGGAGCAAGAGGAAGAGGAAGTCTGAAATGAAAGGAAGCGGGTTAGGTATGGCACAGGCACTTCAGAGGGCTGGAAGATCTAGAGTGGAACAGTGGGATGGGGGGGCTTGGGAGAGCTTTGTGCTAGGCATTGAGCTAAGTGCTTTTCAATTATTATCTTATTTCATCCTCACAATAACCAGGGAGCTAGGTGTTGTCATTATCTCCATATTATGGATGAGGAAACTGAGGCAGACAGAATTTAAGTGACTTGCCTAAGATCACACAGCTAGTTAGCTGAATTTGAACTCAAGTCTTCCTAACTCCACTGTACCCCAGGCTGCCTCTGATGAGGATGTGGAAGTGGACATCTGGAGTTGGGGGTTCTTTGGCAGTCTAGGGGCTCATTATCACTGGGATGACTCTGAGAGGGGACGGGAGTATGCAGACAGTTTTCGAACACGTTGAGGTGGAGGATCGGCAAATGGTGAGAGGTCTGCTGGCCAAGGCTGGTCAGGAGACTGTTGGAGGCCTTCCTGGGTGTTGCCTTGTGGCGGCTGCAGCCCATGTCTAGGGACCAGATGGAATTCCTGACAGTAACCCCAGTAAGGCCAGCCTCTGACCCCAGATCCCAAGGCACCATCTGGCAGCAGCTTCCTGTGCCTACTGAAGTGTGACCTGGTGACCTGGTGGCTTGAAGCTTGTGGCTCCTGGAGCTGCCAGGACTTTCCAGAGCTTATCACTGATCCTTCCACCTTCAGGCAGAAGCCATCAAAGCCATCCCAAACAGAGGAGAATTCACCCTTTTTAATGACTGCCAGAGATTCCAGTTTGCCCGGTTTCCTCTGCTCTCATTTTGTGAAGAAGCTCCTCCCTTAATTCCTCTGGCTGCATCTTCTGCCCATTTCTATGTGTTCTCTCTGTAGTTCTGTCCACTGTGGCACAGCTACATAGCTGTGAAACCCTCTGTAGTGGAGGACTCGGCATTCAGAGGTTGGAATGTTCCTGCCCTTCTAAGCCCTAGCCACTGGCACTGGGCATGTATGATATAGAAGAGAGATGAGATTTGCTTTGCTTCACCCTAAGAGGGCAGGATCAAGACCAGTGGAAAGAAGACAGAATTGAGCAGATTAGAAATCTGGGGCCTAAATAGGGCAAGTGACTTGCTTGAAACCATACTGAAAGTCAGTGGCTAGAAACTCAAGCAAAGGCCTAGTGTGGCACTCACACTATTTCCAGAGGTGAGCCCCGGTGCTGTGCCAACCAACCTTTAAGAATCCCAGCCCAAAGGTGGAAAGACTGGGACCTGGCAAAGGCCTGGTGTGCTGCTTGGACCTTCAGCACTAGGTCTGACACAACCCAGTTCATGCTCTCCACATGTGGGATAGCTTTTGTTTGGACCTCATGCTCCACCATTTTGGGCTGTAACTACTGTGCCATGTGTCATTTCAGTCCACTCCCTGGTGTCCCAGACCTTCCAAGCCTCCCTGGTGTTTGGGAAGATGCATGAATGCTGCCCTCTCTCTTCATGAGGCCTTAGAAATTAGAGGCTAACCCAGTGGTACTCATAGCCTACAGGTTTACATCTTCTATATCCCTGATCACAGTAGTTCAGCATCAGTGTCCCTTGCTGCCAAAGCTACCTTTCCATACTACCATTCATGCTACACACTCTCATCTCCATATAACTGAATGTTCCCATTCCCAAGTCCCTTTCCATTATGGCATTTGGAGCCCCCTCTTCAGGTATTGACAAACTACCTTTCATCTTGGTTCCCTTAGCAGTCTTTCCACTTCATTGTCCTCATAGGAACTTCATTCTCCCCAGAAGAGATTGCATCCCTGGCCACTCTCTGGAGGTTGTTGCTCCTCTTGTGACCCCCAGCACATTGGACAAGGAGGAGGAGGAGTAAGGATGCTTCTCGATTCTTGCTGCCCCTTGTAAACACCTTCTCTGCCACCATCACTCAGAACCCTTTCTCAATATCCAGCTCCATTGATGAGTCTAGACCCTTGTGGTTGGGATCTGTGGGCTTGTAGGTCATTCTTCATGCTTCCCTTTTCTTCTGTTATTATTAGTCACCTATAACTGGAGCGTCCTGGTCCCACTTTTGTCTATTTCCAGTCTTCATCCAGGTCATAGGTTCTTACCTTTTCTTTCTCTCCATTTCATTCTGCCTTTATCATCAGACCTCTGGAGCTGATACTTATTTTGCTTATTCCCTTCCCAAATCTATCCTCTCTCTATCCTCTTTCTTTTTTTTTTTAAGCAATTAGGGTTAAGTAATTTGCTCAAGGTTACACGGCTAGTCATTATTTATGTGTGGGTACTCATTTTCTGAGGCCGGATTTGATCTCGGGTCATCCCAACTCTGAGGCCGGCGCTCTTACTCACTGCGCCACCTAGCCGTCCCTTTAGGGCAATTGGGGTTAAGTAACTTGCCCAAGGTTACACGGCTAGGTTTTTGTTTGTGTGGATTAAGTGTCTGAGGCCGGCTCCGAACTCAGGTCCTTCTGACTCCAGGGCCGGCGCTCTATTCACTGCGCCACCTAGCCGCCCCTCTATCCTCTTTCTTATAAAGTATTTTAGCACTAAACTCTGTGTGTGTATTCTACCTCCTTTTACCCAGTTCATATAAGACTGAGGTTCTGAAATGTTCACTACCCTCCTTTGTATGTTCTTTTGATTTCACCCTAATTCTGAGAGGTAGTAAGCACCACCTTCTTTCTCATTTCTTCCCTGATACATTCTTTCCCCCCTCCTTTCTTTACTCTCATAAAGTAAAGAAGATTGCATTGACTTCCCTGTTACCCACTTTCTCCAGGCAATTGCAGCTCTTGTCTCTTCCATTTTTACAACCTTTTTTACATCTGTCTCCTTTTCTGTCCTACTTCAGACACAGGCTCCCTCCTACTTCAGACACTCATTACCTCTTAGCTGGACTACTATAATAACCTCTTAATTATTCTGCTGGCTTTGTCTTTTTCTTCCCCAATCCATCCTCCATTCTGCTACCAAAATAGGCCTTCTACTTCACAAGTCTCATTATGTCATTTCGTTACTCGCTCCCCGTGGCCTGTAGGATAAGATACAAATGAATAACAGTTAACAACAGCATGGCTTTACCTAGCCATCATAAAGGCTTCTATCAACTACAGCCACACCCGATTGTCTCATGTCACCAAAAGCAGCTTACCTCCAGAGGGAGCCAATAAAACAATGAAGATCCCAGCATGGACCTTGGGCACATCCACAGAAACTCAGCCAGAACCATGCCTGAAAAGAAGTCTTGGACAAAGTGGAAACAGGATTATGAGGGAAACCAGCGTCATCCCAAGGTCGTTTTCTGCTACAGAAAGCATCCGTTTTCTTTGCTGTGCAAGGGTTGAGTGAACATTAAATAGAAAGAATAGGGGAGTGATTTGCTCCGGGGTTATTTCTGTCTGTACCCCACTGCAAAAGCAGAGAAAAATCAGGCTGTCACTGCCGCGAGGCTTTCTGCATGCAGCGCCTCATCGGAGTGCCACAGCTCTGGGCAAGGTTGCCACATGGATCATTCTCTTCATTTTGCAGCTGAAGAAACTGAGGCCACACAGCTAGCAAGTATCCAGGGCAGGATTTGAACTCAGGTCTTCCCACCGCCAACTCAAGCACTTGTCTGTATTGCCTTTTTGGTAAGGCTCCCATAATCTAGCTCCTGTTGAATTTTCTAGCATTATTTCTTAGTGGATGGAGCTTTGGTCATTATTTCTTTGGGCTGAGTTCAGAAGATGGAGCAAATCCAGGGTCCGTTAAAGAGATGGCCAGTCAGCAGAGATGCCTACTGGCCCCCTTCATGGATATCTCAGGATGTATCTCCCATGCAGGTCAAAGGACCTGTACTTCCAAATCCTCATCCAGCTTCTCTTCAGTCTTATAAGTCCATTGTCATTAATCTAAATTTCATGTCCTTTGTCTACTTCTCCAGTTCTCCTCTACTAGTGAATGTTTACATGGTGCTATAAGGACTGTAAATCCCTCTGCATGCATTATCTCTCTTGTGCCCCACAGATAACCCTCTGAGTGGGTGTTATTGTCCTCCCTATTTTATAGATGAGCAAACCAATGTGAAACGACTTGTCCAGGGTCACACCTGTTTGTATCTGAGGCAGAATTCTATCTCAGCGCCTACCATATCACCTAATAATCTTTTTTTCTTCTTATCCCTTTCCATGAAGGCTTTGGTTGGTTCTTGGTTGTAGAGCTCAGCACTGAACTCAGTCCTTTAGTAATGGAGTCCTGGGTGTGCAGTTCAGGTCAGGGATGAGTGCCAGGACTCACCTATCCTTTTTGGTGAACTTGGGCTGGGCCTGTCCCTTAGCCTCTCTCTTATTAGGAGATAAGATTTGCCTCTTCCATAACCCAGGAGCTTCTTGGTGCCTTTAGCTGCCCTGGCTTTCTTTTTGTTGTTGAGTACATCACCTGTTGTAGATTTTAGGTTATAAAATCCTGTCCTGTTCTGGGCCTTATGCATATAGAAAGGGGCATTTCCTCTGTATAATGAAGTTCTAGGCAAAGCCCTCTTGAGTGTCCAGGCTGGAATTAAGGGTTCTGTGATAAAACCTTTTTATTATTTTAATTCCTTTCCTTTCTGATCACCAGAGCCCCAGGATGACTTCTAATCCTGGCTTCTGAATGTTAGCCTACCTGGGCCCTAGGAACAATTTCAGGCAAACTTTCAGCACCTCCTCTGGAAGACCCAAAGCCCAGAAGTTTGTAGGGATGGGCACACATGCAGGGTGGCATTGGCTCCTGTGATTCTTCCTGACCTGAACTAGACTTTGCAGTCAGTGGTATTTGGCTAGATAGAGATAGCTCAGAATCTTGAATTTTGCTGAACTGGAGCCTCTGGCCAGTATCTTTCTAATTTCTCTCCTCCGTTTCATGTTCCTTACGGTCTGGTTTGAAATTCACTTCTTCCAGAAAGTCTTCTCTAACTGAGTTCACTCTATGCTAATAGCTCTTTGACTATTTCCCTTTTTGGTATTATGTTTATTGTATGTTCAGTCTTCCCAACTATAAAATGATAGTAGCTTTTCCTTCTTCTGTTAATTATCTTGTGTGTATGATACCTAGTGGATGCTAAACAAATATATATAACTGACTTGCCATTCAAATGAATTCCTCACATTTGGGACATCTTGGAATTGGCCTTGTGGCTTCTTTGACCTTCAATCAGACCTTAATACATGATCATTTAAGGTCTTGTTTTAAGTTATTTATGAAAATCCAGTTACAATTTTGCTGATGCTTTAATTGAAGTACAACTTCTTAATTGTGAACACAAAAATAGGCTTATCCTGCTTTCAAAACTATCAGAAGGATTGCTCTGTAATTCAGAAAGTTGTGGGGAGTGGGGGGAGATGGGTAATTACTTTTTTTACTCATTCATATCCTGTACTGATTCCTGGTTCCTGTGTGACATACTAGATTTGTTTGATCTTTTAAAGTGAGCTTTAAAAAAAAAGCCCCTCCTCTCAGCATCCTGCTTTCACTGAAGGACCCATTTATAAAGACCTACTATATGAAAAGCCCTGAGAAAGAGATGGAAATATGTAAAACAAGCTCCTTGCCCTCATGAAGTTTATACTCTGGTGTTGGGAGAAGCAATACAAAACATATATAAATATACAAGAACTCTTGAGGGCCTTTCAGTGTGTGAGGGATCTCTAGAAACACAGGGAATGTTTAAAATAACAGTTCTATGACACTCTGAGGTTTTGAGCCCCTTCCTGACAGCTCTATAAAGTCAGTATGACAAGTCTTGTGACTGCCATCTTAGAAATCAGGAAACTAAAGCCCTGAATAGTGGAGCCGGATGGTGCTGGCCAGAATCCTCAGTCTAACACAGTGGCTGAAGAAAATGAAAGAACTGGGAGAGAGAATTGTACCTTCAGAGACCTGAATTAGGAAATCTTAAAGCAGAGAGACTTGGGACCCATAAACTTGCTTTTAAAAATACTTTGGTAACTGTATTTCAGTCTATGTTTGTAATCCTGTTTTTTATTTTGTCCATTTAAAAACATGATTCTGAGAGGGGATCCATAGGCTTCACCAGACTGTCTGCCCAAGGGGGCCAGGACACACAAAAAAGTCCAGAATCCTTGTCTGAGGGAAGGGTCAAAGGCACACGTGTGCAGTAGATAGCTTGGTAATGTGGGTGTGACTTAATTGGAGGGTCTAAGCAGAACTCAGGAGAGTTCTAGGACCCTCGTAAGAATACACAAAACATGGCTTGGGGATGAGAATTGGTAAACAGCCTAACGGGAGAGAGATGAGCCTCGGGGGCAGAAGGACTCTGATGGATGTCCTTGGTAAATTCACCATCTGGTTGCCAGTTTCTTGGCTTGTCCACAAAACCATTCAGCCATGACTGAGCCTTTATTGAGGAGCCTGGGGTGGGGGTGGAGGACTTGGTATTTATGGTGAGTTTCTACCAAATTTTTTTTTTGGTCTCTTCCAGATGAGAGAAAAAGACCCTGTGAAAGGAATGACAGCTGATGACTAATGCCATCCCTTCCCCTTAGCACTGTACGTACCAGGGCTTTTCATTCTGCATGTTATGGAAGCTAAGGTTCAAACCTGAGGTTTTCAAGGCCTGGCAACTCTTTGGGGAGTCAAACTCCCCTCCTACAGAAGTAATGATGTGGTTGCCAAATGGGGCACCTCAGATTTCATTGAAACTGTTTATGAATTTGGGAACTTGTTTTTTCTGAGAATCACACAGAAATAGTCAAATACTGGGTGGTTGGTGTGTGATAGAGAATGAACCAAAAAAAAGCCCTTACTTCCTTACTTCCCTGCCTCTCTGTTGAGAAGCCATTACCACTTTCCCCCTCCTTCCCCAGAGCCCTTCAGCCTTCAGGGGGCCCCCCTTTGGGGTCAATGGCCTATGCTCAGGTTGTTGCCATGAATGCTCCTTATTGACTTCCCTGAGCAAGGTAAAAGCCTACTGTTCAGTCAACAAAAGGGGTCACGTATGTAGGCCATTTCCAGCATCCAAACAGTGGCACTCCCATCCTTTGTCTTAGAAATTATCTTCAGGAGCATTCTGTGATATTTCCTGGTGATGGTCCTGACACCTGTCATTTCACTCCTGTTCCCAAACCTTGGATTCAGCCTAAGTAGATCCTTCTATCAGTCAGGACCTTTTAGCCATTTGGAAGTAATCTGTCATTAGGGTTGGCATCCTAAAATAATGGTTAAAGAAATGGCCTGAGGGGCCAGGAAGACCTGGGAAATCCTTCCTCTTACCCATCCTGGTTGGGTGACCCTGGGCATATCACTTAACCTCTCAGTGGCCCAGGCAGCTTCAGAAGACTGCAAGTTCAAGGGAAGATATTGGTCTGCATTAAAAGAAATTCCCCATAGAAAGCCCCCTACACTGATAAAATTAGAAGTCTGTAAAAAAAAATGAAAAAAAATTGACTTGGACTCCACAGAGCCATGAAAAGCTTTCTCAGTAGTTGCTGCCCTTGTTCTGTTCTGTGACTCTTTCCCCCTCTGGCTTTCTCCTACATGGGTTCCATAGAAGGGGCTTTTCTGGGGATACAAAGGCTGGGATCTTAAGTGCATGGTCTGGGTTATAGTGTTGGCCCCTGCACAGGCTGAGGGTGCAAGTTAACCCGCTAGCCCTCCCCCACAAGCTGGAGCGCCCACTACTGATGCTTTGTGGGGTACTTCTACTTCCCCTCGTTGCTTCCATAATAATTGTGGGTTTTTTTCTAGTTTTGCAAGACAGTGGTCAGCCGGAAGGCCCAGCAGCTCCACCCTCCTGAGTGACAGGCCATCTTCGGACCCAGACTTTCTGTGCCCATTCGACAGGCGATTTCCAGTCCCTCGTAGCTAACTCTAGATGCCCTTTAATATTGTGAACAAATAGACCGTCTGGTATTATTAAGCACATGTGTGCGGGAGCTGGCGCCTCTGAGACGTGTGGCGTGTAGGTCACTGGATGGACAGCTCCTCCCTCCTCTATCCATTGTGTTCTGACCCATTTCCATGTGGCCCCCATTTCCAAGTGACATTTTTAGCTGAAATAGCTGTCTTTCGTGATGTGATTTAAATGATTTAAGTTTGTCTGTTTTAAACCTGGGATAAACTGAGGCCTCTCATGTCCTGGCCAGACCCTCATGATTTGGAGTGCTAACCTGGGGAGAAAGAAGCTGTCGGGTGGATTGATGGACTTTTCTCCTCCCTCCCCCCCCCCCCTTTGGTCCCTGGAATGGCAGTGCAGCTTCAAGACTCTTAACATTTGCTTCTGGCATCTCAATATTCTGGTGCTTTGTACCAAGGGTAGCCAAGGCTTAGCCAATCAGAGTTTAGGAATAAAAACAAGCCCAGCCCGAGGCACCAGCACTTGGAATCCCTATCTTTGGAGACACCTAATAGCTTCTTAAACCATCCTGTAACTCACTTTGTCTGATCCGTTTGCAGAGCCCATAATGTCACTGTCAAGTCTTTATAGCTAGAGGGGCTCTGTCCTATTTGGCCCTTGTAACATCACCTATGATAAGTGACCCCTTGGGGTGCTGTCTCTGGGCCCTGCCTCTCAGTCAGGCCGGTGCTTCTTTTGAGCAATAATCCCATGTTCGCTTGGAGCCCTCTTCCCTGGCTTTGAGACTGGCTAGGATGCGAGGCCCCAGTCTTTTCATGCTGCATGCAGGAAGCCCCCTTTGCTCAAAGGCAAAGTCCTCTCATCCTCTAGTGCTGCTGGAGAGGAATTAGGAAAAGGCCAGGTCTGCAAGGCCGGTCCTTGATTTACCCATGGTGAGCTTGGCTCTAGACAATCCCAGAGGGTCAGAGGGATGCTTCCATCCAACACTCCACCTGGGTGGGCCTGGGGAGGAGCTGTAGCCTCCTAGCCAAGCTGGCCTTGCAGGCAGGGCCCTGACTCTCGAATTAGCCAGCTGATGGAGGCCCCTCCTCCTTCACCTCTTCAGCAGAACCCAGAGGACTCTTATCCCAGCCAAGGGTGAGTACCCGAAGTGTCTGAGTGGCATCATTTTTCCAAAGCTGCTCCAATCATCAGTGTTCTAGGCCCTTGCTGCCCCGTGCTCGCACTGCCTGAGAGAGGCGAGGTCCCCGGCAGGGAGGAGGTCGTTTGTCTGTGGGTCTCTGGTAGTTTGCTTTGCCTTACTCATTTCTAAGTGCAATAAAAGGAGTGTAGGACTTCACCTGCGACTCTGGCGGACCCTTCTCTGGGACCCTTCTGGGGGAATGGGGTAGGTGGACCCAGAGCCAAATGAGTTGAAGTATGGACCCTGGGATTCCAAAAGAGAGTTACTTCTGGCCATGATCAGACCTCCTTTGGCTCCAGCAAATGTCCCATTGCAGACACTTGGCCTCCCGGTAATCACCCAGTTCCAGCAGCCTCCTTGTTATGGGTCCCTGCATAGACAACTAGGGCATTGCAGTTGGTCCTTTGTGTGCTGACTACATGGGGAAAATGTCAGTGTTGCCCTTATTCTTTTGCTATTAGCCATATTTGTGCTTAAACAACAGTTTTCTTCTCCTGCCTTCATCTGGAAGGTGGGGTCTAGACATCTGTCCTCTCTGGGAAAAGACTGGCATTCAAAGCTAATGAATGTTTACACAGTTGTAGTCAGGAAAGGCACAAAGGAGAAAGTCCTTCAAATACCAGGTTCGCCAGCTTCTAAATAAGATCAATGCACAAAACTTGAGATCCTCCTGAGATTTTTGTTTTCTTCCTACCTCCTCTTTGTCTACACCCCCTCCCCCTCCCATTTCAATCCAGAGTGAAAGCATCCTGAAGACCAGGGAACTGCCCTGATCTCATCCTGAGCATCAAGGGAGGCCAGGGTTCACCCTCCAGATGTTGGTGCTGCTGACTGGTGTTGGCTTCTTTAAGACACTCCCACCCCCCACCTCTCTCTGCCCAGCCTCTCCATCCCCCAGCCCTGCATCCAACCCTGCTAGCTAGCTCTTAGAGGGGCCCACCATCATCGTGGGAGGCTTGGAGCCAATAGTGTTATACTTGAGGGAGGATGCACTATTTGGTCCCAGATGTGCTGCTGCTATTAGGTTTCCAGCATTACAGTCCTACAAGACCATCCTTGGTAGGAAAGCTCCAGGACTGGGTGCTGGGCTCTGGCATTTCATTGGAAGGGAGGTGTCCGGTCATCACTGGCACCCATGCACCTTCCTGGGTTCTTAACTGTCCCTGCTGGGACCCCCTGACATGTTTTGGTTGGTTCCTAGTGCTCTTCCTTTTACAAAAAAACACTTTGTAGAATTAACTAGATTTCCTTGTTGTTTCTTTAATGTGAGTCTGTGCCTTTTTTGTCTCCTAATCTTCCAATACAGGTATATTGGGGAAAAAAGTCTAATAAAATCATAGACACAGCTCTCTGGAGTCCAGATTGTTGGTGTCCTCACATGAAGGTTCCTGTAAATGTTTTGCAAATGAAATGACATTCAGAATCACGTAGCTATTATAACTCCTAACATGCAGAGGTTCCTGATAAAATGTGTAGTATGCATTTTTCCCCCAAACATGATCCAATTTTTCCATTGATTTACAGTATAAATTCCAATGTTTATTTTCGATTGTGACCCTACTTCAGCTACTAAGTTGTTTCTATGATTTTTTAAGCTCGGAGTGTCTACTGATGCCCCTTGGCAAGGTAATCGATGATGTGAAAACACTCCGTTTGCAGTAGAAATGATCCATTTTTAAGGAACCCTTCATAGAACAGCCCTTGATTTATTTGGTTAATTGTAATTTTTATGATATTTTGGGACAGGTAGGGTACAAAGGTAAGGCAAAGGCTAGGATTATTTCAGTTTACTGCTTAGTTTCTGTGATGTCCAGGTTTCTAATTTGCAGGGCGGGAGAGGTGAGGGCTCTCAGTGAACAGGAAGAGCGGGGCAGCTGGGGTTGACTTTGGGGGAATGTGCGTCCTGAGCGGGGAGACTGAGGAGGGAATGCACTAGCGCCAGCCTGAGGCTACCTGGCAGTACCGCCCCCAGGCTCGCAGGGGCGCCCCTCCCCGAGGCTGGACAGCCGGAAGCTACCTGCTCGCCCCCCCCCCCGGCTCCTCCTCCCACGCTTAAACGGGCGGCTCGCGAAGCATGCTGGGAATTGTAGTTCAGGGTGGGGGAGAGGCGCTCTACGTTCTGGGCCTAGAAGAGTCGGGTCCCGAGCCGGGAGAACGCCGACAGCGGCTGTGTTGCGTCGTATCTAGGTGACAAGGAAAGGTCCGCCCCTTTTTTCCCCGTCCCCCTCCCCGCCCCAGTCCCCCTCCCTTTTCCCCCAAGTCCCGCCTCGGCTCCTGGTTTTACGCACTCCTGGAAGCCCCGCCCCTTTCCTCTCCCGCACCCACCTAGGAGTCTCTGTACGCCCAAGGCCCGCCTCTTACGGAAGCCGAGCAGGAAGAGAAACAAACAACAGGCGAGAGAGAGATAGAAAGAGACGCCCTTTGGGACCCGTCGCCTACCCGCCAGACTGCGGGTCTGCGAGGCCGGGCGAGGGGAGGGGGGCGTGGGAGTAACGGCCGAGGCCTGGGCCCAGCCCGGCCCCGGCTCATCGTGGGCTCCCTCCCCTGTCACAGAGGCCGCAGTGGCCATGGAACGGCCAGTCAAAAAGATGAGGCACCTCAAGAGGCTCAGGTGAGGGGCAGGGGCGGGGCGGGGGGCTGGGGGCGGGGCGGCCTCCCCTCCCCTTTCTCTCACTCCCCGCCCAGGCTTGGCGAACCGCTGCATTAATCCTAACTACTCCTCGCTATCACAGGTGGGGGGACGGCCTGGCGTGCGCCTCCCTTCTTAACCCCCCTTCCCCTTTCCCTTCTCCCTCTCCTCCCTCCCCCTCTCTCCCTTCCCCTTCCCCCTCATTTCTCACGGCCATTCTGAGAGGTAGATACCGGGTAGGGGCACCGAGATCCCATTTTACAGATGGGGAAACTGAGGAACTCGGCCACCCCCCCCACACACACACACACACACAGCTGGGAGGGTCTGAGACTGGATGGCCGCTGTCCTTGCTTCTTCCTCGACCTCCCCTGTGTTGGTCCCGGGAATTCCCGGAGACCCCTCTGGCCGCCTCCCTGGGGGTTTTTCTCAAAACCTCCGAGAATTAGGGGATTCTAGAAGGCTCAGTGTCAGCCTCAAAGCCGAACGTGGGGGGAAGGGCTTCCCGGCTCTGGGGGCCCGGGCACCCCCGATCCCACGGAGGTCCATCTCGGAGGACCGTTGTGAGCTAGCCGAGCCGGGTTCGAAGGCTCCGGTGTAGAGAGAGAGTGGCCCCGACCCCCCGGGCCGGGAAAGCTAGCCCGAAGCCCCCTGGGAGGAGAGACCAGGAAGGGAGCCAGCCTGGCCCCCCCCAACGAAGAACCGGGCCAGAGAAAAAGGCGAAGGCTGGTGTTCCCGGCCCTGGGGTGGACGCCAGGGGGAGATCTTTAGCCTCCGCTGACCACGTAGGGAAACTCCTGTCAGGCACCAGGAGGAGGTAAGGAGGGTGCCCCAGGGCACCAGGGATTTGTCAACAGGTGCCATGAGGGAAAATTTCTTAAAATGCAGAATGGAAGCGAGCTGATGTTTGGGGGCAGCCAGGCAGGCTGGGTCCTTTCTTTCCATTGTTCCCTTTTCCCCCCCATTCCCCCCCAAAAAAAGAAAAACAGAAAAAGGAGCTCACCAAACCCCGCTGCAGCCTGAAAACTGGTGCCTTCTCCAGCCCACTGACCCTCCTGTCCCTTCTGCCTTTGCAGTAGAAATGCCTCACCCAGGCTGTTGCTTCTGAGACCACTGGTGATGATTCATCTTCCAGTGTGAAGACCCTTTTTAAACATCAAAATTGTTTGAACACTCCCACATGATAGTAATTATGCTATTAGTAGCCACTGGTTGAGAAAATATGTAATGACATAAAGGTACTATGAATTTGGCAATACTTTTTAATGAATTTTTATTTTATTAATCACAGCAGCATCAACAAACATTTGAAAAAGTAGCACATATATGTACAGTACATTTATTCATCTGTAGAAAGTACATTTATGGATTTGCAGGTGAAGTCAGGGACCCTTTGCAATAACTTTATGGGCCTCTCTCTCCCTTCAAGGGTCTTTGGCCCATGGATTGGACTTGGAATCAGAAAGTGACCTGGGTCCCTCTTCTGCCCTTTCCTGGCTGGATGACTCTGGGGCAAGATATAACCTCTCCCTGTCCCCATTTTTGCTTAGCTGCAAAATGTCGATAACTGCAGATCTGTGAGGAAAAACTTTTTTAAACTGGGAAGCACCAATATATGTGAACTGTTGTCATCCTTCCAAGAGACTTATTTGTCCTGGCTGCCTGCTGGCACAGCTAGCCTAGGATGGGGCTCAGTCCCATGTCCCATGTTGGCTTTGTGCAGTGCTTCTCCTGATGTCCTCCTTCCCTCGTCCCAGGTTTTTTCTAAACCTCAGAGGAGGGAGCCCCCAGATCCCCTAGGATTGAGAGCGTATTCCATATCCTCCCTAGGATATGTGGGGGATGGGGTAGGACTTAACAGATGACTTTGCCCAGAGGAGGGGAGGAGTAGAAAGTTCTTTCACTTGATTCTTAGAGAAAATTCCAGATATACCAATAAGTGGTCACATGTTTCTCCTTTGAGTTTTCAAAGACTTAGAAGGATTGACTATTAAGTCTCTTAAAAGAATGAATGCCCTGTTCTTTATTATTTTCAGTCTCTCTGGACTTTCTCTGAGTTCAGAAAGTCCAAGGCTTTACCCCACCAAGAGGAAGCTGACCCTCAAGATTTTTCTGGGCATCTTGGTTCCTGCTGGGCCTCAGGGGCTTGTGGGTGGCCTGTTGGAAACTGCTGTGTGGCTAAGTGGTTGGTTAGGATTATGGAGAGAGAAGACAGCTCCTCCTCTTCTTTGCCTGACTCTGAGACCTCAGCACCATCCCAGGACCGCTCTGCCAGTGTGAGCAGCACCAGCTCTGTGGGTCACACAGCCCTCCGGCAGCGTGTGGCACAGCTTCTGGCCTGCGTGGAGGGCATCGGCTCCGATGAAGAGACCCAGGAGGAGATGGCACGCACGCTGGACAAGGCTTTCCTGCTCTGGGGGAAAAGGCTGAAGAACAAATATCTGCACTTTAGGTCTCCTTTTTCTCCCAGACATAAAATATTCCCATTTCCTTTTCTATCCTCGTAACAGTGTCATTCACCTAGAAAGACCGTTCCTTGGAGGCCAGGGCCTCTCCTGTTCCCTAACCTCTCACTCTCTGTGTCCTTACTGTTCACTCATCCACAGGTTGCATGTCATGACATGGAACGTGGCATGTGCGTCACCCCCAGCCAATGTTACTGACTTGCTCCTGCTAGACAACCAGCCTTTGAGCACAGACATGTATATCATTGGGTAAGTCACAGGATTCATCCTGAAATCTCTTAAACTGAACTGATCATTTGAGAGTTGGGGTGGGGTGACAGAGGAGGACAGCAGAGGAAAGTGAGCTCCATAGCCCCAGTGTCATTTGAAGGCAGGAGCCTTCAGCCCCCTTTGGGGTCCAACTGCATGTCCCTTGCCCTGGGTCAGCTATAGCAAGGGGGAGGAATTTAGAGTGAGCAGAATTAGGGTTCTTGGCTGTTACTGGGTTTGGGTAAGGATAATGTGAAGTTTCAGTGGCAAAGACAGTGACCACTGGAATGGTCAGTTTACAGGAAGTAAAGTCTGGCATCATCAGTTACCTTTCTGAGTTGGCTTTTGAAGATCCATGGAGCAAGCTCTTCATGGACGTGCTTTCCCCTCTGGGTTATATAAAGGTAACTGCTGAGTGATCCTGGGATTTGGCTTTGGGTAGGAGAGAAATGGCCTTGAAAAAATGGCCTTAATGTTCTTCACTGAGTTTTCACCTGAGCACTCCCCCGCCTCCCCTCCAGTCCTTTCAGGTTTTGGTTTGCCTGCTTCCCATCTCAGTCTGAGATAGGAAGCCAGGAAGATCTATTTCTAGGAAAGACCCCCTTCTAGGAAACACCTCCCCCCTTCACTTTGCTCCCTTAGGTAGAGAAGCAGCTCAGTGGTTGCTTCGGGCCCCTGTTTTTCACCTCCTGGCTCCCCTGTGTTCTCTGTTGTCACCTCTGTTGTCTGTCTTTCAGTCTCCCTGTTGGCTGCCACAGAAATGGCATGCCAGCAGCACCAGCCACAGACTTCTTATCCTTCTGAGAGTGGGGATTATTCCATCTACCGCTGCCCAGGCAGCCTTAGTGCTTGGCCATACTCCTGACAGCAAAACTAGGGCTACCCAATCCCTGCCCCACCCCCACAAGGGATAAAGCCTGTGGGCTGTACTTTGTGGACTCTCTCTCCCTCTCAGTGTGGGGTATTGTCCAGGGTCATCAGCTATTTCTGTCTCTTCAGCTTGAAAAACACTTCCCTTTCCTCTGGGCATCCTCTGGAAGCCTTTGTCCTCAATAGTAGCTAGAGGAGGCCCTGGCTCTATCTGGATGACTCCTGAAGTCTATCCCAAAGCATGGACTTTGTGTCTCTGGGAGCCGAGTGGGTGGGGAGACAGATGCAGAAAGGGCTGGGCTTGCTGTAGTTGCCTGGGTTTATCAGGCATCAAAAAGCTGCTGTTTGGGCAGAGCTTGGGACTCCAGTGGGGGCCCCTTGGTGCCTTTCCTCACCTTCCCTGGCCTACATCTCTCCTGTTATCTCCTGTTTATCCCCTTAAAACTCTAAACTTAGACTTCCCTCACTACCCTGGTGCTGGTCCTCCCTGCTATGTAGGGCTCTTCAAGGTTTCCTCAATAGGTACTGGCCAAGTCCAAAGGTCAATTTGACCCTTTGATTTTAGGAGGATTAGGAGAGTTCCAGGATTGGGCATGAGATTTCCTTAACCCACTTGGTCTTTCTACCCCCTAGAGATTCCTTCTCTGATACCACCCCTCCCAGGTCTCCTGGCTTGTACACCAATGGGTAGCACCTCAAGTTGGGAGAGAATCTGTGCCAGGGCCATTACACTGGTGTCACAGGGTGCATAGATCTCATGCTCTAAGAGATGGAGCAGCCCAGAGAAGGACTTAGGACCTAGACTAGTCCTTAGCAGGCCCTTGGAGAGGCAGAGGGTAATATAGGACTGATTTTGCTGGAAGGGGAAATTCTATTGGTGATTTCCTAAGGCCACACAGACCCCCTGGCTCATCCACTCATTTGACCTAAGGGTTCCTCTGATCCATATCTGAACCTCTTTATTTTCTTCTCTAGGGAGGAAATATTTCTCCAGAAAAAAATCTAGAACTGTGACCTGCTGGCTTGAGAGTGGGGTGGGATTTAAGATTTCAAACCTGGTCCTGGTACTGCCAGATCGTTCTCTGGATCCCTCCCCTTCCATGCCAGTTCTGTAAAAATCTCACTCAAGGCTAATCCCCTTTTTAGTGAAGCCAGTGCATTGTACCATCTACTAGCCACAGGGTGGAGCTACTTCCTGCCTTCTCATGCCTCTCTTCCCCACCCCCAAAAAACCGTTGAGGCTACTTGGCCTTTCCCATCCCTAAGTTGGCGGTACCTTGGTTAAAGAACGACCCTGAGAAAGTGACTTCAGTACACTGCATTCTGAGCGCTGCCCCCTGAAAGAGAGAGGGCATCAGCCTGGGTGGGCCAGGCACCAGTGAGGAACCTGTGGGAGACACCCACCTTCAGGTTACCTCGGCTTCGAGGCTGGAAAGAGCCAGCCCTGGAGCCTCAGCAGGAATTAGACCCTGCACGTATGGGAAGGTCAGGGTTTCTCCTGAATGGTGGGGCCTACTACCGCCAGATCCCCTTATTTTCCCTCCTCCCTCTTCCTACTAACTCACTTACTCAGTGAGCTTTTTGCTCATTTCTTTCTCCCCAAATTTAAAAATTCCCCTTGATGTCTCCCTATGATAATCACTGCCCCACCCATTTTCAACATGTCTGTCCCTGCCCTGCTCTGGGTACCTGCCAGTAAGCCTTTGTCCTAGGACACCCACCTTTGTCTACACTCAGCCAGGAAGGAGTGGCTGCCGTTGGGATGAAGCCAGGGTACAAACCTGCCAGGTGGTTTAGGATTGAGCTGGTACATCTTAAACCAGAATAGAGTTAACTGGCTCCCCTTCAGTTCTTGACTTGAGTCTGTCACACATGCTCCATACCTGAAATGCCAGCTTAGTGCAGTATCCGGCCTCCTTCCCTGAGGCCCCCCACATTCTTGGGGTTTCCCCACTTTGCTTTGTCTTCTACCTTGGAGCTCCCTGAACCCAGGGCTCAGGTTTCATAATTCCTGGAAGGCCCCGGGCCATGTTCCCGCCCAGGGGATTTCCTCCTCCAGCTTAGAGCTGAGTTCTCCGGAAATGGCCACTCTGAGAGTGAGTTTGGGCCATCTGCTTTAATGCAGCTTTTCTTTGGAGGGAGGGTTTGGAGCCTCTCCTCAGGCCTCCCAAATTGAGCTAACTCCTTCAGTGTCCTTCCCCTCGTGCTAGCTTGTTGCCATTTCCCATTTCATAATAGGCACCTCCTCTACTTTTAGCAGTCACCCACCCCCTTGCCTCCAGACCACCTCATATTTCCTTCACACATACTCAACCACTGTACATTTGAGGAGCCCTAAGTAAAAGTTTCCTTTTATGCCCCTCTTCCTATGACACTGTTCTCCCACCTCCCCCACAGCTGGGGTCTTAGAGAACATCAGAGATTCTTAGCAGCCTAGGCACACATTTTAAGGGTGGGAGAGGCAGCCGTGACCAAGGGTTCTCTAGTTGGGCTTAGGGGAGATGGAACTTAGTCATTGTTCTCCATTGTTCCTCAGGATGGGCACAGATATCCACTGTCATGAATGGGTTTCTTAAACCCATTTCCTCAGGTTTTAGAGAGTGGAGTCATAAGCTCAAGGTAGAAACTCAAACCAAACCAGACTCACCCAGAGACTGAGACCGGGCATCACAGTCTTTACCCCAGAGCTGGTGGGGGTAAGAGAGGTTATAGGTCTGAGGGTGAAGCTTGGGACATTTGAGTAGCTCTGCCATAACTGGGGGCCTCCACCCTTCCTCTGTCCCATAGGTGACCTCCATAAGAATGCAGGGACTCCTCCTACTGGTCATTGTCAAGCGCCTACATGTGCCCTTCATTTCTGGCATCTATACCAACTACACCCGTACTGGCCTCGGTGGCTACTGGGTAAGGCTGGGCTAGGGTTTGGTTTGCATCACTAAGTAAAAATGGACAAGAGATTTTGTAGTGGGACAGATACACTAGGAGGAAAAGAATTTGCCAGGTGCTTCCCTGAGCCTAGCCCTGTGCTATAGAGCCCCTTTACTTCAAGCCTCAGAGGATTTGTCAAGATAGTAGACTGTCCCATGTGTGGTTTGAGAACTCTCCCATGGGCTGAGATCGGATATGGCTTAGCCTTCCCTCTGGGAGGTGATCAGAGGAGAGCACAGGGGAGCAGGCAGGCAGCTACTCTTGCCCATCTGCCCTGACAGGGGAACAAAGGAGGAGTCGCCATCTGTTTTCGGATATATGGCTATGCTATCTGCTTCCTCAACTGCCACCTGCCACCCCATATGTCCAACATTGACCAGCGGCTCAACGACTTTGACAAGATCCTGGAGATGCAGAACTTTGAGAAAGAAGACATCCCCAATATTCTGGACCATGAGTGAGGCCCTACCTTAGCCCCAAACCGCCTTTCTGGCTTACCTGGGACCCCCAATGTCTGTGCCCACCCCCCGCCTTGCCCCCGCCCCCATTTTCTGCCCCTTTATCTAATACAGAGGAGAGCTACATCTCTTATGAGCTCCTTTCTGAAGCAGGGCCCTGTGAGCCCTGGCGTACTCAGGAGTGAACCTGTGCTTCCATCCTTGGCTAAGCCCTCTCTTCCCCTCAGTGGGAGCCATGGTTAGAGCCATCCCTCTGACCTGGACATCAGGCCTTTGGGTATCCTGCCTCCATTTGGGCCTTGTCAAGTGACTGTGTGTGACAGGCCTCATCTCACTTAGTCATTTCCCTCCATATTGGTGATAGGTGGCTTGAGCTGACCCCTCTAGTGGTGTCCACAGGCTCCATGTTGATGATGCTTATTCTGGCTTTCTCTCTGAAGCCTCCTCCTATGGTTTGGTGACCTGAACTTTCGCATTGAGGATTACGGGTTGTATTTTGTCCGGGAATCCATCAACAATCAAGAGTATAGCATCCTCTGGAAGAAAGATCAGGTACGGAATAAGGAAAGAAAGTCCTTCATTGGGCTTGAAGCCTGGGGAAAGGCCCAGCTGAAGCCGTTGGAGGACCAGACATCCTTGGTGGCTATCTCTGGTCCTGTCACCTTCCTTCTCATGATTGGCACTTGGGAATCTGTATGCAGTCTTAGGACAGACCAGGAGACTGTCTGCCGTGTGCCACTCTGGTTATTTTAAGAGTTGTCTAGTGGGCTCGTTGCTCGACCAGACTCAATCTGATGTGCAGTGTCTGAGAGCTGGGAGGGCTCTCTTCTCCCACTAGACCCACTGCCCTGGTGGCAGGCTCCTTCAGCTTCTGCTCTCTCTCTGTCTCCCTCCCTTGTGCACCTGACTCAGAGCCATTAGACTGAGTTCTCTTTTTCCCTTGACTATCCCTAGAGTCTCTCAAGTGTGTATCTTTCCTGTAGTGCATGATTCCCTTAACTCTGAGGAATTGCCCTAAAACTCCATCTTCCTTTCTGAGATTGTCCCCAGAAAGACATTCAGAGCCTCACCAGCTGCTTTTTTCTGGGGCAGTAGATTGATTTTCCAAAGGGCCCCAGCTTCCTTTCTGAAAGAGGCAATAAAGGAAGACACGGGAGCACTTGGGAAATTTGGATCCCTTCCTTGGCAGGGAAGCGAATGATATCTTTAAGGTGATAACAGAGAACACATGAAGCTGAGGATTGTCTTCCTCTCCTCCCCAAGTCATGCTCAAGCATCTCCTTGCCCTGATTGTATACTGGAGCCTTGGTGCTCAGCCACTGCCCAGTTGTTTGTATTCTTACAACTTGGCCATGTGGCAGTGAGTGATCTTCTTCTCTTTGTAGCTCAACATGATTAAGAAGACAGATTCACTGCTCCAGCAGTTCCAGGAGGGTCCTCTGCTCTTCCAGCCAACCTATAAATTTGATGTCAACTCAGAAAATTATGATTCCAGGTGAGGGGCCCAGGACAGGATTAGCTGTAGGAGAACCTGGGAGGGCATTATGTGAGTTGGGGAAAACTAGTTGGGAGGAAATGAAGGTGTTTGGAGGAGAGGGGCTGGGGGATCTGGGGTAGGGAGTGAAGGAAGCAGAGGACAGGAGAAGCAGTCTCAAAAAAGAACTACCAAGGGAGCTGGAATAAAAACAATTGTCATCTTCGTGGATCTTTGTTTCCTTCCCCATCTCGTAAAGCAACAGCCTCCTGGGAACATAAGGAGCTGCCCCAGATTTGTCCACAGGGAAAAGTGGAAACAGAGAGAGAAGTCAGTGATATATAAAGGTCTGCTTCCTCCCATCCCTCCCAGAGTAGGGAGGAGGGAATGATTAAGCCCTGATGAAACAAGTCTGTCTAAGAGCAAAGTGTATCAGGGAGACTCTTCTAAGTCACATCATAGAACATCCACCTTATGCCTGGCCCCCTTCTAGGTGCTTACAAAAGAATGTGTAAGAATGAGAAGCTGGTTTAAAATACTATGTATCAGGCATTTCCAAAAAAGCAGATGTAATGATACTGTCAGACAAGACAAAAGTAAAAATTTACAATATCAAGAGAAGATGAACGGAGAGCTACATTGCACTTAAAGGCACTACAAAGAAACAATATGAAATACGTGCACTAAATGGCATAGAACTGAAATTCATAAATGAAAAACTTAACTGGATTGCAAAAAGATACCAGGAGACTTTAACGTTCCTTTCAGAGCTTGATAAATTAATCAGAAAAATAAGCCTAAAAAGAAAATATAGAACTGATTGGACAGACTTTTGGAAAAGTTAGTTGTTTTTGTTTTTGCTTTTTGGAGGGCAATTGGGGTTAAGTAACTTGCCCAAGGTCACTCGGCTAGGTTTTTGTGTGTGTTAAGTGTCTGAGGCTGGATCCGAACTCAGGTCCTTCTGACTCCAGGGCCAATGCTCTACTCACTGTGCCACCTAGCCGCCCCTGGAAAAGTTAGTTTTGAAAGTCTTTGGCACCCTCTGAAATGAACAGTAAAGAATGAACATGCTAGGGTGCAGAGAAATTATAAATAAAGGTACAAAGGCAAAAGCAGACTTGCTTCCTAAGGAGATGAAGTTTCCCCTTACTTAGGCAGGGAACGCTAATTTAAGGAATGAGTCTCTAGAGGCCTGAAAAGGTTGATTTTTCTACCAAGAGGCATCCTGGTATAATAGAATAAACACTAGACTTGGTATCAGAAGAGACCCGGCATCTGAATATGGGCACTAACATTTGCTAGTTTAACCTGCTCTGAGCTCTAGGAGAAAAATACATAGCATTGTTGTGAAGGTCAAATCAAGTGAAAGAGAATCATGCAAATACTAGCTTTCATCAGTGTACTGAAGTGCCTTCTGGCCCTTCACAAGTTTCACCCACAGACATCTAGGGATGTCTGTGTTTCTGGTGCATGGCCTGCAGGAGAAGCACTGGGCTAGCTTCAGGTAGTGCTGGTATTCTGGAAGGCAGCATTCCCATTGGGCCTTTAGCTTCTAACTCCTAGTATTTAGGCAGTGTCTTTCATCATGAATACATCAGCAGGTTCCTAGCCCAGTTTAAAGATAAGGGTGACAAAGTCAGTTTAGACAAACAACCAGCAGCCCCTGTCAGCCTTGTCCAGAGTCTGGGCCCCAATTCTGCTGGTTAAACAAACAGAAGGCAAGAGGGAGAATGAGGGTAGCAAGTACAGTGTGAGCAGAATCTGGCTACCTTAATAGGTCAGAACCCCTTCCCAACTTTGAGTAGGGCCACAAGTGTCACTGGGAAAATGAGAGGGGAGGGCAGCTAATCTGGAGGGAGGAGGGAAGGACAGGAGCCATTGGGGAGGAAAAGGCAGTAAGAGGCAATATAGTTTTCTGAGCAGAGGAATGACAGCAGATTGTGGAAAGATCAATCTATTTTTATTTATTTAAGACTCATTCCTTCCCTTTTTCCAAAGCCATGGAACAGCTGACATTTTTAAGCAGAATACATCTCAAATGAGAAGTGATTTTCAGACATGTGTTTTCGGACATTAGAAATCATCCAGTTGTTACATTTGGGCATTAAATTTGACTTTTGAATTTTCTAGTAACTGAAAGGGGAAAAAACATGCAGAATGGCTAGCTTGTATTTTTAGACAAGGAAGCATTTTCATCTGCAGAAACAAAACTCTTCCTGGAGCTAAACTTGAGCATGAATTCATTGCATGGCTCCTCCAAAAGATTAGTCACCAAGTTGGAAGGGAGTGCCTACTGTGTGCCCAGCAGCTTTCTGGGTGTTACTTATGTAGGGATAGAAAGGCCAAAGAGCCTTTTTGCAAAAATATTTATTATTTTTAATATTCTTTTCTTTTTTCAATTTTGAGTACCAGATTCTCTCTTGCCCACTGAAAAGACACACAATATCATATCAGTTATACATGTGGAATCATTTTAAACATATTTCCATATTAGTCATTTAAAAAAAATAAAAATTATGCTGCATTTTTCACTCATAGTTTATTAGTCTGTCTCTGGGGGTGGACACCATTTCTTCATCCTGAGTCCTTTGTAATTGTCTTGGATCACTCAGTTGATCAGAATCGACAAGTCTTTCACTGTTGATCATCATTACAAAATTGCTGTTGCTGTATATACAGTGATCTCCCAGTTCTTCTCACTTCACTTTGTATCAGTTCACATAGCTCTTGCCAAGCTTTTCAGAAACTAGCCCCTCTGGGTTGGCTAGGTGGCACAGTGAGTAAGAGCACTGGCCCAGAGTTGGAGTCGGGAGGACCAGAATCGCTTCTGGTCTCAGATACTTAACACCCACACAAAAATAACTGGCTGGGTAACCTCGAGCAAGTTACTTAACCCCATTTGCTTTTAAAAAAAAAAAGGAAAGAAAAACTAGCCCCTCATCATTTTTTATAACGCAGTAGAATTCCATTACAATCAAATGCCACAACTTGTTCAGCCATTCCCCAATTGATGAGCATCCCCTCAATTTCCAATTCTTTGCTACCACCAAAATATACATATATATGTGTATGTATGTCTATATATAGTTATAAATATATGCATATAATACATTTTATTTGTGTTGATTTTTTACTTTTTTTTTTACTTTTGTCTGACAGCATCATTACAACTGCTTTTTTGGAATTGCCCAATACACACTAGTAGTAGTATTGCTGGGCCTTTTGGGCATAGTTCCAGATTGTTCTACAGAATTGTTGGACCAGTTCACTACTTCACCAGCAGATGTACCTATTTTCCCTCAGACTGTCCAACATTTTTTTTTCTTTTTGGAAAGGGGAAGGCAGGGCAATTGGAATTAAGTGACTTGCCCAAGGTCACATGGCTAGTAAGTGTGTCAAGTGTCTGAGGCCGGATTTGAACTTAGGTCCTTCTGACTCCAGGGCCAATGCTCTATTCACTGTGCCACCTAGCCGCCCCTCTGTCCAGCATTTCTGATAAATGTGACATGTACCTCAGAGTTGTTTTAATTTGTCTTTCTCAATCAGTAGTGATTTAGAGCATTTTTTCATATGACAATAGATAGCTTTGATTTCTTTGTCTGAAAACTACCTGTTTATGTCCTTTGATCACTTATCAATTGGGGAATGGCTCTTATTTTTATAAATTTTATTAAGTTGCCTATATATTTGAGAAATGAGACCTTTGTCAAGGAAACTTGCTATACATTTTTTTGATATTATTTCACTATCTTTGGTACCTTTTAGCAAAATGTAGTTTCCCTTATATCTTTCAGTTAGGTCTCTTTTTGCTTTTGCTTTGTCTGAGATCATGACTGCCATCCTTGCCCTCTTCAGCTGAAACATAATAGACTCTGTTCCAGCCCTTCATTCTAACTCTCTGTGTGTCTTTCTGCCCCAAGTGTGTCTCTTGTACACAGCATATTGTTGGATTCTGGTTTCTAAAGCATTTTGCTGTCTGCTTTCAGTTTATGAGTTAGTTCATTCTGTTCACATTCACAGTTATGTTCTCTAACTGTGCATTTCCCTCCATCCCATTTTCCTTTGTTTATCGACTTCTCTCCTTCTTTTTATACTGTCCTTCCTCGAACATCTATCCTGCTTCTGACCACTACCTCCCCCAGTCTGCCCTCCCAAACTTCTACTTGCTCAGTTCTAATTTTTAAGAAATCATTTTCTTCAGTGAGCTTTTGTACCTCTTTTTCCATATGGTCTCTTTTGCTTTTAAAGGAGTTCTTTTCTTCAGTGAATGTGTGCCTCTTTTATCATTAGACCAGTTCTGTTTTTTTCACCTTTTTTTTTTTTTGAGGGCAGTTGGGGTCAAGTGACTTGCCCAAGGTCACATGGCTAGTTTTTGTGTTAAGTGTCTGAGGCACTTGAACTCAGGTCCTCCTGATTCCAGGGCTGGTACTCTATTTACTGCACTACCTAGTCACCCCTAGAAATTCTGTTTTTTTTAAGATGATATTTTCCTGAGTATTTTTTTGTGCCTCATTTACCATTAGGTCAGTTCTGTGCTAGGGACCAGGGATAAAGACAAAAGTGAAATAATCCTTGTCATTAAGGAGCCTACATTCTGTTGAAGAGAGACATCATGAACACATTCAAGGGGCTTCAGAAATCTTAGTGAAAACTAAAAATCAATGCAGTTAAAATTAGAAGAGAAACAGGAAAATACTAAATAAAAATTTTTTTCAGTAAGTTTCTCTAATAAAAGCCTCATTTCTGAAATATGTAGGAAATGGACCCAAAGTTATTAGAATAAGAGCCGTTGCCCAATTGATAAATGTTCAAAGCATATGACAGTTTTCAGAAGAAACCCATTTTATCAATAGTCATATAAACAAATCTCTAAATCACTGATAATTAGAGAAATGGAAATTTAAATTAATTCCTCATACCAATCAGATTGGTAAAATTGACAAAAAGGAAAATGACAAATTCTTGAGGGACTGTAGGAAAACAGGTACATTAATGGTGACAAAGATGAAACTGAGAAGGTCTCTATGAAGGAGGGCATGGTTGAAAAGTTGTCTATAAATGTGATAAAATATTATTGTGCTCTAAGAAATGATGAATGGGATGGTGTCAGAAAAGCCTGGGAAGTCATGTAGGAGCTGATACAAAGTGAAGTAAGCAGAACCAGGCAAAACAAATATACAGTAACAGTATTGTAAAGACAGAGCTACTCTGAAAGATTTAGGAACTCTTATGAACAAAATAAGTATCCAGATTTCAAAGGACTCTTGTGGAAACATGCTGCTGCCCACCTCCTGATAGAGAGGGAAAGGACTCAGGGAAGATTGAGATATACATAGATATAGATATTTATCTATGTATCTGTATATCTATACATACACACACTTGGATCTAGCCAATGCAGGAATTTATTTCATTTGACTACACATGTTTGTATCTGGTTTTGTTTTTCTTGCTTTCTCAAAGTGGGAAGGTGAGAAGGAAGGTGGGAGAAAGAGAATGTGGACCTGAAAATAAAAATTGCATTTTAAGAAAGTCTTAGAAGAGTTTTAAGTTACTAAAGCTTAAAATCATGCTAAGATTTTTGGTCCATCCTGAATAAATCTGTGCAGAATAAATTCAAGGTCATAAATTCAAGACAGTTGTAGTTGGAGGAGTCAGGAAAGGCCTCTAGAGGTCAGTTAAGCTTTGAAGGAAGTTATATATTCTGAGAGGTAGAGGGGAAGAAGTACATTCCAGGCATGGGAGAGAGCTAGTGCCTAAGCATGGAAATGGGAGCTGGGGTGCCATGGATGAGGGCCATGGAGGCCAGTTTCTTTGGTCCATCAAGCACGTGAAGGGGAGTAATGTGTAATAAGACTGGGAAAGGTGGTTTGAGTCAGGCGGTGAAGGGCTTTAACTGCCAAACAGAGTCATTTTTATTATTTATCTGAGAAATAATAGTGTCACTGCAGTTAACTGAGCGGGAGAGTAACTTTGGAAAACCACTGTGGCAGTTGTGTTTACGACGGAGACAGATTGGAGAGAAGAGAGCCTGGAGGCAAGGAGACTAGTCGGGAGGTTCTTGCAATAGTCTAGAAGAAGGGTGGAGAACCTGTGGTCTTGGGGCCACATGTGGCCCTCTAGGTCCTCAAGTGTGGCCTTTGTACTGAATCCAAATTTCACAGAACAATTCCCCTTAATAAAAGGATTTGTGCTGTAAAACTTAGACTCAGTCAAAAGGCGGGCCACATGTGGCCTTGAGGCCACAGGTTCCCCACACCTGGTCTAGAAGAAAGATGATATGGTCTGAATTAGTGTTGGCTATGTGAAAAGAAGGAAGAGAACAGATGCAAGAGATTTTGTAGAGATGGAATCCTGATTTGCAACTAATTGTTATGTGTGATGAGGAGGAATGAGGATTCAGTGCTTGCATCAGTGCTTGCAAATCCTGGAGGTACAGGAAGGATGATGGCGCCCTTGACAGAAACTTAGGGGCTCTAAAGGGTGAAGAGTTAGCGGGGGAGCAGGTGAAGCTAATGAGTTCTGTTTAATGAGTTTCTGCCTATGGATGGCATTTGTCTAAGATGGGAATGTCTAGGAAGCAGTTGGTAACATGGGACTGGAGCTCAGGAGAGAGACAGACTGAATGTCACTATCTGGAAGTAATCTGGGTAGATCTGATCATGGAACCCAGGATGAGGTTACCTGGAGATAGGGTGGAGAGAGAAGAGAAGACAGCCCAAGACATGAAGCTTGGAATGTCCTCACAATTAGGGGATGGGATGTGGATGATGATCTAGTGAAGGGGACAGGGAAGAATTGATCAGGTAGGAGACTCAAGAGGGAGCAGTATCATAAAAACACAGGAAAGATTGTTCAGGAAGAGAAAGTGGTCAGCAGACAAGGATCAAGACTGAGAAAAGACCATTGGGATTTGGTGGTCAAGAATTCATTAGGGTAGGGGTGGCTAGGTGGCCCAGTGAGTAGAGCGTCAGAATGGACCTGAGTTTGGATCCGGCCTCAGACACTTAACCCACACAAACAAAAACCTATCCGTGTGACCTTGGGCAAGTTGCTTAACCCCAATTGCCCTCCAAAAAGCAAAAAACAAAACAAAACAAAAGAATTCATTAGGCCCTGGAGTCAGGAGGACCTGAGTTCAAATCCAGCCTCAGACATTTAACACTTACTAGCTTTGTGACCTTGGGCAAGTCACTTAACCACAATTGCCCTACCTTCCCCCCTTCAAAAAAAAAAAACTCATTAGTAACTATGGAGAAAGCTATTTCAGCTGAGTGATGAGGTTGGAAACCAAAGGGTTGAGAGGTGTAAAGAGAAAGTTGTGGAAGTAGTGAGTGTAGACAGCTGTTACTAAGAGTTTGGCTATAAAAGGTAGGAGAAAAAAGAGCTGTATGAGTGAGGGGAGCATAATTACAGACACACGGTATCTGTGATGACTGACTGATAGACTGGGCTCCCCTCAGCAAGGCAAGGCTATGAGACAACTCCAAAGGACTCAGGAGGGAAAAAGCTATCCACATCCAGAGTCTGAGTGCAGGTGGAAGCCAACTGTTTGCTCTCTGTTTCTTCTCTCCTATGATTCATTCTATTGGTTATAATTCTTCTCTACAACTTGACTATTGTGAAAATAAGTTTAATATGAAGGTATATGTAGACCCTCTGTCAGGGTACATGCTGTCTTGGGGAGGAAGGGGAGGGGAAGAAAATTTGGAACTCAAAAACTTGTGCAACTGAATGTTGTAAACTCAAAATAAATTTAAAAGAAAGAATGAAAAAGAAAAGAAGAGCTATGGAGAAGAAAGGTTGAAGATCAGAAGTGGAGCATGATTATGGAGGAGAGAATAAGGGGATGGTGCCTTGGCCTCACCCAGGGAAAGGCTGCCTCTTCATCATAGATTAGAGTGAAAGGGAGAGAAGGTAAGATGACGTCTAGAAGCCTAGGATAGAAGTTGTCTCATATGGAGTAGGGGTTGGGAAGGGGAAGAAGGAGAACAAAAGCCTTAAGTAGCAGGAACCGATCCAGTCCATGGAAGTCGCTGTGGGCCAGCCCTTGATGGGGATGCCCTTCAGGACTGGCAACATGGCTCCTTCCTTTTTTTTTTTTGCTTTTTTGGAGGGCAGTTGGGGTTAACTGACTTGCCCAAAGTCTCACGGCTAGTAAGTGTGTCAAGTGTCTGAATTCAGGCCCTCCTGACTCCAGGGCTGGTACTCTGTTTACTGCACCACCTAGCCACCCCCAGCATGGCTCCTTTCTGTGACTACTCTTGGCTCCCAGAGACGATGAATGTTGCTTTGGTTTAAGAGGAAGAGATTATGGAATTGTTCACTAATAGTTTCTGAGTCAGAATCTTTCAAATCATGGGATTCCATTCGTTTACAATATAGGAAAATCAAAAGGGCCTTCACACTTGCTGACTTTCTGCTGGTGGCATTGGCTCAGCTGTCCCTCCCCATCCCTTGTGCCTGATGACTCCTGTCATTAAGGGCCATTACAAACTAATGTAATTGGGATGATCTAGCATTTTACTCCCGATGCTGTCACTGCTGAGCCACCTTCATCCTTCCTTTACCCTTCTTCCTTATGAATTTAGTGAGAAAAGACGCAAACCAGCATGGACTGACCGCATCCTTTGGAGGCTGAAGCAGGAGCTCGTAAATAACCCTGTGGATTCTGGGGAATGTGAGCGTTTCTTCTCTCTGACATTGAAGAGTTATCAAGGCCATATGAAATATAAAATCAGTGACCACAAGCCAGTCACAGCTACCTTTGAGCTGGAGGTGAGCCTCCCTGGATCTAGCCCACTGCACTTGAAGCTCAATCTTTGGTTGCTGATAGAGAAACCAGAGAACTGGACAAGGAGAGATCGCCATTGTCCATCCTGCCCTCCTGACAGATCCATTATTCCCCATCTTCCCTCAGTGGCTGTTTCGGGGGTGGCTGCTCTGTGAAGAAGGACTTCTTCCTATTGGTCCTAAGCTTACCTGCCCAAGTTTCAGTAGGAGCCTACTTCATCCTAATGACCTTAACGGCATGTGTCAGTCATGCCCTCTTTGCCTTTCCCAGTAGAAGAATCTTTATCTTAATCTGTACTCAGAGCCAGACTCTTGGCCCTACAGCAATTTTACTTGCCCTTCTTTGGACCCCTAGAAGCAGTTGAGGCCATAGTCTCTAATCCTGCAGTTTCACCCAAATGGGTGAGTTTGTGAACACTTGGAACCTGTGTGGAAGGTTGACCCGAGTCAACATCTTCCCACCTCACTGGCATTATCTTGCCCCAGGTCCTCTTGGGCCCCTGGTGCTTCCTTCCTACCTACCCAGGTGCCTCTCTGTTTCCTCAGAGGCCTCCCTCCTCTTTCCCTCCCCCAGGCTCCACCAGTGACTAGTCGACTTTGTTCCTTTTAAGGTGGCATTTTTCCTAGTGAAATAGCTGAGAGTAACCCCCTGGTTGTCCCTTGCAGGATGACCTGGTTCTGGTCAGTATGTTCTTGCCTCCCCAGCTAGCCAGACTCTGACCCTTTCTCAGGGTCTCAGGGCAAGAGGCCTTCCCCTAAGGCTAGGTCATGGAGCAGCTGTGGATTCCTCTGACAGCCTCACCATTGATGCCCCTGTGCTGCTCCATGGAGTTCACCCCTGTCCCCCAGGTTAGGAGGATGCTTAATGATCAGAGCTTCACTCCTGTCATGTCCAGCTGAAGGCCCTGCTCTTAAGCCCGCCCATCACCTTGATTCCTGAGGGTCAGTGGATCACACCTTATGACTTGGTGGTCAGCTACAACCAGAGTCCTGACTTCATCAGCAGCCCTTGGGACTGGATTGGCCTCCACAAGGTGACCAGTTGGGGTTGTGGGGAGAACGCTGGTGGGTGTAGGTCAGCCAAGGCGTGGCTCTGTCACTTTTTAGACATAGGACCCTGGTGCATGCTGGAGGGTCAGTTTGTGGCACACCTAGGTTGTTCCATCACTCTGTAGCTTCATGTAGCCCCTTCTTCCCTCAAGCATCTCTGGATGCTTCTTCCTGTGGAGCCTCCAGCATGGGCTGGGTGGGAAAGCCATGGGCCCCCTTGGCCATGACATAGGTCGTGCTTGTAGTGTCCAGGCTCTTGACTGACCCCTGGTCTTGCCATATCTTGACTGCTAGGTTGTGATACGTCATGTGAAGGACTATGTGACCTATGCTTGGGTCAAGGACAACTTGGTCTCCTCGAGTGAAGGACTTCACCAGGTATCCAGATCCTTAACCCCTGAGTGACTCATGCTCCTCAGAACCCTGCCCCTTTGCAGGGCCAGTCTCCTTCCCACATACCTGGTATGGGTGCTAAAGATGCACAGTTGGCAGGAGTTAGTGAGCAGAGGGAAACTGAGGCACAGAGGGTCTTGATGCCTGACTCCATTACCTGAGAACCAGAGACTTTCCTTGAAAGGGAAGACTGGGAACTGGACTGGCAAATGGGTCAGTGCCCAGGCCTCGAGCTGACCCTCTCCATTCCCTCCTCCCTTTCTTCTTTCAGATTTACATCAATGCTAGTGGCTTCCCAGAGGAAGGGGGAGAGTTTCTTCTCAGTTACTATAGTAACCGCCTTCAAGCTATAGTGGGGCTGAGTGAACCTTTCCAGGTAAGAGCTATTACTGGTCACTGAGCTGGCCAGAATGGGGACTGGGCAAAGCAGAGGGAAGAGGGAGTCACTTGGGTCTGGTGTTGGGGCCCACCAAGAGAGGTCTTCAGTCACAGAATTTCATTCTGGGAGCTTTGGAGAAAGCCAATTACAGTGAGGAGATTGGGGGCTGGGTGGGATGAAAGGACAGAAATACCTCTTCCCTCACCTTCAAGCACTAATTCATCACCTCATCTCTCCTTTCAGATCTCTAAAAATTCCATGACCCCAGAAGACTGGAGAGAAAAGAAAGGAGATCCACTGATGTATTGAGCCAGGGTGAATGCCTAAATAGGGGGGTCACAGCCCCCCTTGATGGCTGCTGCTTGTGTGTCCAGCTCTCTCAAGATAAGGGCAGCCCCAGTGGAGCAGCCCACCTCCCCTGATCACCTCCTGGTTCCCCATTCAGGACTGGGATTAGGTTTCACTTACCAGGATGTGGATGAAGCCAGCTGGTCCACCTGCAATGGATACTTCAGGATGGTCAACTGAGTGGTGGGAGGTTTCTTATATGTTCACCTCCTTCCTTTCCTTCCTCCCTGGGCCTCTTCTTCCCACCCTCCTGCCCTGCCCCATAACCCAGGTAGAGTGATTGCCTTCAAAATGCCCTCACTGGGGCTGCCAGTCACATTCCCCAGCTGGCATCTGCCCCACATTCCTATGACTCTACCATCTCCAGGGCTCTGGCTGGCGGGGATGGGGAGATAGATTTGTACAGGATCCTCTGACCAGTTGGCAACAGCCCTCCAAGTTTTAGGAAGAATTTTGGCAGCATAGCCCTCCTCCAGTGGCAGGGCAGAGGTGGCATAGTGAAGGGCATGTCCTAATGTGCCCTTCCTTCAGCATGGAGAATTAGGCCTATAGCTTTGGTATAGTAGCAGATTGCTAAGTATCTTCTCAAGAGGGTCCTGGATCAGGAAGCCCTTTGGCCATGAGATACAGCTTGAGGTCATGGTGTGGGGGATGTTCAGTCTGTTCTGATGCCTCTTGCCCTTGATTGTGACAGCTGTGACTCCAGCCTTCCCAGGAGGACCTTTAAGACTTGTGGCCCCAAACTCCATCACCTTCACCTTCTTTCAGCTTTTCTGGGATGATACCTCACCCTCAAAATTAGGTCTTACAAGCCAATTCACGTAGCATCATTGTACTGTGAGACATCAGCCCACAGGAAACAACTTTGGGACCCCTCTGCATGGAGTGATAGAGCCATCTGGGGATCTTTAAAAAACATTTCTCTCTAGGTACTATCATGAAATTTTTAAGTCATTCAACTCCATCCCCAGCTACGGGGGTCAATGGCAACTCTGCCTTAGTCTCCTAGGAAAGACCATCTCAGGGAGCCCACTTGATGACATCACTGCGGTTCTTTCCTCCCTCCTTCCTGAAGGCCCAGGGAGGGGGTCGATTTAGTGACCACAGAGCCCCCTTCTCTACAGAGAAGCTCACTGAAAGGGGCTCCAGGCCAGTGGCTGCTTGACATTTCCCCTTTGGAAGCCTCAAAGGTCAACAACTTCCTTTACTTCTGCTGTCCCTGCCCTGGCTCCCTAGCCCAGCAACTTGAGTCTGTGCATCTGTGTCTGTTATATTTGAGAATAGAGATGTGGCTTTTTGAGTGGCCTTGTGTGTTCTTGTCCATGTCCATGAAGCAGATGCTCCAGTATTAGGGGGGAGAAGATGAATGCAAGTCTCTCTGACCCTGGGGATCCAGCCCCTCTCCTCCTGATGCTGCCAGACCTGGATAGCCCAAGGTGGGGGGAATGGGGGTGGACTTTTGCATCATTCGGTCCAAAGGATCCCACCTAATGCAGACTGTAGTTTGTCAACTTCCAGAGGATAGGACTGTGACTCTTGAAGCTTGGAAAACCCAGGGAAGTACTTAGTGGGGACCCAGAGGCACCCTGAATTCCCACTTTTGGGTCTCCCATTCCACTCCCTGGTTTCTTAGTCTGGCCTTTGTCTGAAACCAGCCGATGGGAGTCACTCTGTATTTGTCCTATGACCCACCTTCCCCCATCCAAAGGAGCCGTGTTCCTTCATATTTCCTATGTTCCCTCCATTTCCTGTGTTCCTGTCTGTCTCCTCTTTGTGCTTGGTCTGTTGTGTCCTCATCTCCCCATGTCTTCTGTGTTCTTCCACCTCATCCTTAAAATTCTCTCCTAGATCTAACTCGAAAAAATCTCACCCTACATTGTGCATTGGTTCCAAATTCCCAGCTCAGGCTGGGAATAAGGGGCAGGAAAAATGTGTTGGCCAAAAGGGCAAGACCAGTTTTGGGAAAGGTTCCAGGCCTCTTGGTCTAATAAAAATTGTTATCATTTGTATAGCACTTTTAAGGTCTTAAAAAACACTTTCCCACGTTCTCATTAAAATCTACTCTCCACTGTGATGAGAAGCCAGTCTCCTGAACACTTACTTTCTCTTGTCCCAACTATTGGGGTCATAGGTTTGAAGCTGCAAGAGACCTTAATGAGCTAGGCTAGCCTTCTTTCCAGGTTAGGAAACATGCCCAGTCTGACATCTCCCAGAGAAGTAGCAGAATGGGGATTTGGCTTCTGGGCCTGTGTAGCCAAATCCTGTGTTCTTTCCACCACAACACCTCTGCCTCTGTTTTACTTTGGTCCATCCCATCATTCCAAGCTATCCAAGCTGGAAGGGATCTTAGAGGTCCCATGACCCTTGCCCAAAGTCAGCTGGCCAGTTTCGGATAGCCATAGAACTCAGGAGTGGGTCCCCTGACTTCCAAGTTGGCTGATTTTTTTTAGATTTTCCAGTTTGGATTTTCTTTCGATTAGTTTGTCTCTGGTCTGTCTGCCCTTTTCATTTTCCCCACTTTTTCACCCCACCCCCTTATGTCACCAGTACAAGTCTCTGCACACAGACATCCCTTCTGTTAATAGAATTCTGTGCAAGATGGAAGGGAGAGCTGGAGTGGGATGACATCTCGCCCCCCCCCCCCCCCAAGTTCCTAATCAGGATATACGGTGGCTCTGAGCCTAGCCCTGCCTTCTTTGTGGAAACAGGAAGTGCCCGAGACGTGGTGTCCGTTCAGTTTTCTGGGACCCAACTCCCTAGTCTGATAAGGGCCATTGTGTGGCCGCCAGGAATGAACCTGCTTTTGGATGGATGTGCTTCCCAGAGGAAGGAAACTACTGGCCTTTCCTGGGAGGGAGAAGCTTGGGGTGGGGGAAGGAGGAATAGAGTGGGGTGTCTTGTGGCGTTTGGAGGGAGGGGGCTGAGGGAGGGGGCTGAAAGAAGTGTCTCACTGCTTCGAGAGCCCCTATCTCTCAGGCTCCAGCCTTTCCTCCATCTGGGAAAGGTGATTTCCCCCTCTACTTCCTCTTCTCACTTCCTACGAGGAACAGCCAAAAGTCCTAAGTGCTCCAACCCAGGCCAGGAAAATGTCAGCTGTGATTTAACAACAATGAAAATGGAGAGGGAAAACAGGAACATTGGGGTGTGGGCCTGAAGGGGAGGGAAGAAGAGCCATACAACCTAAGGATGCTCACCAGAGCATTGGGTTGGGGGGGATTCAGTGGGAAAAGCCAGATGTCAGACAGACCTCCATTGACCCTTCTTCCCTCCTGCCAGAGAAGCAACGAGTAATTCTTTCACCCAAGCCAAAAACACATCAGTAGTGGTGGGGGGAGCTCTGACTTTGGCACTGAGGTCACTCGAATTGGAGGGAACGATGAGTGAAGATAGGAGTTAGGGATTTTAATCCAGCCCCAAATGTACTTGTGCTGGGAGATAGGCTTCTACTAACTCCAGAGGTTTAGTCTTCCCTGAAAGGGTTAGGAGAAAAAGCAGGTTTGGGAGAAGCTGAGGGCCTAGGGACAGGCAGAGCACTGCAAAGAACCAAGGTTCAAAGTTACTCAAGACTCCTGGAGGGAGAATGAGAGGCCTTGGTGTGGATGCCCTGGGACAAAGCCCTGGTTGCCTAGCTTAGTTATAGACCTGCTACCAGTCTCTCCAATTGCTTGTAGATCATCAGGCAGGTAGTGGGGTACACAGCTGGGAGAGAATTTGCTGTCTGCCCTTTGAGGCCCCAGTGGCCTGACCTATGCCACTCTGTTCTGCTACTTCCCTCCCAGATAAGGATGGAAAGCTTCTAAGCTCCTAGACTCCTGGGACTGTGTAGGAAAGACCCAAGTCATGGGAGGGGCATGAGAGCTAGAGAGAGGGATGTCCCACCCTCCTCTTGCCCGGAAGCACTGAATCTCTTGGTGTGTGTGTGGGGGAGGTGGGGGGGAGGCTCATCATTCCCCTTGGTTACCTGGGGCAGCTGGCATTTCCTTAGCCCCTATCAGCTCTTCCCTTTCCTGCTCTCAGCCCCAGCCCTGGGGCCACTGTCTGGCTGCGTCCTGAGGAGCTGGACTTGGCCACATCCCCTGGGGCCAGAGTTGAACCTAGCCCAAGTGGCAAGCCCTGACTGAGGCCATAAATTCCTAGCTACTGGAGCAGCAGGAGGCAGAGAACACAGGCCCTGGCTTTCAGCTAGGAGGCCTGGGCATTCAGGGGGGCTAAGATGGCACTGCAAGTGGAGCTCATCCCTACAGGGGAGATCATTCGCGTGGTCTACCCCCATGGCACCTGCAGAACTGTAAGTCATTTGGGAGGATGCAAGAAGGGGGGTGACACTATCCAACACACTGTTATGTGTTCTCTGAGAGGAGAAGGATGGGAATTTCCTAGAGGGGTACCTATGGGTTCAGTGCCCTTGTGGAGAAAGGAAAGAAAAGGGTGCTCATGCCAAATGAAGTGACTGATGGGTCTGCATTGGGGGAAGATGGGAAGAGGTTTCTTTGGCTGTTCCTCTCCAGAAATGAAGTCCTCCACTGAGCTGAGAGGTGGAGGGGGGGAGGCGGGGAATGGAGAATGGAGAATGGAGGAAAAGTCCTGCTTCAAATCAGGAAAGGGTTTGTAAAAAGCTGGAAAAAGGGATGGACCTACAGGGACAAAGGTGGGGGGGGAGCAGCACAGGGTAAGAACATTGGATACAGACTCAGAACTGAGCCCCGGCTTTGCTATTTATTCCCTGTGTGAGTGGGGCAAGTCACTTTGTCTCTCTCTCTAGGACAGTTTCCTCTTCTTTGACAACATGGGGGAGGGGGAGACCAGATGAGCTTTAAGGTCCCCTCCCACTCCAAACCTAGAACCCTGATCAAAACGCTTCGATTTGGGTCCGTTGTTCCCTCTGTCCAAAAGAGCTCTAGAAATCCTAGGGATGATCAGGGCTGTTCCTTCTGAGTCAGTTAGGAGAAGGGGATGGGGAACTAACCTGTTTGCCCCTTTTGCTGGGTAGTGAAAGGAGTTTACCTCTGCCCTTTGGTATGTGTGTGGTGGTAGTGGGTGGTGTTAGGGAGGAAAAGAGCAGTAGTGACCCAAGCTTCCAGTCTTCTCCGGAAGACCCCTGGATTCTGGGCTGCCTGGGCTGCCCTGGGATGGGCTAGCGTTGGGAGGAGGGTTGGTGATGGAGGTCCCAACCCCACTTCAGCCTCCCAGAGAAGCTGGGTCCTTGTCCCCCTTGGGAAGGTTGCGCGGGGAACTCTCCAGGGTGTTTATATGTATGATTGTGTGTCTCTGGGCCCCTAGGACGACTGTTCAGGGAAGGGGGGTAGGTGCTGGGGTACCTGCGACTGTTCGGGGGTAGGGGACGTCTAGATGTCTGTCTGCCTTTTAAAATATATATATATATCAGAGCCAGAGCTGGGGAATGGAGCCGAGAATAGGGAAGGGGGCAGGGCCGAGGGGGGAAGGGCGGGAGGAGCCAGACCAGGGGCGGGGCCTGATGAGGGGTGGGACTGGGGGCGGGGTGCGTGTCCCTGTGTGTATGTGTGTGTGTGTGTGTGTGTGTGTGTGTGTGTGTGAGTGTATGTATGTGTGTGTGTGAGTGTGCGCGCGCGCGCGCCAGCTCGCGGATCCCGGGGAGCTGGCCGGGATGACGCCAGGCAGAGAGCTGCTGTCCCCCACCGCCGCCGGGCCCTGGCTGGGGGAGTGGCCGGGCCGCTGACTCTCGGAGCCGGGCTCCCGGGCTGCAGGACACTGCGGTGGCCCCCAGTCCCAGCCTCGCCCCGGAGCCAGAGCCGGACCCCGCCGCCCTCCGCTGCCAGCCAGCCGCAACAGCCGGGTGGGTACAAGGCGCAGGGGAGCGGGCTCGCTGGGGCTGGGGCCGGGGGGCTGCAGGTGATCGTGCAGCTTCCGGCCGGGGGCAGCCACGCGGGCTGGGGCTGCGATGGCTGGGGGCAGGGTGGGAGCGGGCTACCAGAGGAGGACCGGGGCTGGCGGGAGCGGGGGTGGTGGGGAGCGCCTCCTTGCCCGCCCAATGTAGGGGAAAGTGCTCGGGGCAGGCCACGAGGTGGGGTGGGGTGGGTGGGGTGTGGCCGGCTGCCTGTCCCACCCCGGGCTGGGACCTGGTGACCCAGACACTCCACTTGCCTGATCAACTGCCAGGCGGGCCTTGGCTGGATCCTCTCGATTACCCGGCTCGTCGGACTTAGTGCCACTTTGTAGACTTAGTTTTCTGGCTCATAAAAGGGGAGATATGGGAGATGTCAGTGGCTCTCCCCTTCCTCCTTCTCTCCCCTACCCCTACCTGCTAGCTTAGTCTTCCCTCTTTCCTAGGCTAAGCTGGGTTCCCTGACTCCCACCTGCCCCCTGGCTGTTCCCTCCCTTTTTCTCCCAGTCATCCCATTCTTGCCAGACTTCCGTGTCTTTTTTTCCTCCCGGGTCTCTTACCTCCATTTTTTTATTCCTTCTCTATCTTCCTGTTCACCTCCCCTTCTTGCTAGCACTCTTCTCTTCAAGTCATTTTCCCCTCCAGTCGTTGAATCAGGGAACTATGGGATGGCTATAAGAGCTGGAAAGACCCTCAGAGTCCATCTTCTCATCTGGTGCCCTCCAAACTTTGAATCCCCCCCCAATACCTGCTATACAGGGCTCTGCCCATCCTGGGTACCAAATAAAGACATTGACGCTTTTGCTGAGGAGGAAGCTAAAGCCAAGAACATCTAGGTGACCTGTCCATGGTCCCCTAACTAGTTAGTAACAGACCACCTACAGATGTGATACAAAGAGAGGAATTGGAGTCAGGAGAGATCCAAGTCAGAATCCTGTCACCCATACTTCCTGACTGAGCTTGACTTTCTTCCTACCTGAAGCACCTGCCTTGGGAGACAGGGTGGCTTAATGGATAGAAAGCTTCAGAGTAGTTGAGGCTGTGATCCATACTGGCCCTGTGACCCAGGAAAAGTCACTTCACCTTTCTTGGGGACTTAGTTTCCTCTGCTATTACTTAAGGAGGTGGAACTCAAAGACCTCTAAGGTCCCTTATTGGCTCTGACACTATGGAATTAGCAGGGCAGCTAGGTGATGCATTGGATGGGGTGCCACACCTAGAAACAGGAAGACTCATCCTTTTGAGTTCAAATACAGCATTAGACATGTACTAGCTGTGACCCTGGGTAAGTCACTTAACTCTGATTCAGTTCTTCACCTGTAAAATAAGCTGGAGAAGGAAATGGCAAACCTTTCCAGTATGTTTGTCAAGGAAACCCCAAATGGGATCACAACAAATAGGACTGAAACTTTTCAACAACATTGAATTATCCTCTTGGTGGTCCCAGGCAACTCTCTAAACCTAGAAATTTCCCAGGAAGATGCTGATCCATATTGGTAGAGGGAGGGGGTTTCCTCCCTGGGAGTCCTCCCTCTTCCTGCCTTACTGGGTTGATACAGGAGTCGAATGAGATAATGGATGGAAAGAGGTAGGAAGTAGTCCTGTGATTTCACTGCTATGGAGAACTCCTGGGTGATGAAATCACATCGTCAGACAATGCTGGTTAGCACCTTTGCCGATTAACCTTGGAACATTGCCTAGTGTGTGCATTGAGAGATCAGGTGACTTACCCAGTCGTTAATTAAGTGTCTGGACGACTGGAACCCAGATCTTCCTGACTCAACTGCTAGCTGTCTTATCCATTATACTCCACAATCTCTCTCATGTCATATGCACAAAATGCTTTCAAGTCTTTAAGCCACAAATGTCAGTTATTGCTATTTATTCCAGAGTGTCAGAGTTGGAGGGGACCTTAGATGTCTTCTAACCCAGACTCTTGTGCTATATTTTGGGTACTTGAATTACAAAGAGGGTCCTGGTCCCCTGTAAAATATTTTCCCAATGTCATCTTCCTTCCATGGTCCTGACTCCTGCCCCTCATTCCTACCACCACATCCCTCGCCCCCAGTCTGGTTCCCTTGCTTCCAGCCTTTCTCAGATGCAGTGATTTATCCCTTCCAACTATGTTGGAGGAGGGAATGTGCCTGTGGAGTTATCACTGGGGACTGGCCTGGGTCCAAAAAGGGTTTGAAGAGGGGACTGGACCACAGGGCAAATATGTTTCCACTCCCTAGAGAGAGATGGAGGTCTCTAGCTCTGGTCAGCTGTCTTGCCCCTCCCTTAGTGCGTCTAACATTCTGTCACTAAGGCATCTCCTGTTCTCTCTTACACCCAGAGGCATGAGGGGAGGGAAGAAGACTCAGCACTCTTGGCCTGGGTATAAGTCCAAGATACTCCTGGAGAAGGGGGTGGGGAGGATCACTGACCTCTCATTCCTCATCCTCTGATAGTAGTGGACCAGCTTTGTCAAAAGAGCTAGGATTGGGTTGGGCAAAGAGTCAGAGGGCAGGAGTGCTCACTTTAAAAATTCCTCCAGATTTCATCTTTGAACTTTTCTATAAAAATCCCTCCTGGTTTCATCTTTGAGCTCTTTCACTGTGATATGAAGGAAGCAGGTATTGCTTGGGTGTTAGTGAGGAGTAGGGGATGCTCAGTGGGCATGTCTGCCTGGAAAGAATATCTGAGAACATCTAATCAATCTGGTTCATTAAGCTTTGATGAAATTCTCCCATCTGTTTCAGGTATACTTCTGACATACATACTTGCAGTGTGACCCTGAGTAAGTCACTAAGACTACATTGCAGAGGTGCCTACTTATATTGGTAGAGGGAATTGTCCCATCTAAGAGTTCCCTATCTATACCAATGACATCACAAGCCCAGTCCCCAGATCTGAATGCCAGGCACTGGGGGGTGGGGGGGAGGAGTTTGAGAACAATAGAACAGAACCTACCCCCATCCCAAGAACCTTACCTTATATTATGGGAAAACAACATGTGCACTTATAAGTCAATCCAAAATCCATCCAAATTAAATCCAAGGTGATTTGGGGGGGGGGGAGGGGAGATAATACTAACAACTAGAGTTATCAGGAAAGGTCTCTAGATATGGCCAGGGAGGGTGCTCAGGAAAGAGATGACTTGTTCATTTCTCTCTACTCTATTCACTCTAATTGAGTACTGAAGGGAGCTGAGGATTCAAAGAGGTGGAGATAAGGAGGGAAGGCACTTCAGGCATGGTGTACAGCCTGAGCAAAGGCATGGAAGTGGGATGAAGAATGTCAGGTACTGGGAATGGAAAGCAGGTCAGTTTGGTTGGAACCTAGAATCTAGTCCCATTCCCCATTAAAAATCCCTCTGATAACAATAACAATGTCTATATAGTGTTTGAAAGGTTTTTTAACTTGCACAACTTGTCAAACCTTCCGATTAAAAAATCTTTTTATTGAGGCTTATTGTTTTTAACATCACCTTCATTTCAGAATCTCTCTCTGTCTCCCTTCCCCTTACCAGTGAGCCATTCTTTGTAGTAAAGATTAAGAAAGAGAAATAAGTTCAGCAAAACCAATATATCTGCCATGTCTTCAGCCAGAGCCTCCCTCCAAGTCAGGCCATTTTCTTAACTGTCCTGGGGCCAGCCCTGTGAGATTTGCAAAGCTTTACATGTTCCTCATCTCACTTGATCTCTTATTGTTCAGTCCTGTCTGACTCTTCATGACCCCATTTGGGGTTTTCTTGGCAGAGATACTGGAGTGTTTTGCTATTTCCTTCTCCAGCTCATTTTACAGGTGAGGAAACTGAGGCAGAGTGAAGTGACTTGCCCAGGGTCATACAGTATCTGAGGTCAGATTTGAACTCATGAAGATGAGTCTTCCTGTTTCCAGGCTCGGTGCTCTATCCACTATAGTGCCACCTAGCTGCCCTATTTGACCAAATCCCTTCTGTAGCTTCTACTTAAATACTTCAAGTGAGTGGGAATTCACTATGTGTGAGGCAGCTGCTTCCACTTTTGGACAGTAGGTCATTTTCCCTACAGCAAGGAACACTGCAGCTTCCAACTTATGGGTCCTAGTTCTTACCTGGTACTGAGAATTCATGTTTCAGGCATTATCTTCCTCCCTGACTTACCATCTACATCCAGTCCAATAACACCTTCTTACTATGCTTTGTAGCCTTAACCTGTGTTTGAGGAACCATACCCATAGGGAGAGGGACAGTACTACTCAAATGGAAAATGGGAGAGCCTAGGAGGTGGTGAATACTAGTGAGAATCAGTCGTGGGTTCTATGGTGGCCCTTCTTCGCTTCCTAAGACAGCAAGCAATGTGATATAGTTGATACATGTACAATCATATTAAGCATATCTCCACATTAGTCATGTTGTGAAAGAAGAATCAGAACAAAAGGAAAAATCCACTAGAAAGAAAAAACAAAAAGTCAGATTCTGTTGTTCTTTCTCTGGATGTGGATGACATTTTCTATCATGAATCTTTTGGAGTTGTATGAATTTGATTTTGAGTACCTACTATGTGCTAGACATTGCCCTCGTTTCCAAAATAAACATTAAACAGTCTCTGCTCTCACAGAGTACACAAGCCACGGGGAGGCAATAACAGTTTCACAGATATTGGGATTGTGGATATGAGTGTTGGGATCAGAGATACAAAATCTATACAAAGTCGTTTCTGGGAGCAAGAATAGTAGCTATGTGGCACCATGAATAGGGTACTAGGTAGGCCTGGAGTCAAGTGGCCCCGGACAAATCACTTAACCTTAATCCACTGTATTGTCAGCTCCTTGAGATCCAGGATTGTCTTTTGCCTCTTTTCATACCCCCAACACTTAGCACAATGTCTGGTACACAGTAGGCATTTAGTAAATGTTTATTGACTGGCAAACCTCTATCTGCCTCAGTTTCTCTAACTGTAAAATGGGGATGATAACAGCTCCTACCTTCCAGAGTTGTTGGGAGGATAAATGAGATAATATTTGTATAGCACTTTACAAACCTTAAAGCACTCTATGAATGCTACCTATTATTAGTTATTTTTAGCAATAGGAGATCAGTGAAGATCTCTTGAAGGAGGTGCCATTTTAGCTCAGAAATGAAGGGAACTAGATCTCCTAAGAGATGGAGGTAAGCAGGGAGAGCATTCCAGGCCTAGGGGACAGCCATGCAAAGTCAGGAGAGGAGATGCCGTGTAGAGGAAATACCAACTAACAGCTAGTTTGGCTGGAATAGAAATTGCATGATGGGAGAATAATGTGAAATCAGTCCAGAAAAGTTGGTTGGCACCAGATTTGTAAATAGCCTTAAATGCCAAAGAGGCATTTTTTATTCTGTCCTGGTAGCAGCTTCTCAAGCAGGGGGAGTGACTTGGTCTGACCTGTGCTTTGGTGATAGTCATTTGGCAGCCAGGTGGAGAAAGAGCTGGAGAGATTGGCAGGGAGACCAACCAGGAAGCTATTACAATTGTCCGTGAAAAAGGTAATGAGAACCTGAATGAGGCCAATGGAGGCTGTGTTGGTGGACATGATTTAGAGGTCAATTCTGACTAGGTGAAAAAGGCCATTCTCTGCCTCCTTTCCTGGTCTTAATCACTGAATGGGTGTTGCCTCAGTCAAACTGAGACCTGTTAAAGACCTTAGCTTCAAAAAGCCAAGGTCCCCCACTGTATCCAGGGCCATCTCCAATCATCCTGACCTAATATCTGGCCACTGGACCCAGATGGCTTTGGAGGAGAAAGTGAGGCTGGTGACTTTGCACAGCCCTGCCTCACTTAATTCCAATTCACTTGAAAATCATGGCATCACTTCCCTGATGTCAAGGTCCTCTTTGAGAACGAAGGACAAACAACAATCAGACTTGACGACAGATTGGATGCTGAGTGAGAGTGAGGAAGTGAGAATGACTCCCAGGCTGTGAATCTGAGTGATTCAAGGGATAGATGGTGATGGCATTGCCCTTGCCAGGAACAGGGAAATTGGGGAGAGGGATGGATTTGGGAAGGCAGATGATAATGAGCCCCACTTTGGTCATGTTGAGTTCCAGGTCCCTTTGGGACTTCCAAGTGGAGCAGTTCAATGAGGGAGCCAAGTGTAGAAGACTGCTTATGTGGATTTTGAAGTCATTGAACCTGTGATAACTGATGAGATCACCAACAGAGCAAGTGTAAAGAGAGGAGGGCCCAAGGCAGAGATCTTCAGTACACCCATAAAGAGGGGGAGGGCAGGATGTGTGCTGATCCAGCCAGAAAGACTGGAAGAAGAAAGTAGCAGAGGAGGGAGGGGTTAGCAATATTAAGCACTGCTTAGAAAGGTTAAGAAGGATGAGGACTAGGAAAAGGCCACTGAGTTTAACCATTAAGAAATCTTTAGAGAGCAGCTTCATTCGAGTGGTGGAGTTAGAAGCCAGATTGAGCTTGCCAGGATTGGGGAAGTGAGTGTGAAAAGAGGAAGTAGAGACAACCAGGGCAGATGACAGCTTTTTCTAGGAGTTTGACAGTGAAAGGGAGGAGGACAGTAGCTTAAAGCCACAACAGAGGTTTTGGAGGATGTCAGCAAGACAGTAACCTTCAATGGGTGAAGACACATTGAAGATAAGAAAAAAAAAAAGAAGGGGGATGACTAAAGGGGCCAGTTGGTGAAGGAATGGGATCAATGGCACAAGAAGAGGGGTGGGTTTTATTTTCTAGTAGGTAATTGGTGTTAAGTGACTTGCCTAGAGTCACACAGCTAGTAAGCATCAAGTGTCTGAGGCCAGATTTGAACTCAGGTCCTCCTGACTCTGGGGCCAGTGCTCTATCCCACTGCACCTAGCTGCATCTGGGATGGACCTGATTAAGAAGAGCCAACTTTTCATCAGAGACAGGAGCGAAGGACATGAGAATGAGGAGATAAAATATAAAGAACGAGGGGAAATATACTAATTGTGTGACCAGGGGTAAGTCACTTCACTTCTGGGTTTCCAGTTTTCATCTGTAAAATGAGGAATAACTATATAAATATATATATAATTATAAATAAGCTACATAACTTCTATGATAAAATATATGTAAAATTTTCTTCTTGCAACCACCCTGTGTTATTTTCATTCTCATTTTACAGATGAAGAAACTAAGACCCAGAAGAGAAAAACCCCATGTAGATTTATATACTAGAAATGCATATCATAAAGCACCATACAAATGTTAGCTATTGTCTGGCCTTAAGAGAGAGGCAGTGCGGCATACAGACAGAGGAACAGGAAGTCCTGAGTTCAAGTGCTGTTCTAACACATGTTCTGGGAGCTGGGGAAGTGCCCCAGCAATTCTCCAGTTCTATATTACAGAGGTTTCTCATGTGCATCTGAAGTTTCCACGCCAGATGAAATAATATGTCCTGATCAAGATAACACATATTAGTGGCTGTTAGCTGTACCTAGTGTGCTGAGGTTTGACATATATTATCTCATTTGATTAGACAGCTGAGTGCCAAAGTAGAAAGAGCACTGGATCTGGACTCCAGAAGAATTCAGTTCAAATCCAGTCTTAGACATTTACTAGCTGTGGGACCCTGGGCAGGTCACTTAACCTCTATCTGCCTCAGTTTCTTCAACTGTAAAACAGGATCGTAATAGTGCCTATTTCCCAGGGTTGTTGTAAGGATCAAATGAGACAAAATCTGTAAAGTACTTTGCAAACCTTAAAGCTCCATAGTTACTGGGATAATGATGTTATCAGCTTTATCATCATTGTTATGGCAACCCTGTGATGCAGACTTTCCACTTTCCAAAGAAGGAATCTGGGGTTCACAGGGAATGGAGTCTGCATCTCTCCTGATGTGGGTGGCTCCCAGTACTCTTTCCAGCTGCCTGTCCATCTCAAGATCATTAACTTAGGGGTGGCTAGGTGGCACAGTAAAAAGAGCACTGGCCCTGGAGTCAGGAGGTCCCAAGTTCAGATCTAGCCTCAGACACTTACTAGCCACGTGACCTTGGGCAAGTCACTTAATTCCAACTGCCCTGCCCTCTCCTCTCAAAAAAAAATCATTAACCTAATCAACAAGCATTTCTTAACCCCCAGATGCCAGATACTGTTTGAGGTGGTGGGGATGCAGAGGCAAAGATGAAATGGTCCCCATTCTGTAAAGGAAAACCCCATGACCCTTAAATTCAAAGTAATTATGGAGAGCCTAGCATCTTTGGGGGGTAATCCAGAAAGACCCTGTGTAGAAAGTCCTAGAGCTTTTAAGGACTCTTAAGAGGAGAAAGTCAAGAGGAAGCACATTCCAGGCATGGTGACCAGCCCTTGCATGGGGAGATGTCTGCTTTGTGTGAGGAGCAGCAGGTATGCCAGGGGATGTCTGCAAAGTCTCAGAAAGAGAACAAGATGTAACAAGTCTGTAAAAGTCAGCTGGAACTAGGTTGGGAAGGACTCTTCATGTCAATCAGAAGAGTCCAGCTCCCCTTCCCACCTCATTTTTACAGAGAAGGAAACTGAGGCCCAGGGTAGGGGCAGAATGTTTTTGCAGGTTTGAGCAGGCAGAAAGTAGCAAAGCTGGGATTCAAATCCAAGTCCTCTGGTTTGGCTTTCAGCTCCATTCTGATGACAGGGTCCAGAAGCTGGATGACCAGCTATCAGGCAATTGATGGAAAGGATTCCTGTCTTGGGAGGGGGTTGAAAGCCTGAAGAGGCCACTGAGGCCATCTTCATTTGATAGATGAGGAGCTGAGGCCCAGAAACAAGCTCAACATCACAAAGGCAATAAGCATCAGTAATGGGATTTAAACCCAGGGCATCTGACTTCAAGCCCATGTTCTTTCCACTGTATGTACTACAAGCCACCCTAATACTCTATGACCCAAGGATCCCAGTATGCTAGGTGATGAAGTGGATAGAGACCTGAGTCTGAAGCCAGGAAGACTCATCTTTCTGAGTTCCAATCCAGCCTCAGACACTTACTGTGTGACCCTGGGTAAGTCACTTCACCCTGTTTGCCTCAGTTTCCTCATCTGTAAAATGAGCTAGAGAAGGAAATGGCAAACTACTCCAGTACCTTTGCCAAGAAAACGACAAATGGAGTCACAAAGAGTCAGATACAATGGAATTGGAGTGGGAGGTGGGGGGTCAAAAGCTGTGATATGATAGTAGGTTTGAGATTATCTAACTGGCTGAATGACTGACAAAGTATGAATGAAGGAACCTACTGGATAGGGCACTGACTTTGGACCTGGATTAAAGTTTAGCCTCAATCATTTACTAGCTCTATGATCCTAGGCAGGTCACTTTACTAGTTTGTGCCTCACTGTCCTCATTTGTAAAAGGAAAGAATCAGACTCAAATGCCTCTGAGGTTCCTTGTAGCTCTAAATCTCTGGTCCTAAATGGTCCTTCTCCCCAAGCAAGAGATCCCTGAATGCCCCTCTTGGAAAATTGATAGATTTGGACTTATAGGACCTGAATTCAAATAATAAACAACAAACATTTCTCTAGCACTTTAGGGTTTTCGAAGTGCTCTACATGGTCAATCTGATTCAATTAAACAAGCATTCATTAAACACCTATGTGTCAGGTACTGTGCTTGATGCTGGGAATACAAAGGCAAAAAAGAAGATAGAAAAACACTCCCTATCCTCAGGGAGTTAAAAGGTATTATTATCTTTATTTTACAGATGAAACCTCTGAGGCTCCTAAAGGTTAATTGCTTCCCCATCATCTAGCTAGTGTTTTGCAGGTGGGGTTTGAACTCAGGTCTTCCTCTGAAGCCAGCACTGGCCCTTTAGTCCCCCTCTGTCTCCTTACTCTCTTTGTAAATCATTGCCCCCTTTGGTCCTCAGTTTCCTAGTCTGTAAAGTTAGAATAGGACTAGATACCCTCCTCTGGACTTTCCAAGCACCATCTAATGCAGAAGGGGTTTCCTGGTCACTCCAGCTGCTGTCCCACCCCCTCCCCCTGCATCTGCTACTTATATATTGCTCTATACTTAACACATGTGCATGATTCCCCCCTCCCCCCAACTTGAGATTTCGACTGTTATGGATCCGGGCTAGCACATAGTAGGCGCTTAATAGATGCTTGGTGATCATTGGATGACTCCAACCCCAAAGCAGTCTTCCAGATAACTTCCCCGCAGCCCTTCCCCACACAGTCCTCCATTCTCTTCTTCTCAAGGAGCCCCTCCACCTCCTGCTGTCTCAGCTACTCAACCAAACCGACTTCGGGCAGCCAGGGCTGCCGCAGGTGTGCGGGGCCAACAGCAAACCCTGCCCTGTCATCATTGCCATCTGGGCTCCTCCCTGCCGGACAGCCATAGCTTAACCACCAGTCTGGGGCCCGTACTTTATTATTTGGGAGTTGGGGAACTTCCTGAAAATTCCAACGAGAGCTCCCTCGCGGTACCTGGGGGCGCATGGCCTGGTTGTGGGTTCTGGGCCTCTCCCAATTCGGGTGATCCGTCGGGGCGGGAATCCCGGGAATGTGTGCTATCCCACCCCACCCCCGTCTTTCCTTAGCAGGAATCCCCTCCCTCAGACCCCTACCCCGCCCCTCCCCCGTCCCCTCCTCCCCCTCGGATTCCCCTCATTCCATCCTCCTGACGCAGACGCTGGGACCCGCTGGGCTGCGAAGGGGGTGGGGGGGAAGAGGGGATGAGGCGGGACCGGACGGGCTGCATGGGCGGGGAGAGGGGGGGTCCTTCCTCCACTCTCCGGTGCACAACCGCGCTCGCCCCGTCCTCCAGGCTTCCGTTGCCTTCCGGACCGTGGCCGGTACCCCGGTCCAACTCCCCACCCGACTACCCCGGGAAGGAGCTCCACCCATGAAGGCGGGAGGAGCGGGATGGTCTCAGGGGGAGGAGCCTGAACCCTAGGGGGCGGGGCCAGACACTGGGGTCTAGTTTGGGGGAAGGGAAGGGGTTCAGACTTTCCCTCGGGTTTGCGCAGGAAAAGGGCAAAGTCTCCGCCCCCTCCTAGAGATCTTTGCTGACTTCCTCTCGACTCCTCTCTCCAGCCCTAGCTACCACGTGGCTCGTCGACTCCGTAATTAACTACTTTGGTGCCACAGTTTGTAGAATTACCCTGGGAGGGTAGAGGATCATTAAATCCCAGCAGCCTATGGCTCCTCTCGTGGGGACCACCCACTCCAGTCCGGGTCAGCCAGTCTGGTGCAATGGGGGAATGTGGAGATCGTGGTGAAGGGTGTATATGGGAGATGGATTGGGGGCAGGCCAGGTTCTGATGACTGTCTGCGGGGAGGAATGAACGTCGAACTGGGAGCTGAACGGGGTTCACATCCAAACTCTGCTTCTTGCTTATTCGGATGACCTTGGACAAATCACTTGCCCTCTGAACCCCAAATATCAAACGGTGGGTTCGGGCTACCTGATCTGTCTAGTCTCTTTCCCTTCTGTATCCTGAAATTCTGAGCTGTCTAGCTGTCTGGGAGAGTTCTATCCCCTTTCTTCATCCGACCATTCCTCCTCCGCCTCCCGGTTCTGTTCCATTCTTGCTCAGCCCCGCCCATACCCTTCCCCGTCCCATATCTCCTCACCATCCCCTTGATGTATGTGTGAACCGGGTTGGGGGAGTTGTCCCCTATCTCCCAGCTGTCAACCTATTTCTACCTTTCTGGAAGTTAACTCATACCTGGGTGGGAATTGATGGGCTCCCTTCCCCAGGCCTGTTGTTCTGCAGCTAATTAGCCTTTCCTAAGGGGAGCTCTGCATTTGTTATTCTCACCACTCCAATCCCCGGAGAGCCCCTTGTTGTCCTCAGCTGGGGTGGGGGAGGAGTAACTGGAAGTCAGCCACGAAGCACACCGTCTCTGGGCCTGTGGTGGTGGCTGGGTTTTTTGGTTTTGATTTTGAAGAGCTAACTGGAACTGAGAATGAAGGCAGCAGGATTGAGTGAGATCTGGGACCTGAATCCATGCCTCCAGTTTAGCCAAAAGAGACTGCCGGGGGAGGGGATTTAGGTGGCTGTGGACTTAAAAGGGGGAAGTGGAAGGGGGAAGACACTAGTTACTCTGGAGAGTGAAGGGAACTTCGAAAGAGGAGGGTTAGAACTGAATAGACGGATAGTGTGTACATGTGTGTGTTGTTGGGCCACCCCTTCATTTTACAAATGAGGAAACCGAGGTCCGAGAGAAGTGACTTATCCAAGGTCATGCTGCTAATTAAATGCTCCACAAGGGGCTGGCTGCGTTTCTTTGGCCAAATCTTAGGTTGAAACGCGAGGCTTTCTGGTCAGTAGGATTCCGAGATCGCTACCTGCCCTCACCTCCCCGGCGCGGGGAAACCCGAGTGAGCCTCTTCCTTCTCGCAACCCACTGTGGGTTTAAGGGTGCCTGAAGTCTGGCTGGGGGCGGGAGTGTCAGTGGGGAGGGTCATTCTCCCAAGACGCGTCCCCGCCCCCTGCTCCAGCCGCTTCGGTCCCTATTTGGACATTTCTATTTTTAGCTTTTTCTCTGAACTCGACTTTGGGGAAAGGGGGTGTCCTGAGGGAAATTCTCTTTCCTTCACTATTTGAAGACGGGTAGCGCAAGTCCTTTAGCGACCCCCTTCCCACCTTTTCTAAAATGTAGCGGTCTAGACTAGGGTCCGGAAGTGAATTCCAGGTCCGCGAAGACTCAGCCGCCTCCCCGGTTCCGGCTGGAATGGTGTGGAGCTCGCCCCACCCTGGAATCTACTGCTCTCCTGGAAAACCTGACTCAGGCGGAGCCCCCGCCCGGGGGAGGGGCCGAGAAAAAGGGGAGGGGGCCTGGTAGCTCCTCCCACAGGTTCTGGGACGCTGGAGCCCCCCCCCACCCCCCACAGGGAAGTGAGGCAGCTCGATGGTCCCGGTGACCCCCAGACTCATCTCCCCTCCAGGGGTTCAGCGGCGTGGGCCTCCAGAGCCCCTCTCCCCTACCTTCCCCCCCACCCCGGGTCTCGTGGGTCCCTGCCTCTCGGGCGGGGGAGGGGGGCAGTGGGCGGGCCAGCCCCTCCCTAGCTGACACCGCCTGCCCTCCCTCCCTCCCTCTCTCCTTCCCCTCCCGCCAGTGCCCGACTCCTCCGGTGAGCCGAGTGGGTGCTAGCGTGCGGAGGCAGCCTGGGCAGACGGCCTGGGGGGGTCAGGATGCGGTACCGAGCATCGGTGAGCGGGCCGGGGGAGGGCCCGAGGAGGGGGTCCGGGGAGCTCCCCTCCCCAGTCCCCATCGCCAACCCCCGCCCCAGCCCCGTAGCAGGAAGCGGGCGGGGCCCAGGAATTTCGGGTGGAAAAAATGTCCCGGAAAGTTGTAGGGAGAGGTTGGGGGTGGGGAGGACGCCGTGGGCCCGGAATGGCTGGGGCCAGAGCTGGGGACGCCCGGTGGGAGCCCCTGTCCCCAACTTTTGGCCTGCACCGTCCCCAGCTGTTGGTAGTGGTACAGCCTTAGCTTTAGGCCAGACTGGGGTTCGCCTGTCTGAGGGGGACATTGCTTGTTCCTTGGCATTTGGGGAGCGGGAGTCCTAAATTTTCCAGCAGCTTCCAGGTCCAGATGTGCACCCTATCTTCCCCATTAGGTTAGGGGTCGCTTCTTTTAGGAGGTGGACAGAAGCAGCTTGTGTGTCCTGTGTCACACCCTTCCCTCTGGCCCAGGCCCTTCTCAAAACCTTTCTCCCAAAATCTAGCTGGGTGGACTGAGTGAGAAGCCTCCCTCCCCCCAGAGGGAGGGGTTCTCTTCCCCCTCACTCCTACCCCACTTCTCTCCTCTTTTCTCTCTTCTCTTCTGTTCTTTGGCCTGTACCTTCGTGCTGGAAGGGACATTCCAAGTTCTTAGAAGTTCTTTCCTCTCATTTGTCAGATGAGCAAAGTAAGGTACAGTGACTTGTCCAAGATTACACTGGTAATAAGTGGCAGTTAGAATCTGAACCCAGGTCCTTGGGTTCCAAATCCAGTGGGCCATTCAAGACCTGCCTTGTGGGAATAAAAGAGTGAAAGAACCCAGGTGACATGGTACATCTCTTTTGGCCCCTTGCTGGACCCTGGTGCTTCCTGCTGGCCCCTCTGGGCTTGGGGATGGGCTGGGAGGCAGCTGTTTATTCTGATGAAATAGCCCCCAGGGCTATTACGGGGCACCTGTAGCCTGTGTGGGGGTGGTTACAGAAGGGGTAGGGAAAGCTTGTTGAGTCAGACCTTGCCATTCTAGGGGAGCCCCTGAGGGAAGAGAGATGGAGGGCTGGGCAGATGGCAGAGTGGGGCTTCTCCCCTTAGATACCTGCCTAGTAGGGGAGAAGGTGAAAACCCTTAGGAGACATTTCTTCATTCCTCTAGTTGTGATAGCCTTCACATCATTGTATCTGTCTTGTATAGACAGCCTGTATTTATCTGTAGTCTGTCTTTTCTAGATTGCCATTGCCCAAATTACCTGCTACTCATGATGTGTCTAGTTTTCATGTAATTCTCTATGTACATTTTTTCCTGATATTTCCAGGGCCTGATCCTGGGGTAAATACAAGTTGATTGATGGATCTGTGAACATCCCCTCCCCAGTTTCTGGAGGACAAGAATTGCTTGCATTTTGCCTTTTTATCCCCTGCCTGTCTTTTGTATCCCTGTCTGACTTAACCAGTATGCTTCCCTGAAAACCAAATTCAAGTCTCTAGCCTAGGGAGAGGCTCGGGGCTGGTCCTCAGGAATGCTTGGGGGAGCTCGAGAGAGAGGGAGTTGCCCTTTATCATCTCTATACTATTTGTCCATTCTGCATACCTGCCCAAAGTGGCTCAGGTCTAGTGAGGCCCATTCAAGGAATGGGAGACAGCTTTGTGGTGGGAGAGGGATTAGCTTTTTTCTGCTGGCCCGCTCTGAGCACTACCTGGAACCCCGATAGGGGGAAAATGTAAAGAGACAGATGGAGGCCTGATTTGGAGAGGGAGGAAACTTCCAAAAAGAGCTACCCCAAAGGAGGTCACATTGGCCACCTCCAAGCTCACAGGCTCTACCCCTTGGAGCTGATCAGAGTACAGAATTGTTCTAATTGTATACAATGTTCTCCTGGTTCTACTTTCTTGCCTTAAATTTTACCATTTCCTTATTCAAAAGCTCTGTTCTTCATTGATCTGTCCCCAAAACATTTGCCAAATGCCTACTATGGAAGAAACATTGTATTAGGCATTGAAAGAAACATCAGCCATATTGGGGTTACTTTCAGGCACTGATAGAGCAAGATGGTCTCTAGGGTCCTTTGCAATTCAACAGGCATTTCCAAAGTGCTTACTGTTTGCAAGGCAGTGTGATACATGTTGGAGGAATGAAGATCCAGTCAGAGCTTGCATTTCTATAATGTACTGGAGTTGACAGTGTCCAGAGCAATCCTGAATAGTAGGTGAACTTGTAGTCCCAAGGACTTGGGTTCAAGTACTGATTCTACCCCTTCCCACCTGTGTGGCATTGGGCCCAGAACAGAGGAAAGGGTTCTGGACATGACATCACAGAAGCTAGGTTTGAATCCTATGGCCACTCTTTGTCATTTCATCTTGGGCAAGTCTCTGAGCCTCATTTCCTTTCTCTGTCGAGAAAGGATTGAATTAGAAGATTTTGGAGGACTCTTCCAGCTCGAAATCTGTGATCCCATAATTATACCCATTTTATAGATGGGCAAGCTGAGGTTTAGCCAAATGAAGTGACTTGCTTCCCACTGAAGATCCTTGACTTCAGTCCCACGCTCATTCCTGCCACGTGAGGGGATTGTGATGACTGTAATAATGGACATTTATCATTTTACGGTTTGTAAAGACCTTTATGTACATGATCCCATTTGAGGATCACAGCCCCTGTGAGGTAGATACCATCTGTAGAAATAGTTATCCCTGTCTCAAAGTTGAAGAAACCTCGGCTCAGTGACATAGGGGGGGGTCACACTTGTTCACTGGAAATCATGGATTTAGAGCTGGAAGAAACTTGAGAGGCCATTGAATCCTCCCCCTCATTTTACAGAGAAGGAAACTGAAACCCCTTGTCCAAGGTCACCCAGATCATAAATTGCAGAGAACCAGGACAGCACTGCCTTCGTGGCCAGAGCTCTTCCCAACATACCAAGCTTCCTCCAGCGTGTGCTAGTCTTGTGTCTTCCTCTAAGGAAGTGGCGGATTCAGGGTTCAGTCCTGGGCTTGTCCTGACTCCAGGTCTCTGTCCATTATAGTACAGCACGCTGTCACAATTGAGCTTTTCCTCTGGTGGGAGGAGGGGGAAATGGGTAAACAATGAACCATAATACAGATTGGAAGGTGGTTCCATTCATAGAAGTCAGAGTTGTCTGAGAGCTTAGAGCTAGGGAGGAGGGATCTTTCCTGGCTGGCTATAGTGGGGTACTGTTCCAATGGGACTCTGAAAAAAGGATGCTGAGATAGATGAGGGAGAGGGAAGAGCATTCTAGGCATGGGGGTTACTGTTGGAAAAGGGAAGGGGGGGAGAGATTGAGCAGCCCAGTTTGACTGAAGTAGACGTTCCCAGGAGATAGGACCATGACATAGCACTGGCTATGGCTGGACAATTACTACAAGCTCTTCCCACTCTAGCCCATCCTCCGCTAGTTGTCTGAGGTAAGAATCACACTCAGGACTTTCTGATTCCAGGTCCTTTGATCTTGGTATGTCCAGAGCTAGGAGGCTCCAGTGTCAGAGAGAAATAAAGAGCTGGCCTTGGGTCCAGAAAGACTACCTCAGCTCATGCCTCTAACCTGCACTAGGTGACCTCCCAGAGCTCTGGGCACCTTTCTAATGCCAGATAATGCTGGGATGGTAATGACATCGTTATTAAACTTGTCTTCTGCTGGAAGCTTCCCCTACCCCTCTCAATTCCTGCACCTTTCCTTTCTTTTTTTTTTTTAATTTTTTTTTTTTAAAGCAATTGGGGTTAAGTAACTTGCTCAAGGTTACACGCTAGTCATTATTTATGCGTGGGTGCTCATTTTCTGAGGCCGGATCTGATCTCGGGTCATCCAAACTCCGAGGCCGGCGCTCTTACTCACTGCGCCACCTAGCCGCCCCTTTAGGGCAATTGGGGTTAAGTAACTTGCCCAAGGTTACAGGTTTTTGTTTGTGTGGATTAAGTGTCTGAGGCCGGCTCCGAACTCAGTTCCTTCTGATTCCAGGGCCGGCGCTCTATTCACTGCGCCACCTAGCCGCCCCCACCTTTCCTTTCTTAATGACTTGCTATTTATCCTGGCCATCTTTGTGTACATGTGTCTGCATGGAGTCTCCTCCCTTAGATTATAAGCTCCTCGAGGGCAGGGACTGTCTTTTGCCTGTTTTTGCATCCCTAGTGTTTGGCACTGTGCCTGCCACCAAGATGCTTAATGAATGTGTTGAATGAATGCAGGTCCAATCCTTATCCTTATTGCCAGGGATACCAAAGTGGTTTTCTTGAATTTCAAGTCTGACCACGTCCCTCTGCTACTCAGTAAACTCTAGTGGTTCCCCATTCTCTCTATAGTCAAACACAAACTCTTCCATTTGGCATTTAAGGCCCTTGCCAACCTGGCTCCAAAGTGCCTTTCCAGCCTTATTCTACATTAGTCCCCTTCACAAGCTTCAAAGTGGGGCCAGAGGTCCTTGCTGTACCTTTGCCTAGAATGCATTCTCTCCTCCATTCTGTTAGAATGGGAGGCTCTGAGGCAGGCAGGTGTGTATGTGGAAGCTGTCAAGTGCTGAGCTTGGGTTCAAGTCCTGTCTCAAATGCTTAGGAGCTGTGTAGCCCTGGTCAGATCACTTCATCTCTTTCTGCTTTAGTCATGTGTGTGTGCATACATATATGTGTGCATGCATATATTTACATATGTGTATGTGCCCCTGTGTTATGTATGTGCATGTATGTAGACTATATATACCTTTGCGAACTTCATAAATCACCCTTAGTTTCTTTCAGAGCTCAAGTCAAGGGTCCCCTTATCCCTTTTGGGGTGCCTTAGAGCCTTGCTAGGGCCTCCACATCACATCATCTTGTATTTATTTATTTATTTTTAAGTTTGTGGGGTTTTTTGTTTTTGCTTTTTGGAGGGCAATTGGGGTTAAATGACTTGCCCAAGGTCACATGGCTAGTTTTTGTGTTAAGTGTCTGAGTCTGGATTTGAACTCAGGTCCTCCTGACTCCAAGGCCAGTGCTCTGCTCACTGTGCCACCTAGCTGCCCCTCATTATCTTGTGTTTAGATGTTTATTTTGCATAGAGTTATATGTGTGCATGTTATCTCCTCTGATAGGGTACAAGCCGCTTGAGGCAGGGACTTCCTCACTTTTGTATCCCCAGCAGTTAGCACTGTGCTTGGCACATAGTATATGCTTAATAAATGTCTGCCTTGAACTCCAGGCCTGAGCCTCTGTTTTGTTCAATGAGTGCTGGGGAGCCATTGACGTTTCTTGATCCAGGGAGTGTGAGATTATCTTAATGACTATAGGAGATGAATTGGAGAGGGGAAAGGCTGAGGTCAGAGAGACCAAGAGTCAGTTAAGAATCCTAGTCAGAGGTTCTGAGGGGAAGGAGACACTTCCAAGGCAGAATCAGTCCCTTACCCTCCTGGACACTCTGTGGATCCCTGCATCTCCTCTTCTCCAATGATCCTTATGTTCTAGCCTTCCAGGCTTTCTCCTAGATGACACTGTCATTCCCATGTGGCAAATACCTTGTCTCCCCACTGCCTCTGTCCCCAGAGTCAGGCTCTGACACACCTCTCCAATGCTTTTCCCCAGGCCCTGGGTAGCGACGGAGTACGGATCACCAGCATGGAGAGTGCCCTGACTGCGAGGGACCGTGTTGGGGTCCAGGACTTTGTGCTGTTGGAGAATTTCACTAGTGAAGCTGCGTTCATTGAGAACCTGAGACGGCGCTTCCGTGAAAACCTCATCTATGTAAGCCACAGGGAATGAGATGGGGGTGAGGGTGGATAGCAGCTGGGGCCCGTGAAGTGACAGGAGCATCTTGGAGAACCCTCACCTCCTTGTCCTGTCCCCCATTCTGCAGACCTATATTGGGCCTGTTCTGGTCTCTGTCAACCCTTATCGGGACCTCCAGATCTACAGCCGGCAGCACATGGAACGTTACCGGGGTGTCAGCTTCTATGAGGTTCCCCCACACCTGTGAGTGACCTCTCTGGTTTCCAACCAGTATGACCTTTCCTGGGTACTGACCTCCTGACTACTTAGACCTGGAACCCCTAACCCTTTTATCTTCTTCATGTCCCCTTCCTGGGTGACTATTAGTGAGTAACCTCCTGACCTGTGAATCCCGCAGCTATCTACCTGTGAACCCTGCCCAAGAATTGCACCTGCCCCTGCGGGACCCCCATTCCCTCACATTTGCTCCCCCTGTGTACCCCAGTCTGACCTTCCCCCCAGTGTTTACCCCACCCCACCCCCCATCTGACCCCCACACCCTTTAGGTTTGCTGTGGCTGACACGGTGTACCGGGCGCTGCGCACAGAGAGAAGGGACCAGGCTGTGTTGATATCTGGGGAGAGCGGGGCAGGCAAGACTGAGGCCACCAAGAGGCTGCTACAGTTCTATGCTGAGACCTGCCCTGCCAGTGAGCGGGGCGGGGCTGTAAGGGACAGATTGCTCCAGAGTAACCCTGTGCTGGAGGTAGGAGGGCTGACAGGGGCAGTGGTAAAATGGGGGCACGGTGGGGTGGGGGGCCTATAGGGACAACATAAAATGGCAGCAGGGTGGGGTGGGAATTAAGGGATGAGGAACAGAAGCTATGATCAGAGGACATGGGATCAGGGAAGAGGTCATTGATCTCCTGTAGAGGGAGACTCTTCCTCTAAAGTTCCTCCCCTTTCTCTCACCCAAGGCCTTTGGAAATGCCAAGACCCTTCGAAACGACAACTCCAGCCGATTTGGCAAATACATGGATGTGCAGTTTGACTTCAAGGTGTGTGGGGAGAAGGGGAGGCCCTGGGAGCAGGTGGGGACAAGCGTGATCTCTTCTGCCTTGGGACTCACTGCCTCTTCTCTCTACCAGCTAGACTGGGAACTATGGGGGCAGGCACCATGACAAGTAATATTGTATGTAATAGACCAAGTCCTGACCTCAGTGAGTGAGTAGGGAGTGAACCTGAGCTCTGTTCCCTATCTCCTCCACCTTTCTCTAGGTGCCAGCACCCTCCTCCCTCCAGTCACCCTGAATCTCCGTTTCCTCATCTGTAAAATGGGGGTGTGGGATTTGGGGGCCTCTCAGGGCCCTTCAGCTCAAAGCCTCTGATCCCCTTTAAGTACACAATGGCCCCTGCTTCTGGCCCTGACCATGTGTTCCATCCCCTGTTCCTTAGGGGGCCCCTGTGGGTGGACACATCCTCAGTTACCTCCTGGAAAAATCCCGAGTCGTTCACCAGAATCACGGGGAGAGAAACTTCCACATCTTCTATCAGCTGCTGGAGGGCGGGGAGGAAGAGACCCTTCGGAGGCTGGGCCTGGAGAGGAATGCCCAGAGCTACTTGTACCTGGTGAAGGTAAGATGGGGCAGAAGAGCAGGACCGTGGGGATGGGGCCAAGAGATGCTCCAAGTTTCTCTGTTACTGTGGGCATCTGAGGCTGGGCCAGGGAGCATGGCAGGGAGGTAGCAGAGCTTCACACAGCCCCCCCCCACGCAGGGTCAGTGTGCCAAGGTCACATCCATCAATGACAAGAACGACTGGAAGGTGGTCAGGAAAGCTCTTTCTGTCATCGACTTCAATGAAGATGACATTGAGGTGAGAAAGCCCAATGGAGCCCTCCCTCCCCCCAAAACCTGCCCTTTGGCCTGGAATTCCCCTGCTCCCTGAAACGCCCTCCTGCTTGTCATCACCCTTTCCGCCTTCCACCATGCTCATGACCTCCCTTGCCCCTAGTTTCCTCCTCCTCCTTCTCCTCCTCCTGCCCCCTCTTCTCCTCCTCTTCCCCCTTCTGCTTTTGGCTTCCTCCCTCTGCTGTCTCTCTCCTCCTTCAGGTATTTTCCCCTCCCCTCCCCCTTCCTCTTCTTCCTCCTCCTCTTTCCCCTCCCCCTCCTTGTCCTCCTCCCCTTCCTCAGGTCTTCTCCTCCTCATCCTCCTTCCCCCTCCTCCTCCTCCTCAATCCTCTTCCCCTTCTTCTTCCTCCTCCTCTTCCCCCTCCCCCTCCTTGTCCTCCTTCTCCCCTTCCTCAGGTCTCCTCCTCCTCTTCCCCCTCCCCATACTCCTCCCCTACTTTCTCAGGCCTCCTCCCCCTCCTCCTCCTCCCAGTGGCCCCATCCCTGGCTCTCATGGGGCCTTTGGCCGTTCCTCGCCTCCTCTATGAGCGGCCCTCTCTCCCCACAGGACCTGCTGAGCATCGTGGCCAGTGTTCTACATCTAGGCAATATCCACTTTGCTGCTGACGAGCAGAGCAATGCCCAGGTGACCACAGAGAACCAGGTCAAGTACCTGACCCGGGTAAGTGAGCGGCCCAAGCACCCTGCAGGGAGGGGGACCATCTGGGCCTCATGTTGGGGGCGTCCCTGACCCGGATGTGTTTCCCACTGGCAGCTGCTGCAGGTGGATGGCTCTATGCTGAAGGAAGCCCTGACCCATAGGAAGATCATTGCCAAGGGCGAGGAGGTGAGAGTGAGAACCCCCTTTTATGCTTTGGTCAGTGGACAGCCCTTCACTGAGCACCCACCATGCACGTGACGCCATGGGGTTGTCTGGGGCACTCCTTCCAGACGTCACTGTCTCACCTGATTCTCCTAGGCGCCCTGTAATGCATGCAGGGCACCAATTATTCATTATGCTCCCTTGACAGGAGAGGTCAACTGAGGCCCAGCCGAGGTCAGCCAAAGCTGGGTCTGGAGCCCACACCAAGGGATCCTTCTACTTGACTGAGTTGTACTTTCTAAATGCTCCCTTGGGGAGCAGGGGGTAGTAGCAGTCCACTTGGTCATGGCTGTGTCCTAGTGGAGGTCCTGGCCATGAACATCTTTGGGGAAGCGTAGATGGTGATGCTTCCCCATCCTAGTCTACTGGGCTGTGGGATAAGGGTGAAGAATGGTGGATGGAAATGAGACATTAAGGCAGAGTGGGTGGAGAAATGGCCTCAGCATCAGAAACAGACCTGGGTTCAAGGCCTAACTTTTACACATCATACCTAGGTGACTTTGCCTCTTAGTGCCAAGGAATTCTAAGACTAGAATCTGAGAGGGTCCCTCCCCCAAAGAAGGTCTGGGCCAAAAAAGAAAAAAACAGAGTGGGGGATGGGAAAGGTGGGAGGAAGAGCACATCCTCCTTCATTCATCATTCACTTGTCCTTGTCTAGCTCCTGAGCCCCCTGAACCTGGAGCAGGCTGCATATGCCCGGGATGCCTTGGCAAAAGCCATCTACAGCCGTACCTTCTCCTGGCTGGTCAACAAGATCAACAGGTCGCTGGCCTTCAAGGTGAGGCTAGTCCTTCTGAGCTCATCACCCTATCTCCCACCTACCCAAGTCCTGCCATGAGCTTCCTCCCCACCCCTCCCCCCATCCATCAGTAGGAATGGGATTTGTCCTGGTTCCTAGAGATCAGCAGTCTGTCACTGAGGGGTGCCAGGGGAGCTTTCCCACAGATGCTTTTCTCTGAGATGGGCAATGATTCCCCTTTAGGACCCAGAATTCCCCAGCTGGAGAGGCACCACAGTTCTGGGACTGGTGGATATCTATGGCTTCGAGGTTTTCCAGCACAACAGGTAAGTGCCGTTGCAACCCACCTCAACCTTCTCTTTATCTTTGTCTTTTTCTTTTCTCCCTGACTTTGACCATCTTTCTGTATTCTTCCCTTCCCATCTCTTCCATCCCCTCCTTCTCTCCCTTCTCCTTCCCTTCCCTATTCCTTATCTTTCTCACTTTTCCCCTTCCTCTCTCTTCTAATCCATCTCTTCTTGTTTCTCCTACAAACACTATGTTTTCTCTAAGTCCCTCCAGTCTGTCCTCTAGCATCTCCCATTAATTGCTCTCAGGGCCCCCCAGAATTTCCCGTTAGTTCTTCCCAGAGTTATGCCACATCCCCATCTCATCATGGACTCTCCAGGATCTTCATTGATTGCTCTCATGATCCCCCAGCATCCCTCATTGGTCTCACTGGTCTCCTTCCACTGGTCACTCTACTCCCTCTTCCCCCAGCATCTCCTATTGGCTCCTTTCATAGTTTCCCCCATGACTCCCACTAATGATTTTTGAGCTCCACCTGCATCTCCCATCAATCCCTTTTTTTTGGGGGGGGGTCTCTTTCTGTCTCTTCTAGCTTTGAGCAATTCTGTATTAATTATTGTAATGAAAAACTGCAACAACTCTTTATTGAGCTCACCCTCAAGTCAGAGCAGGAAGAATATGAAGCAGAGGGCATTGCTGTGAGTAGGAAGCCTCTTATGGTTGACCATTGGTCTATTGGTGTCCCAGTTTCTCTGCCCAAGCTGTGTCCCTGGGCTATCAGGGCTCCCTCTGATGGGTGGGCAGCATGACCTTTGAACATGATTATGATGGAGGTTGGTGTCCCCAGTCCTCAAGGAGGGAGTTAATCTGCCCGTGTGTCTCTTTGGCCACAGTGGGAGCCAGTGCCATATCTCAACAACAAGATCATCTGTGACTTAGTTGAGGAGAAGTTCAAGGGCATCATCTCCATCCTGGTGAGGCTCTGACACTTGGTGGAGGGGGGCCCCAGAATATGTCAGCCCTCTTTTCTTTATCCCATTGCCCTAAAGCATCCATGGAGAGAGTGGAGGAGCTGAGCCAAGGGCAGGGAGAGGAGAGGGAGGTGGGAGAAAATATTGGGGGACTCTTGTCTTGGGTCTGGAAGGGGCTTTCTTTGACTATTCCTCCTTCTGCTGTGTGTCCTCCCAGTAAGAAGAGCAGCCTTTCACCCTGTTGTTCCCCAGTGTTATGTGATACTCCTCTGTTTCCTCCTCCCTTTCATCCCCCCATCTTATGTCCCCAGTGGCTCCCCTACCATATTGTCTGTGCCCATGACCGTTTTATGTGCCACACACCCTTCCGTCCTCTCTGCCCTTTACTGATTCTCTCCCTTTCCTCTTCCAGGATGAGGAATGCCTTCGCCCTGGGGATGCCACAGACCTGACCTTCCTGGAGAAGCTTGAGGACACGGTGAAGCACCACCCACACTTTGTGACGTGAGTGTATCGCTTTCTCAAGTGCCAATCAGGACTCTTGGCTTAGCCTTCCTAGTGTGCCATGCTTGGCTTCTTCCCCTCCCAAACTTCATTTCCTCTCTTCCCCTCATCAGGATTTCTGCACAAGAACAATGAGGTCCCATGGACTTGGTGTTTGCACCAGGCAAGCTGCCTGGTCACCTCCAAATGCTGCCCTCAGATCTAGAGTAGGGAGGAATCTTAGACATGAGCTAGTCCAACTTCCCCATTTTACAGAAGAGGACACTGAGGGTCAGAGTGGGAAAGGGACCTGCCCACAACAGAGTGGAAAGTGACCCCGGGCTGGGAGCCAGGAGCCCTGGGGTTAAGTTCTGGCTTCACCACCGACTCATCCTTGGGTGACCTTGGGTGAATCACTTTTCTTGTGAGCCTGACTTTCATCGTCTATAAAATGAGAATCATGTTCCCTCCCCAGCTGTGAAATGGAGAGAAGTAAAGGAGATATTGTCTTATAAGTCTTAAGTGACCACAATAATGGTAAAAGAAAACATCGTCATGAGCAAACTGTCCCAGAGAACAGATGAGGAAACATACTTCTCTCTACTCAGAGAGGTGGGAGCTTTCAGGTGCAGAATGTGGCATCCACCATCGGCCAGGGTCTCTGTCGCTTAACTCTTTTTCTTTATTATAAGGGGGTATTCAGTGGTGGTTAGGATACCTTTGTACACTAGGAAGTGATCACTGAAACTTTAAAAGAAATAATAACCGTAACTAGCATCATGCAAATGCTGGTAGAACCCCCCCATTTCCAAATCTAGGAAGATGTCAGTGCCAACCTGGCTCTGGGCAAGGGAAGATTAGGCAGCAGAAGCAGCAATAACAGAAGGGCTCTCATGCTGCCTGGGAATCCAAAGAGCCATTTAAATTTAAAATGTAGAAGGTCAGAGAGATTTTAAAACACCAACAAAAAACCAGATTCCCAAGAGAACTGCAAGTTTTCATTTCCTATTTATGAAAAAGTTAACAGGTCGGTGCCCACTCTCTCTTCTCCGAGGAAGACATGTTGTGATTTGTTGCTTGTAAGTCACTCCCTCCTTCAGAAATTGCTATTGGTTCAGCTCTCCCTGGGTTCTCTTACCAAATCTACCAGGGACTTGGGTAATGCTGGGCAAGTCACTTAACCTCCCCTAGCCTTAGTTTCCTCATCTGTAAAAATAGATGGGAGGAGGCAACAAAATGTGAAATAAAGAAAAAATGCAGAGAAGAAACAGTTCACCATATACAGCTCATTGGGACTGTTTGACGGAAAAATCCAGATGCATGAAAGGGAATTCTCAGCAGGAGAAGTAGCTCACATCACAACCAATCTATAACTTAGGAAGTCCTTAGGAAGTTGCATATGGAAATTGATAACTTCCCTGAGGTCACACAACAAGAGTTAGATTGTAAGCTCCTTGCGGGCAGGCATTCTCTTTTAGAATCCCCAGTTCTTAGCACAGTGCCTGGCACACAGTAGGTGCTTAATAAATGTTTATCGGTTGACCGATTGAGAGGAGAGATTTAAAGCCAAGACTTTGCAGACTCGGTACTCTTAGTCATTAAGCCAGGATGACTTAGTCAAAACAAAACTCGATTTGCCCAAGGTCAGGGGATGTGTTAGTGACGGAGCCAGAAACGAAATCAGGGCTGACTCCTAGCCAAGGGACACGTTTCCTCTCCACTGTAGGCAAGTTACTCACCTCTCTGGGCCTCGCCACTGTCTCATCTGTAAAGATAAAGAGAGAGGAGTCAACAAAATATGAAATAATGAAAAAAAGGCATAGAAGCAGCAGATCAGAGGGGCCCTGGGGGGCCCATGGGGCATTATTACTTTGGTAACACCAAAATGTGCTTTTGAAAAAGGCAAATTCTAAACGATCCACCTTGTTTTAAGCATGATCATTTTGAATAGTGTTTGTTGGTAATTACTTAATTTTAGAATAAAAATGTCTAAATTATGTGTGTATATATTAATATATATACACTAATAACATTTTATTGCTATTATTTTATTCTTCAAATCTTTCTTGGAGAAGACAGACAAGGTACTGGAGCATAAACTCTTTCTTAAGTGAGGAATGAAAAGGTTTTTATTTTGTTTGTCTTCAAATTTGTAGTTCTCTTGAGTCTTTTTTTGGTGTCTTGATAATTTTTACTGTTATGATCACTACTAGTTATTCAGCAGGTATTTATTCTGCACCTTCTGTGTGTTTGCACTGTGCTAAGTGTTAGGGATAGAAAGGTAATAATAAAGCTGACAAGAGGAGCTGATGCCCTTTCAGAAGAAGGAATATATCTGGAAAATTAAATATAAAGACATACAAAGCAATTTCTAATGAGGGGCCTTAGTCTGAATTATTTTTATTAACACAACAATTTTATTAACAATAGAAAGGAACTGCAGAGGGCACCACAAAAAGCTGGAATAGAAATAGGGAAATAGGAGGTATTAGTTATAGGAATAAAGGGGCAGGGAGAGAGGAGCTGGCCAGGGATGGGGACTCTGGAGTCCCCAGGATGCCGAGTGTAGCTGTAGGACAAGCCACCATCATATCCTTCATAGTAACAGTGCTCATGTAGATTTGATCATCAATCCCTGAACAAGTGGGAGAGGGCAGAGAGGGGAAGCAGGGCAGCAGATGGAGAGGCCCTGGTCCTGGCCCAGGGTTCCGGCAGGGGTTACTGGAGGTTCCTCATGTACCTGTTGGCAGAGCCCAGGAAAGCCTCATGTAACATCTGCTTTCAGAAGGTAGGGCTCATTGTTCATGGGTGTAGACCTGAAAGGAGCCTCAGAGGCCATCTGGGCTAATCTCTTCATTTTACAGAGAGGGAAACTGAGGCTTGGATGAAATTCCTTGATCCAAGTCACACAGGTGACACATTTGGGAAGTGAATCCACCTCCTCCCACTCCAGATTGCTCCCCATTGCCCACCGCCAAAGCCGAGCTCTTTTGGACTTGACCTTTCCTCTCTATTTTGAGGCATGCTTCATGACGTCCAAGTTTCATAGAGCATCCTCCCCTCTCGCAGTCAAATGTCCAGTCTTACAACCCTAGATTTCCTTTAGGACTCAGCTCAAGCGCCACATTCTATCCCACTTTCCTGGTTCTCCCCACCCCTAGCTGGCAGTGTCTTCCCCCTCAAAAATGGCCATGTATCTCCCCATATTGGTGCATATCTATCTCCCCTAAATGGGAGGCAGAATCTATTTGGCTTTTGTTCCATCTCTGTATGCTGGTGCCTGGCCCACCTACCGTGCTTAATGGATTCTAACTTGGCCACAGTGACAAGGTCTCTCTCCAGAAGTCTCCTCAGGAGCCCCAGGCTCTGAATAGCAGAGCCTTGAAGCAGCTTCACATCAGCTGCCCTTTTGTCTCTCCTCCTCCCCTAGTCACAAGTTGGCTGACCAGCGGACAAGGAAATCCTTGGGCCGAGGTGAATTCCGTCTGTTGCACTATGCCGGGGAGGTGACCTACAGTGTGACAGGTAAGTGACTGGCTGGGGCCCAGGGGGCACTGCCCCTCCCCCTCCCGCCTGACTCATTCCCTTTCCTTGGCTTTGCCTTTGAAATGTGGCACTCACGTCACTGGGACCTTCTCTCCTCCCAAACCCTGTTTCTTCTCTTCTTCTCGCCAGGGTTTCTGGACAAGAACAATGACCTTCTGTTTCGTAACCTTAAGGAGGTAAGCAGGGCTGGCCCCCGGCAAGGGGAGCCAGGTTGGCACTCTGGGCCTGGGGAAAGACGAAGAGAGGGCATTTCTCTTTTCACATTGGCTGAAGGATAGCTTTTCTTTCACCAAACAAAAAATGCAGAGACCATCAAATAAAGACTCATGGGAACTCTTGAACAAATACAGAAAGCACTTACGTACTCGCAGGACGCAGGACGCAGTTCACCTCTCTACCATTGTCCCCGAGGCCTTCTGACTCACCGTCACCCTGTGCTTTGGGTTCACTCCCCCTACAAAGAGAATGAAGTTGAAGGGACATCTTGACCTAGCACTGATATCAAGAGGGGGCTCTTTTTTATTTTTCTTTTTTCTGGAGCAGGGATATGGAAAGCTCAGACTCTCCCTGCCTCCCATAAGGGATAGCCCTCCTCAGTCTCTTCCCTTCCTTTCCACAGACCATGTGCAGCTCCGAAAACCCCATCCTGAGCCAGTGCTTTGACAGGAATGAGCTCACAGACAAGAAGAGGCCGGAGACGGTGCGAGCTCCTCAGGGGCTGTGAGAGGAGAGAGTGTGTGTCTCTGTGTGTGTGCGTGTGTCCATCTCTGAGACTGTGCAGGGCTCGGAGGGTCCTTCTCCCCAGGCCTCAGTGGGATGTCAGACTATGTCCTTTCCCCCTATCTCCCACAGTATTCCCCCAATGACTTCACCTGCTTCCCCATCCCCCAAGTCCCTAGCCTGCCCCTTTCCTTCTGACCTTTCTTTCTGTCTTTAGCACTTAGCACTGCGAGGGGCATATAGTAGGTGCTTCCTAAATGCTTATCAATTTGACTTGCAGGCAGCCACACAGTTTAAGGCAAGTCTGTTCCAACTGGTTGAGATCCTCATGTCCAAAGAACCTGCCTATATTCGCTGTATCAAGCCCAATGATGCCAAACAGCCAGGTAAGGAGAGGCACCCCTTCCCTGCCTCCCACCTGGGTGTACCCCCCTCACTCTCCTGGGAAGACCAGAATCACAAAATGTCAGGGCTGGAGAGGAGCCCATTCCCCCCTGCCCCCAAAGTGTTGAAAGAAGGAAACTGAGAGGGGAAGGGCTTGGGCAGGACCCCCAGCAGTTTTCTTTCCACTGTTGTAGAGCGGAAGGGCCCAGCTGTTGTCTTTGGGCCTCCTCTTCACCGAGGATACTTGCTCTGAGCAAGCCCAGCAGCCCTCAGCTCATAGGTTAGGCCGTTGTCCAACTGGAGAGTCGGGAGTGGTTTTTAGTGAGTGCCAGCCCTGATGCTTCTTAGTGGCCAAGTCCAGCTTGGGGGTGGCATCTCTTTTAACCAAGCCATTTCTTCACTGACAGGACTCCTGTTTGGGACCACACCAGATTTGCAGGGTGCAGGGAGGTGGGATTGGCCCAGACATCACAGATCTCTCTGTGTCTCTATCCAGATATATACTGATTCTCATATGTTCTCCCTACTCCAATGCCCCCATTTTCCAGATGTGAAAACTGAAGCCCAGAATGTTGGTTAAGTGATTTGCACTTTCCCCCTCCCAGGTCGGTTTGATGAGGTGCTTATCAGACACCAGGTGAAATATCTGGGGCTGATGGAGAATCTGCGGGTACGGAGAGCTGGCTTTGCCTATAGGCGCAAATATGAGAACTTCCTCCAGAGGTGTGTAGAAGTTGGAAGAGGTTGGGAGGGTGTGGCTTGGGGAGCATGGGAGGTGCCAGGAGCAAAGGGGAGTGAATGGGAAGGACTGATGCTGGAAGTTAAAAAATTTAGAGCTAGAAGGGAGGGAGGAGCAGAGTCATTTAAACAGGTGCTGAATTTGGGAGTCAAAGGACCTGAGTTCAGACCCCAGCTCTTCTATTTTCTTTGTGACCTTGGGCAAGCCACATGCCTTCTCTCAATTTCTTCATCTGGAAAATGTGGGAATTGAACTTGCTGGCCTTTAAGGTCTCTTGCTTGGCATAGTAACTAAGAGTATTGGACTTGGGGGTCAAGAAGATCTGGGTTCAGATCCTGCCTCTTGCACTTACCAGCTGTGTGACTCTGGATGGGTCACTTAGCCCCTGTGAGCCTCAGTTTCCTCCTCTGTAAAATGGGGACAATAATACCAAGTCACAAAGTTATTATGAAGATCAAATGAACTAATTTTGTCGGGGTTTGGTAGGTCTTAGATTGCTAAGGATTTTGTTATTTTTCAGTCATTTTCAGTTGCATCTGACTCTTCTTGGCCCCATTTGGGGTTTTCTTGGCAAAGATACTGGAGTGGTTGCCATTTTCTTCTCCAGCTCATTTCACAGATGAGGAAACTGAGACAAACAGGGTTAGGTGACTTGGCCAGGGTCATACAGCCAGTGAATGTATGAGGTGAGATTTGAACTCAGGTCTTCCTGATTCCAGGCCCAGTGCTTTATCTATTGTACCACCTAGCTGCCCAAATAAGGGTTCAAAGGCACTAAAAAACAGCTGACATTCTTAGAGGCTATAGAAAAACCAGTCATTAAGTCTGTTAAGCAGTGATTTTGTGACCTGACTTTTACATGAGTGAGCTGAGCCCCAGAGAAGCCAAGTGACTTACTCAAAGTCACATAGGGAGTAAGCGTGAGCCAGGATTTGGACCCAGCTCCAGATTCAGCACCCTTTCCCTTGTATTATGTTGTCCCAGATAGTGAAAGGTAAAGGTAGTATTCGAACCCAGGTTTTTGGAATCCAAATTCAGTTTGCTATCTACAATTCTGCAGCTGCAGGGCTTATGTATGTGTGTATATACATGTATGTTTGTATATGTGCATGTACATATATGGTAGGTATGTGGATCTCTGTGTGTGTGATGTACATATGTATAGATATGTCTGTCTCTGTGCATGTAAGAGACATGCAGAAGGTGCTTTCCCTCTCCGGCTTTTCCTCATTAAAACCTCGCACTCTAAGTAACTTTGTACCTGCCGTCCCATCAGCCCCCCAGCCTCCAGGCTACAGCCCGCTGTCTCCACCTGGAGAATTGGTGGTGGTTTGGATGGAGTCCAGAGTCCTGTCTTCAAGGCCCAGCCTGACCCCTTAGGTATTATAGAATCACAGATTTAAAGCAACCTCCCCATTGTACACATGAGGAAACTGAGGTTCAGGCTTAGTGACTTCAGATCATGTCCTAGATTTGGAGCCAGAAGGGACCAGAAGGACAGTTGAGTCCAACATGTTTTTTAAATAGTATTTTATTTTTTCCAATTACATATAAAGACAATTTTTAACATTGATTTTAAAAACATTTTAGTTCTAAATTTTTCTCCCTCCCTAAAATGGGAAGCAATCTGCTGCAGGTCTAACCTCCTAATTTTCCCTATGTGGGAACTGAGGCCCAGAGAGGTTAAGTCACTTTGCTGGGTTATGCTGATAGGCAGTGTGCCTGCTGCATGTCTGTGGCATCCCGGGCAAGCTGCTTCACCGTGCTTTCTTGGGCTCACGCTGGTTTGAGCAACCAAGCTGAGCCCACAGCCCGGGCCTCCCTCCACTGGACCCCATTTGTCTCCATGGTTACTTTTCAGTAGATCAAGGATTGAGGGCCAAGAGTCCAGAGCCCAGGATTTAGACCCCCCCCAAAGCTGAAGGATCCATTTTGGTGCTAACAGAAGAGTCACACACACTGTCATACCCACACATGCTTTCTTATATATCTCTTACACACACACACACACACACACACACACACACACACACACACACACACTCCCATACTCAAGCCACTTTCTCATATCATACATATGCAATTTCCTCCACACACACAGTCACACATACTTCTATTCTCAGTCACACACATACACACACACACACACACACACACACACACACACACACACACACACACACTCAGTCATACACTCCTTTTCTCTCCAAAGTGCTGAATGAGGCTAGTGTTTGTTTGGGCTCCTCTGCAGGTACAAGTCCTTGTGTCCCGAGACGTGGCCCACCTGGGATGGGCGACCGCAGGATGGGGTGTCAGTCTTGATCCAACACCTTGGCTACAAGCCCGAGGAATACAAGCTGGGCAAGTGAGTAGTGGGTCCCTCCCTGGGGCCTCATGGTGGGGCCATCAGCACAGAGAGGGCTGGCAGGAAGTGGCTGCTGTAGCCAGACTGGGTCCTCTCCGGTTCCCTCCTGCAGAACCAAGATCTTCATTCGATTCCCCAAGACGCTTTTCGCCACAGAAGATGCTCTGGAAGTGAGGAAGCAGAGTCTTGGTGAGAGTCCTTGCGGTGGGGCCAGGGTTGGGGGGGGTCCGTTATCCCAGCCTGGGGGTCCTTTCCTTGGGATTCCATCTTTACCCAGTCCTGTCATCTCCATACAGCAAAGGACTTGGGTTTAATTCCTACTTTGATGACTTTGGGCAAATGGCATCACTCCCAGGGTCTCCCTCTTCTCCTCTTGGGCCCTTCTAGTTCTGAAGCTATGTTGGGATCTCCCTCCCCCTCCAGGAGGTTGGCATGAGCAGTAACTCTTGGGTGGGTAGTCAGAGAACCTGGGTTCAGATCATGCCTTTGAGCATCAGCCGGATGACCTTGGACAAGTCACTCTCAGATGGCCTTAGAGGGCTCTCCCAGCTGTTAGCTTCTGCTCCCTCCCTGACCTGGCCTCAGGAGCTCTCTCCTCTGGCTTCTGTAGCATCTCAGCAGAGTGTTTCTGCCAGCCCTGAGATGTAGGGAGTGCTAAGTATGCTCACCTCCTGGGTTTAGAGTCTGGCCCTATCGGGCCAGCTCTGCCACTTCCAAGGCCTTTGCTCTTGCCAGGACGGCGCTGCTTTCTCTCTATGCCACATGTTTAGAACTTGCCTTTCTTTTCTTGTTGGTCTGAACCTGTGGTATCCCTGGTATTGGGAACTCCAGTTCAGAAACAAGCTCCTTCAATGCTGGTGTGGGTTTAGAGAGGTGACTCAGCCAGAGTCACACAGTCAGTCTATATCTGAGTCTAGACCTGAACTCAGGCCCTCCTGACTCCAGGTGCAGCACTCTGCACTATGGCGCCACGTAGCTGCTGTGGCTCTCAGCTGTTACCTCATCACCTGTGTGCACTCTTACACTAGAGGTAAACTCTGTAGAGCCAGGGACAAAGCCGGTTATAGGCTTTGGTGAGATCTAAAAGTTACCTACCATGGGCCTGTGCAGTTAGGAGAATAAGAGAATCATAGATTTGGAGATTCTGCAGATGAGGAAACTGAGACCCAGCTAACTAGCTGATTTGCCCAAGGTCACCTGGCTAAAGTGGGATCTGAACCCAGACCCTCTTGACTCCGGGACACTCTAAGCTGATGCTAGTGCTGAGTAAATGTTTGTTCATTGACTTTCTGAAACCCCAGCTACAAAGATCCAGGCATCATGGAGGGGATACCATTGGAGACAGAAATTCTTACGAGTGAAGCATGCAGGTCAGTAAATTTGGGGGAGGGATGTGGAGACAGGGGAGAGAAGAATGGAAGGTTCAAGGAGGGGGCTCTGGGTCTTTTCTTGCCATCTGAAGATGGAGGCCCAGATCCTGTGGGGCAAGAGCCCAAGGTCAGGTTCAGGGTTGTGCTTAGACAATGGAGGTAAGCAGTTACCTGCTCACTCTACAGCTATCTGTATCCAGTCGTGGTGGCGGGGGACCCTGGGCCGGAGGAAAGCTGCCAAGAGGAAATGGGCGGCCCACATGATCCGTCAGTGAGTTTGAGGGGCCCCTGCTAGTGTACCCCATTAGGATTGGGGAGGAGAGGCTGGCTTTCTGTATCCTACTGGTGATAGGTCCCCACTCCCACCCCATGATGACAATGGGATATTGTATGTTGGGAAGAGCAATGGGTCGAAGGTCTCTAGACCAGGGTTTATGTCTCAGCTGTGTAGCCTTGGACAAGTCTACAAGTTACTTACCTGTAAAATGGGCCTACGAATATTCATGGTGCCTTCCTTAGAGAGAGGACTCACAAAATCATAGCTTTAGAGTTGGAGCTGGCTTCAGAAGCCATCTAAGCCATCCCCCTCATTTCACAGAGGAGGAAACTGAGGCCCAAATGCCTCGGCCACAGTTACACAGGAAGTAAGCAGTGGAAGAGGATTTAAACCCAACTTTTTTAGAAGGAAAATCCTCCGTGAGCTGTTCTCATTAACATGCTGACCTCCCTTCCTTCCTCCCTCTCTCCCCAAGGCTAATCCAAGGCTTCATCCTTCGCCATGAACCTAGGTGCCCTAAAAATGCCTTCTTCTTGGATTTCGTTCGGTGCTCCTTCCTGCTGAATCTGCGGCGGCACCTGCCCAGAAACGTGCTGGACAAAACATGGCCCACCCCTCCTCCTGCCTTGCATGAGGTCTGAGGAGGCTGGACAATGTAGAAGCTGAGCGTGTGATAGGCTTGGAAATGGGAGGTGCTTGGGGTCCACTCTGAACTCAGACACTTACTAGCTGTGTGACTCTGGGCAAGCAAGTCACTGCCTCAGTTTCCTTATCTCTAAAGTAAAGAGGTCAGACTGGATGTCCTCCCAGATAGAAATCTGACCCTGTGGCTTTCCCAGGCTTCAGTTTCCTCACTGATGATGTCTTAAGATTTCTGAAATCCTCAATCTCAGATGCTATGTTCCTCTGATAACCAATCTAGCCATAATCCTTTAGTGAGCACTGACCCAGCCCTGTGCCAGACACTCTTGAGGTCCAGTCCTTCACCTCAGGGACTAGCTGACGAGACAAAACACATCTGTGCCATCGAGAACAGGTAGTAGAAAGCAGCAGGCCCACAGGAGTTTGGAAAGGAAAGTGTTTAAAAATTGAGAACGTTTATACTCACCTTGGACCTCAGGCATCTATTTCAACATTCTTCTTTTAACAGATGAGAAAACTGAGATCCTAAGAAGTTACATGATTTTTTTCCTAAGGTCCCGTAAGTAGTCACAAGGAAAGGTAGGATTTGAATCCAGGACTCTCTGACTTCAGCTTCATAGAATCACTGATTTTGAGCTGGAAGAGTTCTTGGGGGTCTTCAAGACCAGTGGTGTCAGAGTTAAATAGAATCCAGAGCCCTCGAATATTGACTTAGAAAACCACAAGGTGATATGTATTATGTTTTCATTGATTTTGTTAAGTATTTCCCAATTACATTTTAACCTCTGTTCTAGACCAGATCCTTTATTTTACAGGGGAGGAAAACTGAGCTGAGCATGAAGGGACTTGCCCAAGGTCACAAGGATAGTAGTGTCAGGTCCAGGATTTGAACTCGGGTCTTCAATGTGGGCTGGAGTTTGGTCCTTGGCTCTATCTTTCCCCAGGGACATTTCTCCACAGCTCCCAACCATCCCTTCCCCTCCCTTCTATTCCCCTTGACCTCATTTCCTGTCCTCCCAGGCGTCTGAGCAGCTGAGGGAGCTCTGTATGAGGAACATGGTGTGGAAATACTGCCGGAACATCAGTTCTGAATGGAAGCAGCAGGTGAGTTGGTTTTCTGGGAATGAGAGACAAGAAAAAAGATACTCCATCAGCTGAAGGGAAGGCAGTGTGTAGGGGAAGGGCAGGAGCTGGGTGCAGAGTGATGGAGACACTTAGAAGTCATGGGACCACTCGATCTCAGGGCCGGAACTGGAACCCGGCTACATTCACTATCCCCATTGTTACAGAGCTCAAGAGAAAAGAAAGTTCTCAGCACAGAGAAGGACCGGGCTGAAAGGGCATAACTTTAGAGCTGGCAAAGACCTTTGAGACCATCTGGTCCTTTCATTTTACAGATCAGTAAACTGAGGCTCAGAAATTAAGTGATGTGTCCGTGGTCACATAGGATATATGTGTCAAAGGCAGCTTATGAACCCAGATTTTCCTGGTTCTAACACTTTCTTCTCTAAACCTTTTCTCCCTCTTCAGGATGCTATTAGTACTTTAAAAATATTGAATCCCATTGTAGTGGAGACATGGAAGGGTAAGAGAAGATGGGACATATAGAGGAATCCAGAGTTCTCAGGTCTGAGCCTTTGTCTCTTTCCCCACTGACATCTCAGAAAGAAGATACATTTCTTTATCAAGAGAAGGAGTTCAGAACATTTAGTATTGGTAGTGCATTATTATTAGGGCAGTAAAGTATACTGGACTTGGAAATCAGGAAGACCTGAGTTCAAATCCTGTCTCAGACACATGTTAACTCTGTGACCTTGGGCAATTCACTTAACCTCCATCTGCCTCAGTTTCCTCATCTGTAAAATAAAGATAATAGTAGCACCTATCTCTTGGGATTGTTAAGGATTAAATGAGAGAATCTATGTTAAGTGATTTGCAAACTTTAAATTACTATATAAATGATAATAATTATTAAAATGCCTACTGTGTGCAAGGCAATATGCTAGGCTGTGGAGATGCAAGAGCAAGAATAGAAAAATAAGGGACAAAGGGTGTGGAGTTATCGGGCTGTTGGTCAGTACCACCTCTTGTCTCATTAGCTGCATCAGAAAGCCGTGGCCAGTGAGGTTTTCAAGGGCAAGAAAGATAACTACCCTCAGAGTGTCCCCAGACTCTTCATCAACACTCGGCTTGGTATGACATTCCACCCTCCTACCACTGTCCTGAGCCCGCCTGCCCCATAATTCCCTTTTCTCTGCTGCCCTCCCCGCTAATGCCCCTTCCTCTGCCCCCTCCCCATAATGTCCCTTTCTCTGGCCCCCCCTCCCCATAATGTCCCTTTCTCTGGGTTCCCTTCCCATAATGCCCCTTTCTCTTGACCCTTCTTCCCCATGACTTCCCTTTCTCTGCCCCCATTTCCCTTGACCACCATCACCCTTGGCTAACTTCCTACTTCACTTCCCCTTGAATTTTCTTCTTTCTCCCACCCCTTCCTCATTTCCTTCCAGTCTGTACTTCCTCCAGCAATTCTCCAACCTTCAATCTCTGTCTTTTCTAGCTGCTGATGAGATCAGCCCCAAAGTGCTCCAGGCCTTAGGCAATGAGCCTGTCCAGGTGAGCCTCTATTTGGGATCCCAGAGGGAACTATGGGAACAGGGCTGATGGTGGCAGCTCAAAAATATGTCAGAAGCCAGTTAAGCACTCTCAGAATGGGAGGCAAGAGGAACAGCAGGAGAATCAACCAGCAAGTATTTATTAAGCACTTACCCTAGCCTAGTCACTGGAAATACAAGTAGAAATAATAATATCACCCCTACTCATAAGGAGCTGATACTCTAATTTGGTGGGAGAAATAACAGACAGCCTAGGAAGAGAAGTGGGGGGTCATAGTGGACCACAGAAAGTGCAGCATTCTGTTTACTACAGTACCTCCTTGAAGGCCTACTCCCCCTGTGTTCACCTTCAGTATCATTTCATCCAGTCCTAGATTCTGTTCTCTTTGGAACATGAAGGGGATAATAGGAACGACCCCAGATGGGACTGAGGGAGAGACATGTGCCCAGGGGCGTCAGAATCTCGGAGGTGTTTTTATTCTGGAGATTTCCATAGAAGCTGGGCTACTAGAGAGCAGTCTGATGGTGTTCTTCCCTCTAGTACGCAGTGCCTGTGGTGAAGTATGACCGGAAGGGCTACAAACCTCGGGCCCGGCAGCTGCTGCTGACCCCCAGTGCCGCGGTCATCGTGGAGGAGGCCAAGGTCAAACAGAGAATCGAATACACCAACCTGACCGGTAAGGGACAACCCAGAGAAGGGAGACAGGGTCTGCCTTCATGATGCACCATCTTGACCACAGGTAGGCCTAGGGAGCACCAGCTCTCTAGTCGGAGGACGTGGCTTCAGTCCTGTGTGACCTCAGACACATCCCTGGCCTTCCTTAGCCTCTGTTTCTCTGTTAAATGCAGGGGGTATGGCTCCTGAAGGGTCTATGGAGACTTTGTAGCCTGTGGGGAGGAAGCTGAGGGCTCACACCCCATCACCACTTTCAGCTTGTTCCCTAGCATCTCACCAGGGCAGCCCTTTCCCTTCTTCCCCTTTGCTCAGTGGGCTCAGCCCAGGGGTGGGGAGACAGTATCCCTCTCACCATCCTGACCTTTCCCCCCCAGGAATCTCGGTTAGCAGCCTAAGTGACAGCCTTTTTGTCCTCCACGTGCAGAGAGAGGACAACAAGCAGAAGGTATGGGGGATGGGCTGGGATCTGGGCTTATTACATCCCCTCCTCCTCCCCACTGACCCTCAGGAGACTTCCCCTGGCCAGCTTCTACCAACCATCCTATAGGAATTCCTCTACAAATATGGGGAAAGGGGAAGGAAGAAGACCCTTCCCATAGCATACCTCTGACCTTTCTGCATCAGTCAATTACTCAGTAAGCATTACTTAGATGCTTACTGTTTGCTAGTCACCATACTAGCTACTGCATAGGCAAAGAAAGGCAAAACCAGTTCCTGCCCTCAAGGAGCTTACATTCTATAATTCCATCTGAAAATGCCTCTTCCCCTGTTCACCCTGGATTCGTGGTTTGTGCTTTGTAGCTGGGGTGCAGGCTTCCCCTCCCCACTGCCATATAGAGGGCCTTCTATGTCTTAAAGAGTTTGGGGGGTGGGGATGCCCTGAGTGCTGAGCTGCCAGCCTTCAGGAATGGAGAAGCTAAGTACCTCCTGGGTGTTTTAGGGGGATGTGGTACTCCAAAGTGATCACGTGATCGAGACGATAACCAAATTGGCCCTGAGTGCAGATCGAGTCAACAGTATTAACATCAACCAGGGCAGGTAAGCCCAGGCCTCAGTGCCAGGAGGAGGGTGTGTATTGTTGAGGCTGGGATGGGCTGGGGGGAAGGGAAGCGAGGGGATAACACATGGGGGCTTGTGCCATCTTGGATCTCATCAAGCCCTGCTCCTTCCCCATCAGCATCACCTTTGCTGGTGGCCCAGGCAGAGATGGTGTCATTGACTTTACCCCTGGCTCTGAGCTCCTTATCGCCAAGGCCAAGAATGGGCACCTTGCTGTGGTGAGTGAAGTAGGTTGGGGTGCAGGACCCCTCTGGTCCTGGGGGTCACCCTGCCCTAGACAGACTTTTCATCTTCCCCTCATAATCCTGGCCTGCCTTGGAGTGGTTGGTTGGTCTTTCTAGTTGTTGAGATTGGAGGGCTTAGGCCTATGGTGGCAAGGTCTCATAGGTGCCCTCAAAATAAAAAAAAAATACATTTAGCATGGCAGAAAGAAATCAGAAAGCTTGGGTTCAAGACCCAGCCTGGCCAGTCACGGAGCCGCCATTGCCCCTTAATTTTCATTATTTATAAGATGGGGCCGCTCTTCCCTGCTCTGCCTACCTCCCAGTTTGAGGATGGCATGAACATGCTTTGGAAGCTAGGGTGGGAGGTCACCTTTGAGGGCTTCTCCTTTGCCCCTTGAACTCAGATCCCTCAGTAGATGGGTGAAGTGGGGGCAGGAAGGGGCTGCTTCTGACTGTCTTCTGCTCACCCCTCTATAGGTCGCCCCCCGGCTGAACTCCCGATGATGATGGTCCCTGTCCGTTGGGACACTCTTCCTGCCCCTCCACCATGCCTGCTTTGCTCACCTGCTTGCTGCTGCCCTATCCCCCTTCATGGTAACCAAAGACTCATTTCCATGCCTGGAAAACTGGGTGCATCCCAGGTCTGAAGGGGGCCCATGTAGTGCCTGCCTTCTGTTCCTGATCCTTCCTCCCCGCCCATGTCCTAGCCCCCACATCAGCTTCACGGTGGATGTCGGGGGAATAGTAGAAAAATAGGGAGCTATGCTAGGAGCGGGGCTGAGGGATGATGGGGGCCAGGCCAAAGCCCCATGACCGATGCCAAACCAGTGGGAGGAGACCTTTTGCTGAGTTTTTTTTTTCTGCTGAGTCATTCTGGTGCTTTGTATGAGATGATTTTTTTTAAAAGCCATTCATTCCTGCCACCAAGACAAGCTGGATGTGCTCTGGCCAGCCCTGCAGGAGGGTAGGGGGACCACCAAGGAAGCAGTCAGAGGGCTGGAGATGGGAGGAAGGGGGGCTCCAGCTGCCCTCTCACCCCACCCCAGAACCAGTTATTCTGTCCCATCTCCCTGCTGCCCATGCCCATAGGTGCACACCCAGGGAAACCTCTCAGTTCCCCTTCATCCCTGACCATAAGGGGCTGGGACCCACACTTGGTCTGCTGCCCCTCTCTGCCTTAGTGAGGCCCTGCCCACCCAAAACCTCTTTCCCAGAGGGCCGGAGGCACTTCGCCCCTTCTCCTTCCCCAACAAATGCACCCATAGGATTAGCTCCTGTGATAAGCTCCTAACTCTGCCCAGGGCAGGGGGGAGGGGATATCTTGAAACAGACCAGAGTGGAGGTGGTGACAGATGAGAGGGACAGTCAGTGTGGGGCGCCTAGCCTGGCTCTAAAAAAACCTGAGGTTCTCCTCACCTGTGTGACCTTGGGCCTCACCCTCTTCTACAAAGCTAAGATCATAGGACCACTCAGAGGGATTTTAGGGGCCATCCAAACTTCCCTCTTGACTCACATCATGTGGTTATGGGGGCCCAATGGTGCTTATTCTGAAGCCTCTGCCCAGTGGAAAATGGGGTCCCCACATCCTCATTCAAAGCCCTTCAACCCTTAGAATCAATAGCCAAGATGTGTGGTTGGGAGAATAGGCTTGGGTTTGGGTATAAATATAAGGGAGAAAAATGGTCCTGGGGTCCACAGTGTGACCCTGTTCACTACTTTGCTGCCCACCCCAATCTGTTCTCCTGCAGGGTAAGGGATGACTTTGGGATCAGAAGGAAAGGGGGGTATCACTTTTCTCTGCTGCTTCTCTACCCCATTCCCCATTCCCACTGAGGGTCAGGAGGTCCTCCAGGCAGCCTCTGCTCTCCCTTGGGACCCTGGGGACATCACCGACACTTGCAACCCCAGCCAACACTAAATAAAGCGATTATGTTTTTGCAAACATTTGCCTGTGGCCGTGGAGGGACCAGAAGTGGGGTGGGGGGCAAGCTAGTTTAGGGGGTATTTCTCCCTAGATGGAGCTCAGGAAAGAACGGAGTAGTGGTAGCCAGGTCACCTAGAGGTGCCATAAGTGGGGTCTAGATACAAGATCTGCTCACACCCCGCTTCATGGCATCGGAGTGAGGACAGAGGTCAGGTGGAAGAGGAAAGGCTTTCCAGGCATGAGAAAAGGCACAGAAGTGGGAGATATAACTGCTATGTGTCAAGAATAGTAGGTGGGCCAGTTTGGCTGATTCACAAAATGTGTGAGGAGAAATCGCATAGAGTCATCTTAGGAAGGTAGGCTGATGCCAAATTGTAGAAAGCCTTGGGTACCAAAGGGAGGTATTTCTATCTTCTAAAGGCTAGGGAAGGCTTTAGAATCTTCTTAAGTAGAGAGGCAATATGACCAGACCTCAGACTTCAGTGATATGGAATATGTAAAGCCCTTTCCAATGGTTAAATCTATATATGAAGGTTGACCATAATTCTGAGTCCAACTCATCTGAGACCACAATTCCTTCTACAGTCTCTCCACTGAGTGGTCAAGAGGCCTCTGCTTCAATAGTTGCATTGATGAGGAGCTCATTATCTGGGGATGGTTCTAATTGTTAAGAATGTTTCTGTTAGTATGTTGGCAAAAGTGCCAAAAGATGGGAATAATCTGTGTCAAAAAGGTTGTAAAAAGACAGGCAAATAAATAATGCACTATTGGGACAGCTTGAATTGGTCCAATTCTAAAGCAGTTTGGAAATATGCAAAGAAAGTGACTAAAATGTCCAAAAGTTTTGACCCAGACATCCCTCTGCTAGGCATCCACCCAGAGGTCAATGAATACCCCAAAATATTCAAACAGCTCTTTTGTGCCAGCAATGAATTGGAAACAAAACAAGTGCCTATTGACTGGGGAATGGCTAAACAACTTGGGGTCTATCAATGGTGATGGAATACTCCTGTGCTATAAGAAACAGTGAACCTAGAGAACAGAAAAGCACAGGAAGAAATCAATGCACTGATACAAAGCGAAGCAAGCAGGAACAGGAAAACTACACAGTGTACTGTAAAGGGAAAGAACATCACAATCAAAATTGAATGCTGTGAAATGATGAGTAGCCTTGGCCCCAAAGAAGAGATATGAGATGCTACCTCCCTTCTCTGCAAAGGTGGGAGACTGTAGATATGAAACAATACATTCAAGTCAGTTGTGACCGAAGGAATGGATAAAATGAAAAATAAAAATATATTTATTAAGCACTTACTGTGAGCCAGGCAGTCAATGTGCATTTATTAAGCACCTACTATATATGGGCCAGGCACCAAGGACTGGGGAGACAAAGAAAAGCAAAAGACAGTCCTTGCCCACAGGAGCTCACAGTCAAATGGGGGAGACAACATGCAAACAACATTACACAGAAAAACTAGAGATGGGTTGTAGAGGCACTGTGCTCCAGGCTGGGCAGACAAATGGAAAAGCAATGCCTTTCTGCCTTCAAGGCATTAACTTTCTAATAGAGGAAGATAAGAGAATAGTTGTTGCCAGGGAATAATAAATAATTAAGGAATAAATTAATAAATGATCATTGATGATTAATGGATAATAAATTTGATAAGTTAAAATGAACAAATAATATTAATAAATAAGGAAATTAATAAGGGAAGAATAGCGGTTGCCAGGGCAGGGTGTTCTGGCATGAACAGTCACAGGGATGGGGAATGGAACAAATAAAGCAGTCTATATGTCATGCCTTTCCCAGAAGCACAGTGTTAATGGCAGGAGGTAGAAAAGAGAGGTGGGAATGTTCACAGCCATCCCAGCAGACAGTGGACTGAAAAAGTGCAGTGGAGTCAAAACTGAGGTCATTTCAACAAGGATGACCTGGTTCGTTGATATGTTGGTAACTTACACAGCTTTGTTTTCTCCTTTTATTTATTTGGTGTAAGGGATGGCATTCTGGGAGAAGGCAGAGAGAGGAGCAATATGTTGAGAAATTCCATAATGGAAAAACAAAACATGAAGAAGAAATCTTAAAGAAATATTTTTAGAAAAAAAGAACATTTTGGGTGGCTAGGTGGCGCAGAGAGTAGAGCGCTGGCCCTAGAGTCAGAAGGACTTGAGTTCGGATTCAGTCTCGGACACTTAACACACAAACAAAAACCTAGCCGTGTGACCTTGGGCAAGTTACTTAACCTCAATTGCCCTCCAAAAAGAAAAAAGAACATTTTGGGGCTACTAAGTGGCACAGTGAATAGAGCACTGGACCTGGAGTCAGGAGGAACTGAGTTCAAATCCAACTTCAGACACTTAACACTTGCTAGCTGTGTGACCTTGGGCAAGTCACTTAATCCCAATTCCCCTGCCTTCCCCCTCCAAAAAGCAAAAGCAAAAAGACAATTTTTTTCTTATGTAAAAGGGGTTGATTCAGGGAAATCCATGAATCCCTAATCAACCTTGAGAGAGAGAAGGAGAGAGAAGGGGAGAGAGAGAGAGAGAGAGAGAGAGAGAGAGAGAGAGAGAGAGAGAGAGAGAGAGAGAGAGAGAGAGGCAGGGGAAGGAAGGAAGAAAGAAACGAAATGACAAAGGTATGTGCCACTGTTTGTCAAACTAAATACTCCCCAAATAAAACTGATGGTATGCAGGGATGTAGGAACTGGCTGATTAAAGATCAGCTACACCTCTGCGATTTATAAAAGCTAGTCACACTCTAATATGCTCAGATTTCAAGGATTTCCTCTTTGCTCTTACCTTCCAAAGTTCAGTAACGTGAGTGAAGGAATTTTCCCCCTACTTCTACCCCCAGTAGGTGCAACAATGGTTATATATAACAGAAGCATGTGGCAAGGGGAAAATGTATGGTTCATGATCCAATTGGGTTAGAGGTTCCGGTGTCTATTTCAATTTGACATAGCTGATGTAAAGCATACAGCCTGAGAGGGAGTTTATGGACACTATTCTTGAATCCCAACCTCTGAGGGAGACAAGAGGGGATTTTTGAACTCTATTATAGGTGGCAGGATCTTGTCAGGATCTTGAATTCTAGACTGAGTAGAGAAGGGAGATTTCTTGAGCAGCACCAGTTTTGAGAGTTGCCTTGTGGGTTATGCCAATTTGAAAAATTTCTCAGTTCAGGCATTGACCCTCCTAGAAAGAGATTTTCTGATGCATCCTGCTCCTTGGAGAAGGAATAATACAATCTCCATGTGTCTTTGCCTCCTACTTAGAGGGCAAAATCAATGAGTTACTCACACTGTGAAGGTCTGATAAGAAGAGCTTGATAAGCTTGTTTGTTCAACAAGCTCCAAAATGTTACCTTTGGAAGGGAATCTAAGCTACCATGTAGGAGTATCAATGTTGGGGAGATTATGGAGGACTCTGGGAAGAAGGGGCTCACCATGATGTCAGGGGGCTGCCAAAATAGCAACCCCAAGTTCAGTTCCCTTCTGGAGGTAAGTTGATGGACCCTGCAGCCCCACCACTGGAGAATTCCTTCTAATCAAAATCATTAGGATCCATAACATTTCATTCATCAATAGCATGTGACTCAGCACCTTATTCAGTAAAGGGACTCTTTGTTGAGTTGAATTAATGCATTAATTAATTATGCATTAATGCATAAATCATTAGCAATTTAGCCAAACTGTTCTATCACCAAAGCCATATCTCACCATCTTGTTCTCTAGGGTATCATGAGAGATTGTCCAATGACTCACTGAACTTAAGATTCCCTCTAAGACACTTTCCTGATCTAATCAGTCTAATCACCTCATAAAAAAGGGAAATGATATTCTTCTGGCAGAACCTGGCCTTAATGTACCCATGCTGGTGTGTACAATTCCCTTTTAGATTGCCAAAAGTCGTTCTGCTGATTGACAATCTATTCTGGGATTTTGCTGCCAAAATGGGGGTTTGATGCCAAACTCACTGGATTGTGGCTTTCAGAATCTACCTCCTCCTTTTTTGAAAACTGGGACATTTGCTTATCTCCAGTTCTTTAATATCTCTTTCCTCTCTCTCTCTCTCTCTCTCTCTCTCTCTCTCTCTCTCTCTCTCTCTCTCTCTCTCTCTTTCTGTGTCTGTCTCTCTCTCTCCCTTTCCAGTTGATTTCAGTGACTTGCCCAGGGTCACAAAGCTAGTAAGTGTCTGAAGCCAGAACTGAACTCAGATCCTCCTGACTCCAGAGCCAGTGCTCCATCTACTTCACTACCTAGCTGCCCCCTATTTTTTCTTAAACACAATAGATGAGGGTTCAACAATAGCCCCACCAAGTCCTTTCAGTTTCCTGGGATTTATTACATCCCAGATGTCATCCTGTCTTTTGGGGGCTGCCATAAATTTGCTTTCATCTCCTGCAACGATTTTTTTTGATTTATCCTTTCTATCCCAAATGGAAAGCAGAAACAAAATAAGAGTTGAGTAGTTCTGTTTTCTCTCTACCATCTATTCACCTGTTCTATCCACCCTAGCAGAACTACTCATCCTTACTTTGCTATTATCTGTCTCCAACATAGCCTTTTTTTTGTCACCTGCTTTTGGGTTCTTTTTTTTTTTAAAAAACAAATCTTGGTCCATTCTTTGGTCTAGTCTTAAGTTAAATTTTATTTTTTCAATTAATAAGCATTTATATCGTCCCCTCCCCATTTCCCCATCCCATTAAGAAAGAAAAAAGAAAATCCTTGTTATAAATATTCAGTCAAGCAAAGCAAATTCTTACATTGGCTTTGTCTAAAAATGTATGACTCAATATGTACCCTGAGTCCATCAATCCTCTGTCAGGAGGTGGGTAATGTGCTTCATCAAATGGGGTTTCTGGAATTGTGGTTGTTCATGAAAATTCTTAAGTCTTTCAAAGTGTTTGTATTTATAGTGTTGTTATTATATATATATATATATATATATATATATATATATATATATATATATATCATCCTCTGGTTCTTCTTACTTCACTCTGTATCAGTTTATATAAGTCCTTCCAGATTGCTCAGAAACTAGGACTTTTATAATTTCTTGTAGCACAGTAGTATTTTATTCAGATATTTTAACTTTTTAAGCTATTCTCCAGCTGATGGGTACTCCTTTAGTTTCCGTTTCTTTGCTACCACAAAAAAACTGCTATAAATATTTTTGTACACATAACTCTTTCTCTTTTTTAGAAAAGGCATATGTGCTTAATGATGGTATCACTTGGATTTAGAGCAGAGAGATGTCAAGCATGCAGCTCTATGGCCCACCAGATTAAAATGCAATTGGAAAATATTTAACAAAATAAATAAAAACATAATAGGATATAGATAATGTTAATTAATATGTGGTTTTCTAAGTCAGTATGCCATCCACATGGATCCTTATGTATGTCCCTCACCCCACCCCAGGGCAAAGTAGGCTAAAAACTTAGCTCATTTCCTCAGTTCACATGGCATTCCCTCTAAGACACTTTCCTGATCTAATCCTGAATAAATTCTCATCTCAGCTTCTGTTGGACTGAGGTCCTGAAAGCCACTCCTCAGAGTTGCATTGGTTCTGGAGCTCAGACTATGGAACCCAGGGTGCTGAAGTACCCTCCAGATCTTTCAAAATTCACAAGGTTGAGAAGGCACCCTTCCCTTCACCTAGAATGGAAAAAAACCACAGAGACCAAGAACCAAGGTCCTTTCATGGGGCTCTATGACCTTAGAGGGGAGAAGACCCCATGGCCTCTACCCTGACAGCAGTGTTTCTCACCAAACAATTGGTGAAGGAGTTATACTACCAGGAGCAGAATAGATGAAAGGGAAGAGAGTAGAGGTGGAATTTTGAATTTGAATGCTTTTGTAGTCACTCAAGAGCCTCTCATTTACTATAGGATTACTGGATCAGAACCAGCTAAGGGATGTCCATGTGTGTCCCACAGTATCTCCAAGACACTTCTCTTAAAAGTCAATCTGACTCACCTAGAAGTAGCATTCTCAGCTTCTTCATGTGGGGAAGTTGCCTCAGCTAAGTAGGCACATGAACCAGACCTCAGCTATGTATGTGTCCTTTTAAAAAAACCAAACACTTATTAGAGAGTTTCCTGTGCAGCCACATAAGTATTTTTTTTAAAGCAATTGGGGTTAAGTAACTTGCTCAAGGTTACACAGCCAGTCATTATTTATGTGTGGGTGCTCATTTTCTGAGGCCAGATCCGATCTCGGGTCATCCCAACTCCGAGGCAGGTGCTCTTACTCCACTACTTCGCCACCTAGCTGCCCCTACGTAAGTATTTCTTGATGCCTCTACCTTTCATTCATCACTTAAATAATTCAAAATTGAATAACCTGAATTTCATTCTCAAGAACTTCCCATCTTTCTTAGAGTTTCAAGTCATGATACTGCATTAATATTTTCTCTGAAATTTTTTAAATCTGCTCTCCTAAAATCTAGGGAATATATCAGACTATTCTGAGACACTGATCTTCCTTACCTATAGTGAACTCTTAGAAGATACAATTAAATTCATCCAAGGTTCCTAATGTTTCCATTTCATCAACCAGTTCTTTGTTAATCAGAAACAAGCTCAGAACAGCAGTTTCCTTCATTCCTTTTGCTCTTCTGAAAGATGAAAGTATAAGCAAGACAAATGAAGAATGTGATTAATGCTCTGATTTTGACAGAGAAAGACCTTGATCAGATTCATGTGTGGCTGAAATTCCTCATAAGAATAATATTTTCCCAAATTGGAAACCAGGCTAGGAGGAAATTACGTTTAGGTCAATATCTCATACCATATACGTAAGCTCCAAATAGATACATATCCTGAACATTAAAGGCCATATCATGAGCAAATTAGAGAAGGATAGAAGAGGGTTCCTTTCACAACTATGTATAAGGCAAGTATTCTTTTCCAAATAAAGGTTAGAGAAGATAAAAATTTCATTCCATGTAACCCTACTTCTGCCAAAGCCTGAGAAAGTTTTCCTGAGTGATAGTCCTGTGATGCTGCAGAGGATCGGGCAGAGGGAGATGTGACTCCTGATTGGCTGAGACAATGCTAAACTGTACCCAGGGATGATGCTCTAGTAAGTGTTTAACCACAGGCTCTCTGGGAAGAAAAAAAGTATACATGACACACTTTTAAGTTAAATCTGCATTATTAGCAGTTTGACTAATTGTTTTCTTAAATCTAGAGGATCAATAAACCCATGAATCAAACTCCAATTTATAGTATTTTCTAATTTCCAAGGTATAAATGCTCATGCAGAAAATTTAACACTTATCTCTCAAGAGCCAGTCTGATCTGCCTCCAGCACATCCCTGCCTATATCTGTAGGAGTGGAGAAGGAACTTCTGGGAATGGCTGGAAGACTTCAAGAGAGGTTTTTGAGAGAGGTGAGCTTGGCATTTTTTAAATGGTGGGCATGAAATCTACCTGAAGCTACAGGTGTATAAGGAGTTGGCCCTCAACATGTTCCTTAATTCTCAGAGCCTGAAACTCTGGAAACTGTTAAGAGCAGACTGCTCTACTCTTCCCTTCCCCTACCTCTGTCACAAGAGTATTCTTTCCTTGGTGGAACTGAGGTACCTTATTGTTAGCGTCAAGCAGAAGAGGTCATTTACTTTGGCATATTCTATTCTTTATCCTAATCTGTATAATTTTTCCAGCTTCTATTTGCTGCTTACTTGGTAAAGAGTGTTACTAGCAAATCGTGATGGTGTTTTGTGTAACCAATGTTTATGAGAGGGGTCAAAGCTGGGGGATCATTAGCTAAATATTACCCTCCCCTTAAGAGAGGGAAAAATGATGTTTGACCTTACCCTAAAGTATTGTACCCTAGACTAACAAATATTTGAGGTGGGGCAGATAGATATAATTTTAGACTAACAGCCCTCTTGAAGATAGGTAAGTAAAAGGCAAACATACAGTACAACCCTCTCTCCCCACATAAGGGGAAATCATAGTCTTTCTTAGAGACAAGGTAGGACTAACTCCAGAACACATTTACTAATGCCATATGAGAACTGAGTTATATCTTTTATATTAGAAAGTTACCCCATGGGGCGGCTAGGTGGCGCAGTGAATAGAGCGCCGGCCCTGGAATCAGAAGGACCTGAGTTCGGAGCCGGCCTTCTACACTTAATCCGCACAAACAAAAACCTAGCCGTGTAACCTTGGGCAAGTTACTTAACCCCAATTGCCCTAAAGGGGCGGCTAGGTGGCACAGTGAGTAAGAGCGTCGGCCTCGGAGTTGGGATGACCCGAGATCAGATCTGGCTTCAGAAAATGAGCACCCACGCATAAATAATGACTAGCCGTGTAACCTTGAGCAAGTTACTTAACCCCAATTGCTTTAAAAAAAAAAAGTTACCCCACATATGTCTATGCACATCAAGTAGAAAATTTTAAAATAAAAATTAAAGCAATGAAGTCAGAATTAGGAGGGAAACAGTTAACTGGGAAAAAATTTTGTAGCAATTTCCTCTGATAAAGTTCTGATATCTAAGATATGCAGGGAATTAATTTAAATATTTAAGAACAATAGCTATTTTCCAGTAAATAAGTGACAAAAGGATATGAACATATCTTTTTTTTTTTTTTTTTGGTTTTTGGTGGGCAATTGGGGTTAAGTAACTTGCCCAAGCTACACAGCTAGGTTTTTATTTGTGTGTGCGTTAAGTGTCTGAAGTCGGATCCGAACTCAGGTCCTTCTGACTCCAGGGCCGACGCTCTACTCACTGTGCCACCTACCCCCCCCCCCCCGAACATATCATTTTCAAGGAAATAAATCCAAGCTATCAGCAATCATATGAAAATATGCTCCAAATCACTAATTAAAAGAGAAATTCAAATTCAAACAATGCTGAGGGTCTACCTCAACTCATCTGGTTGACAAAGGTGACACATGAGGAGAATGTCAATTGTTGGAAGGGAAGATAGGCATGGAACTGCACTGATAGTAGAGATCTGAACTGGTCAAATCATTCTGGAGAACAATTTGGAAACATAATACCCCAAAGTCACTAAACTGTACATCCCATTGGCCCAGTAATACTACTACTAAGCACTTAGCCCAAAGAGATAAAAGAAAGAGAGAAGTGAGTTATATGTATAAACAAATTTGTAGTACAACTTTTTATATGTCAGAGAACTGGAAACAAAAAGGGTGCCTTAATTGGGGAATGGCATATAAATGTAATGGGATATTATTATACTATAAGCAATGACTAGAGGAACAGATTTAGAGAAATCTGGAAAGATTTATATGAACTGATGCAGAATAAAGTGAACAGAATAAGTCAACTTTTATACAATGACCACAACATTATAAAGGAAAACAATTTGGAAAGACTTAAGATCTCTGATCAATGCAAAACGACCAATTACAATTTGAGAAGACTAATGAGGAAGCATACTTTTCACCTTGGTGGAGTCTTAGTGAGCTGTAGGAAGAATGAGACATTTCCAGACATTACCATTGCAACACAAATTTGTTTTACCTGACTCTACTTTTATTACAAGGGAGGGATTTTATTTGTGGGGGGAGGGAGAACTTTAGGGGAAAAATAGAGAAATAGTGACAGTAATAATAATATCAGGAAAAGGGAAGGAGATGAAACAAAGGAGCAGCATTTTTAATTTTAAAAACTAGTTAGATTTTTAAAAATTCACAGAGGACACCAAAGTGAGATTCAGAGGGAAACAAAGGGAAACAGAGAAATGTTGGTACTACTACCTTAAATTTAATACATATTAACTAAAAAGGAACAGACTATATGTAGCAGATTAATAGTTTGATATACAATCTCCATTTTCTGGCTTTCTTTGTATATGGAAATGTTAGTGTTTGTTGATGATTTTCCTGTTCATATTAAGAAAAAATTTAAAAACACAAAAAAGATTCTTCTTTCCATAAGGATTGCTTTAAAAAAAAGTCTGTTAGAAACTCATTTTCCATTCCCTCCATCTGGCCCTGTTCTCATTTTAATATAATTTCTCTTCTTTCATCCTTTTTCCCTTACTCAAGTGCTTTCCTCTCTTTCTTCTCAAATTTAAACATTTCTACATACATACCTATCTTTTTGACATGCAGTGCAACTTGGCTGACTCTTCTAGCTGATCTCTGCTCTTATGGGCTAGGCTAGGGTGACCAGAACTTCTAGATAACGGCAAATTGGTGGTGGGTATTGGAAGGGAGGCAGAGTGCCACTAGGAGGTCCTCAAAGGGACCAGTATCAAATCCTGGGGGGATGTTGGAGCAATCCAGGAGCGTAGGAGCAGCCTCGGGTGTAATTGGGGAGCACTGAATAACAATAAGGGGGTGATGGGAGCATAAGAAAAGAAGAAAATTTGGAAAATCTATTCATACATGTTTCACGTGTGTAAGAGTTAAAGTAGTGATTACATTATTTTCCAAATAAACACACAAAATACAAGTTATAACTGATCAATGGTCAAGTCCAACAAGTCTTTTTTTTTTTTTTTTTTTTTTGCTTTTTGAAGCGGGGAGAGCAGGGCAATTGGGGTTAAGTGACTTGCCTAAGGTCACATGGCTAGTAAGTGTTAAGTGTCTGAGGCCAGATTTGAACTCAGGTCCTCCTGACTCCAGGGTGGGTGCTCTATTTACTGCACCTAGCCACCCCCCAACAAGTCTTAACAAGCAAGTGTTGGTAGGTGAGTGTGTTGGACATTGTTGGGAAGTCCAGAATGCATCAATAGGAATACATACGGATAATGACTTATTTTCAATACCATACTATATGGTTACATGATGCAATATTATGTCATCAAAATGTCAATGCAGGAAAACCCCCCACAAATTTACAATAAATTATTAAATTTAAGATAGGTCACTTTTAAAATTATATATTTTTTGGAATTATGCAAATTTCAAAAAAAGAACATTAAAGAGTTAAATAGATTTCCAAGGGGGCACTAAGTAATTTTTTGTTTAAAGGTGGCAGTAGGCCAAATAAGTTTGGGAACTTCTCTAGATTAAGATGAAGTCTTTTCTACATTGATATCTTGGTAGAGACCTCAGTCCTAGGTTCCTGACAATGCTCTCACTTAGAATTAGGTATTCTAAAAATCCTCTCAAGATTAGCATGTAAATGAATTTAAGTCAGAGCCAAAGATCAGCAAAGGAGACCAGGTCATTTTTCTCCACCCACCTACTCCTAATTCTTGCCTTTATTATGTGTATCTGTCACCAACAAAAATCCAGTGGCTTCAGAACTATACTTTGGCCAGGGAAAAGCCTCATTGACTCCCTAAATCAGGATCATAAGATTTAGAATTGGAAGGGACCTTTCAACTGATCTTCATCCATTGGACTTCATTCATTCCAACCCCCTCATCTTCCATATAAGGAAACTGATGCCAAGAAAGGCTAAGTAACCTAATTAACCCTAAACCTAAGGTTACACAGGTAGCCATTTCTGGTTGTTACACAACCATTTCTGGTTGTCTGTCAACCTTCAACTTTGGTACCCTTTTCATATTACCACATTGCCTACCCTTGACCAAGGGTACAGGTCCTAAACCTGATAGATAAAAACAGTTTGGAGTCAATGGAAAGAGTCAAGGGACTTGGATTCAAATCTCACCACTGATGCTTGCTACCTCTGTGACCTTGGGCAAGCCTCAGTTTCCTCATCCATAAAATCATGGGAGGGACAGACTGGACTAGATGACCTTCTAGACCTCCAGCTCTATATTTGTGGTCCTATGGAGGAAAAGGAAAAGGTCCTATGGAGAATATCCTATGAAGGTGAGGTTGCTGGTCAGCTGTGAAAGGGTGGGGGGACACTAGATCAAAACTGGAAGTACCCTCAAGTCAAGGAAAGTTGACTTAGCAAGAGATGAAATCTAGGGTTCTGGAATTGCTCCTGGCTATTTTTCTTGGGTGTGGAGCTAATTAAGCATTGTGGGGAGAGTAGGAAACATGGAATTCAGAGTCAGGACACCTGGTCTGGATCCCAGCATTAGCACTTATTAATTATGTGACCCTGAACAACTCACTTACCACCACTGACCCTCAGTCTCTTCATCTATAAAATGGGGATCATAATACCAACACTGCCTGCCTCACAGGACTCTTAGGAGGAAAGCTCTCTGCAGTACATCAAACGGCTATCATCATCATCATTAACCATCATTATCATTCTAATTGGTCCCACTCATGACCAATACTGTGCATATTGGTGGGTTATTTTTTTAGGCTCATCTCTGCCTTGTCTGGCTCCACCTATCTAGCTTCTTTCCAGTTCCCTTCAGCTGCAGTCTCCTGCTGCCACCTGGATTATTTTCCATGGCAACTATGGAGAGACCCCCTCCCCTTCCACTGCTATTCTCCTTTCTAACTCATCCCTATTGTTTTTCAAGCTGTCTGATTTAGCAGTTAGAGTTGAGCATTCTCTCCCTCCATTTTCTGTTTTGACTTATGGATCTGAAACTGGAATTGATCTGAGAAGCCATCTAGTTCAACATCCTTATGTTACAGATGAGGGGAGGTGACTCGCCCAAAGTCACACAGGTAGTAAGCACCCGAGGGGGGATCTGAACCCAGGTTGCCTGACTTCAGAGCCAGGGCTCTTTTCACTGTGACCTGCTACTTTCCTCTGTGACTCACCACATCTAATCACTCACCAGAGATGCTTCCTTGGCAATGTCTCTCATTTCTCCTTTTCTTTCCCAGCTGCCACCCCTAGTCCAGGCACTCTGCACCTCCTTCTCTAACTACTACAACAGCCTCCAAACCTTCCTCCCTGCCTCCAGTCTCTCCCTCCATGCTTTTAGTACTCTTCACTGTTTACTATTCCTTGATTTTCCTAAAATGCTGCTTTCCCCATGTCATCTCCAGGTCAAGAAATTTCAACTACCTGTTTACTTATTGGCTAAAATGTAAACTTCTCAGTCTGGTATCAAGCTATGATCAGGACACAGCCTTCGACTTCTAACCTTATCTACCACAAACTCCCCTCCCCCAAACACAAGCCCTCCAGGTGGACCCTATTAGTCTTTTCCCTGTCTCCTGAATAGGAATTGGGAACTCTCAAGAATAAAATTCTGGAGGCATCAACCAAAATTTTTCGAATTAAGAAGAAAAGAGAGAGCAGCTTGTCTGTTAACACTAATATTTACTGTATGTGTGTCATCAAGCTGCCTCCAAATGAGTGGGGAACATTAATTGACTTTTTACATTTTTTTAGATTGTACTTGGAATTAACTCTTGTTGTGTATTAAGAACTTGTTTTAAGTCCTAAATAAAAACCCACAAAGCACCAAAAAAAAAAGAAAAAGAAAAAGGTGAGTAGCCTCAGGAGACCCATGTGGATGCATAGGGAACTCACTGACCAATTGGATTTTAATAAGTCATACCTTGGAGTCACATGATATGCACATGTAACTTACATAAATTCAGCTATATGTAAGAGGGAGAAGAAGAGACAAAGATGTGAGTACCCTTGTCATTTCACTCAATGAATACATAACTCAAAGTGAGTGAGTTAGGAATCTGCTGTTCTCTCAGTCAGCCTCAGTCCCTGATTGCTTCTCAGACTGGAGATAACTTCATATGCTAATCTTATACATGTGCATGTTACCCTGTAGAGGGGTGTATACACAAAGTCAATGAGGAACACTGGAGAATAGGTCTTTTGTATGCTCTATTTCCTGTGCTCCACTGAGAGCCCTATCACAAAGCCCAGTGCAGCTGAGGCCCGGTACCCAAAGGGCCTCCAGACTGCTACCTACCATTGCCCCCCCACCCCCACATCATCACTCAGGTGCTTCCTTCAATTAAGCAACCAATCAACAAGTATATATTAATTAAGTGCCTACAATCCAACTTTCCATGAATCCAAGGAATTTTTAGTCTCTCATTTCTGCCTTGGTCCAACTACATCAAGAATGTTTTGCTCACTTCTGGGATCCATGGAGGATTCTAATAATCTGGAGAGTGCCTAGAAAAGAGCAACCAGGGGGCGGCTAGGTGGCGCAGTGAATAGAGCGCCGGCCCTGGAATCAGAAGGACCTGAGTTCGGAGCCGTCCTCCGACACTTCATCCGCACAAACAAAAAACCTAGCCGTGTAACCTTGGGCAAGTTACTTAACCCCAATTGCCCTAATGGGGCGGCTAGGTGGCGCAGTGAGTAAGAGTGCCGGCCTCGGAGTTTGGATGACCCGAGATCAGATCCGGCCTCAGAAAATGAGCACCCACGCATAAATCAAATGACTAGCCGTGTAACCTTGAGCAAGTTATTTAACCCCAATTGCTTTAAAAAAAAAAATAAATTAAAAAAAAAAAAAAGAAAAGAGCAACCAGGACAGTGAAGGGTCTTGCAATCGTGTCATATGAAAACTGGTTGAAAGAACTGGGAGTGTTTAGCCTGGTTAAAAGAAGACATGATATGCTGTGCTATGATATGATATGATGCTATGTGAGGTGATGTGATATTATATACACACATATATGATAGATAGATAGATATGATAGTTGTCTTCCAATGTTTGGAGGGCTCTCATTTGAAGGAAGGATTAGATTTGTTCTGTTTGGCCTTAGAGAGTTGATCCAATGAGTGAAAGTTACAAAGAAGAAAATTTGATTTATATAATAAATAAACAAACAAACAATTTAAGCTGTCCAAAAGTGGTGTGGGCTGCCTTGACAGGTGGTGGGTTCCTCTTCCTTGGAGGTCTTTAAACAGAAGCTGCACAACCACTCATCTGGTATTTTATAGTGGGGGCTCCACTTTTGTGTCCAAGTTGGGTGAGATGGCCACTGAGCCTCTTTTTACTCTCAAATGTTGTGATGCTGAGTGCACAGTTTTTGTAAGAACAGCACCAGGAGAGCTAAAGCCTGGGATGAGCTGGGGCCAATGATGGAGTCTAAGAACAACAAAAAAATGATTTTTTTTCAAATGCTTTATTAACTTCTGGTTTACTTCATTCGTTTCCACCAGATTTTGGGTTACAAGGTTTTTCCCCATTTTTCCCCTACCCACCTCCCCAAAATAGCAGTCCCCCAGGAAATCCCCTCCTCTTATTTCCCAATTACATGTAAAATAGTATTAATAATATTTTAAACATTTGATTTTAAAACTTTGAATTCCCGATTCATGCCCTTCCTCCCTTGTCAACCACCCTTACCGGGAAAATAAGCAATTAAATATAGGTTGTACATGTGTAGCTAATGCAAAACATTACCATAGTAGATATATTGTAGAAGACTGATTATATTTCCCTCCCTCCTATCCCACCTCCCACTTGTTCTCTTCTTTGGTCCTGTCCCTTTTCAAAAGTGGGTGCTTCCAACTTCCCTCCCCCCCAGCCTGCCCTCCCTTCCATCATCCCCTCTCTCATCCCCTTCCCCCCTACTCTCCTGTAGGGTGATACCCTATTTAGTGTGTATGTCATTCCCTCCCTGAGCCAAATCCAATGAGTATAAGGTTGACTCATTCCCTTATGCCTTCCTGTTCTTCCCCTCCATTGTATCCATTTCCCCTTGCCTCTTCTATATGAGATAGTTTGCCCCATTCTGTCTCTCCCCATCTCCTTTCATTATATTTCTCTCTCACTTCTTAATTTCATCTTTTAAGTATCATCCCTTCCTATTAAATTGGTCCTGTGCCCTCTGTCTATGTGTACCTGTAAACATATATACACACATTCACATATGTGTTCATATGCCTATATACCCTCTGATATAGACCACACACACACACACACACACACACACACACACGTATTCCCTTCAACTATTTTCATACTGAGAAAAGTTTCATCAGTTACAATGATCATTTTTCCATGTAGGGATGTAAATAGTTCAGCTTTGATAAGTTCCTTATGATTTCTTTTCCCTGTTTACCTTCTCATGCTTCTCTTGCTTCTTGTATCTGAATGTCAAATTTTCTATTCAACTCTGATTTTTTCTTCAAGAATGCTTGAAAGTCCTCTATTCCACTGAATGACCATATTTCTCCCTGAAACATGATACTCAGTTTTGCTGGGTAGGTGATCTTGGTTTTAATCCCAGTTCCATTGACCTCTGGAAGATCATATTCCAGGCCCTTCAATCCCTCAGGGTAGAAGCTGTCAGATCCTGTGTTATCCTGATTGTGTTTCCACAATATTCAAATTGTTTCTTCCTGGCTGCTTGTAATAGTCTCTCCTTGATCTGGTGTAATGGAAATGCAGATTTGTAGATCTTCCCTGCCCCTAGGCTCTTTGATTGGCTTAAGAGACTTTGATTGACTTAAGTGACTCTGAGAACTTTCCTTGATTTGAAAATATACTCTGCCCCCTAATAGGCTGAATGTGGTCACATGGAGCCTGTGGTAGGAGGCTTGGTTTTCAGGAATGACCACACCTTGATGCTGTGTGATTGGGCAGTGGGTCAAGAGGGTGGTTACATTCTCTGAGCCAGGAGAAGACTGGTTTGATTTGAGGCTTTGCTTTGGGGCTTACTTTGAGAAGTGTTGTGTGATTTGACCAGACGAGACTCTGGGAAGCTGTTGTTGAGAGCCCCCCCTGGCTTTGTAAACCCAGATGTTGATGCTTCCCTCTCTGCAGATCTAAGAACCTGTGTTGGCGGCCACCCTGGGGATGTTGGGGTGCTTGCTGCTACATCTGGGAATTCTAGAACCTGGCTATAATATTCCTAGGAGTTTTCTTTTGGGGATCTTTTTCAGGAGGTGATCTGTGGATTCTTTCAACCTCTATTTTGCCTTCTGGTTCTAACACATCAGGGCAATTTTCCTTGAGAATTTCTTGGAGGATGATTTCTAGTTTCTTTCTTTGATCATGGCTTTTATGTAGTCCAATAATTTTTAAATTATCGCTCCTGGATCTATTTTCCAGGTCACTGGTTTTCCCCATGAGATATTTCTCATTGCCCTCTATTCTTTCATTTGTTTGGATCTGTTTAACAGCATCCTGATTTCTCATAAAGTCACTAGCTTCCCTTTGCTCCAATCTAAATCTGAAGGAATGATTCTCCTCAGTGAGCTTTTGAGATTCTTTTTCCATCTGGCAAATTCAGCTTTTTAAGGCATTCTTCTCCTCTGCCTTTTTGAGCCTCTTTTGCCATTTGAGTTATTCTATTTTTGAAGGTGCTATTTTCCTCAGTCAGGCTGTTGACTCTCATTTCATAATTTTCTTGCATTGTTCTCATTTTTCTCCCCAGTTTTTCCTCCACTTTTCTTATTTGCTTCTTAAGGTCCTCTATGGCCTGTAATCAGCTCGTATCTTTCTTGGAAGCTTTTGGTGCAGGAGTTCTGACTTCACTGTCTTCCTCCTGTTCCATGCTTTGATCCTTTTTGTCGCCAAAGTAGGAGTGTAAAGTTGGGCTACTCTGTTTATTTTGCTTCCTTTGCCTACTCATGTTGCCACTCAGTCACTTGACCTTTTTTGCTTTTTGCTACAGTAGGATTCTGCCACCAGACCGGAGAGCTTCTGTCCCCAAACCTAGGGTTTTCTCAGCTTTCAGAGGTATTAGTTGGGTACCCTCTCTGAAGCCTCCACATACTCTGGCAAGCAAACCCAGGACTTCCATCCCAGACTGCAATCCAGATCCAAGAAGGTTAAAGTAAGAGCGATTACCCCTCAGACTAGTTGCTTGGTCCACCTACAGTCTGCAGGCCAGGAGCTGAGGCTGCGCCAAGGCATCTCAGTGGCTTCTTGCCCTGGGGGAAAAAGCCAACGCTTTCCCAACTACTGGTCCCAAAGTCCACATGCGCTGACCTCTCACTTTGTCCTTTGCATCTATATGTTGACAATTCTGGAAATGGCCACAGCTGCTGGTGTTCTGGAGTCCCTCCAGAAGGTGTTTGGTCAGGCCTGCCCTGGGGCTAAAACCTCTAGCTCACTTGGGCCTGGGCTGTGCTCCCAGAGTGCTGTGCTGACCGCTCCCTGCTGGGCTGCTAGGCTGCCAGGCTGTCCTCAATGGGAGGTTGGCTTCTCTGTGTCATTTTGTGGGTTCTGTAGCTCCAAAGTTTTTTCAGAGTCCCCTTTTACAAGGACTGGCAAAGGTGGAAGCTGGAGCCATGCAAAAGTCCTTGTTTCTACCAAAAAAAAATATTTTTTAAAAAAGCAAACCAACTTTATTGGAGTCAAAGAAGACATAATACCTGAGAGATGGATGGGGTGGTGATAGTCCCAGGTGTAGACATCCACCAATTTTGAGAGTCTCATGCAAAATGCTCATGATATGGCTGGAAACCTTGCCTGCACAGACAATGTAGAACTCTCCAATATTTCTTTTTCTTTTTCTTTCTTTCTTTTTTTTTTTGTCTGTCAAGGAGAATGCTGTTAGCATGGAACCAAAAGGGTTAATAGTAAACTGAAATAGAAGACAAATAAGAAGATGGTAAAGGAGCACTTGGCCACACTTGCTAAGTTCTAGCCCCCAGGCTCAACTGAATAAAGGATGGTGCCTGAGCTATAGTCAGAGCCATCTGAAAGATTGTGAAGACCAGGAGAGACTGTGAAGCCCCAGGACCAGAGAGAGGAAAACATGGTACAGATTCCTAAAGAAATCAAGAGGAGGCAGCTAGGTGGAGCAGTGAATAGAGCACTGGCCCTGGAGTCAGGAGGAACTGTGTTCAAATCAGGCCTCAGACACTTAACACCTAAACCAGCCATGTGACCTTGAGCAAGTGACAACGCCAATTGCCCTCTAAAAAGCAAAAAAAAAAAAAAAAAAAAATCAAGAGGCAATATCTATAAACTACAGTGAGTTTGACATTGGTTCCTGGAAAAACTCTATATCAATAAAAAGAATGGTCTGTGGGCATTAGGAAGCAAAAAGTGAATCTTAAGAGCCAAAACAGCTTCTTCAGGGATAGGTTGTATCAGATTGATATTATTTCATTTTCTTCCATGGTTACTAGACTGAGGAATTCTGTAAATACTGTTGACATGTATCCTAGCATTTGATAAGATTCCTCACGCTCCAGAAAGATGGAGAGATATGGGGCAGATGAAGGTACAGTAACTGAATTCAAAATTGACTGAATCATTAGACCTCCAAAATAATCATTAATGAATCCAAAGCAGCTGGTAGGGAGGTCTCTAAGACAGCCCACCAAGGAACTGTCCTTGGTCCTGTAAAGATCCATTTTTATATGTAGAGGCTTGATTATTAGATTTGGGAATGACACAAAGCATGAGGGCACAGCTAACCTGCCCGATAATAGAATGAAGACCCCAAAGATCCCAATGAACTGGAATTATGAACTCAATTTAATAAGAGCAAATTAATTGGGATAAATGTGAAGTACTACTCCTGGGTTCAAAAAGTCAATTCCTCAAGTAGAAGGAAGGAGATTTTCAGAACTGTCTCCTGAAAACTTTGAGTGGTAAGTCAACAGTTAGCTTAAAAATGCTGAGGATTTTATTGGACTATAAGCTCAAAACAAATCAATAACATGACATGTCAACAAAGCAGTAGCTAGGAATTTTTATATCTGTGTCAAAAATAGTTTTGGGCGTTGGCAGAACAGAGACCAGTCCGATTGTGTGCATAGTTGGGTGAGAGAGGGGATAACTTATCACCAGTAGAGTTTGTGCTGGAAGAGGGAGGGAGAAAGCAGGTACCTTGGAGAAGATGTCACAACAATGGGACCCAAGGAAAAAAATCTTTGGAAGGCCCAGATCTGAGAGGTGATGTACAGGGGGTGCATTTGTAACAGGAAGGAAATTGCTGTCCAGGGAGAAGCACTCCCTGGGGGGAACAAAGCCTCATTTGTTCCATAGTAGTTACGGCTCTGCCCAGGATACTGGCAGGACTCATTCATCTGGGCAGCATTTTGGCAGTTGGGTGTCATAGTTGTGCCAGGCTTGGGGAATTGGGCCATGTCCTCCCCAGCCACTTTGTGATTTTGCAGGCTTTCCTCCATTCTGGCCTCAGTCTATCCAACACAAACTTCAGAATACACTCACACAATAGCACCCTCTCCCTTTGCCCATCTCAAGATTTCCCCTAGCCTCATTCTGTCTGACTTTCATGGTATGGTAATCAGGTTCCTAAATAGAATCCAAGGTGGGCAGACACATCCATGGGATATGTAACGGATAGGAGTCATATCTAGAGCAGTAATTAACAATTTTGGCTTCTTGGGCAACTTGCTTCCCAGGACAAGAAACATATGGTGTGACTTCAAATCCATTTGGTAATTCATGATGTGAAAACGTAAGAGGTCATTCAGAAAGATATAATTGATTGAGACAAAAGCTCAGCAGTAGGTAGAACTTCTAAGTTAGAAGAGACTTCATGTGGGGAAGGAAGGAACACTAGGTTTGCTTACCTTAGCTGGAGAATATCACTGGAGGAAGACTGGAGGCCCTGAGGATGGAGTTAGATTTCTTTATGGGGATGGGAGGAAAGAGGGATGGAGGAAATGGGCTGCTGTTCACTGGCCCCACAGCCACCCAGCACCCTACACTATTGTCCTGTTTTTCTCCTGGACCTGAGTTCGACTCACCTCTTTTTATACTTCTTCCTTTCTTCTTTCCTTCCTTCCTTTCTCTTTTTTCTTCCTTCCTTCCTTCCTTTCTCTTTTTTCTTCCTTCCTTCCTTCCTTTCTCTTCCTTCCTTCCTTTCTCTTCCTTCCTTCCTTCCTTCCTTCCTTCCTTCCTTCCTTCCTTCCTTCCTTCCTTCCTTCCTTCCTTCCTTCCTTTCCTTTTCTTTTTGAGGTAATAAGGCTGAAGTGATTTGCCCAGGGTCACAGAGCTAGTCTAAGGTCTGATTTGAACTCAGGTCCTCCTGACTCTGAGGTGGGTGCTCTATCTACTTCAGCATCTCACTGCCCCCACCTTAGGGATTCATGACTGCCCTTTCTAAATTTTCTGCCTTACTGGCTCCACCCAAGTTGTTACTTTTCTTATAAACCAAAATAAGCTAATCCATTCTCATTTCACATAAATAGTTAGCATTTCTATGACACTTTAAAGTTTGCAAAGTGATTTACAAATATTCTTATTTCATCCTCACAACAATCGTAATTATAATAATACAATAATTATAATTATTGTCCCCATTTTATAGATGAGTAAAACTAAGCAGACAGAGGCTAGTGCCTCCAGCATACAAATCTCCCAAAAGTGGAAACTCCTTCTCCCAGGGCAGATGGGCACCTTCCTGTAGTTTACATTCTTGGCCTTTATAGTCCTGAGATGTCAAGTAATTTGGGGTCCTGAAGCCAGTGAGTGGCAGAGGTCTTCCTGATTCCAGGGCCTACTTATTTTCCACCTCATTCCATGACCTCTCTGTGAGACTTAGAGGTATGGAACATTGGGGGAGGCAGCTACTACTATATAATGAATACAATGATTCTCTGGCTGTCCATGGACTTGAGAAAGGCAGCACTTGAGTTAGAATACTCGGAAGGGGGACCAAATTGGGCGGGGGGGGCAGTGTCACAAGTGTTTCCTTACAATAAGAGAGAGTGAGTGCTATCCTCTAATCTAGCCTCACATTTCACTGAGATGGAAACGGTCTAAGTAGATGATGCCCAAGATCACACACTCAGTGAGTAGCAGTCCTGGCATTCAAGCCCAGATCCTTTGGCTTTCCTTCTCGTGTTCTTTCCAGGAAACTGCTTCGGGGGGGCCAGTGTCTGTCCACAAGTCCACTGGGAAGGACACTGGGAGGAAATAGAACAATGGGTGAAAGAGGAGGCTGGTGCAGGTGTGCGTGCTGGTGGGGGAGGGGGTGAATCAGGAAAGCATGACTAAAGCCAGCTTTCTAGAAGGCCAGGGTGGGAGGGGAGCCAACAGCAGAAAGCTGGAGAGGATGGAAATTCAGAAAAGCTTGAAGCAGGGGTTGGGACCAGGACTTAGGAGCATTTCTTTGGGTCCTGTGGGAAGTGATCAGAATACTAGAGATGGAGGAAAGCTTGCTCCTTCCTCCGTGGCTCTTTGCAGAATCACAGATTCGCAGAGTTAGAACAATACTACTAATAGTTAGCATTTATATGTTATGCTTTACAAATATCATCTCATTTGAACCTCACTACACTCCCACCCTGGGAGGCAGGGCCTATGACAATCACCTTTTTTACAGTTGAGGAAACTGAGGCAAACAGAAATGAAGTCACTGCCCAGGATCACATCACTAGTAAATGTCTGAGGCTGGATTTGAACTCAGATCTGCCTGACTCCAGGCAGCACTCTATCCACTGCACTACCCAGCCTAGGGATATCCAAGGCCATCTATTCCATATTGAAACAAGAATCTTTGTTCCAAAAAAGTTGACCCTGACTCATCTGATTTTATAGAGGAGGAAACAGGACTGAATAGGTCAAATGACTTGGGTAGGGTCACACACTTGTAGTAACTCTCGCTAAGTGCCATTGGAATTACCCCTGGTCATACCTCAAGACTGGAAGGGCAACTAGGAGGAGGTATGGGAGATTAGAGGAAGCAGCTACTACCATATAATGAATGCAAAGATTCTCTGGCTATCCATGGACTTGAGAAAGGAAGCACTTGAGTTAGAATACTTAGGGGAGGGGACCAGATGGGGGCAGGATAGTGTCACAAGTGTCCCCTTACAATAATAAAATGTCAAAATTATAGGAACACAACTTAATTAAACCAAGCTAAGGAAATAAACATCCTTTCTTTAGGGGGAGGGGAGGGGAGAAGTGTGTTTGTGGGAGAGGCTGGTGGCCATGTGACTAGAGATAGCCTGGCTGTGGTTTGGTGGGCCTGGGATCTGTGACTAGGAGCTCACCATCTAGGATCCTACTGGCTACCTACTCTCCCTTTCTCCAATTCCAGAGCTATTATTTAAGGTTTGTGTATTAATAACAATAACTATCATTGCTGTAGCACTTTAAAGTTTGCAAAGGACATCACACTTTGTTATCTCATTTCATCCTTAAAACCACCCTGGTTGCGTTTCTACTCTCATTTTAAAGAGGAGGAAATTAAGGCTGAGAGACAAAATGAAATGATTTGCCCAGGATCAGACAGCTAGTGTCTGAGGCAGGATCTGAAGTCAAGTCCTCCCACCCCAAGTCCAGGACTTTATTCACTTACACAGCACCAAACACTCTGTGTTTCTGGCTCATATTGGGTCTTGGTGAAAAGGAAAGGAAGGTACAAAAATAGACACTATGCCCCAGGAGGGTTTGAAGTGGGGTGGGGCAGTCTCTTCCAATTTGGTGGGAGAGTTTATGGTGTAAGTGTATACATAAGATTCAGCACTAACTCCTTTCCCCTTGGTCCCCACCCTAGCACTGGCCCTCTGAGTCATGCCCAGAAGAGTCCCACCCATTTCTCCAAAGGGGTTAGGTTCTGGTCTCTGTACAGTACCATATAATCACTGAATTCTGGCTCTGCAAAACTTTAATGGTATGAGAGGAATGAATGATTGGGGGAGAGGGCAGGGGAAGGGCACTAACTCTGTGTGAGATGGGGCAAGTGGTTTCCCAGCAGTGCTGAATTCCATTCAGAAACAAGTTCCTAAGTGCTTTCAAGGCTGTGCTAGAATTTGCCAAGATAAGATAGGGCTCAAACCCTGTTCTTAAGAAGCCCCCAATTAGTTGGTAGTGGAGATGAGGCTGGGGGATGAGGGAAGGGTGAGGAAGTACACAAATAATTCTCCAGTTGGTAGTGAAATTTGTGCATGGCAGATAATTGCAAAACTCAGAAAACTGTTTATTCCCCTTTGCATCAGAAGTGCCTCATACAGAGAGGGGACTTACTACATATTTGTTGAATTTAATTTATTGAATTAAAATTTGAGGTGACACTCACTGGAATGATCCACTTTGAGGTGGAAAGAGGAGGGAAGATTAGGGTTAGGGGTGCCTGAGGCTTCCTGGGGGAGGTACCTTTCTACATGGTCAATGAGTCCTTGAAGGCAAGGAGGGACCACAGCAGAGACAAGACTGGGGTGAGGGAGGCAGGAGTCCTGGCTTATTAGCTAAGCCATGGAATTAGGAGAGACTAGGTTGGATGTGGTGGAGAATGGGGATAGTCTGGTCGGTCTGGACCCCAAATTATCTTGTATTTATTTAAAATATGTATTTATATGTTGTCTGCATGTTGTATATATGTGTTGTATTATGTTCTATTGCAATATACACATGTGTATGCACATAGTTTTAAATAAGTGCAGCACATATACAGTTCACATGTAGATATATACCTGTGTGTTCTGTGTATATGTGTATGTATAGACACATACATGGTTTTCCAAAAGTATTAGTGCAGTATATATGTGTGTGTGTGTGTGTGTGTGTGTGTGTGGATAGAGGTAGATATCTGTGTCTCCTTTATAGAATATAAGCCCCTTGAGGAGTATTTCACTTTTGTGTTTGTATCCTTTGTGTCTAGTATAGAGGTGACATGTAGTAAATACTTGGTGTTCATTGACTGACTCCCACTGCAGGTGTCCAGAGGGAGTAGCAGTGGGACAAAAGTGGCTGGAGCAGTGGGTTGGGCTCTGATTGTGGAGGACCGGGAACGCTGGGGTCAGAAGGTTATGGACAATGGGGAGCTCCTGAAGGTCCCTGAGAAATGAATTGGTCAGAAGGGTATACAGACCTTTTGTAAAACAAGTGAGACAGTGGGTGAAGGGGAGAGGTGAATCATATATAAGAAAAAAGAATGAATGAAAAAAAACATTTATTTATTAAGCACAATGGGCCAAGCACAGTGTAAGTACTGGTAATACAGATTTTTAAAATTTTAGCATCTATTTTTAAAACATTTTTTGAGTTCCAAATTCGATCCCTCCTTCCAGCCCTTCCCCCTTGGGAGGGCAAGCTTTAAGCTGTGGTGACTTAACTTCAAAAGGGAAGCCCTTGACTGCCCTCAGGGAGCTTCCGCTCTTCTAATACAGAAGACAGCGGTCTGCGGGTCCTTGGTGCCTAGCACCGCGCCAGACCAGTGGTGTCAATGCTCATGGGCTGATTGATGCTCCAGTGGAAGCAGGTGGGATCGGGGGCGCCACAGGGACCCCACTCGTGACGCTCGCTGGCTGTGTGGCCTCGGAAGGGTCTCTGGATTTTTCAGTCGGACACTTGGCCTCCACGGACGCCGCAGCTCTAAATGCACGATCCCTGGCGGCCAAAGGGAGGGGGGGGTGAAGGAAAACGGGGGGCCCCAAGAGGTAGTTTCCAGGATGCCAATGCTTCCTTCCAGCCCCTACATTCCATTCTGTGGTTCAAGGATTCCGTGACTCGAAGGCGGAAACCGGGGAAGAGTGACAGGGACAACCCCCAGGCAAGCCCCGCCCCCTGCTCGCCTCTTCGGCCCCGCCCTGGAATCAGCTGCAGTCCCGGCCCGGGCCTGGGAGTGACACCCGAGAGCCCGGGGAGGGGAGCGGGGTAGACAGCTCAAGGGGCAGCGCGCATGCTCGCACTTGCCCTTCTCCCAATGGCGGCCGCCCGGCTCCTTTCCCGGCAGGCCACCCGCCCGCCTCCTTCCCCTCCTCCCCCCCGCCGCTGACGGGGTGCGTCACTTCCGGTGGGGAAGGCCCGCCGCCGCCGCCGCCATTTCGGGCGCTGCTGAGGAGCGGAGGCCGGAGCCGGTCCGCGGGGCGGCGGGCGGGCGGTCGTCGGTCGGGGCGGGCAGGCCGGCCGGCCGGCGCGCGGGCGTGGAGGGGCGCGCGCGCGGGCGGAGGGGCGCAGGCGGCGGCGGCGGCGGGATCGTCCTCGGCGGGCCAGGGCCAGGCCCGGGCCCGGGCCCAGCGTGTCGGGGCGGAGGCGGCCATGGCGGGCAACTTCGACTCGGAGGAGCGGAGCAGCTGGTACTGGGGGCGGCTGAGCCGGCAGGAGGCGGTGGCGCTGCTGCAGGGCCAGCGGCACGGGGTCTTCCTGGTGCGGGACTCGAGCACCAGCCCCGGGGACTATGTGCTCAGCGTCTCGGAGAACTCGCGCGTCTCCCACTACATCATCAACAGCAGCGGCCCGCGCCCGGCAGCCGCCGCTGCCGCCCCGCCGCTGCCCCTGCCGCCGGCTGCCGCGCAGCCTGGGCCCGGTGAGGGAGCGGCGCGGGGACCGAGACTGGGGCCGGGGCGGGGGAAGGGCGCCCCAGCGGGCCGGGGTGGAGGGGGCTGGAGCGGCTGGGGGCCAAGCCCGTCCTTTCACAAGTGGGGAAACTGAGCCTCCGTGACCCGCCCAATGTCTTTGCAGACCCTTGGGCAGCTTGTTGCCCCAGGGCTTTCGGGAATGCCCGGTCCCCTGACCTGCAGTGGGTTTGCTTTCCCCACCCGAGTCCTGCGGTCCAGGATTAGGGGCCCTGGAGGGTGGCTTGCAACTGAGGAAACTGAGGCCTCCAGTGTTTGACACTGCAATGACCGGGGGCGTCATTTGATTCAAAATTTTATGACAATTTTACTTTAAAATGAAAATTTTCATCTTGTCTCCGTTTCCATTACACTGTATCAGTTGGCATAGCCTGGTCCTTAAGATTACTGGGTCCTGACTTTTCGCATGATTTTCTCGGATGATTTTTCCAAATGCTTTTTTTTTAAATCCGCATTTCTTTTCAGATGTGCATTCCTTCCTTCCCTCTCTGCCCCCCAGATTATTTCTCATAATCCTCCATAGAGGGGAAGGATGAGTATTAGCCTCCTCAGAGGCTAAAAGAGGGGGCCAAGTGGGTGGCCTGAGGAGTGTTTCAGCAGCAAAAGGTCGTGGTTTTCAGTTTGTTTTGTGGAGGAGGAGCTAGGGATTACCGGAACAAACTTTTGGTGGTGGATACTTTATCAGGAAAAAACAAGTTGAATGTGTATTTCCAGAGACAGCCCTCTTACCGAGTGTGATTGGACCTGAATTTCTTTCTCTTCCTGGATTTAAGGTCTGCAAGGGATATTGGAGGTCCTGCAGTCCAAATCCCTTGTTTTGTAAATGAGGAAAACTGAGGCCTAAAGTGGTTAAGTGACTTTCCAGGTCATTCAGGTATGACAGTACTAATACTCCAAAGGCTGCACTTTTCCTACTACACTGCACTGCTTCTCTAACTTAAGATCTAGCTGGCCACCACCAGGATACCTTTTACTGTGTCACACTGGGGTTTGTAGGCTATGGACACAGCTGGATTTTTCTGGGAGTTTAGTGCCCAGCATTTCCCTTTGTTGTCACATTTGAGACTTAAAGAAATCCTTATACAGTAGCAGTATCTTCATTTGATGTTGCTGTTAGTATAATAGGACAAAGATGACCTCTCCATTCTATAAACTGCTATGTGTCTCGAGACTGGATCCAAGCCAATCTCTGATTTGTATCAGCCTTTTCAAGTTTTAAATGTTCCTAATATAGACCATCTAAGGCTAGAAGTCAGGAGAACTGATGAATGCTGTCATGTTAACAGCAACAGTGACTCATATGAGGAAGCAGTTTTTTAGTTTTAAAATTTCTCACTTTAAATTTTGCTTTTGAGGTTTTTTCTGATTAAATCAGTTCATAAAACATCTTTCCAGACTGATTAATGTCTTAGTAATTCAGTATTGGGACAATATTATACCACATGGCTAATGTTTGTCCACTGTTGGTTTTTCTCCCTATCCTTGAGCCACTTTGTAAGTGTCTTGGGTTACCCCTTACATAGTAAAATGGGTAAAACTTCAGTTTTTCTCTGTGTTCTTTGACTTGGTTAACAGATGTGGAGATGAAGGTTAGGTGCATATTGGTAGACCTCTTCACATTAGGGCTTTAATCTCAGTATCAGTATGTGCCCCTCCTTTTCAAAACATAAAATGCAGCTCAGACACTCCAGGGCTGTCTCGGATTGTCACGGTGTGTGTGATTAGGAAGGCCCAGTTCACAGTGAAAAGCAACTTTGCCACTTTCTGCCACCTCTATTTTCCACTCAGTACATTTGATTCAGCTGCTGTGTATTAGATGGTTATTTCTTGAGTCTTATAGGAAGTTGTTTTGGATGGTGTTGGGGAATCTAGAAACTCTTCCCCATTTCAGGATCCCAGTGCTCTTCTGAGAGCATTGCAGTGGAGGAAAGAACACCTGGGAATGGGAAGTCTAGAGCCTTTGCTTCCGGTGTGCCTTGGCTTTGTTTTGTGCCCAAGTAGAGTTTAAGACTGAAGAAAAGTTGTCCCCAGCCCCCTGCCATCCTTTGTTCAGGGCAGGAAGGTGGGGTGGGGAAGGAAATTGAGAGCTTCTAAAAATCTTCGGCAGATTGGGTAAGAATTCAGTTAGAAAGATTTATGCAAATGATTGCTTTGCTCTTCTGTAAATAGAATCGTAGGCAGCAGCACTTTAGGTTAGCTTAAGTAAGTATATAGTTATGCTCCACACTTTTCTAGTTAGAGAACTATTTTTAGGGTGGTATTAAGGGTTGAAGTTAGGGTTAGCAATACAAATCTTCTGGCTGCATGCACTCTGAGGCTGGACTTTCCAGTTGAGCAACCCTGATTTAGAATGAATTACAGGATTTTAAAGCTGAAAGGTCCCTTAGAGATGATTTAGATCCATGGTCTTCTCATCCCCAGGCAGTTTCCAGCCTCTGGGTATTCAGTTTAACATTCTTGTGCATTTACCTTTTCTCCTTCAGCTTAATATGAATGTAAATATTGAGTGCCTGTAACATTGCCCAATTCTTGAGTGGGAAATGGAGGATACTGTCTCCATCCTTGAGAAGAATATGGTTTAATTGGACAGATTGAATGTACAAAGTAACAAAGACAAATTGTGCAGATGATGCATAATAGAGAAAGAATCCGACAGTGTAAATCTAGGAAGACTTGGAATAGGTGAATATCACCTCAACAACAAATACAAACCTTCCTATATACAAGGAAGAAGGGGAAAAAAGGAATTTTATAGGAAACTGAACTGTATATATTTTTAAAAGTATATCTTACGTTTAAAAAATAGCACCAAACTTTCCCTGTTTGTGTTCCCTTCTGAACTCTTGGTTTTATAGCATAGGTTTTAAAAAATATTTTGTTGATGCTCTTTTCATTCTCAGCGGGGGGCATCACTGTTACTTCATATCAACTCAGCCCTACCCCCGAACTGAAGCCTTAGTCAACAAGTATAATTAAGCAAAATATGCCAACATATTGCCCATGTCTTAAATGTTTGTCTCATTTGGAACCTGTCATCCACCAAGAGGTGGGAGTAATGTTTTATCAGTTTTATAATTGGTCACTGTATTAAATCAGGGTTTTGAAACCTTTGAAAGTTGTTTTCTATTAATATGCTCATCCTCTAAGTTCTCCTGCATAAGTTCATACTAGTCTCCCAAATTTCTCTGAAATTGTATTCATCATTTCTTAAAAGTGGAGCCATGTTCTGTTCCATTCCTATACCACAGTTCAGTCATTCCTCAAATGATAGGCACCCTCACTGTTTCCATTTTTTTGGTATAACATATGGGGCCTTTCCATTTAGATTATATGGAAAAGATGAATTGTACATCACATTTTAAGGAAAGCAAGAGATATGAATAGCGCACGTTGGCATAGTAGGTGAAAAGAATTTCATACAATTTGTGCAGGAAGCAGATCTTCCTTATTTTCATATGCCTGCCTTAGTGGGGCCTTTCAAATAGGTGTTCACTAACTGTCGAATTAGCATATCTGAAGACACGGGGATGAGGATGAATGAATGTGACTTAAATTTCATGTTCTGTCTGGATGATAACATTTTGTGTTATATAGACTATTGACTGCTCTCAACTACTCAGCATTAGGTCTTTTGCAGTGTGGTTAGGTAGCCAGTGTTGCTACATGACATTAGGGCAAATGTCCTTTCCTTGTACCTTTAAACCTCTGTGGGACACTTGAGCTGGCTCTTTTGTCCTTGAGCATTCCTACCTCTGGCCAACTAACAATGTAGTTTTCATTTCTTGTTCTGTTTTTCAGTGTTACGTGTTTTTAGTCTCTTTGGCTTAGAAAGTGCCCTTGTCATTCTGTACATTCTAACCTATTGGATAAATTGGAAGGTTTCTAAAGAGTCTTCAATGCTAGGGGTAGATAGCATTTCAAGAAACTTAAATTACATACGAAATTTATGTGGTCTGCTTAAGAAAACGTGCTAGGCCTTAGACTCTGTGGGGAAGCCTTAAGTCAGTGATCCTTGTGACTGTCCATCCTTAGGAAGGCCCCACCAATATCTGACTACCATTGGGAAGCTTAAGGCATAGGCAGGAAAGATGAAAGAAATGGGAGCTGTAGATAAGGGAAGAGAGAGAAAAGAAAGATAATGTCCTGGGAGATAAAGAAAGGGCCAGGAGGATGGTGTGCTACCAGCATTTGCTCTGTGGGCTACTCCTTGGGCCTGCTGCCGTGGCTTGTTCTCAGCACAAGTCTCAAGATAGTTTCTATAAACTTTATGGTGCTTGGGGCTGTCAGCCTGTAACCTGAAGACCCAGATGTTTAGATGAAGTCCTGCTGGGTGACTTGAGAAGATACTTTGCCCAGTGAAACAAGGTGATCTTTCAGAGTGAGATGCATTGCTTTCTAGCAACCTGTTAAGAATCTAGCAGGGTTTCTATGTGAAAACATTTGATGCTAATCTCAAGGGATAGGGTTAACATTAGATTCCTGGCTTTAAGAGTGCCAAGGTCCCATATGCTAACATGGGTACATAGGTACTAGCACACACACATACACTTGCTCTCTTTTGGTAATTTTGGCTAACCAACCACTTCTGTCTTCTTTGTTTTCTAGTTGTTTTGATTTGAGAGGAGGAAGTGGTTTTGCTGGTCCTGAGGCTGTTAGGAAGAGAAGGGAGGCAGAAAACAAGTCCTTGGGAACTTGATGCTTTACACTTACATTTCTATAATAGTTTGCAATTCTACTTGGCCAGTGTTACCTTCCTTTTGTTTCTATGTCTGTTGATGTTGCTGTTGCTGAAAGAAACCCAGGAAATGGATCACATTAGGTCCAGCCTATACCTTAAGACAGAATATGTGGTGGGTAGAAAAAGGGAATGAATTGGGCTTCATGTCTTGGGGTACTGTAGGAGCCAGTCTGGGTTCAGAGAGTCTGATCTTTACAAAGACATTTCCTTCCCCCCCCCCCCCACCTGCCCCTCACATCTTATTTTAGTCTTTATCAGTCCTTAGGAAAGTCAGGAGTGGCAGTGACCTCATACCCCTAATGGAAAGGAGTCACTTTTTGATACTTGGAGACAGTAACACACATGGTCTCCTCAAGTTTTTATATTGTGTGTGATTTTATTCATTAAAAAAAATTTCTTGGGGCGGCTAGGTGGCGCAGTGAATAGAGCGTCGGCCCTGGAATCAGAAGGACCTGAGTTCGGAGCCGGCCTCCGACACTTAATCCGCACAAACAAAAACCTAGCCGTGTAACCTTGGGCAAGTTACTTAACCCCAATTGCCCTAAAGGGGCGGCTAGGTGGCGCAGTGAGTAAGAGCGCCGGCCTCGGAGTTTGGATGACCCGAGATCAGATCCGGCCTCAGAAAATGAGCACCCACGCATAAATCAAATGACTAGCCGTGTAACCTTGAGCAAGTTACTTAACCCCAATTGCTTAAAAAAAAAAAAAAAAAAAAAAAAATTCTTTAATTACTTAATGGAAGTCAGTGGCAAGATGGGATGCAGTGTTTAAAATAGGATTTACTCTTGTGACCTATCTTACTCTGAGATGCTTGCAAATGTACCCAGACCCTCCCTCCCTCAAGTAAAAAGGGAGGCTGGTGACAGCTTTCCTGGGATGTAGGTAGTTGATTAAGGGCTTGAGAAAGTGATAGGAACCATTCATTCACCTCCACTTGCTGAAACAATGCCTGTCTTCTGATGGCTCTGCCTCAACAGGTCTCTTCTGTAACCCTTAGTCTTGACTGACAGACAAGGGAATGCTGAGCATAGCTCTCTGTCATTCCTATTAATTTTGTGACTTCAACTTGGAGAAAAGGTGTGTAAAAGCTTAGGATGAAGGGGGAAAGGCCTTGTTCTCTCCTGTGCTCAGAACCTTAGAATTGGAGTGACAATCTGTGACAACCTGTCCCACTGTAAGACTGGGTTCTAGTTATTGCCTAGATAATCTCAAATTATTTACTGGGAGCTATTTGGGCCACTTCTTGCTTGTTCTTGGTCTGTGTCTGATATAGGTTTGTGGCCCAAGGCTTGGGGATCCACTTCATGCTCCTGGATTGGGGCCGGCACCCAACATTCCTGGGTTTGGATTGGGCCTTGCCTGCTAACTAACTTGTTTCAGCTTACAGCCCTGAATTCCACAGATAGACTTTGTGCTGTTCAAGGAATGTGTATTTACTCATGAGAAGTGCACTGTCCTTTAAATTAGGTCTTTGTTCTCCCATTATTCAGCTGGGGTGAAAAGAGAAGGCAGTGCAGGACTCATTCTGAATTGTAGGCCTTTAAATCCATGAGTCCTTTCAGAGTTCATCTTTTTCTTTCCACTTCTAACTAATACTGAAGGGAATTTTGTTTTAAAGGCACATCTCTTTATTCTAGTTATTCTTTCTATGCTTATGACATTCATCTCTGTAATTTTTTTGTAATTCAGAGTTTTAAGGATCTGAAAGTTCATTGGTTTGGGCATTCACTCTACCAATGCAGAGTGTCTTCATGACTTAGAAAGAAATAACTGAAAAATTCACGTTGACCAGCCTGATGATGAGCCTCTAAATTTAGGTAGTCTGAGTCTCAGTGACAACAGTCATGCAGGCTAGCAGTCCATCCCTGGCCCTAGATTTATTTGAAGTCTTTCCAGCTTGTAGGCCCTGCCCCAAGCTGATCTCTGCTGGCAAAAATCCGGGGACATGTCCGCATTGTGATGAGGTATCCAAGGAGCTCTTTTACCATTCCTAATCATGGTGTTGAAATCATCAGCCCCTCCCCACCTCACTTCCCCCAATATATAACTTACAGAGCAACTAGGGGACTCAGTGGATAGAGTGTGCATGGTTTGGAGTCAGGAAGACCTGATTTTAGATTACCCTCTGATGCTTCCTAGTTAGTTGTCTGTGACCTTGGGCAGGTCACTTAGCCTTTGTCTCAGTTTTTTCATGTGAAAAATGGAAATAGCAGCACCTACCTCCCAGTGTTGTGAGGATTAAATGAGAGAAAATAATTGTAAAACACTTGCCCCCAGACCTGACACGTTGTAAGTGCTATATTGTTAGCTGTTACTATTTCCAATTGGATTGGGAGTTCCTTGAGGCCAGGGACTGGTTTTTGCTTTCTTTTGTATGCTCAGGGCTTAATACAGTGCTTGGCACATAATAGGTTCTTAATAAATGTTTATTTTTCTCTTTTTTTAAAAAAAAATTGCTTTTTTGGAGGGGGAAGGCAGGGCAATTGGAGTTAAGGCCACTAGGCTAGTAAGTGTTGTGTCTGAGGTCTGATTTGAACTCAGGTCCTCCTGACTCCAAGGCACCACCTAGCCACCCCAATAAATGTTCATTGATTGATAGCTTAGTTTTAGAGAGCTGGCTGGGACACTGAAACATTCAGTAACTTTACTGTGGGTATGTAGACAAAGCCAGAGGCCCACATTTCAGTCTTTACTTAATGAGATAACTTGGATTTGCATGTGACTGTTTGAAAGCTATATCAAACTGGGGCATTGTGTGGGATGGGGCAGGTGCTTTTGAAGATGGAAATACCTAGTCTGTCAAGACAGAACTTGAACCCAGATTCTCCTTACTCCAAGACCAACCTTCCAGCTAACCACCTGTGTAGGGCTACCTCAGTTATAGGATAAAAGCTTCTATTTCCTTAAATTTCTTATTAAAATTAACAAAGAATTATAGCTATATGTAGAATAAATTAGGGATCTTAAAGTTTAAACTGTGATTTGATTTAAATATAAATACCATACATCTAAACAAGATAAAAACAGGACATTTGTTATGTGGCTCCCTCTGAATCAAAAGATTCAATATAATAGTATTGAAAAGCTTGTAGTTCTCATTCAGTGGCAACTTTGGTTTTTGTTTATATGGTTGGGTGTTCTTTGTCCTTGAATTTTAGAACCTGAGGGTAGAAAAGGAAGTATGTTCTAAAATCCATTCTCTTCTGGCAGGCTAAAATCATGTTTTATGAAAATTCAGCTCAAAGGTTCTTTCCCTTAGTCCCTTGTTTTAGTTGTAGCAGTTGTAATCTAACTCTAGCATTTGATGGTCTTCCCATACATACTTCCTGGTTTAAATGTCTCTTTAGTCCTTTGCTATCGGTCTGATGGCCACATCAAGTTATGGAGTCTCCAGAATTGATTTTCCATAATACCTTCCTTATGTGATTGCAATAGACACACTTAAATTTTATTTTTTAACGGATAATATTAGGAGCAGAAATATCAAAGCTTGTAGGTTCTTTGAAACATTCTGTCTTGGGATTATCTCTCAGAACACCAGGTTTTGACTATTTCTGATACTATTAAAGTTAACATAAACCATTTTGTGGACATTGAAAACTTTCCACTTGGTTGTATATTCAGTCAGTTATTTTACTAAGTTTCTTGGGTATTACATTTGTATTTTAAATTTGAAATCTAAAGTTTATTTTCATTGCAGTGTGTTCTTTTGAATAATATGCTGTTGTACTTCTTTCAGGGTTGAACCCCTCCAGACTGCGAATAGGAGATCAAGAGTTTGATTCATTGCCTGCTTTACTGGAATTCTACAAAATACACTATTTGGACACTACAACCTTGATAGAGCCCGTTTCCAGATCCAGGCAGCATAGTGGAGTAATTCTCAGGCCAGAGGAGGCAGAGTATGTGCGGGCTCTCTTTGACTTTAATGGGAATGATGAAGAAGACCTTCCCTTTAAGAAAGGAGACATCTTGAGAATCCGGGATAAGCCTGAAGAGCAGTGGTGGAATGCAGAGGACAGCGAAGGCAAGAGGGGAATGATACCAGTCCCTTACGTCGAGAAGTATAGACCTGCTTCCGCCTCAGTATCAGCTTTGATTGGAGGTAACCAGGATAATTCCCACCCACAGCCACTGGGTGGGCCGGAGCCCGGGCCCTATGCCCAACCCAGCGTCAACACTCCGCTCCCTAACCTCCAGAATGGGCCCATTTATGCCAGGGTTATCCAGAAGCGAGTCCCTAATGCCTACGACAAGACAGCCTTGGCTTTGGAGGTACATAATGGGCAAAACGTAGAAAGAAGAGATCCCTTTCAGACATATTACAGCTTTGTTAGCCATGCAGTGCGAGAGCACCAGCATTTTGATGTCAAACCAATAACTAATGATTTAGGAGTTTGATGTTTGGAGATGAATACTTCTTTGTAGAAAGCCTAACCTAGAATCAATAACCATATAACCACTCAAAGCATGACTACTGATTGTTCTTCATTCTGATTGATTTCTTCTACTAAGTATACTTGGGCTAATTTCATAATAACCCCATCTTTACAAGAAATAACCTAAGAATTTTCTCTTCTATATTCTAATATCTTCCTTGTTTTCTCTTTGTCCTTTTAAAAAGGTTTGGGTTCATTCACAGATTTAAATGTAATAGACAGACTGCATTGTCAAAATATTAAATGTTGCGTTTTTCCCAAATACAACAGTCTTAACATCATAGGGGTTGGTTTTCTCCTAATTTGGTTGTATTAAGAAGCCAGATAAGAATGTCAGGAGAAAACTAAAGTCTGTTGAACAGGTAAGGTAATCCATAGGGTACCTCTTTCTAGAAAAAGAAGGAGATATTTTAGTTTCAAAGAACATTGGGCTGCAGCCTTATTTTTGCTTATTTCTGTATTTCTCAGGTGTTTGCAGATTTCTCCAGGAAGGCAAATTTCCTCCTGTAGTGGTGTGTTAACCTTGGTGGTACATGCTCTTCTGACCAATAAGGGTTAAAGAAATGTTGATACATTTCTTTATCTTATGGGATCCTTGTACATTCTATTTGGGGGGAGTACATAACAAGGCCAACACAGTTTCTTGATACTACCTTTCCTGCCGAAAAGATCTGCATTTCAGTCTCCATTCTTTTTTTTTTTTTTGCTTTTTGGAGGGCAGTTGGGGTTAAGTAACTTTCCCAAGGTCACACGGCTAGGTTTTTGTTTGTGTGTGTTAAGTGTCTGAGGCTGGAACCGAACTCAGGTCCTTCTGACTCCAGGGCGGGCGCTCTACTCACTGCGCCACCTAGCGGCCCCTCAGTCTCCATTCTTGAGATAAAACTTGGATTTGCATGTGACTGGTTGAAAGATAAATCATTTTGGGGGTGGAGGATGGAGGGAGCTTATAGGATAGGACTGGGATACTTTTGAACCAAACTGTTGCTGAAAGCTTTTAGATTTGAAAAATTGTTACTTTTCATGTTTTGATGTTCCAACACAGCAGCCTGCATTTGAGTGTGCAGGGAAGGTAATGTTCCATAAACTTTTCTTATGTAGCTTTGTCCTGAAAAGTGAAAAGTTTTCTGACTTAACTTTATTTTAATCAGTTGCAGAATGGTATAACCTGTAATTGGCTGTATAATCAAAAGAAGAGTGCTGACTTGGGGAAAACCAAAGAGCTACTTCCCATTCATGAGCACTTTTTCCTAATTTAGCTTAATCACTTCATTGAGACCCAGACTTTGACTAGAGATTATCCTTCAGTGTGGTAATAGAGAAATGTCCAGTTTAGAAATGGAGAAGAAAAAAGCTCAGTGTCTCTGGGTGTTGTCTTGAATGTGAGCTCCTTGGGGACAGGAGCCTCTGGTTTCATGTGGCTTTTAGCATTCAGCATAGGCCTGTAGATAGGTACTTGATGTAGGACCTGTTAGAACGAGGCAGAATGTGTACAGTGGTGAAGATGATAGTGACACAGATTAGCTGATTTCCAGGAAATAGGTTTATGAATTATTGCTTTGATTTTGTGTCCTTTTAGTTATAAAAAATAATTGTTTTAAGAGTTTGGGCTTTTATCCTAAAATCTTTAGCATTTCAAAGCAGCCTAGGTTATTGTGAAATACAAATCTTGTTAGATCCGAACATTTATGGTGATATAAGCACTTTCTTTTGCTTTTAGCCAGAATTAAGGTGAATGTTGATGAATAAATATCTAGCTTTAGAGAAAAAAGTATAAAAAGACTTTCATGATTTCATTTTTGTTTACTTAAGTGTTGGTGTTGAGCCACATGTATTGATTGCTTGAGAGCATTATGATAAATGCTGGTGATGTGTTTAAATATGAAGCTAACTTTAGAGATTTAAAAAAACAAACTGGCTTGTTCCACTGTCATTTATGTGGCCTATGATTCTGTCTTATATTCTGATCAGTCATAGTAACCCTCTGGAGGGCTGGGTCTTGGAATGGTAAGGTACCTTAAAATGGAGTTTTATTGTAATTCCATACCATGGGTTGTGTGTAAGGTATCACTCTAAGTGCTGGCTATACAAAGACAAAATTGAGGCATTCCCTGCCCATGAGGAACTTATATTCTGCAAAGCAATTAAACACATGCCTAGATCAGCCAATGCAAGATAATTTTAAAAAGGGGAGCGTATTAACTGGGGGAGAGTAGGGAGAGGGAGGAATCATTGAAAGCCAGATGGAAAAAGTGTCACCTGAGCCAAGGCTTGAGGAAAGGGTAGATTTGGAAAAGACTTTAGAAAATCATCTAGGGGCTGCTAGGTGTGCGGTAAATAGAGCACCGGCCCTGAAGTAAGGAGGGCCTGGGTTCAAATACTACTTCCGACACTTAACACTTACTAGCTATATGACCTTGGGCAAGTCACTTAACCCCCAATTGCCCTGCCGTCCCCCCTCCAGAAAACAAATTAAAAAATCATCTAGGTTTTTGTTTTATAGACATATCAGATAGAATGATTTCTTATTAGAATATGTCTATCCAGTGTTTGATGTCTCTCTCTCTTTTTACTCACCAGATACCTGCGGTGGGTGTGGGGGGCAGTGTCTGTATGTAGGATGAAGGTCATCCTGTGTTAAAACCTACAGCCTTAACTGTCTCTCCCTAGAACTATAGTTATGGTTGTGTGACAAGCCCTATAAAGAGTCCTAAAGCTATTGGAGAGGAAGATTTTCATTATTTTTTTCTCAGTTCCTTCAATTATAGCAGAGTAGCTGCTGTAATTATGCCATCGTTGTGATTTGCAGGTGTTTCCCTTCTTCTGCTATACATTGAGGGTACATCCTGCTCTTGGCAGTATCTTATTGGTGCTGGGTGACCCTGGCTTCTCAGTAGTTCCCTCAGCTCTGTACCAGACCATCCTGGAGGTGGGGTACACCCTGGTACTTTGCTTAAGTTTACAAATTAGAAGACTTTGCTGTAGGAGTGGGGATTCTTTGGACATAAGTTGTAGAAGGTCTCAGCATGTTGGGCCAGGTCTCCAGCATGCAGATAAGGGGGCTCTCAGCCAGCAAGCATTTGCTAAGCACCAGCTGTATGCTAGGCACTGATGATACACATACAAAGAAAGAGGCAGTAGTTGCTCTCGAAGGGAAGACATGAACACATCTGTTTAAACAATAAATACAGAATAAATAGGAACTCTAATGGAAGGAGGAAGGAAGTACTTGATGTATTTCCTTAGAAGGCAGTGCTAGGGAGAAGAGAATATTCTTAGGGGTGGTGAGGAGGGCACTGCCTTTTCAACAGCCAGGACTCATTTGGACCAATGGGAGGTGATAATAGGGCACTGGTGGATCTTACAGAAGAAATGGCGTCTTGTTCTATTGTGTTCTGTCCCAAAGTTTCTGTTTGTTTAAAGGGTAAGGATTCTGGCAGGCTTATCATGAAACCTTTTTATGGAGTCAGCCAACAGGGATCTCACCTGGAGAATCGGCCATGATAAGAACGCGTGGGCCTTAGTTTCCTCATCTGTAAATGAAGAGATTTGTGCCATCTGTTGTGTCTGTAGCCTCAGCCCTTCGCTCCGTGCCTACTGCTTCCCAGGCTTTAAGGAAGGGTTCTGTTGACTAACCTTAACCTGCCTTACATCTGGCCTCAGGCTCCAGTGAAAAGAGGTCAGGCCCACAATGTAGTCAGGAACTCCAAGGAGACGGTGCTGTTACTTCTTGGAGACCCACATTCTTCTGGACTTTTGGGTCACATGTACTTTGTGGAAAGTTAGTGGAGTAGGCAGACAGATGAAAAGGATTTCTCTCAGTCTGTGAAGAAAGAGTGAATCCCTGTGGTCTGTAAGTCCCTGGGGCTTCAGAGTTAACTACTGTGGGGCAGCTGGGAGCTGCCTCTGGAATGGATGTCGCTGTAAGGGCTTTGGGTCAGTGGTCGGCCAACTTTACTTTGCTGTCTTTTGGAACCCCAGGTAAAGGATTGTAGGCCACAGAGTGGAAAGGGCACCAACTGCAGTTTAAATCCTTCTCTGTGTTTTAATTAAGTCATTTGACCTCCTTTAGACCTTAGTTTCCTCATATGAAATGAGGGGAGACCATTAACCTGGAGTGTAAAAAGATTTTTATTTATAGAACATACTGTGTCCTCTGGCTCTGTGTCTCAGAGAATGTTATCTAGTCCTCTGTTAGAATACCTGCAGGGACAAGGGGCTATAGACTGCTTGATTTAGAAAATTAAGATGAAATCTGTCCCAGCAGATTGTCTGATGCCGTCTTTCTTTTTTTCCCTAAGAGAGGTAGGCTTTGTCTTAGCTGCCAAGGCAAAGACAATGTTGTCCAACCCATGTCCTGTCCTTGGAGGTTGGTGGGATGCTTTTACTCTTTCCCCTAGAAATAGTTCAGTAAGGACTGACAAAAATATCTTTTAAAAAAACTTTTTCATTTCTTTCCCCTTCCTCCCATTTGAACAATGAAAAAAGAAAGCCCCTCATAACAAATATGCCTAATCAGGAAAGCAAATTCCTCCATAGTCCATGTCCAGAGATATAAGTCTTATTCTGCGCCCTGAAACCATCACTGTTGGGACGTGTGGGGAGCATCTTGCTTCGTCATAAGTCCTCTGAAACTGAGGTTTGTCATTGCAGTGCTCAATTTCAAAGCTGTTTTTTCCAATATAATCTTGTTATTGGATAATAACAATAATCTAGATTATTCTCCTGGTTTTACTTGAGCTTACTTTACATCAGATCATAGAGATCTTCCCAGTTATCTCTGAAATTGTCCTTTTTGTTATTACATTTATAGACCATAATTTGTTTAGCCATCCTCCAGTTGATGGACACTCCCTTTAGTTTCCAACTTTTTGCTACTACAGAAAGAAAGCTTTGATCTCTTTGTGGTTTTGGCTTATAGGCACAGTTGAGTGACTTTATGGAAATAATTTTAAGTTGCTTTCCATAATGGCAGAACTAGTTCACAGCCTGGTTAGCAACCCATCCATGTAATGAATGTTTTTGTTTCCCCAAAGCTGCCATTTTCCCTTTTGGTCATCTTTGTCTATCAGATAGGTGTTCGGTTAGGATTCCAGTTATCGAGTACTATTTATTTACTTATTTATTTTTAGTGAGAGGCAAAGAAGATACATACTTCATATATATTTCAAGGAGATGGCTGTAAATTTTGCATATCCTTTGGATTGTTGTAGTTTTTGCATTTCTTTGGTCAAGATTTATTTATTTCTTAAATGTGGTATTCTAAACAAGATCATTATATGTATTGATTTGCTTTTTTGTTTGTTAGTTTTATTTATGCACATTTTTGTGCCTAAACGCTTAGGAGCTTTGTAGCAAGGCTGGATCATAGAAGCGTGGATGTTACAGTGTGTGATCCTTCTGTTAGGGACAGAAGGTAGAAAAGTCAGATGGTGTCATGTGTGTGGACATAGGTGGTAGAAGAACAGTTAATTACAGATAACATTTTAATTTCACAGACTCATAGATGTTTGAGTGGGAAGGGGACTTAGAGATCATCTCATTTTATAAGGGAGGATCAGGCCTAGAGAGGCAGCTTGCCCAAGACCCCCCAGTTTCTTTCCCCAGGACATTTAATACCAGTCTCATTTGGGTTGATTTATTGAAGAGCCTCTGAGATATCTTTGTCCCCTAAGACCAGCATATATTTGACCACATTTGAGAACATAGGGCCATAAAAAGCTTTGGAGATGCCAAAGCTTAGGGAAGGCAAAATGTTCCCTGGGTCTGGAAGACTCCTGCAGGTGACAGTGGGAACCTTTTCCTTTGCCTTCCCTGGAAACTGTATGGAGTGAGATCATACATGTCTTCCTTAGTAAGGGCTTGCTCAGGCTTTTCTGGCATAGCATATGGTGCAAAGGGCTCAACAGCCTGAAAACTAGAAAGGAGTACTGCCAACTTGTTGGGCCAGTTTGGTAGTCTTCAGCAGTGAAAGCAGAACTAGCCTCCATGTTTCTGACTCTCCCCTAATAATCATGTGAAATATGTTAACTGTAACCTGTATTTGGATGCCAGAGCAACCTCGAGTTGCTGTTGGTGTTTTTGTAGAAGAGCACATTCCTTTGTGTCTTATGGTTATAACATCTTGAAGGCAAATACTAGGTTTTTGTCTGTGCTGAATTAGGAAGTGGTACATGTGGTTCCAAACCACATACATCCTTCTTATTTTCCTCTAGGTCTCCTTTCCCAGAAAACCTCCTTCTTCCCTTATTTCTTTCCTGCCTTGATGAGGAGGACAGGACAGGAAGGGGGAATGGGGAGGGAAGACACTTGAAGAACTCTAAGCATAGCAGGATGAAATGTTCTTTTCTCACACTCCCTGGGGGAAAAAGGGGAAGAAAAAGCTCGACTTTGTGACAATGGTTGGCTCTGGGTATAGAAATGAGCATCGTTAAGTGTTTTTTGCTCATTAACTTTTGGTTCCTAGGTAGGTTAAATGAGTAGTAAAAGGCAAAGAATGTAATGAGCGGTCATGGGGAGAGGAGGAGGAGGGGCAGGTTGAAGGGAGAGAACTCATTCTGGTATCTATTTGCCTGTGAATTTTTGACTCCTAGGTAGGCCTCTCCCTCTTACTCCTTTTGTAGTTCTGTATCTCGGTGGTTCTTTCAGTCCCAGATCGCCTCCACAATCTCTCACAACCACCAGAATACCTCTCACCTCCTTTTCTAAGTATAAACATTTTTGAGGGCTGTTACCTGGGACTTATTAAAAACTGCTGCAGCCCAGAATAAGTGTGATTTGTCCAGGGTCAAGTAGTTAGTGGCAGAACTGGGACCTGAATTGAGCTTTCTGAGATTTAGGGAATGAATAGAAATGGTAAGGTAGGCCATTAAGGTTCCTCAAACTCGGGTATCAAAAAAGGAAGTAACTCAGTGTGGGGTCATAGCTAGTGAATGGCAGAGTTAAAATTTGAGTCCAGTTTTCTTCTTTGTAAGCTTTATTGAAGCTTTTGGTTTTTTATGTTGATCATTTCATGGTACCCACTGAATCTTCCCTTGTAACAAAGGAAATCAGCCAAGCAAATATAACCAGTAAGGGAGATGTGTCTGACAGCCCTCTTCCTGCCTGCCCCCTAGGAAGGGAAGTGTGTTTTATCATCTGTTTTCTTGATCATCCCTGCCTTCTTGTCCACTATCCCATTCTGCTTGTCCACTATCCCATTCTGCCCCTCCTTCAGAATGTCAGCCTTCTGATTCAAGGGATGGATGTCGTTTTATATTACTTTGCATATGGCATCCAGTGGGTGCTTGTCAAATGCTGTAAATAAATGACAAACAAGAAAGGGAAAGTGGAATGTACTTGATGGTAGTTTGACCTTAACATAGCATATGACTGTCAGACCAGAGGCATCGATTTCAATGCCTTGTGCGTAAGCACTCTGTGTGTGGGGGTGGGAGTGGGGGGAGGCATAGCTAGATCTGGCAATCACAAATTTTGGGGAGGGGTGACTAAGAAGAGTCTTGGTATTGCATACTGAGTGCTCCCTAAAGGGGTGAAAAGGCAGCAATAAAAACCTCGGTGAGTTGGGACTGAGCTAACATAAATGGGAAGAAACTAGACTCAGAATGCTGTTTGTGACACAGCCCTAGCAGATAGACACCCCAAGTGTCTTCTTCCTTTGCCCAGGGTTTCCTTTGTTTCTCAGTATCTACATATTGAACAGTTTCATTTTTCTCATCTCTTTTTCCCAGTCCATGCTCCATTCTTCTTTGGTGCCTATAATCATAAGTCTTAGCTCTTATATATATTACTGTGAGCACATTTCAGGGTTCCTGGACTGTTCTTTAGGAAATCATGGCTTAAGGTACTTGATAAATTTATGTGAGAAATAAGGTTAAATTCTAGGGAAAGGCTTGAGGCCCAGATTCTGACTCCTTTAACACACTCTGGCTTCCTTGCTTTTATTGACTGAGACTGGACTCAGAGTCCTGTGATACCCTCCCTCTTTTGTCAATTTCTATTGTTGACAACAGAATCAGTAGATTTGTTTTTGTCAAAAAAAAAAAAAAGTTAATTTGTGGACAGGGCCTTATTTTCCTAGGCAGACTTAATTTTTTTTTACCACAGATTGGAAAATATTAGGGAGTGATCTCCCCATAATAGCCTGTGCTCCCCCTCCCCCCCTCGCCCCAGGCCCTTCCCCCTTTTAGTCTCTAGAATGTTAGGACTAGAAAGGGCCCTGGCCTCCTTGATTGCTGATTCTTCATTCTTCTTCTTGGACATTTTCCCTGACTTCTCCCATGACTGGAGCTCTCTCTCCTCATCTCCTGACTCCTGGCTTCCCTGAAGCTAGCTTCAAGCCTACCTTCACTAGGAAGCCTTTCTCAGCCCTCCTTATTCTTAGTGCCTCTTTTTGTACTTAGCAGAGTACTTGGCATATAAGTGATTATTGACTTCACTTTAGAGTTACTCTAGTCTAAACCTCATTAGTAGGTGAGCAAAGGGGGCCCAGAGACACAAATTGACTTGTCTGTGGTTATACTACCCTTGAACTTGTGTCCATTATGTTGCACCATCTATTTTTTTTTTTTTTTTGCTTTTTGGAGGGCAATTGGGATTAAGTAACTTGCCCAAGGTCACACGGCTAGGTTTTTGTTTGTGTGTGTGTTAAGTGTCTGAGGCCAGATCCGAACTCGGGTCCTTCTGACTCCAGGGCTGATGCTCTACTCACTGTGCCACCTAGCCGCCCCTGCACTGTTTTATAAGTGGAAAATATTTGGGGTCCTTGAACTAATAAAAATGGCTTTTAAAAGTACTGTGTGTGTGTTTATATATACACATGGACACATATTAAAAACTTTCCCTCCAAATCCCAACTCTTCCCTTTCCACTCCTCCACATATCCCCACCAGGCTTCAAAATTTCTGTAGATCAATACTTAATTGTCAGTGTTCTGCAGGAGTCATCAATGAGCTAACTTTTGTGGCAGTTAATTTGAGCCCAGTTGAGGATTAATTACTGAATATATCCTTCTGGTTACCTGGGTTCTAAGTTACCCTTCACTCTTTCCTTTCCCCTCTCCACAAGTCCAATCAGTTGCCAATGTTTGTTGATTCTGCCTCTGCAGCATCTCACCTCTGAAACCCCTGCAGTCATAAAGCCCCCACTACTTAAAGCTCTCATCCATTACCTCTGTCCAAGCTCTCATCTTTCTTCTGGATTATTGCAGAGAAGCTCTGCAGTTGTTCTGAACCAATTTCTCTGCATTGGTCTGAACATGTTACTTCCTTGCTCAAAAAATCCCCAGTGAATCCCCCGCCTATTGTTCTCCAAGACTGTTTTCTGTGCCAACGATGACTCCTTCCTTATCTCTCCTTGTAGAATATCTAGCTCCTTACAGAACTTGGCTTAAGTACCATCTCTCCCTGAATGGCCATCCTGATTCTCTTTCTGGGAATTATTTGGTATGTACTGTTTCTTCCCGGTAGAGAGGAAGCTCCTTGAGAGCAGGGACTGTTTTATCTTTGTGTTCCTAGCGCTTCACATAGAGCCTCGTATGTAGTAAGAGCCTAAGAAGTTTTGACTGAATTTCTAAAAAATTGACAGTATTGAACACCTTTTACCTTCTGGACCATTGGATTATTTGTAGCATTGGCCGATATTTGAATGTCTAGATTGAATTGAACTCTTTGTTGTACATGGTTAGAAAATTAAAATGTACCTATAGATCTCCATGTTTTTTCTCTTTTAAGACATCAGTAATTAAATGACTGTTGTGGAGTTCTCAGGGCAGATGACTTTAATGTTGCCAGCATTTAGTATTCCTGGCCCAGGGCTGGGCATATGTCTAGACTAAGATTTCTGTTTCTCAACGCAGGACAGTGTAGTGTTATTCATTAAGCCATCTGAAGTTAGATTGCTTTTAAAAGGCAAAGCAAGAAGGGCGACAATTTCTTTATCTCTGCCAGAAAATGAGAGTATGGAGACTAGACTAGGAGTCACATTAGGAAGCAGCCTCAAAGATACATCACAGCATGGCTGCAGGCAGTACCAGGCCGAGGGGGATGCAGCCATCACAGGAGGATGAAGAGCTACTCCTCACCTGCTGTTGTGGAATGAAAAGACCATTTTAATATTCTGGGTTTGAATCAGGATTACATGGCAATGAATTGGTATTGCTTCCCTTGATTACTCCTGAGGTCCTTTGAACCTGGCAGATTTTGCTCAAGGACAGTGGTCAGGATCATTACAGTTTGGGCTGCATAGGCACACACATGCCCTCATTCTACACTGGACCATGGGAGCAGCCTAGAAATTTAGGTTAATGTAGCTGAAAGACACTTTATTAAATTAAATGAATTTATCTTGAGGCATTGGAAATTCTAGATACTATTATTTTCCAGAGTTGTTCTCTCCTTTTTTTCTGCTCTTAGTGTTTCTTAGACATACCCTTTTTGTATTAACCATAAGAAATCTGGGAATCTCAGTCTGGGAATCTCAATCTGAGACTGGGCTGCTGGCAACTGGCTGTCTGAGGCAGTGTCTAAGCTTTTTTCGTCAAGTCAGCACCAAAATAATCACATGGGAAGGTCTTCCTAACCAGAGTACTGAGATTGTTAGCATCCATTCTTAAACTGTAATAAAGTGCTTTCCTTGTTCTCATCCTGCAGGTCGGTGAGCTGGTAAAGGTCACGAAGATTAATGTGAGTGGCCAGTGGGAAGGGGAGTGTAATGGCAAACACGGGCACTTTCCGTTCACGCATGTCCGCCTGCTGGATCAACAGAATCCTGACGAGGACTTCAGCTGAGTGTAGCTCAACAGTTTTGCTGACAGATGGGAACAATCTCAGTTTTTTTTTCCAACTGCCATCTATACAATTTTCCTACCGATGTCAAAAGCAGTATAGTTTATATATAAGCATTCTGTTACCCATGATCTCCTGGGACTGAACTACTCCATGCCTAACCTTGGTTCAAAATATTCAGGGTACGAAACTGGATGACTTCTGGGTCAACTTATAAAATTACTGATCATAGGTGGTAATGGCTGTTGGTCAGGCATATGGTTCCACCCTGCCTGCATCTTGTGTAAGGGAGAGAAAGCAACATCACACTATGTTCAACACTGAATTTTGGTTTTTTTCCCTCAAATCAGTCATATAGTTTTAAGTAGCTTGCTCCCTTACTCTCAGGCAAAGCAAATCAACCTTAGGAAAATTGATGGACAGGTAGGAGTGTTGCACCCTGGTTATTATCCTTATTTACTTTGTGGTTTTGTGTTTTCATTCTCAATCCATACCATAAATGGTTATAGACTGTATTTTTTCATCATGAAGAAATTGTGCACAGTGTGATTAGGAACTTTTAAAAAGGTTACCCTGCCCTTTGGGATTGCTTTTATAATTTACAGAAAATGACCACTGTAAGACCTACTCTGACATTTCAGATCCTGAGAATTTTGAGGACACTACTTGAGGCATATGTCTTCCTTTCTAGTCAATGCCTCTTATTTCTTCTTAGGATTGATTTGATATTACATTCATTCGTTCTGCTAACACATGGCATCCTTTCCCCTTCTAAGCCTACAGGTATGTAACGAAAGAGATCTGTAGGTTTAAGAACCAGTGATGAAGAATGTGCAGAGCACTGAACTCATTAGCACACAGCTTTTAGCCAGCATTTGACTCAGTGGACAGACAGGCCCTGCCCTCCCTCCTAAGGGGAAAAAGGGTCCCAGGTGTCAGGAGCTTAATTTACACTTGCTTGGCCCAGTCAGGGCCTGAGTTGGGGCCTACAGGGAGTCTCTTGAATTCCTGTATACAGTCTTTGGAGTGGAAGGACCAATCACTTAAGATTATTCCATGAAAGGTTTTGGGGCCAAGTCCAGTCTTCTGCTTGTGTAGCTTACATTCAAGGCAGCAGGATATAGTGCTTGAAACAGTGCTTCTGAACCAGTCATGACAACAACTTGTGGCCAGATCCATGCTTGAAGTAGCTCACATTGTAAACCAGCTGATTTATCAGCTGTCATTGTTTTTCTTTGTGTTCAGATCTAGTTTACAAACCTTACTAACCATGATGTTGGTGATTTTCTTATTGGATGAGGTGTTCCAAGTACACAGTTATGACCAAAAATGTTCTAGAACACTTCGAGTACACAAACCCGGAATATAGTGCCTGGTACATGAAGGTGCTTAATAAATGCTTGTTGATCGATCATGAGGTTTTCATAAATGTTTTTTAAAAATACGTCGGAGACACACAGCCCAAAACAAGGAAGTGATTTTAGAGTATTTTCCCTGAGATGACTCGAGTGCTTCAAAGGTTCCTGGAAGAAGGGATATGAATTGAAGCCAGTGGAGGACAATCGATTCCCACTTGTCCCTGCTTAATTGCAGGGAACAATGGTGTGGATAACAAAAACATTTAAATTTGGCTTTGCAACATGTCTTATTAAATTTTAAAATTGTTTGCCTTCTTAATCATGTTTTCATAAAATATGAGTTTGTGATTTCTGAGCATGCCAAAAGATGGTGGAGGGAAAGCAAGCATCCCAGAATCATGCTGTGTGACAATTGGGGGAAAGCCTTGGGTAGTGAGAGAATCCAATGCAAATATCGGAGGTGACTGTAATTAAGATAATAGTTTTACCTCACACTACAGTGAAACTTGAGAGACCTTTAGTCTTCAGTTTTTCTTTATGTGTTAGCACAGTGCTAGCTACCACATAGGCACTCAGTAAATGATTGAATTACTAGATTTAACTCATTTTGTTCTGCTTTGTCTAATTGGTTAGGTTTCAGTGAATGAGCACAGATTGGTGAAACCTAAATGCATATTAACTCAGTGATGTTTCCCTGAAAGTATGGTATTTGGAATCTTTGTGAAGAAAACTGTCAGACTCGATGGGGAACTTTGTATTTTGCTTTGCATTTGACTTTCAAATTGGCTTGTAATGGTTATATAATTTTGTCACATGTAAAATGATTGGGACCCACATTTTTGCCCAGATCACGAGCATTTCTAATAATTAGTTGTCTGTGACCATAAAAGCAGGGATTCTTCTATTAAAACATTAAGATTTGGTTGTGCATGGGCAGTTGCTGGACCTTAAGAAATCAAATGTCTTCTATAAATACTCTCTGGAAGCAAAATATTAATACACTTTAATTGCAAATGTGCGTTACATCACAGAGCAAAAGTAACCCTAAATTGTCTGCTCTTGTTTTATATAATCTCCTTTCAGCAAAAGCCCATTCTTTCAATATTAATGTTTGACATGATTAATTCTGGTTAATTTGTTGGAATTCTTCTTGCTAATAATGCAAATAGATAATTTTTAATTATCCTTTAGTAACATTTCACTGTTAATGGTTTGGAAGGGGTGATAAGCAAACCAATTTGAAACAAAATATAAACATGTGCCATTGTATTATAACACTATACACTTTCTTGACAGTTAAAATCTTTTTTTAAAAATTTTTTTTGTAGCATGTAATGTATATGTTTATATATGTAGTAAATAAAAATATGGCCAAATGATTGGCTTGGTGATCTTTTGGGTGAAGAGTTATCTTTGAAGTTTATACACACGAATGCATTGTCAACATTTGAGCACAGTATTGAAGAGATAGAGAAATGGTCCCCAGACAACCTTGGTACATTTAACAGGACAACTGAATAATTGTAAATACAGATTCACCTGAGAGTGATTGGGGATGTATGATAGTTGCCATCAAGCACTTGAAGCCCTGCCCAGTGGGAAAAAAAAGGCCTGCCTGGAACACGAGGCCCCTGAAGGCAATGGACAGAAGTTACCAAGTGGTAGCTTTAGACTCGGTGTAAGGAAAAGCTTCATCCCCCCCCAAAAAATGTTTCAATAGTAGAACAGAACCTTTGGAAGGCGATGGACTTCCCTAGAGGTTTTTGAATCAAGGCTGGATGGTCACTTTTGGAGGAGGAATTCTTAAGGGTTTGGGATCTATCATGTAGCTGCTGAGATCTCAACTCTGAATTTCTCCAACCTAATGCAAATAATATAAAAATGCCAAAGGAATATAGATTAAAGATTAAGTTAATGAGGGGGTTCTTCAAAGACCTATTTTGAATTATCCCTTGAAGTTGAGGAATCGTGAAAGCTGCAGTTAAATTGGCTTGTGGAGGTAGTTAGAGTTGATCATTTGAATGTGATGAGGAAGGGACTAGCAGTGTCCAAAGGGGCAGTGAGATTTTATTTTTAAGGGGATGATGTGACGAGCTGTGAAAGTGGACAGATATGAAATGTTAGGCTTCCTTGGTCCTCAACAACATGCTATAATAATGAGGGCCTTTCCAGTTTTACATCCTACATACATCTAGTTACTTTTCCTCGTGCTGAAACAGGAGGATACAGTACAGAAGTGCTGGCTTTTGCATGCAAAGATTTACTTCTGGGTAGCGTGTAGCTTTTATAGGGGCCAACTTCTAGCACAGTTGGGATGATGGTTAGGGGTGCCTATCCCAATTCCTGCCCCTTAATGTGCCCTCAACCTACCTTATCTCATTTCTGCTCATAAATCTGTTGGGAGGATTGACTTGTGTTTCTAAGACCCTTGAGCATCCACACAAAAACCAATTCACATCCAGTTTCCAAATTTAAAATTTCAGAAGCCTCATTTTTGTCCCATTGTAGAAAAGCGTTGTGTGAAATGATATAACCCTTTTTTATTATAGATCTATAGCAAGTGTTTCATTTATACTGAGTTAGGTCAGTTGTTGGGGGAGGGCACAGTTGAAGTACGTGTTGTACTGTTGTTGAATTTGTTTACCTTGAGAAACCTTCAGCAAATGAGCCACAAGGCTGGGCAGAGATGGATTCAGGAGGTGATCTTTTAAGTAGCTATGGACAAAATGTTTATTAGCCTATTCCTAAACTGGTGTCATAGATTTACTGTTAGGAAGAGACCCTGTCATGTAGGTAGGAAATTGAAGAACCCATATTTGAACCGAGCTTCTTGTGACTCCAGATTTCTCCCTCATTCTCATTGTACCATGCCATGGATTTAGCTATGCTTGTCGTCAGACTGGAAAAGGGATCTCTGAGATCATTAATATCTATAATCCCTTTGTCTTATGGATCAGGAATGAGGGCCAGAGAGCCTTACCTCTAGTTCCTGTTCTGCTATTTACTAGCAGTGTGATGTTGGGTAAGTTAACTCTTACTAGGACCTGCCTCAGTTTCCTCTGCAATATTGGGTTGACTTGCACTGTACCAAATGAGATGATATGCAGAAATGCTTGGTAACCATAAAGTACTTACATTTTTATGCAGACAGTTTTTATTGTGACTCACAGTTATTCTTCAGAACAGGGTCTGGGATCCAGGTTTCCTGGCATGTAGCCCAAGCTTTTCCTATAATGGGAATCATTGACAAACTGTTACAAAGAGCCTGTTAGCCTAAAAGTGCTGTTTGCTCAGTGACCTTTGATGCCCTGTCTTTCCTTAGAAACCACTAGGAAGTTAAAACAGAAAGCTTGGTTGGAAGAGCAACCCCTGACATCACTTCACACACATCTTGTCTTTGGGGGGGGGGGGGGCTGGTGTACTTCAGTACCCAGAGGAAACATTTCTGATAATATAAGATGGAACAAAAAGGCTTTACCTTTTTACCTTAGGTTTTCAGGAAGGCCTTGGAATTGAATGGATGGATCCAACTCTAGGAGTCAACTAGAGTTGTTGATATTGCAGAGAAAAGGGGGGGGGGTGTACTCTATACCTAATACTCATGTAAAGTCCCTTTTCCTGTATAGTAGGAAAACTAGAGAAATCCAGACACCTGAATTTCCTACCTTTATCCCCACAAAAAACAAACAACCTTTTAAATTCTGAGCAATGCTAAGGGTGGGGTGACATGAGTGAATGTCCATGTCAAATTAAATCAGTGATTCAACAGTTACTGAGCATAGGGTGGGCTAGGGATGGCTTTTGGATCATATAGTAAGCCCTCCCCTTAAATATCTTACAGGCAGTAATGGTTATAGAGAATCAATCTGTATGCACTCACAAACGTGAATCAGTGTTTGGATTGGCCTCTGGAAGTGAGGGGTGGCTGTTCCCCCCTACAAAGCAGTATATGCCATGTAGGTAGGGCAGTAGGAGTTCACAAGACCTTCCAGCCCAACCTCCTGTTGATCAGGCAGCCAATCTGCAGCCGAAGTGGGAGTGAAAGGGTAGATGGCTCCTGATCCAGGATATTTATTTCTCAGACTCCCAGATTATTAAGGCACCTCCCTGAAGCTGGGCTTGAGCTAAAGCAAGCTATGTATGGCAGTGGCCTGTCTGAGCCCACCACTGTTGGAGCAGCTGGGTGCTGTCTGAATGTGCAGAGCTGGGCTTTAGAGTCCCAAATCCAGCCCCAGGCACTTAGTAGCAGGGTGATCCTAGGCAGGTCAATCTGTCTGCCTTAGTTCCTGCATCTGTAAAATGGGGATCATAACAGCATCTGCCTCCCAGGGTTGTGATGACCAAATGGGATAACTGTAAATCACTTAGCACAGTGTCTGGTACATGGTAAGTGTTTAATAAATGTTAGTATCTATCTATTATATGTATTCCTAATTAGCGGGGGTCCTAGAGACTTCAGTGCTTTTGTGGGTATTTAGGGGGAACAGCCTTCGGATGGTCAGAGAGAATGGCAGGGGTGTGGCTTGAGGGAGGGGATTGTGGTTGGAAAAAGTCCTGTCCCAACTGAGGAATCAAAAAATTGACATTTCTTAAGTGCCTGCTATGTATCAGGCTGTGTGCTAAAACCTGGAGATATAAAAAGAGGCAAAAGACAGTCCCTGCCCTCAAGGAACTTACAATCTTATGGGGGAAGCAGCATACAAACATATATACATACATATATATAATGCAAGATAAACGGAAAACTAGCCTTCAAGAATGGGCTGGATGTTTGGAATGTCTAAATTCAATCAGTACTTATAATGTCCTTTTGATCTCTTTTTTTGAATACTGTTTTATTGCAGAGGGTTCCAAAGATATTGTGAGTTTGGGTTTTCCTTTCACCAATACAGGTGACCCCTCTGTGACTAAATAAACAGAGTTGCTGTGCTTACTTCATTTCCACTGTGGCTAACCTCAGGATAAGCCTCGCCAAACTTAGCTAGGTTATTTCTTGGACAATGGGTGCTCATCAGCAGCCAGCCTTCAGTCAAAGCCTTTTCAACTTTGTCGGACCTTTTAGAGAGTCCACACTCTACTGGCATAGTCCTCAAGAATCCTGGGTCAACTACATGCCACCCAGGTGCATCAAAGTAAGACCTCAATGGAGGACATACGTTAAATCACAACATGACTCAACAAGAGTGGGCATCACATCTGAAGTGTTTGTCTGGTATCACTAGAGGGAGGTCTTTTCCTTCTAAACTTACTTACTTCATATTGATGGTTATATTGTGTGTTCTGGGTGTCCTCTGTACAACAGATAACCACATTACAAAAGCCCTTTAGTTGGTTTCTTGTTCAGTCATGTCTGATTCTTCATGGCCCTGTGAACCATAGCACACCAGACCCTTCTGTCCTCCACTATCTCTCCAAGTCTGTCCAAGTTCTTGTTGATTGCTTTCATGACTGTCCATCTCTTCCTCTGCCGTCTCCTTTTCCTTTTGCCTTCAATCTTCCCCCAACATCAGGCTCTTTTCTAACAAGTCCCGTCTTCTCATTATGTGGCCAAAGTATTTCAACTTCAACTTCAGTATCTGACCTTCCAGTGAATATCCTGAACTAAAGTATTGACTAATTTGATCTCCTTGCTGCCCAAGGGACTTTCAAAAGTCTTCTCCAGTACCACAATTCAAAAGCATCAATTCAGCACCATTCAGCTTTCTATATAGTCCCAACTCTCACAGTCATACATCGCTACTGGAAAGATGGCTTTGAACATACGAACCTTTATGGGGAAGATGATGTTTCTGCTTTTTAGTGAGCTGTCCAGATTTACCATAGCTCCCCTTCCAAGAAGCAAGTGTCTTTTAATTTCATGACTGCAGGCATCATCTGCAGTGATCTTTAAGTCCAAGAATATAAAACCTGACATTTCTTCAATTTGCTAGGAAGTGACAGGACAGTTGCCAAGATCTTACTTTTCTTCATGTCAAGCTTCAAGCCAGCTTTTACACTCCCCTTTTTCACCCTCATCAAGGCTTCATAATTCTTTAAAAAAAAATTATGGAACACTTTTTATTTTTTCAAATTTTTATTTTTAGCTACATTTAAAGTTCCAGACTGTCTCCCTTTCTCCCTCCCCACCCTACACTAGAGCAGGCTATCATTTTATATATATATATACACACACATATATGTTATTATATATAGTATATATATCTTATATGTAAGATATATTATATATGTTATTATATATTATATATATATGTAAAACCTCACTGTGTACTTCCATTTATCAGTTCTCTCTCTGGATGAGTATAGCATCTTCCATCTTTTATAGGTGATTTGAGAATTTATAGTTCTTAGAATAACTTGGCTATTCACTATTCTTTGAACAATATTGCTGTTACTGTATATAATGTTCTCTTGCTTCTTCTCACTTTTTATTTTTGAATGCCAGTCTTTCTTATGTGTTTCTAAAATCAACCGCTCCTCCTTTTTTACAGTGCGGTAGTATTCCATCACAATGGAATTATAGACGACAACTCGTTTAGCTGTTCCCCAGTTGATTAACATCTCCTCAATCTCTAGTTCTTTGCAACCACAAAGAGAGCTGCTACAAATTATAACATACAGGTTCTCTTCCTTTTTCCCAGATCACTTTTGGAAACAGACCTCATGGTGGCATTGCTGGACCACAATTTTATACTTTTTTGGGCATTATTCCAGATTATTCTCCAAAATGGTTGGATCATTTCACAATTCCACCAACAGTGTATTCATGTCCCAATTTTTCCGTTGTCATGTCCAACGTGTCATTTTCCCCTCCTATCATTTTAGCCAGTCTGATAGATGTGAGATGATATCTCAAAGTTGTTTTACTATGCATTTCTCTAGTCAGTAATAATTTAGAGCATTTTTTCATGTGACTATGAATGGTTTTGATTTCTTCATTGAAAAACTGCCTGTTTATATCCTTTGATCATTTATCAGTTGGGAAATGACTCTTATGCATTTGACAAAGTGTCTATGTAAGCTGTCTATAAAATCCCCCCCCCACAATTTTCTGCTTACCTTCTAATCTTGGCTACATCAATTTTATTTGTACAAACCTTTTTTAATATTTAACTTAATTTTAAATTTAATGTAATCAAAATGATGCTATATTTTGCAATGCTCTCTGTCTTTTATATATTCATAAATTTTTTTTTGCCTTTTTGGAGGGCAATTGGGGTTAAGTAACCTGCCCAAGGTCACACAGCTAGGTTTTTGTTTGTGTGTGTTAAGTGTCTGAGGCCGGATCTGAACTCAGGTCCTTCTGAGTCCAGGGCCGACGCTCTACTCACTGCACCACCTAGCCACCCCAATATTCATAAATTATTATCCTATCCATAAGTCTGATAGGTAATGTGTTCCATGTTCTTCTAGTTTTTTTATGATATCTCCTATTATATCTAAGTCATGTATCCATTTTGATCTTATCTAGGTAAATGGTGTAATATTTTGATCTATCCACAATTTCTGTCAGACTGCTTTCCACTTTTACCAACAAATTTTTACCAAATTGTGTATTTTTATCCTAAAAGTTTAAATTTTTTTTTACTTTTTGGAGGGGGGAATGCAGGACAATTGAGTTTAACTTGCCCAAGGTCACATGGCTAGTTAAGTGTTAAGTATCTGAGGCTGGATTTGAACTCAGTTCCTCCTGACTCCTAGCCACCCCAAAGGGTTAAATCTTTACATTTGTCAAACACAAGTTTACTATAATCATTTATTACTGTAGACAGAGTATATCTACTCTGTTCCACTGTTCCACTTTTCTATTTCAGTTTTGATAATTACTGCCTTATAATATAGTTTAAGATCTGATAAATCAGATAAACCTCCTTCCTTTACATTTTTTTCGTTAATTCCCTTGTTACTTTTAACCTTTTGCTCTTCCAAATGAATTTTATTATTGCTTTTTTCTAACTAAATAAAATAATTTTTGGTAGTTTAATTGGGATGACATTGAATAAATAGATTATTTTTAAAATCTAACTTTTAAATATGACTTTATTTGTATAAAAAATGTTTTATAATTATGTTCATGTAGTTCCTGGGTTTGTCTCAGTAGATATACTCCCAGGTATTTTATACAATCTATAATTATTTTAGATGGGGGTATCTCTTACTATCTCTTCTTGTAGGATTTTGTTGGTGATACATGGAAATGCTGATGATTTACGTGGGTTTATTTTATATCCTGCTATTTTACTAAGATTATTGTTTTAACTGGCTTTTTAGTTGAATCTCTAGGATTTTCCAAATATATCATCATATCATCTGCAAAGAGAGATAGTTTTATATTTCCATCTGTAGTTCATTTAGTTTTTCCTTTAAAAATTTGGATTCTATAGTGTTTGATGCTTATAAGTTTAGTATTGTTATTACTTCATTACCTCTGGTACCTTTTATCATAATGTATTTCCCTATTTATCTCTCTCTTTTTTTTAAAGCAATTGGGGTTAAGTAACTTGCTCAAGGTTACACGGCTAGTCATTATTTATGCGTGGGTGCTCATTTTCTGAGGTCGGATTCGATCTCGGGTCATCCCAACTCTGAGGCCGGCGCTCTTACTCTCTGCGCCACCTAGCCGACCCTATCTATCTCTTTTAATTAAATCTTTTAAAACTTTAACTTTTGAGATCATGATTGGCACCCCTACCTTTTTTTTTTGCATTAGCTGAAGCATAATAAAATTTTCAGCCTTTATTTTTACCCTATGTGTATCTCTCATTTTAAAATGTATTTCTTGTAAATATAATATTGTCAGGTTCTGCTTCTTAATTCATTCTGCTATCCAGTTCCATTTTATGGGTGAGTTCATCCCATTCCGATTCAAAGTCATAATTATTAGTTGTGCATTTCCTCTATCCTATTCTCTATCACTTTTTATCTTTCTCATCCTTTTTTTACCCAATCCCTCTGCAAACTTCTAGTTGACTTCTAACCATTGTCTCCCCAATCTATATCCCTTATGCTTTCCCCTTATGCTCCTATTCCTTAATTTACCCACTTTTCCAAAAGTTCCTCTCTTATCCTGTTCCCTAGACCTTTTTACTTCTCTGTATCCTTCTAGATATGTATGTTATTCCTCTTTAAACCAATTCTGATGAGAATAGTTCCTGCACTACCAGCCTTCCACCCCTTCCTGCCTCCAACTCTAGCAGTTCATCCACTCACACCTCATTTGTATGACATAATTGTTCCATTTTCTCTCTCCCTATCAAGTTTTATTTTTTTAGCATCATCCCATCAATTCAACCCCAAGCCTTTCATGTATGTCCTTTCAAACTACCCAAGTAATGATAACATTCTTAAGAGTTACCAAAAAAGCAAAAAGCAAAAAGAATTACAGATAATATTTTCCCATATAAGAAATAAAGATTTTGACCTTATTTGAGTTTTGTTATTGTTGGTCTTTAATGTTCACCTTCTTATGTTTCTCCTGAGTCTAGTAGTTCAAACTTTCCCATTTAGTTCTGTTTTTTTTCTTCACAAATCCCTGAAAACCTTTTAGTTCATTAAATGTCCATTTCACCACCACCACCACTACCCCCATTTAGGATAATACATAGCTTTGCTGGCTAAGTTATTCTTGGTTCCAAACCCAGCTGCTTTGCTCTTCAGAATAGATTGTTCCATGACCTTTGATCTTTTAATGTAGAAGCTGCTAAATCTTATGTTATCCTGACTTTAGCTCCACACTATTAAAACTTTTTTCTAGTTGTTTGTAGTATTTTCTCCTTGACCTGGGAGCTTTAAAACTTAGTTTTAAACATTTCCTGTGAGTTTTCATCTTGGGATCTCTTTCAGGTGGTGATTGGTGGTTTTTTTCTATTTCTATTTTTCTTCTCTCATTCTAGAACTTGAGAGCAATTTTCCTTAATAATCCCGTGAGGTATAGTATCTAGACTCTTATTTTGGTCATAACTTTCAGGAAGTTCAACAATGCTTATATTGTCTCTTTCTCTCTCTCCTTTTTTTTTTTTTTTAATTTTTTGGAGGGCAATTGGGGTTAAGTGAGTTGCCCAAGGTCACACAGCTAGTTTTTGTGTTAAGTGTCTGAGGCCAGATTTGAACTCAGATCCTCCTGACTCCAGGGCTGGTGCTCTATTCACTGCGCACACCTAGCTGCCCCTATTTTGTCTCTCTTTGATCTGTTCTCCTGGTCAGTTGTTTTTCTAATGAGGTGTTTCATATACTTTCATATTTTTTTCATTCTTTTGCTTTTGATTTATTATTTATCAGTGTCTTATAAAGTCATTAGCTTCCCCTTCCCAATTCCAATTTTTAAGGAGTTATTTTTTTCCATAAGTTTTTGGATCTCTTTTTCCAGTTGGTTAACTTTCTTTTCATAATTTTCTTGATTTTCTTGCATTGTTCTAATTTTTTTCCTCAACCTTTCTTATTTGGTTTTTAAGGTCCTATTTAAGCCCTTCCAAAAATTATTTTTGGGTTTGTGGCTACTTTGCTTTTTTCTTTGAGAGAAATAGCTGTTTTAACTTTCACTGTCTTCTGAGTTTGGACCCCAGTCTTTTCTATCACCATAGTGATGGGGTACAGGCTCTGGAAATCTTCTTAAACTCTCCTTGAATCTTCTCCTTTCATCTGGTGTTTTCCTGAGGCTATAATTTCATTATCACTGTGCCAAATACTCTGTTACCCTTAACCTAGCCCAGGCTTTCATTTTCTATTACCTCTGGACTGCCTCCAGCTCCTTCCCATCTTTGATCCTATGAAAACCCCATTCTTGTAGTTCCTAATCTGTACTCACCCCAGCCTACTGGTCACTCTCATAAAGATCCTCTCTAGGCCCCTCATCTAGTCACCCCAAACTACTTGACCACTCCTAGATCCCTCCCATAGTCTTTCTGTATATAAGATCCATCTTGTTTCCATCAAAGTACTCAAATTCAATCTGGTCTGCTTACATTAGGGTTACAAATGTTCAGGTTCCTTAAAAGTCTGGCCAACATGGCAGATCTTTAATAAACCTTGTTTTTCTGTGGCTGAAAGAAAGCTTGGGTCAAATTCATTTGGGCAGGATCCATGTGTCACTGTTTTGGGGTCCCAGCACCCCTAAACCTCAACAATAGCAACTATTTATGGTTGGGTCCCTTCTCATTTGCCTACTTATTATTATTATAATTATTTTTAGCAGCTTATTTCTTGTCAGTTAGCTTTGTGTTAAAGTTAGGCTCTTCTCATGAGCCCTAGGGGATAATATCTCAGGCTTCTGGCTTTTTGTGCTGTTGTTTTCTGAGCTCTTTTGGGAGCCCTCTGCCACCACATTCACCAGCATGTACTTGCTCCTCCAGGTGCACAGCCACAGCCAGGTCATCCCGTCTGGGCTGGAGTCTGGTGGAGGGCCCCTCATCAGCCGTCCCATTCCCCTACTGTCAGGAGCAGAAGTTCCTGGAGCTGAGACTACCACCCATACAGCTGCCCCCAGGACTTGTTGCTTGTTCTTTCTTTAGTATCTGCCCTGAGGTATTTGCACTTCAGACAGGCCGAGCCACAGTCCTGGGAGGTCTGGTCTTTCCTAAGGTCCCAGGTTGTTTTAGGTGAACAGCTGGGTTACCCTGACTCTTAATGATTTGTGCTGCTCAAAGTCCTCTCTGAGATGGTATTTTATTTTGTTTGTGGAGGAAACTAGGAGAGCTAGGTATTTTCTTGCCTTATTCTTAATTCTTCTTCATTCTCTGCCATCAAAGTGTTATCTTTTGCATATCTGAGATTGCTGTTATTTCTCCCAGGAACCTTAATTCTGGCTTTTGATTTGTCCAGCCTGGCTTTTTGCAGGCAAGTTAAAAATCAAGTGAAGATCTATATAGCCTTTTAGTCCTCTCTTCCCAATCTGAAACCAATCAGTTCCATGTTGGGTTCTAACTGGTGCTTCTTGACTTGATAACAAGTTTCTCATGAGACAAGCAAGATGACTTGGCACAGCCATCTCCTTGAGGATTTGCCACATTTGGTGTGATTTACAGTCAAAAGCTTTAGTGTAATCAATGGAGCAGAAGTAGATTTTTTTCTGGGACTCTTGTTTTCTCTGTAATCCACCAAATGTTAGCAATTTGGTCTCTAGTTCCTCTGCTTCTTCGAAAACCAGTCTATGCTTCTGGTAATGCTTGATTCACATTTGCACAAACCTAGCCTGCAGAATCTCAAGCGTAACCTTGCTGATATGTGAAATGGGTGCCATTGTTCAGTAATTTGAACATTCTTTCTCATCCTATAGGCTTGGAATGTAAAAAGTATATTCCAATCCAATGATGACTGTTGAATTTTCCAAATTTGCTGGCATATTGAGTGAAGCACTTTAACATCATTGTCTTTTAAGATTTTAAATGGCTCAGCTGGAATTTCATTGTTTCCACTATTCTATTCAACTGTTTCAATTGCATTCAACTCTGTGTGACCCCATTTGGGATTTTCTTGGCAAAGATACTAGAGTGGTTTGGCATTTCCTTCTCCTGCTCATTTTATAGATGAGGAAACTGAGGCAAACAGGGTGAAGTGACTTGCCCAGGGTCACACAGCTAGGAGGTGTCTGAGGCTGGATTTGGAATCTTGACTCCAGGCAAGGTGCTCTATGCAGTATGGTGCCATCTAGCTGGCATATTGATTACAGCACTTTAACAGCATCATTTAGGATTTTAAATAGATCAGCTGGAATTCTATCACCTACACTAGTCTTATTGTTAGCAATGCTTCCTAAGACCCACTTGGTTTCATTCTCCAGGGACTTCTGACTCTAGATCAATAACCACCCTATTGTGGTTATCAGTGATGTTATCAGAAGATCTTTTCTTGTACAGTTCTTCTGTGTACTCTAGAACCCTCCAGCTAGACCCAAGATGAAGTGCATGCCCTCAGCAAACTGAGGCTCTAAAGGCAAAGGCCAAAGTCACATTCACCAGGCTTGCTTATTGGGCCAGTGCTTGTTTATCCATATATTCGTGAGAAGAGTTGGGGGTGTAACAAGAGAACGGCTAAGGAGTAGTTGGGCAAAGCTAAAGTTGGGCCCCAACTATGGAAGTCAGAAAGAACTGGTTTGGATTCTGCTATGATACTAGACCTATGACCCCAGCCAAGTCACTAATACATGGGCAGAGCTGCTAGCATGCTTTCTTCCATGTTAGAATGTGAGCTCCTTGAGAGCAAAAATGCATTGAGTGTAGTGCCTGGCAAATAGTAGGTACTCAGTAAATGCTCATTGACTTGACTCAAGTTACATCAGTTGTCTCATCTCTAAAATGGGGATGGGGGCAGCTAGGTGGTGCAGTGAAGAGAGTACCAGCCCTGGAATCAGGAGGTCCTGGGTTCAGATCTGGCCTCAGACACTTAATACAAAAACTAGCCATGTGACCTTGGGCAAGTCACTTAACCCCAATTGCCCTCCAAAAAGCAAAAAAATAAAATAAAATGGGGATGAAAATACCTCAAGTACTTGCCTCAATGGTCTGTTTTGAGGATCATATAAGCAATGATCATCATCATCCTAATGAAAATATATACATATTTAAGTAGCGCTTTATATATATTATCTCATTTGATCCTTGAAACAGTCTTTTACAAATGAGGAAACTGAGGTTGAAAGAGGTAAGCCAGCAGATCCAGGTTACACAGCTGGTAAGTGTCTAAGCTGGGATTCCAGCTCAGAGTTTTCCAACTCCCAGGTCCAAGCAAGCACTTACTCCTGTCTAGCCATTTGTAATATAAAATGCTATATAAATGTCAGCTCTTAGTGCCTTCCCCTAATAATAATAGGAACCTCCACTTTCTAACCATAAACTTGAGCAAGGAATAAGCTCAAAAATAATTCCCCAGACAAACTTATGTTGATGGTATTGCTTATGTTTGTATGCACTCAAGCTGTCCAATTCGGGCCACCAGTTCTTAATTATCAGTCTGCCTTCCCAGTTTTGCACAATATTTCTGGGTTCCTCCCTCCACTGCCATACAAGAATGTAAACTCATTTTGCTAGGAGCCTAAACAGAGCATAATTGGGAAGGTAGAACATTCCAAAATCAGAGAGGATTTTGGATTCCTTTCTGTTTAGGCTTATCTGTCACTACTGCCGTCCATTTACACAGAGAATCAGCAGATCAGAGAGTTGACTGGATGCCTGTTGCAATGGCAGTATGTGTAGATAATGGAAGGAGTTTGCAGGGGGTAATCTAATTTTGCTGTTCTGTCTTCATGCAAAGTAAAAAATTCCAATCACAATTCCAGAAAGTTCTGTAGGTCAAACCTTCTTGCAACAAGCTACCTTGGCCAAGTTCTTTTGCTGTAATGGAATTTTGTCATAATGAATATTGCTTAACATCTGTTCACCAAAGAATAAAAAACAGACATTCTTTATTCTGATTGTTCTTCTCTCTGCTGTTTTCAATACATAGGCAATAGATGCAGTAATATTCAAGAATTTGGATTCCTAGGGAGAACAGTGCCAAATTCTTTCAACATATCTTTTTTTTCTGCCAAAATCAGCCATCCCCACTTTTTTCCTTTTTCCTTTTAAAGAAAACTACCCTCTCCTGAACCTTTTTAGAAATGATTAGATGATTAGATGAATGCCATGACTAACCAGTGCCATTATAATTTTCATTAACCATAGAATTAAGGATTGGAGTTTTGTTATATTGTACAAGAAACATATGATTCAAGTCTGGAAAAATGAAGTATTTGTTCTGAATTAGGGATAGAATAATAAAAGAAGAAGAAGATGGCCTTTTCTGAGCTTGCTTTTTGGGCTACATTTCCACACTTGAATTCTCTCCTAATACCTAACTCAACATGTACCAAATTGAACTTTTCTTCCCCACATATCTAATCTCCTTCCCTCCTCAACTTTTCTATTTCTATCAGTGGCAAAAGTCAAGGATTTGTTTGTTTCCCCTCCCCTTGGTCTTTCACATTCAAACACTGGTTAAGGGTCCAGAGGGCAAAGACTTTCCTTTTTTTTTTTTTTTTGAGGGTAATTGGGGTTAAGTAACTTGCCCAAGGTCACAAGGCTAGTTGTGTGTGTGTGTGTGTGTGTGTGTGTGTGTGTGTGTGTGTGTGTGTGTGTGAAGTGTCTGAGGCCAGATCTGAACTCAGGTCCTCCTGGCACCAGGGCTGGTATTCTACTCACTGTGCCACCTAGACGCCCCAACTTTCCTATTTTTTTGTCTTTATATCTAACATATCTATTTTGTTTTTATACTCATCCACGTGCTCAATCTGATTCTACCATCAAAGTCTCTCTTGCATCTACCCCATCCTCTCTGTTCCTGATGTTAGGAGGGAGACCTGTGTCTTCCCTTTGGACTCCAGTGACTCTGGAGGCAAGTGAGGTTGATGATTTTGGACAGCTCTACCTCACTTATCATTTGCAAGTCAAAACATGACCCTTCTGGTATCGTGGGTCCTCTTCAAGAAGGGACAAATCACAACCTGGCAAAACTTTCAGCCAGCTGGCCTATGGTAAGAGACTTCCAACTGGTTCTTCTATCGCTGCCCCCCCCAATCCAGCTTGAAACCCATTCTGTTGGATTAAGCTTCCTTATTCATAAATATATGGTATTCTGTTTAAAACCCCTCAGTGACTTTTTATCCTGACATTCATAGCCCTTTACAATCTCACATCAACCTAGCTTTTCAGCTTTCTCTCACACTGCTGCTACTGCTGCTGCTGCTACTGCTATTACTGCTACTGTTACTGCTGCTGCTACTGTTACTGCTGCTGCTACTGTTATTCTGCTACTATTATTGCTGCTGCTACTGTTACTGCTGCTGCTACTGTTACTGCTCCTGCTGCTGTTATTGCTGCTACTGCTATTGCTGCTACTGTTATTGCTGCTACTGTTACTGCTGCTGCTACTGTTATTACTGCTACTATTACTACTGCTGCTACTGCTATTGCTGCTGCTGTTATTGCTGCTACTGTTACTGCTGCTGCTACTGTTATTACTGCTGCTACTATTATTGCTGCTGCTACTGTTACTGCTGCTGCTGCTGTTTTTGCTGCTGCTGCTACTGTTACTGCTGCTGCTGCTGTTTTTGCTGCTGCTGCTACTGTTACTGCTGCTGCTACTGTTACTGCTCCTGCTGCTGTTACTGCTGCTGCTGTTATTGCTGCTGCTGCTGCTGTTATTGCTGCTACTGCTATTGCTGCTACTGTTATTGCTGCTACTGTTACTGCTGCTGCTACTGTTATTACTGCTACTATTACTGCTGCTGCTACTGTTATTACTGCTACTATTACTACTGCTGCTACTGCTATTGCTGCTACTGTTATTGCTGCTACTGTTACTGCTGCTGCTACTGTTATTACTGCTGCTACTATTACTGCTGCTGCTGCTGTTACTGTTATTACTGCTACTGTTACTGCTGCTACTATTACTGCTGCTGCTGCTGTTATTACTGCTACTATTACTACTGCTGCTACTGCTATTGCTGCTACTGTTATTGCTGCTACTGTTACTGCTGCTGCTACTGTTATTACTGCTGCTACTATTATTGCTGCTGCTACTGTTACTGCTGCTGCTGCTGCTGTTTTTGCTGCTGCTGCTACTGTTACTGCTGCTGCTGCTGTTACTGCTGCTGCTACTGTTACTGCTGCTGCTACTGTTACTGCTCCTGCTGCTGTTACTGCTGCTGCTGTTATTGCTGCTGCTGCTGCTGTTATTGCTGCTACTGCTATTGCTGCTACTGTTATTGCTGCTACTGTTACTGCTGCTGCTACTGTTATTACTGCTACTATTACTGCTGCTGCTACTGTTATTACTGCTACTATTACTACTGCTGCTACTGCTGTTGCTGCTACTGTTATTGCTGCTACTGTTACTGCTGCTGCTACTGTTATTACTGCTGCTACTATTACTGCTGCTGCTGCTACTGTTACTGCTGCTGCTGCTGTTACTGCTGCTGCTACTGTTATTGCTGCTGCTACTGTTATTGCTGCTACTGTTACTGCTGCTGCTGCTGCTGTTACTGCTGCTGCTGCTGTTACTGCTGCTGCTGCTGTTGCTGCTGCTGCTGCTGTTGCTGCTGCTGCTGCTACTTTTATTGCTGCTGCTACTGTTATTGCTGCTGCTACTATTATTGCTGCTGCTACTGTTATTGCTGCTGCTGCTAGTGTTATTGTTGCTACTGTTACTGTTGCTGCTGCTGTTTATTGCTGCTGCTACTCCACATGTGCAATTGGACTCCTTGCTTTCTGTGCTTTTGCTCTTTCCTTTAAGGCAAAGGTCAAGTCCCATTTGCTCTTGGTCCAGTGACTCTGGCTTCCAGGCTATTCCATGTCTGGCTGCCCCCGGCCATGATTCCAGGCTCTCCCTCTTCCTTTTTCCTCCGTCTTTTGCAGGAATCTGCTCCCCCTCTCTTAATTCTAGTGCCTTTGCTCTCTGAATCATTCTCCCTTTACCCTGTATCTGGCTTGTTTGTACATATTTGTTTGCTTGTTGTCCCCACCATTACATTGTGATTGCCTTGAAGGCTCTTTTTGTCTCTTTTGCCTCTCTTTGTGTCCTCAGGGCTTAGCAGTCTTGGCACATAGTAGGTACTTAATAAATGTTTATTGATTGATGGGCTGACTTGAACCCAGGACTTTTGACTCTAAATTCCGTGTTTTTTTCTACTTCCTTCAAGTCTGGGAAGTTGGGAGTATGGTAATGTCCTCAACAGAATTTGGTGAGTTTGGAAGAGGAAAAGGTTTAAGAGTTTGGGGGAGGGGGGAGACCTATTTTATGGACTTAACATGTGTCATTTTGCATTAGGAATGAATGAAAAAATAGTAAGCATTTCCTGTCTACAAATAGGGCACAAATGGACAGTTGAAATGGTCTATGCCACATTCTAATTAGCAGAGACAGCACATTTAGAAAGGTGGTCCCTAGACAAAGCCTAGGCACATCTACAAGACTTGTGGTAATGCCAGGGCTTCTGGAGGCCCCATATGCCAGAAGGTGCATAATTGGGACAGACAGCAAGGTCTTGTGATCCTTGGGGTTCAGTTTCAAGATAGTTGAGAAGACTTGTACTAGAAAGATTGTACTTGGTAAAGTCATTGTCAATGAGCATTCTTTATTAAGTATCAGTTAATTGATCCTTGTGTTCCATGCCAGGCACTGCTAGGTATTGGAAATATAAGTACAAAGCAGGACTTGATCCTCAATCACAAGGGATTTGTACTCTCACCCAAGGGGGCAAGGCTCTCTGGAAGCAGGGGGGACGAGGGAGGTCCAGGCCAACAATCATTGGGAAGGGAGGAACGGGTCTGCTTGGGAATGGAGCCGGGCACTGGGAGTCCTTTCTTGGGATGTGGGTATCCAGCTGGGAGTGGGACAGGTGAAGGGGTAATTGGCAGGAAGATTAGGCAAAAGGAAAAATCCTGGTTTCAGCCGGGCAGGGGCAGCCTGGGCCAAGAGGAAAGGCTCCCCAAGGTCTGGTCTGCACTTTTTTCTGGGTGGGATCATGCTTCCTAGACCGTGAGCTATGGCCAGTCAGGTCTAGGTGTTATTTAATCTTTATTTTCCCCTAGCACTGGGTGCAGGGATCTGCACATAGATTCCTTTCAATGTTCTTAAGGGAATAGCTATGACCTGGACCAGATTTGAGCATAAAAACAAAGTGTGGGTGGAGGGGATGACGGCAGGTGTGACAGGCCTGGCCTACTTTAGTGAAGCCTTTACTTTTCTCCTGGGTAATCTTCTCTAGAGCAGGGATTCTCGACCTCCTTTGTGTCTCGGACCCCTTCTCAGAAGAATGTTTTTAAATGTATAAAATAAAATGTTTAGAATTACAAACAAAAATGGTTATATTGAAGTATAGTTATAGAAGCAAATTTTTTTTTTTAAATCCAGTTCACAGACCACAGTATAACCCCTGCCTAGAGGCAGCCTGGGTGGTGGCTGGTAGGTGGTAGAATAGCAGGCTAGGAATCAGGAAGTCCTGTGTTCAAATTCAGGGTGGCTAGGTGGCACAGTGAATAGAGCACTGGCCTTGGAGTCAGGAGGTCCTGAGTTCAAATCCTGCCTCAGACACTTAACACTTACTAGCCTTGTGGGCTTGGGCAAGTCAACTCCAATTGCCCTGCCTTCCTCCCTGCAAAAAAAAACAAAAACCCAAAAACCAAAAAACAAAACCCAACACATTCAAACTGGATAAGTGACTCAATCTTTCTAACCTCAGGCTACTGCCTAAGACTTATCTACTAAGTCACTGAGGGGTTGGAGGGAGAGTCTACCCTGGGAATTTCCCATGCCTGCTCATTCCATATGGGCAGTTAGGTGGAGGAGGCCTCAGATACTTACTAGCTGTGTGATCCTGGGCAAGTCACTTAACCCTGTTTGTCTCAGTTTCCTCATCCATCAAAAGAACTAGAGAAGGAAGTGGCCAACCACTCCAGTATCTTTGTCAAGAAAACTCCAAAGGAGGTCCCTAAGGGTAGGAAGCAACTCACTTCATATAAATTACCAAAGTAAGAAAGTCCCCTTTTGCAATTAACACTTAATTATAATTAGGTGCCCCAGAGAGGCACCTCCAGAGGACGGTTATAAGTCAATAGGTCAGTTCCAAGTTGGTGGGGATATGCTAGCTGGGGTGCCAGTCCTAGCCCAATATTTTCTAATTTTCTTTGTTTTTGTTTAATCACTTCCTCTCCTTTCCTTGGCAATCTCATCCATTTTCATGGCATTATTGCTCTGGGTGGACAAGCAGCCTGGTAGGGTGGTAAGCGTTTTGGTCTGGAATTAATGTTCGAAAGTTCAATGCAAGGCCACTCAGCACCTGGATGACCTCTGATAGGTCCAAGTGGGCCCAAGTTTCTCCATATATAAAATAGGGAGGTTGAGTTAAAGTATCTGCTGGTTCTCTTCAAGCTCTAAATCTAGGATTCAGCCTTCCAAATCCCAGTATTCAGCTAGTCATTATTCACTTCCACATTTTCAACAGCCTATTGGTTAGTCTTTCCTACTGGAACCCCAAGTTCATCTAAGTAGATCCTTGTTCTCCCAAGAGCACTGATCACGACCCATTATTTTCTTCTTGTCCTGTGTTATTCTTGTTCATATTTGACATTCTACCCAATCAATATGCTGAAGGCCTTCCTTAGGGAGATTTTTCCACATTATGTGGACCACTGGTATCAAGGGGAAGGGAAGGGAATAAGCATTTATTATTATGTGCTGTGTTAAACACACAAATTTTGTTTCATTTGATCCTCAGAACAATTCTCTGAAGTAGGTGCTTTTTTTATTATCCCCATTATGCCAGTGAGGAGACTGAGGCAGGTAGAGACTAAGCGGCTTACCCAGGGTGACACAGATAGAATCTGAAGTGAGATTTGAACTCAGGTCTTCTCAATTCCAGGTCTAGCTATCGGTCTCTATACAGTGTACCATCAGCTGCCTCCGAGTGTACCAGTGCAACCCAGAGACTCGTGTTGCTCAGCTGACCTGCCTCCTTTACCCTGTTTCCTGTCAGCTTTTATGCTGTTTCTTATGGGCCAGTGACCACTGGTACTATACCATGCCACCACCCATGTACCCCTGGTGTATGCCCATCTTCTTTGAACCTACCATTTCTAGTTCTAGCTCTCATACTAGCAATCAGATCAATACTACCATTCCTGGAAAAAATTATGTCAGTCACTGTCTCTCTGACATCCCTATATGAATCACTTCTCCCTATCTTGCTCCTCCTCCCACCCCTCATATGGAAGGTGAGGATGTTTGTTGTATGAGTTCAACTAGGTGGCTCCTGCACTCAGTCAGTCAGTAGTCAAAAAAACATTCATTAAGAATCTATTACCACCTCACATCTATCAGATTGGCTAATGTGACAGAAAAGGAAAATGATAAATGTTGGAGGGGATGTAAGAATATTGGAACACTAAAGCACTGTTGGTGGAGTTGTGAGCTGATCCAACCATTCTGGAGAGCAATTTGGAAGTATTCCCAAAGGGCTACAAGACTGGGCATGCCCTTTAATACATCAATGCCACTACTAGGTCTTGTAGCAGCAAGCACCCCAACATCCCCAGGGTGACTGCCAACACAGGTTCTTAGATCTGCTTTTCAAAAGGAAAGCAACTCAAAATGGGTTAACAAGCTTACTTTAATCAAACAAACACACATTACCTAGTTCAGGGGAAAAAGGTCAGCACCCCCAACTTCAGAGTTACAGAACTTACAGATCAAACAGACAGGCTTCCAAACTGTCCAACCATTATATCAATACCAAATCACAGTTACCAGAGAGGGAAGCATCAACATCTGGGTTTTCAAAGCCCGGGGGGCTCTCAACAACAGCTTCCCAGAGTCTCACCTGGTCAAATCACACAACACTTCTCAAAGTGAGCCCCAAAGCAAAGCCTCTCCTCAGGGTTTATATAGCCTTCTCCTGGCTCAGAGAGTGTAACAACCTTCTGGACCCACTGCCCAATCATAAAGTATTAAGGTGTGGGCTTTCCTGAAAAATAAGCCTCCCACCACAGGCTCCAGGTGCACTTAAGCTAGGGGCAGGGAAGATCTTTAAATTTGCATTTCTATTACAGGTCTGTACCCCAAAAAAGGTAAAAAAAAAAAGGAAAAGGACCCATTTGTGCAAAAATAGTTATAGCAGCTTTTTTGTGTTGGTTAAGAATTGGAAGTTGAGGGGATACCCATCAATTGGGGAATGGCTGAATAAATTGTGTTATATGAATGTAATGGAATAGTATTGTGCTCCAAGAAATAACAAACAGGAAGATTTCAGAAAATCCTGGGAAGATGTGAACTGATGCAGAAATGAAGTAAATAGAATGAGGAAACATTGCATGCAATAACTGCAATATTGTAATGAAAAACAACTGTAAATAACTGGTCCCAGCAATATAGTGCTTCTCTTTCTTTCTTCCTCCCTTCTTCCTTTCCTTCCTCTCCTCTTTTATTTCTATTTTCTTCCACAAAATGACTAATGTAGAAATATGTTTTTACATGATTGCAGATGTATAGTCTATATCAGATTACTTACTGTCTCAGGGAGGGAGGAGGGAAGGGAAGAATAGAATTTAGAATTCAAAACTTAAAAAACAACTTTAAAAAGGTTAAAAATTGTTTTTACACGTAATTGGGGGAAAATAAAGTATTATTATTATCTTTGCCTTTTGGAGGGCAATTGGGGTTAAGTAACCTGCCAAAGGTCACATGGCTAGGTTTCTGTTTGTGTGTGCATTAAGTGTTTGAGGCCAGATCCGAACTCAGGTCCTTCTGACTCCAGGGCCGACACTCTACTCACTACACCACCTAGCCGCCCAACAAAGTATTATTTAAAAAAGAGAGCCTACTATGTGTGGAGGAGGTAGGAAGGAAATCATTTGAAACTAAAAATAAGATAAAATTGAATGTAAAAATTAAAATTTTAACAGACTTAAAATTTTTAAAGCAATCCCCTTCCCCCCCAATCCAAAACCTAACAATATGGGCCAGGCACTACACCAAACACTGAGGATACAAAGAAAGTCAAGAAAATCTCTCCCCTCTAGGAATTCACAGTCTAAGGAGGGAGATAGCTCTCAAACAACTATGTACAGATATGATACATGAAAAGTAAATTGAAATAATCAATAAATGGAAGATGTCCAACTAACTTCCAAATTTTGTGTTTTTCTTATTCCCCTTTTAGAAAATAACCTTCTGGGGGCAGCTAGGTGGTGCAGTGAATAGAGCACTGGCCCTGGAGTCAGGAGGACCTGAGTTCAAATCTGGTCTCAGAAACTTAACACTTACTAGCTGTATAACCCTAGGCAAGTCACTTAAGCCCAATTGCCCTGCCTTCCCCACTCCAAAAAGCCAAAAAAAAGTAAGCTTCTTTGAGGGCAAGGTCTATTTCTAGTCATTGCTTAATGAAACATTTTTCATTCATTATAAAGAAAAATGTGTCAATGCATTTATTATAAGGTGTTGCCATGGCTAGAGCACTGGGCCTGAAGTCAGGAAGATCTGAGTTCAAATCATATTTCAGACACTCTCTAGCTGTATGACTCTGAGCAAGCCATTTACCCTCTGACTGCCTCAGTTTCTTCATCTGTAAAATGGGGACAAAAGCTTCGAGGCTAAAAGAAGAAAGTATCTATAAAGAGCTCAGTGAGCCTTATAGCAGTGTGAGAATGCCAGCTGCCATTCTTCTTCTTGTAGATGATCAGTAAAAGTTTATTCGCTTTGAATGAGTATGGTTCCCGAAGAAGAGATATCAGAAGACACTTCCTTCACTTCTTTGCAGGGGTGAGCCCACAAATGTGGCTCGTAGGAGATTTTTTTCAATGTATTGATCCATTTTGCTCTTCTTCCTTTTTTTCCTTAATTAAAAAAAAATTATAAAGGATGGTTTGTTTGGGAGTGAGGAGAAGAAAAAGGAGGAATTTGGTGATATAAAAAAAAATAATAAAAATGTATTAAAAAAAAGTTAACCGGGGCGGCTAGGTGGCGCAGTGAGTAAGAGCGCCGGCCTCGGAGTTGGGATGACCTGAGATCGAATGCGGCCTCAGAAAATGAGCACCCACACACAAATAATGACTAGCCGTGTAACCTTGAGCAAGTTACTTAACCCCAATTGCTTAAAAAAAAAAAAGAATTTAAAAAAAAGTTAACTGATTTGAATGACCTGGGAAGGCAGGATTGAAAGTGTGTTGAGAATTTTGACTGAAAATCAATTACTTCCAGGACCTTGGGAGACAAATTGAAATTAACTCTGACAAAGCAAAGAAAAGGTCTGAAGAAAATTCAGTTTAGTTGTGGAATTGTGTGAGATCTCTTAGCAATCAAAAACATACTGAAGACAAGAGTTCTTAATCTGAGGTTCTTGAATGTAAAATTTTTTTTCAATAATTGTGTTTCCCTATAATTGGTTTCCTCTGTAATTCCATGTAAGTTTATTTCATACTTTTGGTTTTTTTTGCTTTTGGAGGGGGGAAGGCAGGGTAATTGGGATTAAGTGACTTGCCCAAGGTCACATGGCTAGTAAGTATTAAATGTCTGAGGCTGGATTTGAACTCAGGTCCTCCTGACTCCAGGGCCAATGCTCTATTCACTGAGCCACCTAGCCATCCCTATTTCATACATTTAAAAACATTTTTCTGAGAGAAGAGTCCATAAGCTTCACCCCCGGACTGCCAAAGGGGCATACAATACACACAGAAAGCTTAAGGAGCTCTTCTTTGCAGAGATGGAACCAGTTGGACCTATTAAAGGCCCAGAAGAGGGAGATATGGATAGAGAACCCACTTCTATACCACACTGATTGGGAGACCTAGGGTGTCACTGAACTTCTAAGATCCAAGCTAGTTTCTGAGATTTAGATCAGGGGTGGGGAACCTGCAGCCTTGAGGCCACATGTGGCCCTCTAGGTTCTCTGGTGAAGCCTTTTGACTGAATCCAAACATCACAGAACAGAGCCTTAAATCCTTTTATTAAGGGGATTTGTTTTGTGAAGTTTGGATTCAGTCAAAGGGCTGCACTTGAGGACCTAGAGGGCCACATGTGGCCTTGAAGCCTTAGGTTTCTACCCTTGGTCTAGATGATTCCTATGGGGTACAAAGGGTTCCCTGAAAAGAGCTCTAGACCTAGAATCCCCTAAAGATAAAATCATAGGACATAGGATGTAGCCATAGGAAAAAACGAAAGACAAATAAACAAAGAGCTTTCAGAACTGTGACTAGCGATTTTGGTGAAAATAATACAATATAATAAAAGCAAATTGAATGAACGTGTATGGGGGAAGTGAGGACATTTCAGAGATGCTGAAAATGGAGCATGTGTTACAATTTGGCACCTGGTATATTTAGGGCAACTGGATAGTACAGTGGGTCAGGAAGACTCATCTTCCTGAGAGTGACCCTGGGCAAGTCACTTAACCCTGTTTGCCTCATTTTCCTCATCTGTAAAATGAACTGGAGAAGGAAATGGCAGACCACTCTAGTACTTCTTCCAAGAGAACATCAAATGGGGTCAGGAAGAGTCAGGCATGACTGAACAACAAATATTTTAATACCCTGACAGAGGTTTTTGATCATCTTGAAGGTGGTGGATAAAGGTTTTTATACACTGTTGGTGTTGGATTTCTCTTGAAAGGGAGTAACTGGAAAATTTTCCCTTCTAGTACCTGGAACAAAGTAGGGCCTTAATAAATAACTGTAGATTCATTATGGCCCTAGTAACTTGTCAGTATAAAGAATGTGAATTTCAGTTTTATTTTACTTATTTTTTTATGATAAAACCTATTCTGTTTAATTTTAATGCAAATTTTATTCTTCAGTTCAACTGCCCTTTTTGGGTGTGAGATGGTTTTAGATGGGGCAATAAGAAATTAATCTAGTTGTAAATCTTTGACATTTTATTGCCTTGTTTTATACCTAGTTCAAAGTTTGAAAATGGTGATTTTTTTTCTCCACACATATAATTAATTAATTTATTAAAATGTTTTTCTTCTGAAAATATGAATTTCCGGGGGAGGCGGAGCCAAGATGGCAGAGTAGAAACAGCTCATCCAAGCCACTCTGCCCCCAGATTCCCCACAAACTATGTAAAAGGGGACTCTGAACAACTTCTGGAGCCCCGGCACCCACAGAACGACACAGAGAAGCTAACTTCCCGCTGAGGACAGCCCAGCCGCCCTGCAGGAAGGACCTGGCAGCCTGCAGAGTGCAGGAGCCTAGCGGAACCCAGGTCCGCATGAGCTGAGGTTTTAGCCCCAGGGCAACAGGGCCAGTGACCGGCTGGAGGAACCCCAGAACACCAGGAGCTGTGGCGACTCCAGAATTATCAACATAGACATGCCTAGGACAAAGTAAGAAGTTAGTGTCCTATGGACTTTGGGACCTGTATTTGGGGGAATGCGTCAGCACCCTCCCCTGGGGGCTAGAAGCCACTGAGGAGACACGCCATTTTGTAGTTTTCAGAGGCAGCTCCAGCTCCTGGCCTGCGAATTAATTGTAGGGAGATCCAGTGATCAGTCTTGGGGGGTAATCGCTCTTGCTTTAACCTCCCTGGATCTGGATTGTGATCTAGGGTGGAAGTTGTGGGTGGGTTTACAGCTTGCCAGAAACGGAAGTTGCCCCCCACAAGTTTGGGACGAAAATTCCTCTATCTGGCCTTAAAGCCATAGTGTGGCAACAAGCCCAAAAGTCAAGCAATTAAGTGTCAACATGCCAAGGCAAAGGAAACAGAAAAATGCAACCCTAGACTCCTATTTTGGGGGCATAGAGCGGGAAAAGGACTGTGAGGTCAGAAGTTCTGCTCCAAAAGCCCCAGGGGAAAACATGAGTGGGTTGCAGGCCATAGAGGACCTTAAGAAGGACTTTAAAAATCAAATAAGAGAAGTGGAGGAAAAATTGGAAAGAGAAATGAGAAGGATGCAGGAAAAGTATGAAATGAGGGTCAACAGCCTGACTGAGGAAAACAACACCTTAAAAAATAGACTAACTCAAATGGCAAAGGAGGCCCAAAAGGGCAATGAGGAGAAGAATGCCTTAAAAAGTCGAATTTGCCAGATGGAAAAAGAATCACAAAAGTTCACTGAGGAGATTCATTCCTTCAGAGTTAGACTGGAGCAAATGGAAGCTAATGACTTTATGAGAAATCAAGATGCTGTTAAGCAGATCCAAACAAATGAAAGATTAGAAGTCAATGTGAAATATCTCATGGGAAAAACCACTGACCTGGAAAATAGATCCAGGAGAGACAATTTAAAAATTATTGGACTACCTGAAAGCCATGATCAAAGAAAGAACCTAGAAATCACCCTTCAATAAATTCTCAAGGAAAATGCCCTGATGTTTTAGATCCAGAGGGCAAAATAGAGGTTGAAAGAATCCACCGATCACCTCCTGAAAAAGATCCCAAAAAGAAAACTCCCAGGAATATTATAGCCAGGTTCCAGAATCCCCAGATCAAGGAGAAAATACTACAAGCAGCCAGGAAGAAACAATTTCAATATTGTGGAAACACAATCAGAATAGCCCAGGACCTGGCAGCTTCTACACTGAGGGATCGAAGGGCATGGAATATGATATTCCAGAGGGCAAAAGAGCTGGGAATGAACCCAAGGGTCACCTGCCCAGCAAAACTGAGTATTTTGTTTCAGGGGAAAATATGGTCATTCAGTGGAATAGAGGACTTTCAAGCATTTTTGAGGAAAAAACCAGAATTGAATAGAAAATTTGACATCCAGACACAAGAAGGAAGAGATGCCTGAAAAGGTAATCAGGGAAAAGAAATCAAAAGGAACTTATCAAAGTTGAACTATTTACATTCCTATATGGAAAAGCAATAACTGTAACTGATGATATCTTTCTCACTATGAAAATAATGGAAGAAGGGGGTGTGGTCATATGAATACATATGTGAATGTGTGTGTATATGGTTACAGTTATATATGGATAGAGGGCATAGGTTGAATTTGTTGGGAAGGGAGAATACTCAAGGGATGAAATTATGAGGTGAGAGAGGAAAGTGGCAAGAGGAGATGGGGAGAGACAGGGTAGGGTAAACTATCCCATGTAGAAGAAGCAAGTGGAAGTGGTTGCAAAGGAGGGGGAGAATAAGGAAGGCTAAAAAGGCAAAACCACATTCACATTGAATTTGGTTCAGGGAGAAAATGACATACATACTAAATGGGATATCTCAACCTGCAGCAGGATAGGGGGAAGGGGGATGAGAGGAGGGATGATGGATGGGAGGGCATCCTTGGGGTGAGGGGAGGTTGGAAGTACCCACTATAGAAGAGGGACAGGATCATGTAGGGAATAGACCAGGTGGGGGGTGGGATGAGTGGGAGGGAATTATAAGCAGCCTTGTACAATATATCTACTATGATAATGTTTTGCATAGCTAGACATGTACAACATATACTGAATTACTTATCTCCCAAGAGGGAATGGGTGACAAGGGAGGAAGGAAATGGATCTGAAATTCGAGGTCTTAACATTAAATGTCTCAAATATATATAAATACTATTATTAATACTCTTTTGCTTGTAATAGGGAGATAAGATGTGCAGGCATTGGGACACAAAGATTCACCTTACTCCAATGGAAAAGTTGAAGGGGGTATGGGAGAAGGTATGGGAGAGAGCAGATTGGAGGAAGTGATATCTTGTGGGACTGCTATTCTGGGAGGGTGGGTAGGGGAATAACGGGGGCAAATGATTGTAACTCAAAATCTGGTGGAAATGTATGATGTAAAACAGAAGTTAATAAAGCATTTGTTTAAAAAAAAAGAAAATGTGAATTTCCGTATTCCTAGTAGAACAGGATAAAAGAGGATTGTATATGAACAGTGAGTCTCGATTCGGCAGAATTTGCTTTTCTTTTTAAAGGGCATACAGTTAACATACAAGTTTCAGAGACATCCTGTCTGCTCTCTGCAAGCTTGAAAACTGGTGATTTTAAATGGGGTACAAAGGGCTCGGCCTGCTTGTTTCACAGAAGCTGAGTCACCTTGCTTCTATAAAGCTTAGGCATTATGGTCTTTTTTCAATAATTGTGTTTCCCTATAATTGGTTTCCTCTGTAGTTTATTTCATACATTGGCTGGTTATTTCATACATTTTCATAAAAACGTGATAGAAGAGTAATCAGTAAGCATGGACGGGGGTCATTATCATCCTCAGACCTCTTTGTGTTCCATGAGTCCCAGAATCAGCTCGCTGCTCATTGTTTCCATTTTTGTCCAAATGGCTGGAGCGCTGACCTGTGCCATTGACTTCTGGGGACATCTCTGTCAGCTCTCTGTGGTCTTGTGGGGTCCAGTCTGGCAGCTGATCGGTTCATCCATTTCCTGTCTGCCACCCTTGCTGCGGGAATCTGCCCAGCATCTTCCTACATGACACAGTTTGCCCAGCACATCTGCCATTCCTGACCTTCTCTGGATTTCCTGCAGAGAGATTTTGCACATGCTTTCCATTGCATGCTGAGAGGCTGCACGGATCAATTAAATATTGAATGAGCACCTACTATGTTCTAGGCATTGCACTCAGTGCCAGATACTTTTGTGTCTGTGAAAATGTGAGGGAAATAATAGATGAAGACTTCTGTTCTTGACCACCTGGGCAACCTTGGACAAATCACTCCATTTTTTCTGGGTCTATTTCCTCTTCTGTAAAATGTAAGCATTGGAGATGATTTCTGATGTCCCTTCTGGCTCTAGAGTCGTGACTGGGACCATCACCAGTCATCCTGACCTATGTCTGACCACTTGATTCCCATGACTTTGGAGGTGAGAGTGAGGCTGGTGACTTTGCACAGCCCTGCCTCACTTAAATCCAATTCATTTGCAAGTCAAGATGTCTCCCTCCTTGATGTCATTGGTCCTAAGGACAAACAACAGAACTTTGATCAATTAAAGTCACCTCCCTGGGTCTCAGTGTCCTCAGGTGTAAAAGGAGGGAGTTGGACTTGGTTTGATATCCTTTTCAGTTCCAAATTCACGATCCTATCTATGATCTATGACTTTGTGTGACTGATAGAATCAACAGAAAGAATTATATAAAGGAAGGATTTAAAGCCCTCCCTGCATTCATCAATGTTGGTTTTTGAAAGGGAAGTTTATAAATGGGATGCTTTACCTTTTAAGGGGAAGCCGGAAGTGGTAGATGAGTCAATCCTCATCTAGCAAGGTGTGTCATTAAAAATATGTTTATTGAATATTTATACCTCCACCCAGAATACTGAATACCATCCCTGCTCTCAAAGGCTTGTGGCCTACAATAAACATCCCTGATGTAAGTGGCAATGAGTAAGGAAGAAGTCAGTACAATAGAAACACATATTACTGTGTAACTGTGAAAGGAGGAAATTGGGAAAAAGAGATGGGGTAAAAATAAGAGTATTTAAATGGCATAGCGCATAAAACACTGGGCTTAGAATCAGGAAGACTTACCTTCCTGAGTTCAAATCTGGTCTCAGTTACTTACTAGCTGTGTGACCCTGGGTAAGTCACTTAACCCTGTTTGCCTCAGTTTACTCATCAGTAAAATGAGCTGGAGAAGGAAATGGCAAACCCCTCAAGCATTTCTTCCAAGAAAACCCCAAATGGGGTCACAACGATTTGGATAGGGCCGAAACAACCCAATAACAGCAAAAAGTAGGAAATGGATTCCATTTCAATTTTTTAAGGATAAATGTCTCCTAGAGATGTAATTATAGTGCGTGCAATGGTGAGACTATGATAACTGAAGACCAGAAAGGGGCCTGTAGGTCTGGGGGATATTGATCTGACTTCCGTCACAAGTGTAGAAATGGACAATTTGACAATAAAATCAATGAACAGGAAGAGCTTTGGCCTAGAGATAAGGTATGGAATTTTGACACTTCCTCTAGGGCTTGGGGGCCCATGAAAGGAGTTTTCCTGTCCTCTGACCAAATTCGCAGGGTTTTTTTTAGAGAATAACTGGTACTAAGGCATTAAAGGCTGGTTGGGGGGACTAATGGGGTTTTGTATAGGGACCCAGGCACACTGGGGTTGGGTGACTTCTACTGTCTTGAAGAAGATGGAGAGATCATCTACTGTGAGAGGGGGTTGGCTCACTGAGAGACTGATGGAGGTGAATGAAGCCTGTGATTCCAGCAGGTATCAGTGCCTGGAGATCATTGGTCTTAAGAGGCTGGAGGAGACCCGGAGCTGGTAATCCTGTTTAGAGATAATCTAGTTTAATACAGTTTAAGACATGAATCTCCTCTCTGAGACCTATTGCATCTCATCGCCTGGTCTAACCTAGCAACAAGCATTTTTATTTTTATTTCTATTTATTTGTACATCTTTTTCCTCATCCCCATTCCCTTCATTTATCCCTCCCCAACCCAACAAGCTTTCCTTTGGAACAAAGAAGAAAGAAGTAAGTGCAAAGAAAGAAGGGAGGTATATTTTCTTATTTTCTTCTTTGGGGACAAGATCAACAAACACCTACTATGTGCCAAGCATAGGGCTAGGTACCGCGGATACAAAGACAGAGCTTACATTACATAGAAGGGAGGCCATCTGGACACATATCAGTGGGTATGTAGACATCCACGAGGTAATTTGGAGGTCTGTAGTCTGGGGAAGTCACTACAGTCGGAGAGATGAGGAAAGGCCTTATAGAGAATTGAGTTTTGAAGGAAACAGACTAATCACAAGGAGGGAATGCACTCCAGGCTTTGGAGACACACCGTGTAAAAGCAGGTGGATTCAGAGGGCATTTTCATGGTGAATTTTCATAGTCATAAATTTTATGAATTTTCATGCTCATTTTCTTTCCTTCCTTCCTTCCTTCCTTCCTTCCTTCCTTCCTTCCTTCCTTCCTTCCTTCCTTCCTTCCTTCTTAGCGAGGCAATCAGGGTTAAATAACTTGCCCAGGGTCACACAGCTAGTTAAGTGACTCAAGCCCTCCTGCCTTCAAGGCCAGTGCTCTATCCATTGTGCCACCTAGCTGCCCCTTTCACAGTCATTTTCTTTTTTTTTTTTTTTTTAAAGCAATTGGGGTTAAGTAACTTGCTCAAGGTTACACTGCTAGTCATTATTTTATGTGTGGGTGCTCATTTTCTGAGGCCAGATTTGATCTCGGGTCATCCCAACTCCGAGGCCGGCGCGCTTACTCACTGCGCCACCTAGCTGCCCCCACAGTCATTTTCATAGGCATAATGTCTGGTTTACCTGGAATGTAGATGGTGTGAAGGAGGGTAATGGGAAACACATTTGATGGGGATAATAATAGCACCTGCCTCCCAGGGTCATTGCAATGATCAAACGAGAAAAGATTTGTAAAGAGTTTTGCAAACCTTCATGTACCATATAAATGTCAGTACTCATTATCATTAGTAGTAGTAACATGTCTGCAAAGGTAGGCTAGGGCCAGACTGTGCAGAGGTTTCAATGAAGATGCTTGAACTCTTAGTGGAAAAAAAAAAGCTCACTACTTAAAAAAAAAAAAATTATTTTTTAAATTTTGAACTTAATAAAACAAGCATTTCGATAACAAAATAGAATAGAAAAAAGAGGATTGCACATGAAACTGCAGGTCTATTATGGACAACTCGCTCTTCCTTTTAAATAAATAATAAAGTTATTGTGCAGCTTTCTTCCCCCCTCCCCCCCCCCCCGCTCTGCCCCTCCCATTGCTACCATTAGACACACACATATCTATATATGTATGCATGTAAATCCACATATATGTAAATCCATACCACACATTCTTGTATTTTTCGGTTCTTTCTCTGGATGAAATTTTGCTCAGCACTTTTCAAAGTAGTGCACTCCATTGTTGTACAGCTCTGATGTTTAGAAAGATTTTCTTATATTGGATTCTTCTAACTTTCACCCCTTGTTATTCTTTCTTCTACAAGAGCCTTTCAAACATGTGAAAACAGTTCTTATGTTCTTCTCATATCTTCTTTTCCCTGCCTAAAATGCCTAAGCTCATTTAATTATTCTATATATGACAATGAAAAGCATCATGGTTTAGTGGACAGAATGGGGCAGGCAGGTGGCACAGTGGATAGAGCAGGAAACCCAAGTTCAAATTTGACTTCAGACACTTACTAGCTGTGTGACTCTGGGTAAGTCATTTAACCCTGTTTGCCTCAGTTTCCTCATCTGTCAAATGAGCTGGAAAAGGAAATGGCAAACCACTCCAGTACCTTTACTAAAGAAAACCCCAAATGGGGTCCTGAAGTTTTGAACATGATGGAAACAACTGAACCACCACCACCACAAAGACACAAATAACAACATTGACCCTAGTTCAAGTTCCACATGTACTGGCTCTGGGGCCCTGGGCAAGTCCCAACCTCTCCATATCCCAGGCAATTCTGTAGGAAGATGTATTGCAGAGAAGGTGGAGGGAGAGGGAGCTTCCTATGAAATCACAGATCCAGTCCCTGGCACAGAGTAAGTGCTTCAAAAATGATTGTTTGCTTCCTCCCTATTGCTCTTCCTCTCATGACATAGTTTCTTTTTTTCCTCTTTTATCTATTTTTAACATTCATTTTAAAAAATGAGTTCTAAATTAGCTTTCTTCCTCTTGCCCCTCCCCCACCCATGGAACGCACAAGCAATATGATATCAATTATACATGTGAAGTCATGCAAAACATTGCCAAAAGAAAAAGAGTGAAAAAAAGTCTGCTTCAATCTGCACTCAGAATTGATCAGATTTCTCCCTGAAGGTCGAGGGCATTTTTCATAACGGGTCCATAGTTTTGAGACCACTCCTAACCTTGGTCCCCTCTTCCATTTGGTCTTTCAGTTTGCTGCTGCCTCTGTTGAAGTGCTGTACCCATAGTCCCCTAGAGGTAGACTCAACAGCAGCACACAGATGGGGACTCATGACCTATCTTGACCTACACATCTTCCTTCTTTCTTTGTGTCATTGGCATTCTGCAACATCCAGATGCAAGGGCAGAAGCTTTCAGCCTTAGTTATTGACCCAGGTCTGGTGGGTGAAAAGGGGAGCAAAGAAGATCTGGAGGTTTGTGGTGGGGTGGGATTGTCTGGGGAGGGTTGAGAGAGTCAGACAAAGAGCCTGAGGGTCATAAAAACTCCTGTGGCTTAAGCTGGCAAAGGAAAAACCCTGATCACTCAAAAAGAAAGGTGATATGGGAAGGGTGAGTATCACCTTGTGTCAAAAGGGGAATTCTGAAATTGATAATTTGGGAAGAATTCGAGAGAAAGTCAGAAGAAACACATTCCTTGTGAGTTTCAGCACAGGGCTGTGTCATGAGCCCTTAAATTGGAGCCAGAGCACCTGAGCTTGAACCCTGGTCCTGAAATTGCCTGTGTGACCTTGACCAAATCCCTACTCTGGACCTCACTCAGTTCTTGCTCTGTAAAATGATGAGGTTTGTCTATATATAAGAGCAGAAGGGGGTCCTTAAGGACATTGGAGTCTCATTGAATCCAGGGTTAGCAGAGATCCTGGTGTGTTGGGAAATGCATTATTTTAGACTACTAAGGAGTTTGGTCAGAGAGTCAGGAAGGGGCCATAGCAGAAGGAGAAAGTGATAGAATAAGGTATCATAGCTGTAAGGGCTGGAAGGCACCCAAGGGTTCATCTATTCCAACAGCCCTGCCCTTCAGAGGAGGAAACCTAGTCCCATGAAGTTTACATGAAGTCCCATGAAGCTACAGTGAGTAGCCCCGAGTCATACAGTTAATAATAATACTAGCTAAAATTTATATAACACTTACCACGTACCAGACACTGTGCTCTGGGCTTTACACAACTCATCTCATTGGATCCTCACAACAACCCAGGCCGGGGGAGGGGAGTTGCTATTTTGATCCCCACTTTTCAGATAAGGAAACAGGCAGACAAAAATGAAGTACTACAGTCACTATAGAGCGCTCAGTCAGACACCGAAGACACCAAGGTCAGCCACTGGATCTAGGACCATCGCCAGGCATCTTGAGTTTTGTCCTGTCTCTGGACTTGGATGGCTTTGGAAGAGAGATTGAGGCTGATGACTTTGGCCCACTCTGCCTCACAAATCCAATACATTTGCAAGTCAAGACATGACCTTGTGATGTCATTGGTCCTCTTCGAAACTAAGGCTGAAAAACAACAGTGAAACGTGACCACAGCGGTCAATAAAGCTGTTTCAGATATAGCAATGTCAGAGCCTCAAAAGGGAAAGCGGAAAAATCAGAGCAAAATGTAGCCTCAGAGATGTCAGCGGGAGAGAGAAGGTCCAGAAAGCTTTATGTCCAGCCCTCTCCCTTCAAGATGGAGAGAGACCATCATTCCCATGGAGTAGATAGCCTAGGCAACTGAGGCACAGAGAGATTAAGGGGCACAAAAGTCAATAAAAGAAATAACTTGTTTCTTCAAAGGATAGACAATGGTGATGGCTTTTGCAAAAATAATGAGGAACAAGAGAATTTGGTAGATCTTAGCACCCACTGATGCTATGCTGGTGATGTAACAAGGCAGGGGTGCTCAGGGCAGCTGCCCTCAGCCAATAACCTCGCCCCTTCCCTCCCCTGGCTCCCTGCCTCCTAACCTTCCCTCTGGTACCTGCCCTTGCTTATCTGCTCATTGGATTAGATGGTGCTTCTGGGGAGTTGTTGTAAGGTGCAGACATTATGAAGGGCAGGATTGTCCCATAGTCCTGATTAAAATGAAAACCCTCCCTTTGCATGATTTGGTTTCTTTCATCCCCATCTCCTTATCCAAAGTCATAGGACCTCAGAGGCCATCTAATCCAACTCCTTCTCTGTACAGAGGAGGAAACTGAGGCCCATGGAGATCTCAGTGACTTGCCCAACATCAGGGGCATTTTCTTATCCTCTGGGAAAACACCCAGGATGCTGAATTTTCTAGTCCTGCCTGAGACTGGGGGGAATTTGGAAAATTATTTGTGTTTCTAAGAGTGATAGGAAAGTGGGGGAGAATAGGGAGCTCGTGTCAGATGGACAGTGGGAGGTTGTTCCAGGAACTGAAGCTGGAAGGATCAGGATTCTGTCTTCACCATATTGTATTTGAAGTGGCAGATACTGAGACAGGGGCCAGAGAGAGGCAGAGAGAATGAGAGACAGAGAGAGAGCAAGACCAGGAGAGAATGAGAGATAGAGACAATGAAAGATAGAGAGACAGACAAACAGAGGGAGAGAATGAAAGACAGAGACTGAGAGAATGAGAGACATACAGAGACCAAGAGAGAATCAGAGACAGAGATCAAGAAAGAATGAGGGACAGAGACAACGAAAGATAGAGAGAGAGAGACAAACAGATGGAGAGAATGAAAGACAGAGACTAAGAGAATGAGAGACAGAGATCAAGAAAGTATGAGAATCAGAGCCTGAGAGAACGAAAGAATACAGAGACCAAGAGAGTCAGAGAATGAGAGCAAGAGAATGAGAGACAGAGACAGAAAGAGAGAGAATGAAACAGAGACCAATAGAAAATGAAAGAGAGAAAGAGACTGAGAATGATAAAGAGCATGAGGGACAGAGACAGAATGAGGGAGAGAGACAGAAAAAAGGGAGAGGAGAGACAGAGAGAGACAGAGAATAATAAAGAGGAGAGATAGAATGAGAGAGAAAATGGAGATAAAAAGAGACAGAGAGAGAGACAAAGAGAGAGAGAGGGAGAGAGACAGACAGACAGATAGAGTTCTAGGGCCAGAGGAATCAGGTGGTGGAACCGGGACCAAACAAGATGGATTCCTTGCACTCTGACCTTGAGTATCGAAGGAGCTGGTGTACAGACTGACAAGGACAATGGCCATTGGAATGTCCCAAATGACTAAGGACTCTGCCATCAGAAGTTTGCTCAGTGGTTGGGTCACCCCTCACATATGACAGGATAATGAATCACTTTAGGATGGATAAAAGAACATTAGCTTTCTCTGTATAGAATTGATCTCACTGTTGATCTATCCCAGAGCTGATTAAGACCAGAATGTTTCAGGGTGGGACTTTATTTTTCATACAGCTTATGTGGCCTTGGACAAGCCTCAGTTTCCACTTCTGTAAAATAAAACAAATGCACCAAATGACCCTAAGGGCCCTTCTTCCTGTAATGCTCTCTGAGTCTCTGATTTGTGGAGTTGCTCTCTAGCACAGGACCAGAGCTCTAGAACAGAACTCAGGCCTCTTTCTGTCCAATGCCCTCTTTTTATAGAAGCAGCTCAGGCCTAAGGACCTGAAGTGACTCACCCAAAGTCACGTGGGTAAGAAGCAGCAGAAGCAGATTCTGAATGCAGGTCCTTTGACTTCAGAGCCAGGACTTCGTCCACTGTGGCATCATCTAGATATGTTAAAAAAAAAATGTGTTGGGGGCGGCTAGGTGGCGCAGTGAATAGAGCGCCGGCCCTGGAGTCAGAAGGACCTGAGTTCGGATCCGGCTTCAGACACTTAATCCACACAAACAAAAACCTAGCCGTGTGACCTTGGGCAAGTTACTTAACCCCAATTGCCCTAAAGGGGCGGCTAGGTGGCGCAGTGAGTAAGAGCGCCAGCCTCGGAGTTGGGATGACCCGAGATCAGATCCGGCCTCAGAAAATGAGCACCCACACATAAATAATGACTAGCCTTGTAACCTTGAGCAAGTTACTTAACCCCAATTGCTTTAAAAAAAAATGTGTTGGACTTAAAAACAGCCAGTAAGAGACTTAGATCTGTGAGATTATATATGTGTCTATAGATATTACATATGTGTGTGTGTATACACACGCACACTGCATATTGTGTGAATATCCACATATGCACATACATATAGGTCTAGGTGTAGCTATGTATTTATATATATATGTACATGTGCAAGTTATATTATACAGTACATATATGTATTATATATACATATGTACATGTGTATATGTACTCGTATATATGTATTATATAAATACATGTGTGCAAGCACAATATAACATAACACCTTAGGGTGAATAATGTGCAATAACATATATCATATGTATTCATGTATATTATGTATATATGTGGGTCTATGCATAGATGCACATACCTGATATTGATTCTGTAGCGGGTTAGTCCTAAACTGTAATATTTAGCTGGCTTTATGCCCAGTGCAATGCTATAGGATTCTCTGCTCCTCATTCTTCCCCCTGATTATGGCCTAAGAGGGTGTGGTAGCCCGCTGGCCATGGATCCCTACCCCAGGAGGAGGAAAGGGAGGGAAGAGTCTGTGGCCTGGGAGGCTTTTTGAAATTTGCTTCCTGCCCCAGTGAGGTTTTATTTAATGACATTTAATGGGGATGGTATTTTGAAACCAGCTGAACTGAAAACCCTAGAGGAATTATTTCCGAATATTAATATAGGGAGGGGCCTGAGGACAACGGCAGCGTTTCCTGGGATGAAACAGCCTGGCTCTGTTACTGTTGGTAGGCAGACAGATGAATAAATGCCTTGAGTCAGGTGTGCTGCAAATGGGGGTGAAGCTGGCATTCTCAGGGCTCCCTGTGATGTGGTACTTCCCAGACTTGATTCCTCTCTCTCTTCGGAGGCTTTCCTTGCTCTGGTGGCTTTATACCAATGGTACCCTGACTCAGGAAGGATCCCAGTGCCCCAGGGTCTGTGCTTCTGTTGGTAGGAATATTCTTTCCATTGATGAGAATGGCAACCTTCTATGCTTTAGCATGTCTCCTCTGAGCACAGCTGGGGCCAAATCCTCTTCAGCTGCAGCCAAAGCTGATGATTTAATTTCTCCACACTTAGCTGGACTGATCGATTCATGCAAAGGTTCTTAATCTGGGCTTTGTGAACTTGCTTAATATTTTGATAACTGTGTTTCAAAAGAATTGGTTTCCTTGGTAATCCCATACATTTACATCATGTTTGAGAAATGGCCTTTGGGCTTAACCAAACTGCCAGAGGTATCTATGAGACTACAAAGCCCTGAATATGTTGATCCATATGTTTCTATAAAGCCCCTAATTTGTGTCAGGGATTATTCTAGGTGTTGGTAGCTCAAAGACAATAATGAACTAGCCTCTGCCCTCAAGTGGCTTCCGTACTATTGAGGGAGATAGTATTTACACAGATATACACAAAATATGGGGGATTCTTTTTTTTGGGGGGGAAAGGAGTGTGCTCCAGCTAGGCACTTGGAGGTAGGATCAGGAAAGGCTTCACATAGAAGTTGGTGCCTAGGCAGAATCTTGAAGATTCTGCAAGGAAGAGAAGGAAGGGAATCTTCCAGGTGGTGAGTGAAGTATTCCTTCTAGACATGGGGGACAAAGGCTAGGAGGGAGAAAGCATACTGAGAGGAAAAAGAGGCCATTTGGACTATCTCCCAAAGGCTTTATGGACAGATGGATATATATCCTCAGCTATCTACAATGTGTGAGGCATACAGCAAATATCTAATAAATGCTTGCTGACTTACTTTCACAGAGTCCATACTGGAAACCCTTTTGGCTGAAGCGCATTAGAACCTGTTTGATTTTTAAGGCCTTTCAAAACTCTGAGTCACCTTGATGCCACAACAAAATATCTACGAGGAATGCACAGGCTCAAAAGTCAGGAAAATACTTTCTTCCCTTTAGCCCAGGATCCTCCCACTGTTCACTGAAGGAACCAAGTGAATGAACAGCTATTAACACGTCCTATGTGCAGGGCCTGGGGTTGGATGAGATGAATGGAATCTATCTTTCTATGGTATGGTTCTAGGTAAATGCCATGGGTTGAGCTGGTCCAGCCACAGAGCTTGGGATTTCCTGATGCAGTAGCCCTAGGGCAAAGACTCCAGAGAGTTAGCTGGATTTCTCTGAAGGTCTTGGTCACACTTTAATAAGCCCGGTGCACTTTGCACAGAAACACTCAGAAGCTTCTCCAAGAGCAACACGAAGCCCTCAGAACTGATGATGTTATTCTCAGAGGCCTGACTTCAAACCGGCCCAGTGAGACTGGATTCCATGACATTTAATGGGAATGATATTTTGAAATCCTGGAGGCATCAAACACCAAACGACCCAAACCAGACTTAGTATCTTTGCCCCCAAACCCTCTCCTAGCTGGAACTTCCCTGTTATAGTAGAGGGTCACTCCATGTTGCTCCATCCCATGTGTCCATTGGCTGCCCCCCCCCTCACCTCAGCTTCCTGGCTTCCCTGGTTTTCTTCTGAAGGCCTTTCCTGGTATTCCCACTGCTAGGCAGTCAGTAAATTTTTATGAGGGGTCTCCTATGGGCCAGGCACTGCACGAAGCCTTCCCAGCTGAGATTTCCCCCCACTTACACTGTATGTAGCTTGTATTTATTTATTTACATGTTGACTCCACCACTAGAATGTAAACACCTAGAAGGCAGGGCCATGTTTTTGCACTTAATAAGCACTTGGTGATTGATTAGCCAAGGCATTTGGAGATTCCCCAAGGCCTAGGTTCCTGGCTTTGAAGAGATAGTCCTTCCGATGGGGTGATGCTTACATCAACAGGGTGAAGCCACCTGACCTTGGAGCTTTGTCTGCTTTGGAATTAAACCATATGAAAAAAAAAAAGAAATGATTACAAAGATTGTTTTGGGTACAGCTAGTTGGCACAGTAAAGCACAGGCCCTAGAGTCAGGAGGAGCTGAGTTCAAATGTGGCCTTAGACACTTGACATACTAGCTGTGTGACCTTGGGCAAGTCACTTAACCCCCCAATTGCCTTGCCTTCCTCCCTCCAAAAAAACTCGACACCCCCCCCCCCCAAATAATTCAACCATATGTTCTTGAAGGTCAAGGACCAATCACTGACCTTTGTCTAATGTAATTTCCTTAGCTTCTTTTCCTAGAGCAAAGGCCTCCTATGATGAGCTGTCTGTATCGGCTTATTCACTTGGCTCCCTGCCTGTCAAAGCAAATCTTTCAGGGGAGGTTTAGAGGCTTATACTTAAAAGAGCCTGTGCTAATGACCTGGTAATTGTCTTATTGGATTTCAGTGGGGTGGGAAGAAGTTCAATACCTCTGCATGATATTGTGAATTTGTATCTATCTGCTTCTCAGTTTGGTTACTGTATCAAGAAATGATTCTGTGGACATCTTTGGTTACCATGTGCATAAATATTTTATCAGATAGTGGCTGTTTTAGGTCTATATAGTAGGATGCTTAGGTTATCTTTGATGGAGGTCCTTTGGTTATAGACTAGCTCTGGGGCACATCTTTCCATACCCCTCTATCTGTGTGACCCTGACCAAGTCACTTAACCCTGATTGCCTCCAAAACCCCCCTCCAAAAACCAAAAACAACACCACTCCATCTTTTAATAAAGATTTGAGTGAATGAACAGATAAATGAATGAATGAGGACAGTCTGAGGGGAGAATTCTTAGGGAAAAAAACAGGGAGCAAAGGTTATTTTTCTATGGCTCTCATATATCCCTGTTTCATAACCCTACAATAATCCTTTAGACTTGTTATTGTTGTTGTGGGGAGTAGGGAAGGGGAACAGAAGGAGTGTGAAAACTGGATTGTTACTAATGGCCTTTCTTGGGTATCCTGGAACCTATGGCAGAAAAATGCTTCTTTAAGCAACCCCCTCATCCACCCATCAGAAAACAGAGCTGGGAGAGAATCCAAAGACAAAATTCATGGAAATATATTCATATCTGTCCTTCCTTTTTACTCTACACTTTACTTTTAAGCTTTAAGTAACACGTAAACTCATCTGGTGCAAAGTGGTTTTCTTACAACTGAAAACCTGGAGAGCCCTTTTTGTCCTACAGATGATCTCTCCTGGTTGTAATTAGCATTAAAGTTCTGTTTGTTTTTTTACAAGATGCCACATTGCTTTAGATAAAGAAAGGTTACTACTGTATTGCTTTACTCCAAAAATATAGAATGCAAATTTTGATACCTGACCCAACACAGGCACTAGCACTCAAGGCGAGCTCACATCAATGAACTTTTGCCTGCATAAAACTTTGCCCTCACTGTGTGAATTTAGACCGTGGTCTTTAGCGTCATACGTTCAATAACATGTATTCATTTATTAATGTTGGACTCTGGGTAAGATGGGGGAGGGAAGCTTCAACGTGGACCCCCATCTAATGTAACCCAATATAGTAATGTCTATCCATGAATATCATCTTTGGGCTTTAATGCCTCCTTTGTGAAAGGAAGGGAATGGGGGGAAGGATTGAACCCTACAGAATCTGAGGTCCTATCCTGTCCTAGATCAAGGATAACACTGTCCTTGAAAGGTTCTCCTAGTCCAGCAACCAAACCTCCTACAGCTTGGTGGCAAAGGGGTGAGGGTGCTGGGCCAGGAGTCAGGAAGTCCTGAGTTCAAATTTGACCTCAGATACTTATTGGCTTCCTGATCCTAAGCAAGTCACTTAAGTTCTGCTTGCCTCAGTTTCCTTAATTGTAAATAGGGAAAATACTAGCACCTGCTTCCCATGGTTGTGGTGAGGACAGAATGAGATGAATGTTAAGTGGTCCAGCCATAGTCCAGCCCAGTGATGCCTGACCAAACCCCAGGCACCACAGCTCTGTGCCCATCTTAGCCTTCTAGTTCAGTAAGAACTTGCAGAGTCCATCGAGAATTTTTTCTCAACTATCAAGCTCTGTACAGAGTCCAAGTCTATGTGACATTTATTACTTGTGTGACCTTGGGCAAGTCACAACCCCAACTGCTCTCCAAAAAAAAGCAAAAGAGCAACGGAGATGGTGTCCAAAGCCCAACTCAGCTACTTACTACCTGATATAGCCTTGCTCAAGCCTTACTTCCCTTTAGGCTTCACTTCTTTCCTCTGCAAAATGAGGTGATCGGACTGATCTCTAAAACAAACTCACCATCTATCCTTCCCAACTAGTTCCCTTTCCCAACTTCCTTCTTTTTGTCAATGGCACCGCCATTTTCCCAGTCAGCAAAAGCAAATCCTTGTAGTGATCTTTGACTCATCCCTCTCTCCTTTCATGTCCTATATCCAGTCACTCACCACATCCTGTTGTTTTTTTTCCTTAAAAACATTTCTTGTAGCCATTCCTTCCTTTCTACTCCCCTGGCTACCAGACTTCCTTTACCTCCCATCTGGATTATTGGAAAACTCTCCTCATTCTTCTTCTGGCCTGTAGGATCTTCCTCATTATAATACATTTGCAAATTGCTGCCAGGCTTATTTTTCTTAGGACACCATTAAAAAAAAAATCTTGATCAAAACTCTTCAGTTTCTCCTTATTTCCTTCTGAATTAAATAGAAACTCCTTTTTCTGGCTTTCAATGTTGTCCATAATCTGGCCCTCACCCTACCCATAAAATTTGATTTCTGTTTCCTGATACATCTATGCTATGCTATCTACAAAGGGCTCTTTGGAGGTTCATGAACTTGTTTCAAAATAATGGCATTCCTTTTGAAATCCTATGTATTTTATACATTTAAAAACATTATTCTGAGAAGGGGTCCATAGGCTTCACTAGACAGTCAAAGTGGTCAAGGACACAAAAAAGATTAAGAATCCTTGGTCTACACAGACTAGTTTCCACATTGCCCCAAAGAACATTCCTGTCTCCAGGTTCTGACTCAAATGCAATCCGTTCCACTAAGCCTTCCTTGACTAGTCAGGGGTGTTCCCTGCATTCTTATCTGGGTTCTTTTAGATAGCTGTTTGATTCCCTGTCCAGTGAAAGGCCTTATAGGTCATCTATAATGCCCCTTCTAGGCCTCATTGACTGCCCTCTGCTCTGCACTGGGGCCCCTGTGGGGATCTACCACTTAAGTTAGTACAGTTATACGCCCTCTTGTATTGCTCACCCTTGTTTGGGTGATAATTTTCTCTCTTGAATTAGACTGTAAACTCCCCAAGGGTAGAAATCATGTTTCACATTTTCATATTCTCCCCAGTGGTGGACCAGACCTGGAGGGAGCCAACCCCCGCCCTTCCCCCCCCCCCCCCCCGAAGATTCCACTAGGAACTAGAGGGTAGAGGTGACCAAGGCCTGCTGAGATCCCTTCTTCTGCCTTAGACTGACCTGTACTCAGATCCCAAAAGGATCTATCTCCCTTCCCAACAACAGTAAGGCCTTAGTAACTGGCTTTTCTGCAAGTCATTCTGCCCAGGAGATGCCTACTATGTGCCAAGTCCCTAAAAGACAGGATGAGCCCTGCTCCTGTGTGCTCAGGAATATGTGTGTGTGTGTGTGTGTGTGTGTGTGTGTGTGTGTGTGTGTGTGTGTGTGTGTGTGTGTGTGTGTGTGTGTGTGTGTATATATACACACACATATTTTTTAATGTTTTAGGTATAGAACCTCACACCCACCTCAGGGTAGATTACTGTGGCTGAGCTTCTGACCTTGAGACAAATATACTTGTAAGCTGGGGTGGCAAAGAGAGAAAAGGAGAGAGTGAAAGAAACAGAGAGGGAGAGAAAGAGAGAGAGAGAGAGAGAGAGAGAGAGAGAGAGAGAGAGAGAGAGAGAGAGGAAGGGAGGGAGGGAGGGAGAGAGACTGTTTTTGATGATGAAATCCCTAAATGGGAAGGGATTCCAGAGCCCAGATCTAACAAGAATCTTGGAGAAAGTGCCTATTATTCCATCCATTCATTCAGCAAACATTACTAAGCACCTTAGGGTCAAGGAACTGTGTTAGGACAGGAAAATGAAACAATTCCTTCCTTCCTGTTCTTGAGGGGTTTATACTCTTATTTTTTTTTGGGGGGGGGGAAGGGAGAGGGAAGGGGGACATACACACAGACTTCTGGTTTCTGGTTGAAGCTCTGCATCCAGAGACAGAAAACCTGCTGACTGCAGAGGCAGGTCCCTTCCTCATCCTTCCTCCTGAAACTTCTGATGATTAGGAATCTTGGTTCTGCCCTCTGGGACCAAGCAAAACTAGTTTACTTCCTCTTTTAGGCCTTCCAGTACTGAACTATTATCTCGCCTTCCCCACTTGATATTTTTATACATATAGGACCTCTTCCTCTTTGTTGGATCAAAGAGTATGTGTATTTTCAAAGGATATAAGCAGGCAGTTGTCAAGTGAAGAAATCCGAACTATTTACTTGCTTCAAATCACTCATAATTAGAGAAATGCAAATTAAAGTAACTAGGAGACTCCACTTCACAGTCAGATTGGGCCAAACTGACAGAAAGGGAAAATGACAAATGGTGGAGGGGCTTTGGGAAACCAGGCACACTCAGGAAGTGTTGATGGAGCTTTGAAATGGTACTGCTATTCTGGAAAGCACTTTGGAACTCAGCCCCTGGATGCACATGCTCTTTGATCCAATGAAGAAGAAAAGGTCCTATATGCATAAAAATATTTACAGCAGCTCTTTTTGTGGTGTGAAAGATTTGGAAATTGAGGGAGTGAGCATTGGGGAATGTCCAAACAAATTATGGTATATATTATGGCACATAAAATGTGATAAAATCTAAAGTGCTTCCAAACTTTAAAGCAATATACAAAATGCTATTACTATTGTTATTATTATGACATGAATGTAAAAAAAAAAACTGCTGTGAGAAATGAAGAGGTGATTTTAGAAAAACTTGCGAAGACTTGTATGAACTGATGCAGAGAAAAGTGAACAGAACCAGAACAATCTACAGAATGACCATATTGTAAAAATCAAACCATTTTGAAAGACAAAAATTCTGATCAACACAACGATCAACCATGATCCCAGAGCACTAATGATGAATGTTTCCCATCTCCTGTTAGAGGCAATATGTTCAATATTTAGGAGACAAGTGTTTTTTGCATGTGGCCAATATGGGAATTCAGTTTTGCATGAATGTACTTAGTTACAAAGGTTTTGGCTTTCTTTCTTTCTCAGTGAGGTGGGATGGAGACAAAAAGATAGATAATTGAAAAAAAAAATATTTTCTCTAAGTTTTCTCTTTCCCAGGCTAAACATCCAAAGTTTCCTCAGGGATACAAGGTACTCTTTGTGCTGTCATATTGTTAAACACCTTCCTTTTACCAAAGAGGAAACTGAGGCCCGAGAGAAGTGGCTAATAGTGGAAGAGCTGGATATTCACTCCGGAGTTTGAGGAAGGCTGTTCCTTGGTCAAGGCCTGGCCCAGAAAGGACGGAGGGTCCAATGCAGCCAGCATTTGGTCAGACTTCAGCTTTACTCCTAGGGCTGATTCACACAAAGTGTATGCAGTTAAGTATACATACATTCACATATAAATGCACGTGGCCCTCCAGGGCAGAGCCCCAGAGGAAGCGCTTCCGCCACAGAGTTCCCAATCCCTAGGGCCATCCCAGGGAAACAACCCGCCCTCCGAACAGCCGAGGCAGGGCGAGCTGAGCAGGGTGGATCACGGGTACGACTCATTCGGTACCGCTGGCCCCCCACCTCTCTAGCGGGAGTGGGGAGGCAGCCTTGCCCTCAGTCCCCAGGAGTCCAGATTCAAAACCTCCTCCGTCCCTCCCCACCCCACCTAGGACAGTGGAGACCCAGGCCCGGCCACGCGACAGGGTGGGGGCGGGATTCTGGATGCTTAATCTGGGCCCCGCGGGACCACGATCGCCAGGGCTGGGAGGGGGAGGGGAGAAGGCGGGGCTTCGGGGAGGCCTGCCCGGGGATCCAGTACGTCCGTCCCCTCCCCACTTCGGTCTGTCCGTCGGTCAGCCCTACCAGGGGGGAAGCCGGCCGTGGCCGCCCCCCGCCCAGTCTCCCCCGGCTTCTCCTCCCTAGCCGCGGCCCCCCGCCCCGAGAGCAGTCGGAGCCCGGCCCCGCCCCTTCTATCCGCTTGGGCTCCGGACCCGCCCCCCCGCGCCAGTTGCCAGGGAGCGGTTGCCATAGAGCTGAGCAGTTGTCCGCGTGCGCAGGCGGAAGTTCCCGGATCGAGGCGCCGCCATCTTTGCTGCCCGGACGCCGAGCGAGAGGCTGACAAGAGAGTCGGAGCCGCCATCCGCTGCCATCCGTCGCGCAGACCCTGCCGGAGCCGCCGCCGCTATGGACGATCGGGAGGATCTGGTGTACCAGGCGAAACTAGCCGAGCAGGCCGAGCGATACGACGGTGAGCAGGGGAGGAGCGGCGAGCCGGGATCCCCGGCCCCGCCGCCGCCGCGGCCGCCGCCGCCGCCGCCCACAGAGGCCAGGATCAGGAGACAAAATGGCGGCGGCGGCGGCGGCGTCTCGCAGCTCGGCCCGGGGAAGGCGGGCTTGGGGCGCGCGGCCGGGGCCAGCGGGTGGGGGGACCTGGGGACCCGTGCGGTTCCGCGCCGCACCCGCCGCCCCCCCTCCGAGGCCGCGCGTGGGCAGGAGGCTGGGGCCCCCGCGGTGGAGGGAGCTGGTTGTAAAATGGCGGCCGGGGGAGGGCGAGTCCTCGGGCGGGGGAGGGGGGAGGCGGCGGCGGCGGCTGGAGCGGCGGGCTTGCTCCCTTCTGGCCGCCCGCCTCTCCTCCCTCGGCCCCCGGGCGGCCGGCCCCGGCCCCCGCCCCGCCGCGTGCCGCCCGGGAAGATGGCGGGTGGGGGGGGCGGCAGCTCCCCCGAGGCTCGAGGCGGGGCGGCGGCCGCACAAAGGAGCCGGCCGCGGGCCGCCCCGCCGGGAGGCCGATTCCCTGGGGCTCCGCGGGCGGCGTAGCCGGGCCGCGAGCGCGCGAGCTCGGGTCTCCCTTTAATCCCATCCCCCTACCCCTGGGGCGGGGGCCCAGGCCGCGAGACCCCCTCGGGGCCCCGGAGGCGCCGGCTCGGGTCATGTGGCCCCCCGTCCATCTTAGTGGATTGGGGGCTGGGCCTGGCCCAAGCTTGGGCCCTCGGGGATGGGGCTGCCCGCCGTCTGTTCGAATTGTGGCGGAAATAAATGGATTCCATCCTGTTATCTTTTTCTGCCCAGGTGCATTTTCACATTTAAAAGGGAATTTCCGCCTGGTTTTCCTCTTCTCCGAGGCATTTTGCCCCCAGAACGCTCTCTCCGGGCGCCCCTGGTCAGGCCCCATGGCACTGAGCGGCCGATCCTGTCCCTCCCGCATTCATTCACCCACCATCTTTTGGCCGGGTGGACGAGCCCATCACCTCCCTTTTCTTCTCCCTTCTGGAGCCCCGCCTCCCTCCTCCCCTCCCCCTCCCTGTGGGCTCCCCCTCCCTCCTCCCCCATTCCAGGTTAAAACTGCCCTTTTTCTGGGGAGGAGGGGCTGGCGGCGGAACCTGGTAGATTTCTCCTCACCTTGGTGGTTCGATTTCTGCCTCGTTAAACCCTTGAATTTCCTGCGGTTCAGCAGATTCCGAGGTTCCAGGAAAGAAAGTTTGGCAATGAGGACACGTTTAGATTCTGGGTTGGGGTTTGGGGACAGGAGGAAGATGTCCATAGGCAGCAGTCTCCAGCTCTGAAGACTATGGCATGGAAGCCCTCAAAATCCTAATTTAAAAAACGTTTATTTTGCAAGCGAAGGGGATTGTACCTGAGAGATACATGGCCTCATTTTGTTATTTAAGTCCAAGGAAAGGAAGGCATACTGTCATTTGAACATTTATTAAGCGCCTACTATATGCCACTGGTACTAAGTGCGGGATTGTCGCTGATTTTTTTTTTCCTGTTCTTATACCCCACATAAATTCTCAACCTCTTCTGAGAATTATAAAATTATTAATTGATGTGTTTAAATAAGCTCACTTTGGGGGAGGGGAAACCTGCTTCCATGCCCCCTTTTTAGTTCTGGGAATTCTTAAGATCCAGTTCAAGGTCGAAATGGGCAAAATAGGATTTTGCAAATAAATGATAATTAGCTTTTTTTTAAACTAAGGTTACTAAAGGTACTTTAGTACTTTAGTCACATTGTTTCAATGCTGTACTTGCACATCTAAGGTCGGAAAGGGGGAGGAACCAATATGATTATTGGGAGGAAACCAAGTAAACCAAAAAAGGGGTGAGAAGGTTTCCACATTTGTGGATCAGTGTGTTAAACTGTGTTTATAAATGTATAGATTTCCTTTGTCATTTGTATGTCCCAGGTTCAATGAAATAGCTATTCTGGGGAGGAGGGGGTAGGACAATCATAAGTAAGAATGTGTGTGTCTCCTAACAAAATGGATGGATCCCAAGGCTCTTGGTTGCTAAGCAAATAAAATTTTCCTTCTCTATACTTGGGATGAATGGGATGAACCCAGTTCTTCCATCTGCCCATCTGAAGACTTAGATCTGGTGCTCCTCCCACTTTTCTCTTCCCTGCCAATTTATTTGAATTTCTTTGTTGAAATTCTAATGCTATTTTTTTTTACTTCATTCTCTAGGTTAGAGATAAAATAGGAACTAATCCCTAAGCCTCCCTGGAAAACAGATAGGAAGCAGAGACTAGCACCACTTCCTGCCTGTTCTCCCTGAAGGTTAAATCAAATATCCTACTACAGTTTGAATATGTCAATATTCAAAGGTTTCCCTGGTAGGTGGTTGTGGTGCTGAAAGGGTTCATTCTTTGGATCTATTCTTTCTTAAGGAATTGGAAGGGAATATATTTAGAGTGATGGTTTCATGTGTTCTCTGACCTGAAGACATTTTTAAAAAAAACCGACTTTTTGAAACCCTAATAATAGTCTATAAAGCAAATAAGGTTTACATGAGACTTTTTGCCTGAGGGAATTAAAAAAATCCCAACAAGCCCCACTCTCTAAGTTTTCATTTACCTATTCACCTTCCTTGGACACAGTTGTTGGACTGTTTAGCTGGAAAACATTTGGTGAACCCCTTTCTGATGTCCTTGGTCTGTTCCTTGGGTGACCAGTTCCATGTTGGACTTGAGGTCTGGTTGAGGGCCTTTGTTCTTTTTCTTTTCTCCTCCTTTGTCTGGGTATATTTAATTCTTTATAAACTAGACTTAGGGGTAGGATTTGAGGTAGTTGCTTTGGCCTAAGTGTCTGTTGCAGATAATTTGCAGATAATTTCCCCCAGGAATTATTTTTTCTCAAATTGGAATCTCTCCTTTTTGACATCAAAGCCACTTGTAACATTCCTGAGCTTTGAATGAAGGATTAAGAAGTTTTTTTTAGTTAGAAGAAAGAAACTAAGAGATGAATTCATTTTGTATGTTTAAAAGACAGGCTTCTGTTCTGGGTAGTTAGACAAAGATTTTGTGAACCCCCAATACTCTTCATGTTGCTATTTCAGCTAATAGTAGATTTAACCTTGTTCTGCCCCTAGCCTAAAGACTTAAAACATTTAGAAACTTTCCAGCTATTCTTTTTTATAGTTTGTATTTTGACTTTTCCTAAGCTATAAGTACAACCTGAAGCTTAGTATTTTAGTATCACCTCCATTTTTAGAGTCTTAAGGAGGCATGGATTCCTTAGCATCTTCTCCTATTCTCCACTTGATTTCTGGTGAAAGGAAAGTTTCTTCCAGGCCAATTATTTCCTACAACTTTTAATTGTGAAGTTCTTTCTTATGTTGAGCTGAAATCCAGAGTTCTACACTCTGCAATCCTAGTTTTGCCCATTGGGTCCAAGTATAGTAACTCTTTTGAGGCATTTGATGACAGTTCTTGAAGCTAAACATGCCCCATTTCCTACCCTTTTCACTAATGGCTTAGTTTTGAGTGTGAGGACTACTTAACAGTGAACTTGGAGTAAAAGAAGACTGAGGCTTGAAGTTCAAAGTGTCTAGTGCTCTTGAACTGTTAGATGACCCTGGGTAAGTGATCTAACTTTCCTGGGCCTCAGTTTCTTCATCTGTAAAATGAGGGAGTTGAACTCAATTGACCTGTAAGGTCACTTTCAGTCTGAATTTGTGATGCAGTGTTGGACCTCAGTTTTTCAGGACCCTTCCTCAAATTCAGTAACCAGTGCACTTCTTACTAAAGTTAAGGGTCATTTTTCACTGTGTTCTGCTTACTAAGTATATGACTTTAGACAAATCATTTAATCAGTTTACTTGCTTGATAAGATGAAGGATCTTAGATTATCTGAGGTCTTTTCTCTCCAAATCCTAATATCTCTGTTAGCTTACATGATAGCAAACCAACCTTGGGCAAATTCTTACTACTTACCATGTTTAGGTCTTCCCTTTGTTTAAGAAGTGGCTCATTCTGTGCTATCTTGTATTGGGAAGAATAGAATCTTGTAGCCATCAGAACTGTAAAATATATTTTCTCCTTGTGATTTCAGGGTGTCCCACTTAGAAGCATGACAAATGAAACTTTCCTGTAGGAAGTTGAATGAGTTCAGTGTCTTCAGTTATCAGTGGTTTCTTTGGAATCTCTTTGTAAAGTGAATCTCAGCTTGATTTTGAAAGAATTCTTCTTGAATTGTACTATTGCTTGTAACAACAAATACATATAACTTGGAATATGAATTTGTGAGTTCATGTTATGGATGAAAGAGAATTCAGAAATGAGTGTGGGGGATCTTAATGAATGACTGAGCTGTAGGAAACATTTGCATTTAAATGTTACATTTAACTGTGTATTTGTTTTTTCAGGAAGCTGTATGATAAAAGAAATTTGACTTTATAATTTGGTTGATATTACATCACAGAGTAGGTCAAATATTCCCCCTTTTCCAAAAGGGTAAAAGTTTAATATTATAGGAATGCTGTTTGTGTTTTAAGATTGAATATCCAACCTTAGGTGCCACACATTTTGTCACAGCTAGGGATTTATTTAGCTAAAACCCCAGGGAACCAATGTAGACATGCTTCAGATGCCGCCATCAACATCGTCTAAATTCTAGTAATCTGTTACACTCGATATAGTAATCTAGTAAGGGAGTGTAGTGGGGAGACAATTTCACAGTTGGTTTTACTATGCATTTGATTAAGGCACTTCCGTATTCTGCTTCTGTTTCCTTTTGTAGAGTGGAGATTCTGCCTTTATGGTGAGTAAGGATGGGATGTTAATTAGATGTCTTCAGGAAAAGCTGGCACCGGGGTAGGGAAGCATTCTTGTCTCAGCTGTGTTCAAAATGCTACCCACAGGTGACTGTCTGAAATGTGTTGGAGAGGAGTGCATTTCAAAAGTAGCAGTTAAAATAAAGAAAAGAACAGGAGACTAAAAAGAATGAAAGACTGCTTCCTTTGAATTATTTTTAAATGCTGAGCTGTGGCTCCATTTGATTAGCAACTTATCCCTCTTTGTGCATATTTTCCTAGCTGATATAGCTTGACTTAGAGTTGCCAAGGCAGTCGTTATAGTCTGGTTCAAAATCTGTCTTAAACTAGTGATCGAACCTCAGAGGTAGTCCTGATGAATTGTAGCAACTCTACCACTTTTGTTTATCCAGCATATCCAGAAGCTAGTTAGGTTTTCTGCATTTTCTTCCCTGTTTCCTGTTAAGTTATTTCAGTCAATAAATCTAGTCTTGTTCTCCTACAAGGTCACTTTGAGTTTAGCAAATGCCATTCTCTACATGAGATGGTCAAATAACAGAACAAAAGCTATGCTGTTATACCAGCTGATAACAGTAGTGTGGGATCTCTCAGTTTGGTTATGTCCATGTTGAACTGGCACAGATAGAAGTATTTCCATGTCTTGGCATGAATGGCAAAAGGTCAGATAGCCTTCCACCGAGTTTTTTGGAGAGACTGGTTACTTCTGTTACCCTCTACCTTCCCAGTGAGACTCAGGTTCAGTTCTTACTGGATTTGTATTTCCATATGTCCGGTGCAGCATGCTCTAGTTATGCCTACCTCTGCTGCTGCTCTCTTCTTCTTGAAGATCAGCCTTTACCCAAAGTTCACTGTCCTTCCCTTTGTTGGGGGCCTGCTACTTGTATATTTAGCTAGAATTTTTACTCCTGGTAGGTTATTTAGGATCCTATACAAAGAACTCCTCAGCTAATAAACCAGTGTTTGTACATTGCTTTACCCTTCACTTTTCTTAATAACATCAAATTTAGAGATAGAACATGATTTAGGAAAGCTAAATGTGCTTTTAGTGCATAATCATGAAATAAATTAATTTGATGGTCTAGTAAAGAAAAATTAGTTATTAGGATTGGTGCAGATCCTGCTTGGTATAGCCAGGAAATAGCCTGTTCCTTTGAACCAGGTGCCTTAGCAAATGGAGTCTTATGTGATTCCCTAGGTGGCATCAAGGTAAAAAAAAATAACTGATTCTTTATCATTACTAATCAATAAAGGTTGGGGAATTTCACCTTTTTTGGGAATTTGTAGTCTGAATTTAAAATTTAGCAATCTAATCTCTACTTTTAAATCATGTAGCATTTAAGTGGTTTATAAGTAGTTCTTCACTAGTCTTGATATAAGGTGTGTACTAGTTTGTGTCCCAGGGAATATAGTTGGTAAGATGGTTAATGTAAAACTTATTTCTGAAAAATTAATTTTGAATATAATATTGCCTTAGTATGTGATAAATGTAAAAGTTAATATAGAAAATCAGTTGGCATTGGAATCTCATTATTGAATGGCTACAGGGTGTCACATGACTGATTTGGTGAAGCACTTGGTCTTCAGTCAAGCGTTTCTTTGCTTTTTGGCTTATCACGTGTCAGCCCTGTGGTAGGCTTCAGATAAAAAGAGGAAATAGTCCCTGCCTTTTTACTGGAGGGATGAAACTTGTACTGATGAGTGAGTATAAGATCTGTATAAAATAGAAATTCTTTTTTTTTTTTTTGAGGTTGAGGACATTAATACATGAGAGAATCAGGAAAGGGTTTTGAAAGAAGGTGGCACCTGAACTGAACCATCAAAGAGTTAAAAGTTTCAAAGATTTGGAAGTAAGGAGAAAGAGCATTTCAGACACTGCAGATATTGAACAACCCTATGCAAAGTCCTGGAGGTTGGAGATTGAAGGGCGAAGATTCGGATCCTCTGATAGGCCATTTTGTCTGGAACTGAGACCGCCAGCACATGGGCATCACTAATGTATAATCGACCTGGAGCCAGATTGGGAAGCCTTCACATTTGGCCAGCATTGTTAGTGAATAGTGTGTCTATAGTGTTTCTGGTCATCAGAATGTTGCTGCATATACTAGCCATGAATTGCTAGTTTTCAAAGTATTATTAGAATACAACACCACACTAAAACCATGCTGAGCATAAATTAATCTTGGAATTCAGAAGGTGCTTGAATATCTTGCCAGTGCCTTAGGGCATGATTATGAACACTAAAGATGATCTTTGTCTTGTGGATTTGCTTGTTAAGGGATCCACTTAGAAGTTTATTGTGTTTGTAATAAAAATTATTGACTTTTTTACTGCTTAGCACTAAATGTGCTATGGGATATTTTGAAGTTTTATTGCTTTGTTTTATGTTATTTGAACAGTCAGTCAGACAGCATGTATTAAGTACCTACTATATGCCAAGTACTGGGAACACCAAGACAAAAATGACCAGGACATTGTAATGATGGCTATCTTAAAAATTTGTAATTTCAGTTTACACTTTGTGGAAATTCCTGATTGCTGCAGATCTAGCTATTTTTATTTGTAAAAATGAACTGAGTAGTATTAATTAGTATGAGCTTATGATTACTCTTTTGGACAAAGGTAAGAAAATTGGGAAGAAGGTGCTTTGTGTTAAGAGAGCTTCAGTCCTCTAAATTGTTTTGTGCATAGTGTGATTCCTGAAGTTAAATTTCCTCCTAATCTAATCCAAAGCCATTTCAAATTTTCTCCCCTTCTGGCCCTTTATCCTGTGTGTCTTTTCTGTTCTTACTACTTCAAAGTAAAAGGGACTAGGCTCTTAACTCTTTCAGTATTTTTTTCAGACTTTTTTCATTTATTGAGTACATTTTACTGACATCATGAGTGTTCCAGTCAAACTAGGACTATCAGGAACTCACCATGGATAATTGGTTTTCCCTTTTAAGTTCTAGGATCTTGGTTCATTTTAACTACATGGAATGGCAGTCTTTGCCAAAAGAATAGATGACATGGCTCTGCCTTCTTAAACAGAATACTTGATCTTTTATGTCATATATCACTTGTAATGGGGTATCATACTTACTGAATTGCATTCTTTTTGGCTTTTTCTAGATTCTCTCATGTTCTCTCGCCTTCCACTTTATCTGCATATAGCATTTGCTTTGCTTCTAGTTGCTGTATGTGCAATATAAGCTCTACTTTTAAATCGTGTAGCATTTAAGTAGTTTATATGTAGTTGAAGTTTTAAGACGATTGTTAAATATGGACATTTAACCCTTTCCTCCTAGAACATGGGGATAATAACTTCCATCCTACTGATCTCAGGCTGTTGTGTTGTAAGGATCAAACAGCTGAGAAGATACTTTAAATTGTGAAGGGTTATACAGATGTAAGGCGAAGCTGTTATTGAAGACATAGCTTGGTAAAGTCACTGGGAAAATAAAGGAAAATTGTCTCTGACTGAGGGCTTTAACCTGTAAGTATAAAGTATATGAGTTTTATGGCATAGACCAAGGACCTACAGCTTTTTTTGTGTCCTGGGTCCCTTTGGCAAACAATCTGGTGAAGCTTATGAATTACTTCTCAGAATATTTTTGAAAGCAAAAAAATAAAGTACATAGGTTTACAAAAGAACCAATTATATGGAAATATAATTATCAACTTAAAAAAATAAGCATGGGCTTTGGCTTAAGAATCTCTGGTGTTGACTAACATCTCTTTTATTTGTTGAAAGGAATCTTTACTTCTTGATTTTCTCTCGTATTCCACATAAAAAATCCTTCCATGTGCCATTATCTATCTATCTATCTATCTATCTATCTATCTGTCTTTGCTGCTTCTTTTTTTTTCTTTGAGGGCAATTGGGGTGAAAGTGATTTACCCAAGGTCTCACACTAGTTTGTGTGTGTGTGTGTGTGTGTGTGTAAGTGTGTGTGTATGTGTGTGTGTGTGTGTGTAAGTGTCTGAGGCTGGATTTGAACTCAGGCCCTCCTGACTCCAGAGCTGGTGCTCTATTCACTGAGCCACCTAGCCCCTCCCCAAGGTGTTATTATTAAAAAAAAAAATTATTGATCTTTTGTTTTTTTATGTTGCCTAAACTTCTTCCAAGTCCCTTCTCCCAGGAAGCTATTGAATATAATGAATATTTTTAAAAGATAAAGGGAACCGGAAGAACCAATTAGTAGAACCAATCCACACACTAAAAAAAAAAATCCAACACTAATATTCATTGGTTCATACCTGTGGACTTGCTCCTAGTGAAATGTTATTTTGAAATGAGGGAATTGGTAAATCTTACTTTAAACTTTGTCAAAGGTATCATCTTTTGGTAAAGTAACTTCTTGGATAACAGTAGGTCTCATTTCTTTTCACTCAAAGCCACTTCATCAAGTTTCTTATCCTTCACTATAAAGCATTTATTTAGCTCTTATGTGGGAGGTACTAGGTTAAGTGCTGGGGGCTTTAAAAGGAGGGGGAAAAGAAAGGGAATAAGCATTTATTAATCACTTCCTATGTACCAGCCACCAGGCATTTTCCAAGTAATATTTCATCCTCCCCACAATCTTGTTAAGGAGGTGCTAGGATAAGCTTTAATAGCTTAAAATCGAACCAAGACTTTTGGGACACTATGTTTTGTATTTAATTTTTGGTATGTGTCTTTTCCCAATAGGATGTAAGCTTCTTGAGGGCAAGAAACTTTTGTTTTATGCTTCTTGGCAACGTAGATTATGGATTTTAAAGTTGGAAAGGACCTCATCTGGACCCACCCTCTTGGTTTTATAGATGAGGAAACTGGCTAAGAGAAGTTTTGTGACTTTTCTCAAGGTCTCATAAGTCTTTTCAGAGACAAGACTTTTCCCTGGTCTTCTGACCCCAGATCTAACATTTTCTACTGCCCATACTCCCCTCCTTTGTAGGTGCTTAACAGATTTTTTTTTTTTGCTTTTTGGAGAGCAGTGGGGTTAAGTATCTTGCCCAAGGTCACACAGCTAGGTTTTTTTGTTTGTGTGTGCATTAAGTGTCTGAGGCCGGATCCGAACTCAGGTCTTTCTGACTCCAGGGCTGATGCTCTACTCACTATGCCACCTAGCCGCCCCGTTAACAGATATTTTTAAAATTTAATTTACACTGTCACTGTTTTGTATTTTTCAATTTTTTTTTTAAAGCAATTGGGGTTAAGTAACTTGCTCAAGGTTACATGGCTAGTCATTATTTATGCGTGGGTGCTCATTTTCTGAGGCCGGATCTGAACTCGGGTCATCCCAACTCCGAGGCCGGCGCTCTTACTCACTGCGCCACCTAGCCGCCCCCGTATTTTTCAATTTTTATTGTGTTCCATTTTAATACTACTTTTACTTAATGCTATAGCTTCCCTCTTACCCATAGAGCCAGCCATTGTAATGAATAAAAAAGAAGGCCAGGAAAGGCAGTTTAGAAAAACTAACATCAGTTTAGTCAAAACACTTGTTCATATTCCATAGCTATAGATAGGCTGGGCCCTTTTCTTAACCCAACATCTTCAGAGAAGGGGAGTTCCATTTTTTAATTTCTTCTTTGTGGATAAACTTGGTCATTATATTAATTTCCATGTTTTTTCAAAATTTTTTTGTTGTTTCTATTTCCGTTGTTATGGCATTATTTTTGTGGTTCTGCTTTTCACTTGGCTTTAGTTCGTATGGGTCCATACTTTTTCTGTATTCTGTAACTCTCAAATTCTAGTAATTCAAAGTACTATTTTGTTTACCACAATTTGTTAAGACATTTCCATAATCCTTGGGAATCTACTTTGTTTCTTTATCTTTGTTACTACAAAAACTGTCACTGTAGATAACTTTGGTTTTTTCTAGTCATTGATCTCCTTTGTGGCATATACCTTCCAGTAGGCTTTGGTTAAAGTTAGCAGGGAAGGGGCGGCTAGGTGGCGCAGTGAGTAGAGTGCTGGCCCTGGAGTCAGAAGGACCTGAGTTCGGATTTGGCCTCAGACACTTAACCCACACAAACAAAAACCTAGCTGTGTGACCTTGGGCAAGTTACTTAACCCCAATTGCCCTCCAAAAAGAAAAAAAAAAGTTAGCAGGGAAGGAGATTTGAAATTCTCTCACCTTGGCACTTAAAAAACCAGGCTCCATTCCTGCCTTTCCACTCTTGTATCTTAACCCTGTTCTTCGATAAGGTAATCCATTTGCTCACCACCAAACCTTTGGCCTAGTCTTTGCCTTGTTCCTGGCTTGTATTCCCTCCTAAAGCCTGCCTCACAGAATCCCCAGGGTTCCTTCAGAACTTTGCTCAGATGGTACCCCTTATATGAGACCTTTTCTAATTTTCCTTTGCATGTGTTGGTTTTAGTGTTGGCTCTTCATGCTAAAACCAATTGAAGATTAGTTCGAAGAAGTCTTTTTTGGTTATTTTGTTAAGAACTGGCTTTTTTAGGGGCCAAGGAATAAAGACATCCTGTTCTTAGGTCTTTCATGTCTTAAATTTTGAAAAAAAAATTTATATTCTTTGAACTTTTTACATGGGTTGGGGCAGCTTCATATTTTCATTAGGGGAAATTTATTTTGTAAACATCCTATTACATATAAAAAAGCTTAGAAACAATACAGCCCGAGATGACTAACTTCAAATGACTTAGTTCAGTTTTTGGTTTTGGAAGTAAATATGGATATGTAAAAATAAAAACCAATTCTGGTTCTAAAATAAATAAATCCTCTCTCCCCCAACTACCTCATACTTTATTTTGCATATGTTTTGTATATGCTTATTTTGTTCACATCTCCCTTTATAGAATGTAAGGTACTTGAGGACTTGGGTTGTGATTGTTTGAATCCTGAAGGTCTAGCGAAGTCCTGACATTCACCAGGCACTTTTAATAAATGTTTGTTGGTTGATGCTCCCACTTGAAAGCAATGCTTTTTTTTCCTTTTTTTCCTTTTTTCTTTCCTTGGAAGTAAGTTAGATGCCAAATTAATCAGATTTAGGAAATATGTCGCCTTTTCATAGTGAAAGATACCCAGTGGAAGTAGATAATGTCCATGTTACATGGATCGTGTTATATTTTTTGTCTAGACCTGTGATTTTTTTTTTTTAACAAGGTGACTGCTATGCAAACATGTGAGTGTGTTCTGCAGGCTAAAGTCTGAAGACATTGCTCCCAAGGTGTTAGCCGCATGTGTCAAGAGGCTGGACTACTCTGTCCAGCTCTGTCCCCTAGACCACTATGCAATTTCGTATCAGTTTGTTTAGAACTGATCCACAGTATAATAGACCAAAATCATTTCCTTAGCCAAATAAATGGGAATTTGGAACTGTCGTTTTGGGTTGACCCATCAGTATAGGTAACTGAAAGTAGGTAATTTATTATTTTCATCAGCATGCATCTTTGGAATGCTTATTATTTAAAGGATAATTTGATAGAGATACAGAGAAGTAAGATATTCCTGTCCTTTAGGGATCTAAAATTTTATTTAGCTTCCTAATCTCAGCCTCAGGGGCTGTGTTTCGTGCATAATCATCTGTGAACATAGTCATGGATCGATTCTCCCCCCACTTTAGTCTTGGCTTTTGTAGCTTTTTTGAGTTAGATAATTTACTGTTGTATAGTAGCTGACCTTGATAATGTTTTCATCCTCATTTAGCCTCATGCTAAAAAATGGGAGCAAGCACACAAACTCTATTTCACTCAGTTGGTATCTAGGAGAGCACAAGAGCATTGTTCGTTTGCTAGTGTGCTGGAAACCAAAATTTGCCATGATTTTCCATAAGCCTTCAAGACTGACAGCATCAGAGCCCCTACTCAGATGGATGAATGTTGTATCCAGACCTGTATTCTGCTCCTGGCCTTCCTCCTGGAGTTGTTGGGCAGCAAACCACCATATCAACGTTCCTCGGCCCTTTCTGAAGCCACACTGGCTCTTGGACAGATGACCATCTTCCAGGTGAATGATAAGCCCTGTTAGGGAAGATTCTGGCAAGAATTTTGCCAGCAGTGACTGAGACATCCCCTCCCCCCCACATACATGTACATGATTGTCACAGGACAACCTATTCCCTTTTCCTTTATAAAGGTGGACAGTGGAGGCATCTTGACACCTCCTCTTGTCATGTAATGTGGATAATTTTGGTCAGCATAGTGATGTCATTTTGGTCCTTTTTGAGAATGAAATACAACCAACCAACCAAACAGTACCATAGAGTGATAAATGGAAGACTTGAGTTCAGATATAGCCTTAGACAGTTGCTAACTGTGTGGCCATGGGTAAGTCACATAATCTTGCTGGCCTCTGTTTTCCTCATTTGCAAAATGAGCTAGAGAAAGAAGTGACAACTTAATCATCTTTGCCAAATTAAACCCTAAATGGGGTCAGGAAGAGTTGGATGTGACTGAAACAACTGAATAACTACAGAGCCTAAAAAGCATTCTTAAGAAAAGAGGGAAAGTCTATCAAAAAGGATATGCTTTATCTTCATTGCATCAAAATCTAGATGTTTATGAGCATTTAGACCAAAGCCCGGGTATCCACTTGAGTCCTGTAGTTCTGTTGTTGAGTGTTAAGGGTAAATTCAGAGGGTTGATGCTTCGTTGTAGGTTCTCCAGCTAAGATTTGGAACAGTTTATGTTCAAATGAGCTTAACAAAGCCCCATAGTTTAAATTATGTTAGTCTCTTCACTTAAAGTATTCTCTTATCAGAGATAGTCAAAGAATTAAAGGCTGGGAGGGATTTAGAGATCACTGCATTTCAGCCCTCTTGTTTTTTAGATGAGGAAACTGCAGGTTTAGAGAGGGTATGTGATTTACTTAAGGTCACAGCTAGATGTCCAGTCAAGGCTCACACTTAAATTTCCTAAAATTCCCCCTGTTGTTTTCACTTTGTTAGTAACACTTGGAGAAGGTCTTCATCCTCCACAATTTTCAGTAGAGAGGCATTTGAAGTATAATAGAGCAGTGGGCTGGAGCCAAGCAGGAGCCAACCACACTTGATATAACAGGATTGTGCTTTCTTGGAGAAGGAAAGTCAAGGGGGGGGGGTACTAGCAAGAGTCAGGCTACTTGGGTTTAGATTCTGCTTGTATGTAACTTTGGGGTTTATTTGCTAATTTCTAAAAATGAAGAGACTGGACTCAATTTCTAAGACTCTTTCCTTCCTATTCTAAGATTCTATGGTGAGTTTACCCAGCCATTCAAACCCTTTATGATTATCGTATATGACCAGCATATATCACAAGCAGAAGGTAAGCTGGCTTGAGAAGAGATAGCATGTATGGGACTGAGGACTTTTCATGCTCCTATGTCTCAGACTCCACATCTGTCTGCCCTGACACTCCCCCAAACTGCCTGAAGTAATCCCAGATCCCTTCACAGTATAGTAGTGTTCTTGCTTCCTCCTTTCTACCTCTTAACTCTGGGAACCAAAGTCAAATCAGGACCATTGCTGGGAAGTTCTGATGACTCCTACCTGTGACTTCACTGGGGTGGGGCACTATTGTCCTCTCCTATTAAAATATTTGGGGGGGGCACTAATTAAAGTTTTCTGTTAATATCCCACTGCATAGCATAGTACAAATACCTGGAGATCATTTTTTGGGAAGAACACCAAAAGAAGGTATCTAGAAGTACCATTGCATTTAGAGCTGCCATAGCTGGCCTTGTTAATGTTCATTCTTCAGCTTGAGGGTAGCGCACTGTCATTGCCAAGGTCTTCACTGCCATAATTCTTGCAGTCTCTTCAGACCTCCCCTTTGTTTCGGTCTCTTCTCACCAGATGTTTCTTTGTATTCCCCCAATAGGATGGAACCTTCCTGGCACAGCGCTATCGTTTTATCTTTGTATCTTCAATGCCTAGCATGCTGTAAGATTTTAAAAATTGTGTTGTTAAATAGTCTGTGGTGTGTATGTATATGTGTAGAATGAGGGGATATGGCTCCACTGAACGCCAACATTGAATAGCAACTTAATCATTTATTCTTTTGTTTGATTTTAAAAACACCAGGGCAGCAGATAATTGTGGTTTGCTGAACCTCTTTAAGCCTCTTCTGATTCTGGAAAGTGAGCCCCCTTATCTGTGGATCCATGGGTGTTCATTTTAGCTCAGCTTCTGGACACTTCAAACACTCCCCCTCCCCCACACCTTGCTTTGTTGAAGGGCTCTTTAGCTGGACAACGGGTATAAGTAAGTTGCTTAGTATAGCAGTTTCTACACCTTAGAGTTAAGAAGACCTGAGTTTAAGGCCCAACTCTGACATCCTTGGCTGTTTGACCCCAGCAAATAATCAAACCTCTCAGTATCTCAGGCATCTCTATAAGAATAGAAATCCTCCAGTCCAAGTCTCATTTTTACAGATTGAAGAAATCAGTCCATTAGCATTTATTGAGTACCCATTGTATGCCAGGCTCTGTGCTGCTAATTGCTGGAGATAGACAAAATATTAAATAAAGGATTCTCTCCTTGTATTTTTTTTTCTGGGAAGACAGATGTGAGAAACATTCTTAGTCTAGGAATAAACAATACTGGTTGGAAAACCAGGAAAGTTTTCATTCCTTTATTTTACAATTATTCTTTCTGATTAAATGGGTAGCTCCCTTAATGGAGAGTATGGGGGCTCAGACAAGTTCGAGTTCTTTTATGCTGCTTCCATTTGAATTATCTGCCTTATTCTCCATTGGCTAGGTGCAACCTCCCAAATTGCCCACATCATACTCTCCTCAAATAAGACTCCCTCTTCTTGGACTGCCCTTTCTTTGCATGTTATTCCTTGAAGTATTCCCTCTTCCGAACATGGGCTAACATGGCTTTCATGTTTGAATAATGAGGCTCTAATTCTATTCAGGGTGTGTAATATGCATAAGGCTAGTTAAGCATTCATGTTACTAAAAAGACCCTGACCCTGATCAGTTTGAGCCTGGGCCCCCCCTTCAAGAGGAACTTAAAAATTTCTTCCAGCTATATGATTGGGTAGGGTCACTCTGCTCACTCTCTCCCCATCCTGGTTGACACCTTCCTGCAAGTCCCCTGTAACATCTGTCTTTGCCACATCCATTGTTCCTATAAAATCTGTGGAAACCATACTATTAGCATTTCTCACATATGTACAAATAAAACTAGATACCTAATGCACACAATGTAAATTAAGGGCCCCATAATTCTTAAGTTGATCTTGACAGTGGAGTTTGACAAAAGGGATGATTCCAGGCTGGGGAGACACCCCTAAGGCTTGTGTGTCTTGTAAGAGGAAAAGAAAGAAGGCTTATTTGGTTGGAACCTATGGTACACTGAGGAAGTCATGTGGATTGACAAGCCTGTGTAAAGCTAGAAAGGTAGGTGGGAATCAGGTTGTGAAGGTCTCTAAATGCCAAAAAAGTTCTTTGGTTCTAGAAGTCCCTTAAGGGCCAGTGATACAGTTGCCTTTGTTATTTTAGAAATGTGACTTTGGCTTGATGGATTGCAGAGGGGAGAGACTTAAGGCTGGGCAAACAAGGTCCAGAGAAATGCACATGCATCTGTTTCTTTCTTTCTTTTTTTTTTTTTTGGAGAAAGGGAAGGCAAGGCAATTGGAGTTAAGTGACTTGCCCAAGGTCACACAGCTAGTGTGTCAGAACTCAGGTCCTTCTGACTCTATGGCCGTTTGCTCTATTCACTGTGCCACCTAGCTGCCCCTAGAGAGATGTTTTTCCCAAAATTAAGTGGCTATTCAGGTAGGGGTGGGGTGAGACCAGGAGGATTTGAACATAGGTCTTTTGACTCTAAACCTGCTGGTCATTTCCACTACAATTTGGTCTTCTTTTGGGGGTGGGATGGAGTCATTGATTCCCTTACCCTGCTGTACCCCCACCCCCCAAGCTATTATTAAATGCTATATTAGTAGAAAATATATTTATGGTTGACTCTTGGATATAATGATCTAACTTTGCTTTGATATTATTATTATTATATTGTGGGTTTTTTTTTTCTTCAATTGAAAATATTTTGTGAAAATGGTTCCTACTTTGGCACTTACCTTTTGTCTTTGTCTTCAGTGAATTGTAAGTAGCCTACAGGTAAATCTTCCCAGTCTGAAAGGAGACTGTCATTTGTGGGCATGGGGTGTAGTTAATAAAAACTATAAGATCTAAATAACTTGCTTGAAAGAAATGCTTGATAGTTTTTTCAATAAAAAAGTGTTCTTGTCTGACATCTTGATACAATTATGCCTTATTAAAAAGTTTTATTTCTAGAAGGTCATTTTAAAAGCATTGATTCATTTTGATAGTTTTTCAGATTTTTTTTGCAGCTACATCTGAAAACCAAACTTGGTTCAATTGCTTTTGACACAAAAGTATAGATGGATTCTGGTAGTGGAATGTGGAGGTGGTGAGAGGAAGGAAGTCATCGAATGGAAAGGGGAAGAGGACAATTCTTGGGCAGTCTGATAAAACTTATGAATTCCTCAGAATATCGTTTTTAAAGCATAAACTAAAATATGTAGAATTACAAAGGAAATCAGATAAATTAATGGACCTTCATGTTAAGAACCTCTGACCGTCTTGGGCATTGAGTATTAAAAATGTGGTAGAGAATATTTGAATAGTCTATTACAGCTTAGCTGTAGAACATCTCAGTTAAGCAGATACAGTGGAGTGGCTGCATGGTTTGGTGGAAAGAGGCTCTAGATTTGGGGGTTTTAGAACATTCAAATAATACGTCAGCTATTTTCATAACCCTCACTCAAGCTATAACTTATTTTTGAGCTAAGCTAATGCTGTGCCACTGCTGGTCATGCCCCCCCCCCCCCAGCTCTCTTCTGAACTTCCCTTATTTCTCTTAAGGGCACCGAGGTTACTGACTCCCCAGTTATCCTCAGTCATTTCTCCCCCCCCCCCCCCCATCCCTCCCCATTTCAGATCATTTGCTCTGTTTTGTCAGTTTTCCTTTCACATCTCTTTCTCAGTCTGATTCTCTGTCCATATGGCTGCTGCCTTGGTTCCAGCCCTCCCCACCTTCATATCTTCTTGTCCACTCTGTTGCGGTAGCCTCCTCATTTGTGTCCCTGCCTTGTGGCTCTTCCCTACATATTCCCTCTCCTTGCTCAGTAAACTCTAGGAGATCTCTTTTACCTGTAGGATCAAATACAAACCCCTCTGTCACTTAGTTTCCTACAACCTGCTTCCAGCCTTTGAATTTATTACTCTTTGCTCGCTCTGTGTTAGGCCAAACTCAACTGGTTGCTTCAGTGTTAAACACATGTAACATTGCATTTCCCATCTTTGTGCACATGCCTAGAGTAACCTGTTTCTCATAAGCCAGTTTCATTTAAAGATCAGTTAAAAAAAACTACAAAAGGTTCCCCCCCTTCTCCCCATACCACATAGAGCAGTTGCAGGTACTTCCTTTCTCCTAAATGAGATGAAGCTTCTTGAGAGAATGACTGTTTTCATTCTTGTCTTTGTATCTCTAGCACCTGCATGGGGTTGGGGACATAGGACTTAATGTATGCTTGTTGGTTGACTGATAAATTCTTGTAATCAGTTTCCTCATTAATAAAATGACAGTTGCCAGAATCCTTATTTATAAAATGATCTCCAAGTTCCTTTCCACTTCTTAACAATGTAATCCATGGGTTTCTTGGGACAAGCAAGTATTAAGTTGCTTTTAAATAAAGGTAATAAAAATGAACTCATTCTGATTTTTAAATTTAAAAAATGAATCAAGACAATTGGGGGTTTATTTAGGAAATTATATTGGGGGAGGAAAACAAAGTCACATCTGGGGCTCTCTAATCAGGAGTAGGGGGAAATGTCAAAGCTGAGATAAGTTCCTTTTAGGCAAGGTCTTTGGAGGCCTAAGAAGGGAGGGTTTCAGTAGCAGTAGTATTTATAATTGTGGCCCCTTAGGTCCATTGCCAACTCCTTTAAGTGTTTTCCTTACCTAGCAGTTGATTTATATTAAACAGATTATAAGAGGTCTGACTCCACCCACATCTAAAATCTTACTGTCTTCCAAGTTTCAGCTGATCCTCAGAAGCCACAGTTCTTTTCTTGGGGTGGGAGGTGCTGGTTGATCTAGACTGGACAAGACAATTTTAGACTCCAGGGAATCAAAAACCTTCCCACCCTTGAAGGCTGTCAAGCACAGCTAGTCAACTAAGCAAGCTTGAAAGGCTTAGAGCCGGAAAGGCATAGAAATTATACTACTTTTAGATCCCAATTTTAAGCCTCAGTGAAAATTGTTCCCTTACTCATACAGTAAGTGAGGCATTTGCAGTTGACTATGGTTCTAAAAATTTCAACTCTTGGCCACCTTTATATCTGTTCTCCCAAGTCTTAGGAGGCACTTAGGATGCAGACACTTCAGAAACATCTCACACAAAGATAATTGAAGTCAGAAGTTCCAGCCTGTGAGGTGGTGGTGTTTTCCATAAATTCGTCTATTTTTATCTTAGTTTCAAATGTATGACCCAGTATAACAAATATGAATTTGTTATGAATTATGAATTCATTAATATTTTTCGATATAGAGCCTGTTGTAATTAATATAACATTCATGTTATTGCATGTTACTGAAATCGTAGTAACTTTTTTGCCATCATGTATTCTTGTGTTTTCTTAGTTGCCGCATAGAACCATCAAATGAGGGTCCTTGAAACTTGATGGTAAAAAAAAGGGGGTGGTGGTGGAGGGTGGGTTGTGTTTCATTGAGAACTGTTGTCTGTCATCCTTTGGGCAAATTATGCTGTCTTGATGCTTTCTTGTTAGTTCCATGTGACTAAAGTTGGGTACTCTGACTTGAGTTTCCTTACCTGAGCTAGGGTTTTTTTTTTTTTTTTTGCTTTTTTTTGGAGGGACAATTGCCCAAAGTCACACACTAGTAAATGTTAAGTGTCTGAGGCCCCATTTGAACTCAGGTCCTCCTAACTCCAGGGCCAGTGCTCTATTCACTGTGCCACCTAGCCACCCCAATTCTAGTTTTGGGATTATATATGCAGGGTGCCTTTAGATCCATGGCACCCTGGCTTCGCTAGAACAGGGATGATCAGATTTACTTTAAATACTCAGATTCTTGCCCTGTTTCTCCTCTCCCCCCTCCCCAAAAAGAGGGGGGATTTTAATAGTCTGGTCATTAGTGATAAGTGCATAGAGACCTGGCTAAAGACACCCCCTCCTCCCCCAAAAAACCCCAACTAAACAAAAAAAGACAAACCCACACAGAATCTGTGTTTCTATATAACTTGACAAAATTCATGGGGGATTAATAGAAAGGGAAATCTTAACCCATCCAAGCTAGCTTCAGAATACATAAACTATCTGGTAATCACTCCAACAAAGGACATTTACTGTCTGTACAGATAGAATAATAAAATGCTCCTGAAACCAATAAAGCCTTAAATTTAATTGGCAAGTGATATGCAGTGTTAATGGCTGGGACATTTGATATTGTAAAAAATGACAACACTTCTTAATTTATAAATGTAGTAATATACAAGTCATATTGCCAAGTAGATATATTGCCAGAGTTACATAAAATTCATTTGGAGGAGCAAAAGATAAAATAGCAATGGAAATAAAATCAGGACATAGGTAACACACTGCTTCTGAATCTCCAGCAGTATTAGCCAACAGTGGTCATCAAAACTGGTACCAGTTTAAAAAGAAAAGTAGATCAATGGAACATATTAGACAAGGAAAAATAAATAATTGAACTAATAACCCAGCATATGATACATGGTATACTCAAAATTTGAGATTCTTTTATAATTCAATTAAAAGAAAGTTGCTTAGGTTGTCCTTGGCCTTGTCTGCTTTCAGGTAATTGGTTATGCTTTTTCTTCCCTCTTTCACTTTAGATTTGAAGGGCAACATGATACTTCCTTGGGCCATGGGCAAGAGTAGATCCCCAGAGTCCTCTGTAATTCCTGTCCTCCAAGACAGAACCTGCTTTCCCCCCAGCCCCACTGGATTCAGAATCAGGGCCATGTTCTTTACCTTAGGATCTGACTCCTAAAGTCATAGGCTTCATTGAGTCTGGGATCCTTAATGATAAATAGGGTTGAAGATAAGGGACTGACTCCTAGATGAGACTCCCTCTACCCTTGCAGATTGGTACTTTCTCAGCAATTTAACAGAGTTGCCTCCAGCACTGAGAAGTTAAGTGACTTGCCCAGGGTCACATGACCAGGCTAGTGGGACATTCCTGGCCCCAAAGGCCAACTTTATCCACTATATGGAGCTGCCTCCATCAAGAAGACTGAGTCATGAAATAGTAAAAAGAATGCTGGATTTAGAAGCAGAGAAGCTAGTCTCACATTCTGGTTTTGCCACTTATTTCCTGTGTGGCTTTGGCAGAATCACCACATTTCACTAGGTCTTGTTCATCTGTAAAATGTGGGGTTTGGACTAGTTCAAAGTTCCTTCTAATTCTAAATCTGATCAGCTCTTAGGTCAGTCAACCCATATTGGAGGTAGCAAAGTATTAAAGTAAAAAGAGCAGATTCTAAAGTCAGGACAGAGGCTCGAATCCCACTTGTAACACTTGTGTGTGTTCTTTTGAAGTCAGTCTCCCTAGGCCTCAGTCTCTTCATCTGTAAAATGAGGAGTTGGGTTAGGTAATTCCTGGCGGCCCTTAAGTCCCCACAGCACTGGGGTTAGGACAATACAGAATAGGTCTTGACCTCCAGAAGTTGATCTTCTACAAAATTTCTGGCCCTCTGAAATCTGGTGTGAGTCACAGGATAGTTAGCTGTGGACCAGGGTTTAAGCCCCAAACCCTTGCTTATCTGCTTGCCTTAACAGCTATACAAGTTAAGTTGGATCTTCTTAAATTTTGAGCCTTTGTTTTCCCACTAGAGGGATGTCCTGCCGGTGAAATACCTTTCATTTCTTGAAGGTTCCCATAAGACTTGTAGTCCTTAACCACCTCTCCCTATCATCCTCAGTCCAGCACTTTTGTCAGAGTGACTTGAGTGTCAAGTCGTCGTCTTCCTTTTCTTCCCTGGTTCCATCCACAACATTCCTTTCACTTCCCCAATCTGGCTAAGACAGCGATAGCTTTTGCACTTGAGGGATCCCCTCTGCCTAAAATCTTAAGTGTAATTGCTTGTTATTTCTTCCTATCCTATTCATAAAATATTTTTGTGAATTTGTCTGTTACAAGTTTTCATTTGGTTTTGCTTGTTTTCCAATTGGCATATCGTCATCATTTTCCAGTATGTTCATCCCCACTTCCTTGATAGCAAAAAGAGGTGGGGGAAGAAACCCAGTTCAGTGAAACTAGCCCAACATATCCATTAAGTTAACATTACAATTAACTTTCCATATCGAGACTTTCCCCATTTCAGTTTCTGTGTATTGTAGATCAGCAGAAGAAATTAAATGGGAATTTTTTGGGAGTTTTGAGGAAGCTTGGAGACCACAAAGAAAAAGTTTAGAAATTTGGAAATGCATAAAATACATCTATGGTCTTTTATAATATCAACCCAAATTTTACAGTAAGGTACTATAAACACCCCATAAAAGAAAAAATTCAGATGACTTCCCTGATATGAAAGGAGGGCCAAAAGATTTTACGGGGATTTTCCTGGTTGTTGGGGCAGGTGTCCCAAACCCGCTTGACGTGGAAGGGATAACTCTATAGTTAGTGTCTGTCATTTCTTACTGCATAGAAGAGTGTTACATTCCTGTGCTGCAGCTCAGCCCCAGCTGATTGACATCCCCTATACAATTTACATGTTTTCACATTTGACTTTGTATTGCCTTCTAGTGTGAAGCTCCATTTACCTGTAGTACCGGTTGGCAGAGACATTTCACATCATCTTTGAAGAAGACCTGTTCGCTTTCCTGTATGCTTATTTCTCCCAGGATAGGTCATTTGTGACCTTTGGTGTAGATTTCCTGAAGCTTACCCAGCTACCTTCCCCCATTTTTCCACCTCTCACCGCTTAGTGAGGACATTTCACCTTGTGGCACGTTCTGTACCTTATTTTTGTAATAGAGTTATTGGGGGTAGGTGGGTGTGTCATCTCCCCTCCTTAGCTAGAAGCAGCATCCATGAGGTCAGTTCCCCTGTTGTAGGTAAACTTTGCCTTCTTTTCCTTGTACTTAGCACAGGGTCATGCACCCACCTGGTACTTTTAGTGCCTTTGTGGAATGGAATTGATTCTGTTTCTTTGCTGATTCTTGAACACCTGCTTTGAAGGATTGGAGACATGCACACCTGAGGATTAGATCCCATTCATGCCTAGGAAACCATAGGGCTGTCTAGACCCGTGACCTGTGAGCCCTTGTCATCAGAGACAAGACTTGTAGGTAATTTGATACTGGGTTGAGGCTGTGTAGGACTGGGATAAGAAGGATGCCACAAGTTTTGAAATCTGAAATGTTTTCATTTTAATTGAGAACTTTTATTTTTAAATCTTCTTTTCTGAATATATTCTCACTTCTGCTCAAGGACATCCCTTTTAACAAAGAATAAAAGAAAGAAGGGAAAAAAGCTTGTCAGCATTACCAAGCAACACACCCATCTGACCGTGTCCGTATGTAATGCTCTACACCCACAGACCTTCGAGCCTGCAAGAAGGGAGGGGCTTTTCGTCTCTCCTTTGGGGACAAGCTCTGTCATCGTAATTAACTGAAGCGTTTCAGTTTTGTTTGTTTACGTTCATGTTGTATTTGTTGCTTGTACTGTTTTCTTGGATCTACTGCCTTCACTTCAAATTATTTATGTCTTCCTGGGCTTCTCTGTCGTCATTATATTCCTTGTTTCTTTAAAGTGAGTAATATTATTCTATTACAAAATCTTGCATTCATATACCATAGTCTGATTAGCCATTTCCTCAGTGGATGGAATTGACTGTGTTTCTAGTTCTTTGCTCCTACAAGAAGTGCTGTGATGAATGTTTTGGTGTCTCTGGGATCTTTGTGTCCTAGGCCTTTTGGGAACATGCCTAGGAGTGGGAGCCCTCTGTCAAAGGGTGTGAACATTTTAGCCACTTTCTCAGCATAATTCCAAAAGTACTTTTCAGAGTAGTTGGACTAATTCACAGCTGAGTCAAGAGGTAGTTAGTTCATATTTGCTAGGGCCTGAATAGAATGGGCATTAAAACATATATTGAGTGGAGTATGAGTTTTCTTAAGTATTTTAAGGATGAACCTCTAAATAGTGAAAAGTAATATTGTATATACTAAAGTTAAAAATTTTAAGCAATTTTGGTTCTATTAGTCTGAGCTTCTAAGATCCTTGTCTTGATCAATGAACTGTTTGGTATCCAACAGTTGTTTTGCATTCATTGAGACAGAAATAAAGCAATGAATCTTAAAATAAATGATTGACCCCATATAAATAACCAAGCCTGTTGAATTGTTGAGGTCTCAGTCCTACCTTATTACTTTGGCTTTTCAGAATGACCCTGCTTCAGAGAACAGAACTAAGAGGCAATCTCTGGGGTGTGTAGTAGTGATAGCTGGCTTGGAAGTTTTCTAATCACTTTGGAATAGGTGTAGCAGCAGATATTAGTGGCCTCTTTTAATAGATGAAGAGACAGACTCAGAGAGCTTATATGACTTGGCAGCTCTTGAAGCAAGTCCCATATCTAGGCAAAGCTCCAGCTGGGGCTTGTCTGGCCCCTGGTTTAGTGTTAGTCACGCATGGAACTCCTTTCAAGGCTCCAGGGGAATAAAATCCCACATAAAACAGTTTGATAGATTGGGCCATTTTAACAGGCACCAAATTGTTAGATGAGGATGAGGATTTTATTTTATTCCATTAAAATTTTGTTGATACCTTTTGTTTTTTTTACCACATTTACTTGCTGATAAGGCTTTCCTGTCCCTTACCAAAAAGAAATTGGCTGCTTTAATGGCACATGCCTAGTCCCTTTGCCTCTTCCAACAGGAAGATTTCACTAAGAGTTTTCTCTGGAACCAACATCAGTACTCAGTTAATGAGTTTGTCTTTGTGTTTTTGTTAATATTATAGTCAGAGTGGATGTTATTCTCCTGGTTTTTCTCATTGTACATAAGTTATACTAGTTTTCCCCATACTTTTCCAAATTCCTTCAATAGCTTATTCCCAAAGTCTTAGTGCTTCTATAAGTTATTTAATAGGTAATTTCTTACAGTGCAATAGTCATTTCATATACCTTGCTTAGCACTTGACTAGGCATTTGGGTACCCATTTTGTTTCTTTTTTTTTTTTTACTGCTACAAAAAGTTCATGGCATTTCAAATAATTCTTAGAATCAACAGTGTTGATTTTGTTGTCCTTAAGATGATCTTTGTTAAACGTAATAGAATTCCGTCCTCATCTGACTTCCTCCATGGCCAGCTGCTATTACATTATTAACAATGTTGGTCCATGAACTTCATTTTGAAAATCACAGTATTCCAAATTTGCAATGAGTCATGCTAGATTTTTCCTTTTTTTTTTTTTTTTAAAGAAATCTTGTATTTTTTTGGGTGCAGAAAATTTATATTTTGCCTGTGAAAATTGAAATTAGCTTAATTTATTGCAAAGGGAAGTTTCCTTAATTTACTGGTGTGAGGAATCCAGAGTGTGGATTGAAAACATATGATGGAATCTTTTTTCTTTTTCTTTTTTTTTTTTTTTTTAAAGCAATTAGGGTTAAGTAACTTGCTCAAGGTTACATGGCTAGTCATGATTTATGTGTGGGTGCTCATTTTCTGAGGCCGGATTCGATCTTGGGTCATCCCAGCTCCGAGGCCGGCGCTTACTCTTTTTTTTTTTTTCTTAACCAGCAGTCAACTCCTAATAATTCTCCTTCCTCCCAGCCCCATAGACTCCTGATAATAAAATCATTTATTTAAGTAAGACAAAATAACATTGGATATGTCTGAAAATGTACCCCCAGTGCTGCCCCTAAGGTCTGCCACCTGGGTTCAGACATGGAGACCTTTCAGGACTGGCTAGACCTCTGAAGTCACAGTTCTTTGTTACATGGATCCCAGTTCTGAAGTCTTTTCAGTCTTAATATTCCTTTAATTTGCTTCCTGTAAATTGTTCTCCTGTTTTTGCCTCCATTTGCTTTTCATCAAATTTGATATCTATTTTAGGGTCTCTGAATTCCCCATATTTTTAATTTCATAGAGCACAGTAATATTCTATTACATTAATAAGACACAATTTGTTCAGGCCTTCCTCAATGAACCCACTTTTCTTCTAGGATTTTGCTTTGACAAGAAGTGCAGTTATAGATATTTTTTATTTATGTGTGAACTTTCCCAATTTGTCATTGATCTCCTTATAGATGGGGGTGGAATGGGCAGAAGCTTGCTGTTGGGGTCAGAGGAGATAGATTGTACTGTTGGCAAACCTGGTAGTATAAACGTTGATCAACTATTAGAACAATCATAGGGGTCTTGAGTCATTTGGACCTTGTTCCTCCTTTTAAGTGAGTGATTTCTGTGACCCAGAGATGAGCTATTCATCTCCTAGGCTTGCCTGATGTTTTTTGTTTTTTTTTTGCTTTTTGGAGGGCATTTGGGGTTAAGTGACTTGCCCAAGGTCACATGGCTAGCTTTTGTGTTGTGGCTGAGGCTGGTTTTGAACTCGGGTCCTCCTGACTCCAGGGCTCTATTCACTGTGCCACCTAGCTGCCCTCATGTTATTTTAGATGCTCCTATGCATGACCTTTCTAGAAGGAAGATTAAAGGAAGAGTCATAGATAGGATCATTGATCTAGAATTCTAGATAGAGTTGTGTGGGACCTTAACCATCATCTGATGAGTCTATCCTTTTCCTTTTTTTGCAGATGAGAAAAAACCAGGGCCCCGATTATTTGAAATGTACTGACATTTTCCAGAAATACCATATAGTGACATTTTGCCTAAAGGATTTATATTTAGTGGTATTAATGTATTTTTCCTGAAAATGGGACTATTTTTACTTTCTATTAGAGGCCTTAATTTGTCTGCACTTTGGGGATTGTAGTGGTCGCCTTATTTTTATTTCTTCCTTTGCTTGCCATCTAGTGGCAAAAAATGGGAACTACTTAAGCTTTTGTGTAAACCGAAAATAATTTATAATTTATACATGAAAGGTGACAGCTGTATTGTGGCAGATTCTAGTCTATAAGAAGGCAAGGAACTTATTTACAAGGTAACCAAAAAGACTTTCATTATGGCTAGTGACAGACTTCAGGCTTGAAAATCAAATTCCTTATCTAGGAACAGCTAATTTATTAATGTTGAAAATAAGCTACTGAAATAACCTTTTTTAAAGAAACATGGAAAATGAAGTGTTAAGCTCCTTGGTTTGCATATTTTTGCTTTTTTTCTGTTAACATTTTTCTTTAAAAAAAAAATAAAAGCAACCAAAAACTTGACATTTGGAAAAGGGCATAGGAATCGGGGACCCATATCCATAGTTGTATTTCCGCTCTATATTCTATTAACTTAATTCTTAATCACTGCCCAAATTACTTTTAACAGCAGAGGAGAGTTTAGGGAATCAGTGTCACCATTGAAACCTTTTTTCATGATGATTATGGTTTCCCTGGGTAATGTAGTCAATCAGTTATTTATGTTCTGCTTCTAGGTGCTTATTAGTATTTTATATTAGTAGTTTGAGGAAATGGTTCTTTTGTTTGAAAGTAGAAAAATATGTGCAGATAATGTGTTCTTTCTGGCTTCAGGTAATTGTTTTGTTTAACCTTTTCATTGACCATCCATAATTTTTAAGACACATTAATAAAAAGACCTTGCATTGTAAATTCTCACCTAAGTGAAGATATATTTGACTTTTAACACATCACTGCTGTACAGAGATTGGCCTTGTTTTTACTGTGTTACAGGTTTGTTGTTATTTAGCTACATAATTGTCAGTAAGTGTATCTTGCCATTACAGATAATAGTGCTATGAATATTTTTGGACAGATCCCATTTTCCTTTCAGTGACCTTTTCTTGGTATAGTCTGCTAGTTCAAAGGATTTGGCCATTTTTGGAAACCTTAGTTTCCAAAGAGTTTAGATGATTCAGTAATTGTCGAGGCATGTTAATATAAGTGTACTTGCTTTATTCCATCCCTTCCAGTATCAACTTTTGACCTGTATGTATTTATGAATTTTTGATGGACGTTGGTCTAGTACAAGGGGCTTTAGTCGGCATTTCTTTAGTTACTAGAAATTTTGAATGTTTTCATGTTTTATAAAATTTTGTATTTTTTCAAGAACATGTTATTGGATTTTAAAAATATAGTACTTACAATAAAAGCAGTTTTGATGTCTTTGTTTTAGACGCCAGTTTCTGTCAGGTTTACTGAAAAATTTGCAGACATTGATTTATGTTATTTAATTTGCTTTTACATCTCAAAATCAGACCTAATTGTTGTGTATTTGTAGTGGATATGGAATTGAATTTCTAAAAAGGTTCTTACTGACTTTTTTTGGTATCATCCTAACTGCCCCTATTATTCCTCCTGTTCCAACAAATCCATCCCAAATAATAAGTATTTTTTAAAGACAAAAAGGGGGGGTGGTGAACCATCATACGTGATCATTACATTGAAAAAGTCTGAAAATAACATGTACTGTACACCATTTGTGGACTTCCTTGCCTCTGAAAAGGGATATGGTGGGGAGATGTATCTTCTTATAGATCTCTTTTTTTGAGCTGTGCTTATTCTTAATGTGTGTGTGTGTGTGTGCGCGCGCTTTCTTTTTGAAGGGCAATTGGGGTTAAGTGACTTGCCCAAGGTCACGAGGCTAATAAGTATTAAGTGTCTGAGGTCAGATTTGGACTCAGGTACTCCTGACTCCAGGGCTGGTCCTCTACTTATTGTGCCACCTAGCCGCCCCTGTCCTTATCTTTATAGTTTTGCACTTAGAAAATAAGTTTTTAGTGATTTTTTTTTTATCCTCATACATTTTCCCCTCATAATTTACCTCACCTTCTCCCTATTCCAGAAAGTTACGCCATATAACAAACAGCATTTTTGGGATGGCTAGGTGGCACAGTGAATAGAGCACCAGCCCTGGAGTCAGGAGGACCTGAGTTCAAATTTGACCTCAAACACTTAACACAAAACCTAGCCATGTGACCTTGGGCAAGTCACTTAACCCCAATTGCCCTCTAAAAAGCAAAAAATAAAAATAAAATTCAAAAAACAACATTTTTTTAAAGACCAAAAGAAAGAGGAAAAAAAATCAGTAAACATCTAAAAACTGTAAGAGTCTAAAAAAAAGACATTGTAATTCTAAAAACAAGTACAGTGTGGAAAACCAGTGGACCCTCCCATGGATGCCAAAGTGGGGTGGGAACATCTTTCTCACATCTTTTATTTGGAGCCATGCTTATTCTTTATAATTTTGCAAATTCACATGTGTGTTTCTTTGAGTTGTTGTCATTAAATATATTGTTTTCTTATTGCTCTTTCCTTGCTTCTCTGTATTCATCATACACATAATTTCTTTATAGCCTTACATTCATGTGTTACAGTTTGTTTAACCAGTCCCCAATTGATGGGCATCCACTTTATTTCCAATTCTTTGCTTTTACAAAAGTGGGGTGTGTGTGTATAAATAGAATATTTAAACTCTTGTCACATTTGAGAGTTTTCTTGTATTCGATTTCCTGTGTTTGATTTTGGTGATCTCCAGAAGTGGTGGAAAGAACCCTAAACTTGGAGGAGACTCTGAGGTCTAAAAGCTGTGATGCTATAGTTTTTGTTAGGCTGTTTATCCACTTACAGAAGTAAGACTAATGAGTAGGGACATACTAATTAAAGTTTCAGCATCTTAAAGTATAAAATTTGACATTTCCAGTTTTCCTGTTACTTTATAGAAATGGTGGAATCAATGAAGAAAGTAGCAGGAATGGATGTGGAGTTGACAGTTGAAGAAAGAAACCTACTGTCAGTTGCATATAAGAATGTGATTGGAGCCAGAAGAGCATCCTGGCGGATAATCAGCAGCATTGAACAGAAAGAAGAAAACAAGGGAGGAGAAGACAAACTAAAAATGATTCGGGAATATCGGCAAATGGTGAGCTTTCTTATTGCTTCTTTGTTCCTTGGAAAGGAGTTGAGCATTTTTACCTGATTTTTGGGAGGGGGGAGGACAGGACCTAGTTCATTGCTAGTGTTAGATTGTCAGAGTGTGGACTTAATCAGATTGGGGATGTGCTGTTTTAGGAATGGTAATCTACTGGTGTGTGATATAGATTGATTGGAAAGGGGAGTCAAACTGGATGGAGTTACAATAAGATGGACATGATATGATGAGGGCCTGGACTGGGCTCATAGGAATGAGCAATAAACCAACATTTATTTTAATGTTTTCTAGGTTTTTTCAAATGGAATCCATTTTTAAACAATCTGGTCACATTGTAGTAGGAATTCTATATGATACATAAAGGTGGATCTCAGTGAGAAAATAACCTTCAGGAATTGAACTAACTTAACAAATTTTCCAAGGTCCTGTTCTGAATGTTTCTCCATCAGTGTTCTATGTTCACATCATCACAAAGTTTCCCATCCCACTATTATGATTATCTAGTGTTGTTATTCTTCACTTTAGTAAAGTCTGAGTTTTGATAGTTTAAAAATTGAGATGTAGGTTTTTTTCACTATTGTGTACACCAGGAACAACCCTGATATCTACTTTGGTTCTTAACCAAATGTATAGCAAAAGGGAAAAGATGCCTTGATCTTAGTGAACGTCCCTCCTGGAATGTTAAATTTGTATGTGTGTGGGCAGGGGAACATATTAGAGATGAATGGGAGAAATGCACCAGTGGTATCAATTTAACAGCAGGCTCTCATTCCCATAAAATAAAGTTTATGTGTTGTTGAATTTATGAGTCTTAAGCTTCCTCTTTGATTTTCCAGGTTGAGACTGAACTAAAATTAATCTGTTGTGACATTCTGGACGTACTGGACAAACACCTCATTCCAGCAGCAAACACTGGCGAGTCCAAGGTTTTCTATTATAAAATGTAGGTTTCTTACTTCTAGGGAAATGTCTGATTAAAAGTTGGCATTCTTCTTAGAACTTGACTTCCTATCAAGGCTTCATACTTAAGAATGTTCTTGTAACTATGGAAAGATTAAGTGGGAGAAGTGACTTCTAAATAAGAGCATTCAGCTGTGAACATGATAACAAATGATAAATTACCAGGAGGGAGCGCTTTTCATGCAATAGATTCTTGAGTTTCAGATAATTGGAAGCGGTTGTTGAGATAACAAAAATGGGTCCTGTTTCTCTTCTTTCCTATATTTGTCATCTTGTCTGTACCAAAGCATTGCTAATTATTGATTACATATGTCATGGAAATCCTAACCAATCACTTATAGGCCATTTCTCCACCCCTCAGAGGACTTGGGGAAATAATATTTATTATCATCTTTAGGGACTGTTGTTAAGTGAGGAGTCAGTTTGAGGGTTTTATATGATTTTGGAGTAGTTGAACTCAAAGGCTTTTGTTGAATGTTTCGGGTGGTATCTAAGCGGGGAGTAGTTAGCAGTAGATGAAGTAATCAGGTAATCAGGTCTGACACTAGAAGCTTTTATATTGTTTGATAAGGTAAGCCTGAATGTTGGGGAAAATGCATATTCATCTAATCTTTACTTACGTAGTATGTGGTTGTATTTTTGTAGTTTGTGTTATTATGTGTAGATCCTAGGGACAACCTGAAAATAATATCTTTATAAATGTTTTTTCCCCCTCTTCCCTGCTCCAGGAAAGGGGACTACCACAGGTATCTGGCTGAATTTGCCACAGGAAATGACAGGAAGGAGGCTGCAGAGAACAGCCTGGTGGCTTATAAAGCTGCTAGTGATATCGCAATGACAGAACTTCCACCAACGCACCCCATCCGCTTAGGTCTTGCTCTCAACTTTTCCGTATTCTACTATGAAATTCTTAATTCCCCTGACCGTGCCTGCAGGTAAATCAGCCATTTGGAGAAGAAAAGCAAAAGTCAGTTTCTGATGGCAATAGGAATTCATGTTTATTTTTGCTTCATCCTCACTCTAATGTTTCCCTATGACCCATGATGTTGGATCACGTCATTAAGAAGCCTGTTTTCAAACTTAATTTAATGATGACCCCTGTTAGATGGGGTTGAGGGTCTAAATTATTTTAAATGCAGCATTAAAACATACATTTTTACACTTTAGTATTGAGACAAATACTGTAATGATAAAGTAGGTATAATTAATTACTTTCTGTTTGAAAGCCCAGTATTCTCCAGCTGGAAACAAAATTGGGATTAATCAGGGTCTTATTTTTTGGTAGGCAATATGTTAGTCATTTAGGTACTTCTTGCTATTTCAGGGTAGACTTGTGGTTTTTGTTTTTTTTTTTAAGCAATTGGGGTTAAGTAACTTGCTCAAGGTTACATGGCTAGTCATTATTTATGTGTGGGTGCTCATTTTCTGAGGCCGGTTTTGATCCCGGGTCATCCCAATTCAGAGGCCGGCACTCTTACTCACTGCGCCACCTAGCCGCCCCAAAGGTTGTTGTTGTTTTTTTTTTTTTTTTTTTGCTTTTTGGAGGGAAATTGGGGTTAAGTAACTTGCCCAAGGTCACACTCTAGGTTTTTGTTTGTGTGTGCGTTAAGTGTCTGAGGCCGGATCCAAACTCAGGTCCTTCTGACTCCAGGGCCAACGCTCTACTCACTGCGCCACCTAGCCACCCCTAGACTTGTTTTTCTTAAGAGTTTAACCAATCTAAAAACATTCTGAGTGACCAGTAGAGTTTAGTAGAAGTGGAAGCAGAGCTCTGGTTCTCCATGGATTGGGGGCAGGGGAGAGGTGTTAATGATATAAACTGTAGGTAGCCATCAGTTCTATTTGCTATTCTGATATAGTCTTATCTTGCAAATAGTGGTGAGTAGCTCATATTTATACATTTTGATGATTGATTTAAATTTCCCTTTAGCTTTATAGGTTAAGTATAGGTTAAGTTTGTGGTGAATTTCAAAGGTATCCTCCTTTTTGGAGTAGATAACAGCTCTTTGAAGTTAAGTAGACTAGTTCCAGCACATGGATGTTGAGGAAAATCAAAGATAATGTAAGCACTTTGTGACATTTAAGATGTGTTTTTCAGAGATTTGGAAGGAAATTTGACCTGCATATTTATTAATGTGTAGTCATCCCCTGCAGTCTTAGTCTGAGGCTTAACTATTTTGGATGTGTTGATGTTGGGTTATCCTTGACTCTGGCAGACCTTGACCTGGCAGATCTGGGGTATTTCTGAGTATGGACTGGCTAAGGATTTTATAAACTAACTTCTTCCAGAATCAGCCTAATTCCAGAGAGGAATTAGGAAAGGAAAAAAAATCTTGAAGCTATCAGAGAATGAATTTCTTTTGATTTTGACTTTTAGCAGCTGCTGAAGACTGCCTATTTGAGTGATGTCTGAAGCCACACTTCCTGGAAGCTTAATGTTTATTAATAGGCTAATGGGGAGGGGCATTTGGGAATGTTTTTCTGAATTGGCCTTTTCAAGATAGACCACCCCTGTTCCCCTTTCCCTCCTCCACTGTTTGGGATAGATAAAACTTTTGCTGGAACTAAATCACCCGGCCAACACTAGGATACAAACTAGTGATAGGGGAAAAAATTTGGGGCATGATCAGACATAGTGATGTCTAATTTTATGGAATTGGGAAACTTAGTTAGTTGTTCTTATGTGGCACTTACAAATGCCATCTGAATTCCTGCAGGTTGGCAAAAGCAGCTTTTGATGATGCAATCGCAGAACTGGACACGCTGAGTGAAGAAAGCTATAAGGACTCGACACTTATCATGCAGTTGTTACGTGATAACCTGACACTATGGACTTCAGATATGCAGGGTGATGGCAAGTATTCTTTATTTTTTGAGTTTATGAATAAAAAAATCTCTTTTTCCCTTAACACTCATCCTCTGTAATTGATTGAAACAAGAGACAAGCAACCCAACTTCCCTTCCCCAAAGTGTGCATAATTAAGCCAAAGTTTCCCCATTGGCCAGGCTCAAAAACCATGTCTCAGTTTTCACCCTGAATCTATTACCTCTTAATATTTTAAGGTTAGAAGTTTCACTTTTAACTACTTAAACTGATGACTTGTATGTTTATATCTTGAGAGATCTTACAAGTATTAAGCCACAATCCTAGACTGTATCTTTAATGTAGAAATTTTAAAAAAATATAGTGCCTCTTTAGGGAAAACACTGAGTACCATTTCACTTGGTCTGTAATCATCTCTTATTCCAGTTAACAATTAGAGTAAAAGGTTAGGTTCTACTTCCTGCACAAAAGTTAATAGTAGCAGAATCATTTTTAAGTGTTCTACTCAAGTAAGCTTTGTTTAATGTACATGCTTTTGAAAGTCAGAGACTGGAAAACAAGAGAAGGAAGGACTGTGTGAATATTGTCTCTAAGGTTAGGCTGCAGCTTTATTTATATTGAAGGTTTCAGTAGGGGCTGGTGACATTCCTGAAGGCCCAAACCTGACTTGGCCCATCAGTCATGTTGCATACACAACTGTGGAGCTCCATTGAGATTTCTCCAGGTAGTTTGCATCAATCTGAAGTGTTTCTGAGTGACTGTCAGTGAAAGCTTCAAATGAATGAGCCACAATAGTCTAGTAGGGAAAACACCAGCATAATGATCAGGAGCCTTGGCCAGGCCAGGACCAAGGGCAGTGGCCTCCTGGTGTTGTTCCAACTGCCATGTTTGTATTAGAGTGTAATCCTCTGTTGGCCTTGAGGTACTGGCAGCTGAAGTGAGAGGAGCACACTCTGGCACATAAAACCCTTCAAGAGTTGGGCATCAATATGCTTGGGGTAGGGCAGGCAGGGGTGACTTCAAGCCCCAGCTCAATGAACTAGACAATGCTCTTTGTCTTTCTGGGCTGAAGTTTCTTCCTCTGTCAAATGTATAATAGGCTAGATTAAATAATTTTCCACTTGAATTATCATTAGTGAGGTTGACCAATCAGTTCTTGTGATTCATGTCCAGAAAGAGAAAAGAATGTAAGTAACTTTAAAGTAGCTTTTTTTTTTTTTTGAGGGCAATAGGAGTTTAGTGACTTTCCCAAGGCTAGTAATTGTGTCAGATGTCTGAGGCTAGATTTGAACTCAGATCCTCTTGACTCCAGGGCCGGTGCTCTTATTCACTGTGCCACCTAGCCGCCTCTAAAAGTAGCTTTTAAATCATTAGCCCTGATATCCTTGGAGGTACAAACATTGTGGATAGAGAAGGTAGCCCAACTATAACATGGTGGTGAAAAGGCTGAATTTGGAGTCTATAAAACCTTAGTTAATAAACTATTCTCTGATAACTTTGTTGTTGTTCACTGGTTTCAGTCATGTCCCACTGTTCGTGGCCCACTTTGTGGTTTTTTTTTGGGCAAAGATACTGGGGTGGTTTGCCATTTCCTTCTCCAGCTCATTTTACAGATGAGGAAACTGAGGTAAGCAGGGTGAAGTGACCTGTCTGGGGTCACACAGCCAGTAAATGTCTGATGCTGAATATGAAGATGAGTCTTACTGATTCCATGCCCAGTGCTCTATTTACTGTACCACCTAGCTGCCCAATATTTGGCTAGATAACATCTCAAAATCTGTTTTCTTATTTATAAGAAAGAGAGAGTTGGGCTAGATAGTTACTAAGCTGCTTTCTAGCTCTAAACCTGTGCTCCTCTGAGACAGTCACCTCCAACCCAGCCTGCTGACTTTCTAACTAGTGGGTATGATCATAGCAGCTTAGAGAAGGGAGGAGAAAATATTAATGGTTTGCTGGGGATGTGTCCTCTGGTGGATGCTCACTGCATGGGATCCTCAGGTGATCCAAGGGATGAGAGAGAGAGAGGGGTAGCATTTTTGGTTGAGCCTGTTTTGGGTTCACATGGCAGGCCCTAAAATGATGTTTGTACCTCTTGTTCATGCCGCCTTATTTGAAGAAGAAGCTACTCTTTGCCAGCAGCAAGCAGACTGTGTTAATTTTGAAAGTTTCTGTTTTGAATACCAGTTTGAAGCATAAGTTAAGGGAATGCTGAATTAGGTAAATTTGTTGGGGTTGGGAACTAACCAGAATATTCCAAAGCTTAGTAGAAAAGTCCTAATCTATTATTATGTCTGATTAAGAATTGATTAAGATCTGAGCTGTAACAGTATTGAGCTCTTGTCTGGCAGACGTCATAGTAAACTCCTTCAGAGCATCCTGGTTCTCTTTTCTCAGAGTTAAGGTAAGCGCCCAGGAAGTTTCTCCTTCACAGGTCTGAACAGGCTTACATGGCAGAGTCTTGTACCCTTTCTTTTTTCAAATATGTTTGTGTCCCTTTGAGCCTTATTCTTCCTAAGATTAGTTCAGGCTGTCTTTAGTGAGGTGTTAGATCCAGTTTTGTGGGAAGTTTGATTTTCATGTGAAAGCTTTGTCACCAAGTATTTGAGAAGAAGGTTAAATAATCAAAATTGAGAGGCTAGCTAGCAAGTTGGGGAAAAGAAAGTGAATTTCCCAGTTATGCTGAAATGTGTGCAGATAGTAGAAAATAAGGATGCAGTTTAAGAAACAATTGGAAGAAATATTTTTAGATAGGTTGGTCCGTTCACTAATTGTGCAATAATTTGGTTTTGTGAATCAAAACTTGATCAATTTAACGGTATTTCTGGCATGGTCCTTACAGTTTCATAAAAACACAATTTTATTTACAGGGTTAGTGTTGCTTACTTGCAGACGTCTTTCCGTTTTCTTTCACTTTTTGACAGACTTGTGAAAGATAATAAATGAGACTGTTGCCATGTAGTTCTGATGTATGTACAGGACTTAAGTGATGAAATGCATGTAACTCATGGGTTTGTACCTCTCATTGTGTCTTTTAGTTACATTGAGTTTACAAAGGCTGTTCTTGTTTTCAAAATTATAGAACGTGACATTGAATTCAGTTTCCTAAACTGTAGATTAGATGTATATGTCATATAAAAATCCATAGCTAGCTAAGTAGCTGCTCCTCCTGCCTGCATAGTTTCCTATGGAATTATATTCTCCTGTCCCTGGGAAAATTGAGCACATTTTTTTCTTTAGAAGTGCATTTGAGGTCAGTTGCAAGTATTACTATTCTCATTTTACAAGTAAGGGAAACTGGGTAAGAGGTTAGATAATCTGGCCAAGTTTATACAAGCCATTAGGAAGACCAAAATTGGACGTTTTCCTGACTCCCAAGTCCAAATGGGCTTCTGCTCTGTCCCACAGCTTTGGGGTTTTTCCACACTAAGTGATGTTGCTTTCATATGATATCTGTTTTCCCCCCCTTTCTCCCTGCTATATAGATTCCTAAAGGAAAATCCAACTGTTCTTTCCTAAAAACTACTTTGTAAGTCATTATCCTAGCACAGTGAATTTTTCTGCTTTGAGTTCTCATTTCCTCACTAATCATGCCTGCATATCATCATTTTGGTGCTCCTAGGCTGCTTGTGTCTTAGACTTGATTCTAGGGCTAAACATTTTTCTAGTGATTTGTTGCCTGCTCCGGCTGCCCACTTTCTGGATGGGTGTGAATTACATGAGGATGGTATAAAGTTATTTGATCTTTTGGCCAATCTCACAGTTGCTTATGTGTGAACTAGAGCTTGCCAAGACCTTGAATAATTAACTATTTCAGCCATATTCTGCTATCAGAAAAGTAGAATGAGTTTTTTAGAATCATATTTATTGCCAAGTTTAGATGCACATGGGTTTTGTCAAGAATTGAGAAATTCAACAGTTCCTTTTTATTAGTAAGTGGTTAATTAGGTTTTTGTCTCTCTGCACCTTCAAAATAAATAGTATTGTCAGGAAATTATCTTTATTAAAGCATTTATTCTCTGGGTCCTGTTCCCCCTCATCCCCCAATAAAAACAAAAAGCAACCAACCCTAGTAACTACCATTTTCATATTAACATTTGTTGAGATGCCGTGATTCACTATATCCAGGCTTCAGGAGACTTTCTAAGGTGCCTCTGTACCCATAGGATTCCAGTATGAATGTCGCATAGCCATTCTAGTTTGCTATTTTACTATGTATGAATCATGAATGGTCAAGACCAATTCTGTGGCTCCTTGTGTTGTCTGAACTGCCTTATGTCAAGAGATGGAGTTTAGCTAATTGATTTCCTTTATTTAGATTCAACTCAGGTAACTGTAGAAGACTGTAAGTGGTTTATTAAAGAAGAGAAAGAATGTAACTTTCACCTGTTTAATCCTATTCTATGGAAAGTCCTATCTCCTTGGCATGCTCGCTTCTCTGTTATGGCTGACACTAGGTAGTTGACCTCCAGTGAGTAGGCTGGCTTTCTCTTGCATGTCTTAGTGCAGTTAAACTCCCTAAGCTAATAACTGTTATTTTAAAGAAAAACAGCATGAGAGAACCTGGTCCAAATGCCCTTCTCTAATAACCTCGGTGTTCTGGTTTATTTTTGGCACACTGTTCCATTTTGGAATGTGAAATGAGGATAGTTTGAGGCTGCCTTGATGAGACACACAATGGGAATGGCCCATTTCAAAAAGAACAAAAACCAACCACCATAATCAACTTGGTTCTCATCTCCTGAGTCATTGCTGCAAGGTTGCCTCTGCTTGGAAGCATTGCTGAGATTGAGTGGGTGAGATGACCCTGCTCCTATGAAAGCCTGCCTTGATAAACACAGGCGATTCCTTTTCTCCTTGACACTGAAGGTGGGGGTGAGGTTATTAGGCAAGAACATTTTGTCCTGAAAGAGAACGTGAAAGCTTGATTTTCAATGTGAAAGCTTGGAAATCATGCTAAGGTCATCACCTTGGCCGTCCATGTTGGAGTTCATTTGTTTAGTAAGAAAAAGCTGATTACTCTGCATTGATTTTCCTGCTCCATGATATTCCTTTAGGTCATTGGAATAGAGTCTTTTGGGAGCTTAAGACTGGTTTATCATGAACCAGAGCCCTCTGAGCGAGTGGGCAGCAGAAGCTTTCTTCATGCTTGGCCCGTGCTCGCCACCTCTAGGGTTCTGAGTCCTGATGAAAGTGCTGACCCTTTTTCTTTTACAGGTGAAGAACAGAATAAAGAAGCGCTGCAGGATGTGGAAGATGAAAACCAGTGAGAGACATCGAAGCCAACAAGAGAACCCATCTCTGCCCGCCCCCCCCTCCCCCCCCCGAAACCCCCCATGTCACTGAGAACCACCAGATCTGACTTTGACACTGGGTCTCAGCATTTAGGTTCCTGCCCTGTTGGTTTTTTTTTTAAAACAGTTTTCAAAGTTCTTAAAGGCAAGAGTGAATTTCTGTGGATTTCCTGGTCCCAGCTTTTAGGTTCTTTAAGACACTAACAGGACTGCATAGAGGCTTTTTCAGCATTACTGCATTGTCTCCGTGCCAGACGTGGCGAGATAACCATTAGGAATGGGTGTTACATTGGAATGCCATTAGACTTCTAGGTGAAGGCGAGTCTAGGAGAGAGGTTCATCGCACTGTAGGGCGCATGTGGTGGCATTTTTCCTTTTTATAATTGTTTAAACCGAATTTTATACCAATGTTTAAAATTAATTGGGTGTTTAGCTTGAAGTTACAGGTTGCGTTGGAACGTTTATTGTAGTGGTTTTGCTGTAAAAAGTGTTTCCAAACTGTGCTGAAATGGTGCTGGTAACAGCCCCACGATCCGTGGCTGCTCATTCTTGCCGACTTTGACCTTCCCTCACAGCAGGTTAGCATTGAAGGTGGTATTGAAAAGCCTGCATGCGTGTTCAGTTCTTGGGTTTTTCTCTTTCCCTCTTCCCCTTCTGCCCCTTTACTCCCGGCCCCCCTTCGCTCGCTCAACCTCTTTCGTTCAGTATGTGTAACTTGAAGCTAATTTGTACTACTGGATATCTGACTGGAGCCACAGATACAGAATCTGTATTGTTCTTACTGAAACACAGCATGGAATTAACATTAAACTTAAATAAACAGACCTAAATTAAAAGGCCAAAAATTACTGCGACTCCATCCTTTATACTTCTCAAATAAAGACTCTGGTCCAAACACTAATGGCAGTATTGTTTTTGCATGAATCCAAAAGACCCCATAATCTGAGAGATTTTAAATGCTTTGTTCCAAGCTGCGCAAATGATGTTAGCTCGCTCGCGCTCGCTCGCTCTCTCTCTCTCTCTCTCTCTCTCTCTCTCTCTCTCTCTCTCTCTCAAAAAAAAAATCAAGGTTACCTCCACCAGGTGTTAATAGAGCTATTTGGGTAGGCCAGCTTGTCTGCCAGCCATCCCAGTGTGAATAGCATTCCAGCACTTGTGTTGCCTATTTGATAGCTTGTGTGGAATCAGTTCCTGGTAACTAAAGGGGCATTGATTTTGTAACATTCAGTAACATTGCATTTTGAGTTGCCTCACTGAATGCAACTGAACAACTTTGAATTGTTTAGAGTAACTTATCTAAAAGTGAAATTATGACCCCTTTAAAATGTTTTAGGCCATCATCAAGTGGAAGGACAATTGGCAAATTGATTGCAGTTCCTAAAGCTGATTGTTAATCTGTAGAGTATAACCATATGATATTGACTCAATTGAATTTGAAAAATTGGGCAAAGATAATACTTCTGGAATAGATCAGAGTGGGAAGGAACATGAAAACATCTAGTTCAGTCCCCTGCCTTGAGGCAGGTTAGATAGTATCTATCCCCTTTGCATAGATTATGTAACCAACTTTCCCAAGGTCATACAGTTAATAAGTTTTTTTTTTAATGGCCCATAATGTAGATACAATTTAGATCATTTGGAAAGATAATTCCTAAAATTGCTAATTGTTTTTCCAGCAGATAATGAATTTAAGATGATTGTAAATTATGTGTCAGAATAGACCTAATTCTGCAGAGGCAGCAGTATAAGACACTTTCTAGCACTTACCAGGATGCATTGGTAGAGTAATTTTAAATTTCTGGTGCCCTTGTTCTGCTTTGTGGGAGCATTTAAGGGTAGCTTTGTCTGCAGAATTCTTGCACAGACATGAAGGGCCACATCTTTATTGCATAGATCATGTTGAGCAGTGATGGGATGCTAAAGTTGAAAGAATGCAGGACTTCCTGTACATACAGCTCAGAAGGGTCCTTATGAGTGAAGTATGGTGATGGTTCTGTTCCTGCAGATCAGGGAATCTTGTGGCATTGGCAGCAAGGCCTAATGATCTTCAGGAGATTCTTTTCATCCTTGGCTATGCCCTTCCTACACAGGGCAGGGTATAAGGAAGGTGGGACTTGTGGCTAGTTAAGAAGCACCACAAGCTTGGAGAGACTGCTTAGAAAACCACATAAACTTTGCCATGACAGATGAGTGGCACACACAACTGCAGGGAGGCCAGCACCATCGACATTTCCAAGAGGTAAAATAGAGAACTTTCTATCTTCCCTTGGCCAGAGAAGTGCATGCCTCAGCAGCCATGTGCTCCCAGAAACACAGTGTCACTTTATTACGGGGCAGATTTTCATGGACATGGTAACTGAGCTACTGACTTTAGAACAGAAAGAGAAAATGGAGATGGTCACTTTGATCATCAGCCACTCATCACATCCCTGGGTAGCAGAGAGGCCATGGTAGATGATTAGAAACGTGAGTAAATGGAAGGAGATTTGTACTTGTTGGTTTAAGAGTTGGATATAAGCTGCTTTTACTTCCTGAGAGACTGGATTTTAGTTAGCCTCCCTCTTAAGAGGCTGGGACGGGGTAGGTTTCAGTGTGGTATTATTCAATCCCACATTAAACTAAAGTAAGCCCCACCAAATTTATAGCTATGTACAGTTGTTGAATGACAGAAGAAGGGCAGGGTGGGGTGGATAAATTGAAGTAAAGATGGTTATAAATTCTACTGGGGAGGAATATAATATGTGAATGACTTGATTGATTGCCCAAGCATGGCATATTTTTTTTTTAAGCAATTGGGGTTAAGTAACTTGCTCAAGGTTACATGGCTAGTCATTATTTATGCGTGGGTGCTTATTTTCTGAGGCCAGATCTGATCTCGCGTCATCCCAACTCCGAGGCCGGCGCTCTTACTCACTGCGCCACCTAGCCGTCCCCCTTTAGGGCAATTGGGGTTAAGTAACTTGCCCAAGGTTACACGGCTAGGTTTTTGTTTGTATGGATTAAGTGTCTGAGGCCGGCTCCGAACTCAGGTCCTTCTGATTCCAGGGCCGGCGCTGTATTCACTGCGCCACCTAGCCGCCACCTAGCCGCCCCCTAGCATGGCATATTTTGCATGAGGCCAACACGAAATTGGTAGATAAAAGAATGTATGGGGGATATAAAAATGATTTCAAGTCATACACACTGATGCTGGAAAAGTTCAGTAGTCATGCCATTGAAAGCTGAGTTTTGAACCATCAGATGGAGGTAGCTGCTTTTATACAAGCTAATGATGGGAGGCAAAGTATCTACCGTCATCAACTAAAAGATGGCTTTTTTTTGGACAGAATTTCCAGCCCTGCTTTAAAATTTTCAGCTGTACTTTCTATTAAAAGATAGGGGTACTTTACATTTTTGAAAATGGCCTATGCAGAAGTACCAAGGTGCTAAGAAAGAAACTCAAACTGAAAAAGGAAACAAGGGGGAAGATGACTGTCTGGTCTTCAGACTTGATAGGGTGGCTCTTAAAATACATCTGGAGTGGCACACTGAGTTAGAATTTGAGACACTTTTTAAGGGGAACAGTAGGGAGCACCCTTCCAAGCTAAAAATAATATTAATTGGACTTGAAAACATGGCTGCAAACTAATCAAGTCATGACGTATAGTGCTTCCTCTTTGATGTGTGATAGCATGAGCTGTTCTTGTTACTGAAGTCTCATCCTTAAGATGATTCCATGTGACCTTGGGTCTCCTTAGCATAGTGTCTGGCACCTGGGAGTAGGTGCTCAATACATGCTTATTGTTTTTAATTTTTTCTGGAAATCTTTCTCTGCCTTAAGCACACTGATTAGTCACCTGAGCTTTAGTAGTGTTGTGTAGCACAGTATAGATGAGCAGGGGACTAAATGGATTTGTTCTGTCCTCTCAGATGTGTCTGAATGTGCCCTTCGTTGGGGCTTTTCTTGGCAGAGCTGTTGCAGGAAACTGGGACAAACAGGGTTGAGTGACTTGCCCAGGATCACACAAGCTAGTAAATATCTGAAGCTGGATTTGAACCCTGGTCTTCCTGACTCCAGGCCTAATGCTCTGTCAATTCCACCACCTAGCCAAAGATTGGACTAAATGAGTAGTGGAGATCATTTGGAACTTGTTTTCTTTAAAAGGTTATTAGCTTCTTTTTTCTTTTTCTTTTAAATTTCCCCATTAACCTCATGTTAGTGAAGTCACGCTGTTCAGCCTTCTGGCTTCCAGGGCAGTGGCTGCTTTTCTGAAGTCACTATGGTCACCTTGTCAGATTTCAACTCATTTTGCTTTCACATCATTTGTTGATCAGGTGAAGAAAGAACATCTCTCATTTTAAGGACTTTTACTTGGTGGGAATGGATTTACCTATACATTTTTCATCTGGTAATACTACACCAACAACTTTTATCCAAGTTTTGAATGTATGACTTTGACTTGAATTCCAGTCATAAGCCGTATAAAAGGCATTTTTAAATATAAGCCTGTATGATCTTTACATGTTCAGTTTTCTTGTGAAATCTTTTCAGTAATATGCCCTTAGGTCAGTGAGGTAATGAGGTAGGGTCAGGAAGATAGTAAGAATGCATGCTTCTTCAGAATGAGCCCTGCAGTTGTGTAGCTAGAGAATATCTTTGCTTTGCTTTGCTTTGCTTTGTGTGTGTGTGTGTGTGTGTGTGTGTGTGTGTGTGTGTATCTTTGTATCTTTGTAAGCCTTTGATTTTGAACTGGTTTTGTTCTGAAGGCACAGAAAAGATAAGCTCACCAATGAAAAGATTGCTTTTGTCCAGCCATACCTTATTGCTATAGGCAGCAGCCGTGGTGACTATGGAAGTGCTGGAATTGGGGACCTTTTCCAGTGACTTATGAACCTTTGGCAGCATTGGTCCAGGCCAGTTTAACCTGTCTTGTCTGTTTATCTCTAATCGAGCACTTGATTTACTGAAACCTATTGATGGAGAAGCAGGCAAGTATCTTGAAACTTCTCAGAAGAACTACTGCTTAGGACAATTTGCTGACTCCTTCCACTTGTTACAGCTAGCTTTCTGGCTAGCTGTTACAGCTGGCTCTTCCCAATGACCAGATCCACTGTTATTTCAGAAAGTGTTGTAAAAAGGGAAAAAAAAACTTGTTTGGTTAAAAAAATTTTTTTTGAAGCATGGAACTAGATGTTGGGCCCTCTTCTCATTTCTTTCACCTTGTGAAATTTTAAACTTAACTTTCATTTAGCACTGTAGTAAGGGTTCAGCAGCTTCAGGTGACTCATAATTTGAGATGAATTGGAATAATTGCATACAGAGGGTGATAAATGCTTTGGATACACCAAGATTAATCCTGGTTCTCTCGGGAACAGATGCCTTGGTCTTGGAAGTCAGAGAACCTGGGTTCACGTCATTCCTTTGATGTTTACTATCTGTCTGACTTTGGACAAGTCATTTTACATCTCTTGGACCCTTTTTTTTTGCTTTTTGGAGGGCAGGGCAATTGGGATTAAGTGTCTTGCCCAAAGTCACATGGCTAAGTAACTGTTAAGTGTCTGAGGCCAGATTTGAACTCAGGTCCTCCTGACTCCAGGGCTGGTGCTCTATTCACTGTACCATCTAGCCACCCTGGACCCATTTTTTAAATTTGAAAAATGAAGGGGTTGGACCAATGGCCTTAGTGGTTTCCACTTCTAACTCAATTGACTTATAAGTCACTTAACCTTCCTGGGTCTTATTATTCTCTCTAAAATTAAGGAGTGGGGTAAAATGGTCTTTCCCTCTCTGTTCTTAAGTTATGAGTTTATGAACTAATTCTGTTTTAAAATCTACATACTCTTGGAAGGTTATCATAGATTTGACCAGGAAAGTTTGGAGTGTACATTGGGACATCTAGAATATGGCAGTCACTGTTAGGTGTCCATAGGGAGGATTGTACACACTCTTACTGAATGTTGCCCCACTTCCAAATCCCTTGAGTTTGGACAGGTTGCCACAAATGTGGCATGAGTGCACCCTTTCCCTGAATGCAGCCACCTCAAATCTTAATGAACCCTTCTTGAACCTCAGATTAGAGAACAGCTCACTTCTTCCAGATCTCTCCATTGTGTCTGGATGATACTGTGCTGAGAATTTGCCTTCAAACGTTGTACAAATGCTTTTCAGTGTGTGGTACTCTTTTATGGTTACGTTTTTTGGGTGCACAAGGAGATTATGGTGAAAACATCCAGGTCAGAGCATTTTGTATCCAAACTTCTAGCATCCTTGGTGGAAATTACTTTGGGGCAGCATTGCAGGATGCCACAAATGGAAAGGACTTTTTAGGTCACGTAATAGTACTGCGGTACGTTGGAGAGAGCTGAGAATCCACAGTTGATCCTGCTGGAATTGAGTTGTGACTCTTGTACAATGGGCTAGGTGACCTTCAACAAATCACTTAACCTTCCTTATCCTCAGTTTCCCCATTTGTGAAGTGATAATAATGGTACTTTCATGATCTACTTCACAGGGTTATGAGGAGGCCAGTTTGACATAAACCTTAAAATGCTGTAGTGAGTTTCTATTATCTAGTTCAATCTCTTCAGTTTACAGATTAAAAAGTCCAAAAACCTGACTCCTGGAGAGGAGAATCAATCAATAATTATTCTACGTGCCAAGCACAAGTACTAAGAAGGATCTGGTACCTCTAGCATAAATATAAAATTAATAAATCCACCTATATGTGTATAGATATATGTATATATCTATACACTCACACACACACTTTACACAAAGTAGCTAAATACAAGGGGAATATAGGAGGAAGTATGGCGACAGCCAATTGCAGGGATAAGGAAAGGTTTCATATAGAAGATAGTATCTGGGCTCCATTTTTTTTTTTTTTTGGAGGGGGTAGGGCAGTGCAATTGAGGTTAAGTGACTTGTCCAAGGTCACACAGCTATTAAGTGTCAGGTTAGATTTGAACTCGGGTCCTCCTGACTCCAGGGCTGGTGCTCTATTCACTGTGCCACCTAGCCTCTCCAATGGCCTCCATCCTAAAGGAAGGAAGAAAACAGTTATGGGTAGATAGGGAATGCAATTCAGGCCTGGGGGTAGAGGGTGGCCATTACAAAGGAGATAGGAGATAGAGTGCTTATATGTGAGTGGTGGGCAGTTTTCCTGGATGACAATGTGGGAAGGAGAACAATGCCCAGTTAGGCTGGAAAAGGTAAATGGGGGCCAGGTTGTGTTTTAAAAACTAAACAATTGTCTATATTTAATCTTTGAGATAATAAGGAATCATTGGAGTTCAGGAATAGTGTATTCACATGGTTAGTTCTGCATTTAAGGAAAATTACTTACAGAGGATATACTATCATAGGGAGAGATTGGTGACAGAGACCAATTAGGAGGCTCTTAGAGTAACTGAGATGATAGATGAGAGGCCCGCAAGACATGTTATGAAAGTAGAAACAGCAGGAGTTATCAGATATGTGGCATGAGGAAGCAGGAGTGGAGGGCAATGCTGAGACCCTGGAAGGGAAGAAAGGGGTATTGGGACCTTCAACAGAAACAAATTAGGAAGAGGGGACGGTTTAGAGGGAAGTTCAGTTCAGTTCAGACGCCCAAGGTGACAGGGCAGGTTGGTGGCCACTTAGCCGGCTTTGATTGCCAAGGCTGGGGTTCTTTCCATGACACCTAACTGCTTTATTCCTATTGATTTCCTTTTGCTATCCTGGATGTTTTCCGGCGCCCTGGGTCTTGTATTGCCACAGAAAGTTATCTGCTGTTATTTACTGCCTTCCCCTCAAGCCTTTAATAATGTGGGTTTAAAAAAAATTTTTGTTTTTATACTGATCCTTGTTTCCATGTTTTGTGTTTGTATTTTTTTTTTCTGCTTTGGAATTTGCTGCTTTTATCAATTTTTTTGTTGTTCTAAAAGTAGCCAGAGTCATTTTCTCATTCTTTTCTTCAGCATCTTCTTTTAAGTTTGTATCAAGGAAAGTGAAAAAGTAGGTAAGAAAGTAAAAAGTAGGTTTGGGTTAGTGGAGAGGATGGCAGGTTCACGACCAGTGAACCTGGAGTATACTGTTTTGTTTGTTTTTTTGGAGGGAGAAGGCAGGGCAATTGGGGTTAAAGTGACTTGCCCAAGGTCACATGGCTAGTGTTAAGTGTCTGAGGTTGGATTTGAACTCGGGTCCTCCTGATTCCTGGGCTGATGCTCTTCTCGTTGCGACATCTAACTGCCCCTAACCTGGCATCTACTAGGGCTACATACTGTAGCATTCCAGTTCTGGTTCCAGTGGTTGTGTGATCCTGGGCAAGTCCCTTCCCCTCTCTGCCTTCATTTATTTCCTCATCTTTAAAATGAGGGTGAGCGCAGCTTCCCTTCTTTGCCGGCGACCAAGGCATCCCCAGGACTGAAGAGCTGCATCACACGCTAGGGAGGGGCCTGGGCCAACTAGGGGCGGAGGCGGTGGGTGGACCCCGGCCCTGAAACTGTGTGAGCCCTCTCTAGGCCTCAGCTACCTCCCCTGTACGATGAGAAGGAGTGCCTTCTCAGAAGAAGGCGTTCGCAGCCCCTTTCTGGCCGGCCTTGATGACCCTTGATGGAGGGAGCTCGGCCCAGGGTGGGTTTGGAGCTGGAGCTGGAGCAAAGTCAGCGTCTACAGGTGGACCCTCCTCTGTCTGGGGGACAAGGTCTGGCTGGTTGGGATCCCTGCATTGCCCCAGCGGGGAGAGCCGAGGGGTGGCAGCAGGACCTTGGGCCCTCTCCACTAATCTTTCTGCTGAACATATACTAGCGGAGGTCAGACAGAAGAAAGGCTTCATATATGCAAAAACAATAACAACACTTTTTAGTGATAGCAAAGAAATGGAAACGGTACCCATCAGTCGGGGCCTGGCTGAGCAAACTCCGGTTTTTAACATAAGAAATGTGACTGCACCATGAGAAATCACAAACAGATTCAGAGAATCATCGAAAGATCAGAAGGAAAACAAGAGAACAGCATACAGATCGATCACAGCAATAATAGGAGAGAACAGACTGAACCAACAATGTAAATCGAACACTAAAGACAGCTGAGTTCTAAATAGTTGTTTAAACAAATGTTGGTCTCAGAAAAGATCCTGACGCATCAGAAAGGGAGCTGACCATGGATTTAGGAGTTGGGGTTGTTGCTAGACACCACCACTGTGTAGTCCTATGTTTCTTAACTTCCGATATTTGTTTCAAGGTTTAATTCTGAAGGTAGCAGAGCAGAGGAATATCCAGAAATGACTGTTAACATAAAAACAGAAAGGATAAATAAAACTTATTTTAAAAAATTCTGAGATATTCTACTTTTATCTGTATATTTTTCATATTATCCCCAGTTTATTTTTATTTCCATTTTATTGTTTTTCTGTGTTGAGATTTTTCATTTTTAAGCAAACTAGTGTTTCTACCTATAATTACATCTTTTTGTTTAATAACTAAATGTGTATCTCCCCTGTACATTTTAGAGAAATTTATTATGTCATTCTCTATGTATTATAGTTTTTTCTGTCTATACTTCATCCTGAGTTTGATATGGTATATATTGTGAGGTTGGGACCTAAATTTTAAATAAAAATACTTTCTCCCTTAAAAAAATAAAAATAAAATGAGGCTAATATTGTGGTGGTAAGAAAAACACCACAGATATGTCTGCTCTTCAGAATGCTTTCAGTGTTGAGTAGGCCCAAAGCTGCTGATGACAGATGGTTTGTTCTTTGGATAGAAAACCCCCTGGCAAAGGGTTCTAGATTCCATCTTGTAACAACACATCTTGGGAATGTACAATGAAGACACATAGGACTGGGGTCAGCACCATGGTCAGAAAGGCCCCAACCAAGAACTGACCAGGCTTGGCTCTGATTAGTGGGAAACATCTGGGTTTCCATCGTTAGTAATAATAACCGTTGATAAATTGGCAGCAAGTGGCAGAGGGCTCGCCTACATTCAGCCTTAAAACAGGTCTACTGAAAATCCCCACTTTGCAGATAAAGCCACTCAGGTTGAGCATCTTTCCCGTGGTCCTACAGCTAGTATGGGTCAGAGGTGAGATCTGAACCCAGGTCATTCTGATTCTGAGCTTGTTATGCCTCTCAGCTGCATCCCTTCCAGCATCCTCTCTGCCTTTCCTTCCTCTTCTTTGCTGTTCTTGTTCCCTGCTCCATCCTGTAACCACAGGAATCCCAAGAATTACCCTTTCCTTTCCTCTTTGATCCCAGGATCATCCCCAAAGCTAATGATGGATGCCAGTCATGTTGCTTCCCCCTACTTTGCCCTAGACTGATTTGTGAATTTCTGGCTCTCTCTGATGAGAGACAGAAGCCACCCAAAACCCCAGGGTCGCTCCCTTTCCTGCAGATCACCCCCACTCTGATCTTTTGTTTCTTCTTTATTCAGTGAGAGAAAAGGGAAGCTGGTGGGAAGAGCCCTCTCTATCTCCTTGAGGATCTCTGGGGCAGGTGACCAAGTCCTTGTCAGTCCTCCTAAGCTTGTGTGCAAGCAGGGCCCACAGCAGCAGTCAGCATTGCCCAGAAGCGTCTCCAGGGGTGAAGGTGAAGACCTGATGCTGAAGGGTGGGTGAGAACTCCTTTAGCTGGGAAGGCACTTGAGGTGGTCTCCCACTTCTCGGCAGCTTCCTGCTTTAGTCCCAAGTATTCTCCATTTCCCTACCCCCTTCCCAGTCTCTCCAAGGCTCCTCTCTTGCTTTTCATCTCCCTGGGCAAAAGTAAGCTGACACTGAGTCATGGCCAAAGTCCTTTAGGGTGGCAATTTCTAGGTTAAGATTTCCTGTTAGATCAGACCACAACATGCTGGGGAGGGGGGTAGGGAGAAGGGCAGCAATCACTTTGTGATTCATCTTGGGTCACTTTCATGCTTTTCCATTCAACAAAGAGCCTACTATGTATGTGTTGGGGGGAGGGGATTCAAAGACAAATGAAACCATCTGTGCCCTTAAGCTCCTTATGTTCTATAAGGATGGAAGAGAGGGAGATACCACATTTACATGGAATTTAAGGAGGAAAAGAGTAAGTACCAATGACTCCTTAGGGGTCAGGAAGAGTTTTCCTTAGGAAGTTAGTGATTCTAAGAGGCAGAAATAGGGAAGAAGGGTTTCCCAGGTATGGGCAGAAATTCAGAGGCATACAAAACAGTGCAGATTGCAGAGGCCAGTGAGTTTTGACTAGAATGTAGAATGTGTGGGGGTGAGGGAGGTGAAACAAGACTGGAAAGGTAGACCGGGGCTAAACTGTGAAGGGGAAAGAGGAATCTCCTCCCTTTGGTAGAACCCAGGATCCTGGAGAATCCCTGCATCCTGAGTGTCATTTGCTAATTCCCTGGACTCTGGGTATTTAGGCATCACTGACTGATTAAGGGAAACTGATTGGGGGGGTGCAGGGGTGATCCCCACTCTTCCTGTTCCTGTTCTTGTTTTGTCAACTCTACCTTTGTCACTCCTTTTCTAGAAGGGTTTGGAAACTGCTCTTAGATGCCGTTGTGACTGGCCAGTGGTGACCCACCTGAAGAAACATAAGTGGGGAAGTATGATCAGCTGTCTTGAAGAAGATGAAGGCAATGCCTGGAACAAAAGTGACTCTGAATACTCACCTCCAGTCAGCAGAGTGCTGGCTCTGACAAGTCCCACCAAGATGAAACAGACCAGTGTCAGAAGCTAGTCATCACTGGTTCTGTTCAGAGGGGTGAGGGACCCAACTTGGTTACTAAATCATGGTTTTTTGGCTGCAGAAACTCAATAAATCATCATGGAAGGGTTGTGGCCTGCCTCAGAGGAGGGACACGGAATCCCCAGTCATGGAAATACTGAAGTGAGTGATGTGGTTTGGAAGAAGAGGAGTAGCTCAGCCTGGTGTGACGGGGTCAGCTTGCCCTCCAGCCCAGGTCCCAATGTAACCCCTTTGGGTAACTTCCCCAGAGGGCACCTTTGAACCCCCAACTAGTAGTGGTGTCTTTTCTTTTCCCTCTCTTCCCCACGCCCCTTCAAGGGTCAGGAGTGGGGCTGGGCAACTCGTCTTCTTCCTTCAGAACATTCTTCTACCCCCACCCTCAATGGTCTCTTGTCCCATCCTCTGTTATATCTTGGTTTCCAAGTCCTTTCCCCAGCTTTTTTCATTAGCTTTATCTATGGTTCATGGTCTTCTTCTCTATACATCCCCTGCCATCTTCCTAGGGAATTTCAAATTCAAAATTCCATATTCCTGGGGTATGTATAAAAATAAAACAGGATATATAAAACGCTTTACAAACCTTCACGTACTGTATAAATGCTGGTGATGATGATGATGACAATTATTTATTATCCAAAATATGACAGTGAACTTCTAAAGCCTTGTTAGACTGGATGACTTGCGAGCCACTTTTCCGGGGATTCATGTGAGTATAAACTTTATCACATTGCTAAAGGTGATAAACCTTTTAAAATTTTTGCATAGTTTTTAATTACATTTAAAAACATTTTTTGTCATTCATTTTTTAAAAAAATTAAGTTCCAAAATCTCTCCCTCTTTCCCCTTCTCCCTCTTTGAGAAGGTAAGCAATTTGATAATATAATATATAGAATATGTAAGTTAGAACATTTAAAAAATGTCTATGGGGTAGCTAGGTGGAGCAGTGAATAGAGCACTGGCCCTGGAATCAGGAGGACTTCAATTCAAATCCGGCCTCAGACACTTAACACTTAGTAGCTATGTGACCTTGGGCAACTCACTTAACCCCAATTGTCCTCCAAAAAAAAAAAGGCAAAAAAAAAATATATATATATATATATATATGTATATAATGGAGGCAGTTAGCTGGTTCAGTGAGTAGAGCTCTGGGCCTGGAGTAAGGAAGACCTGAGTTCAAACTCACCTTAGACACTTAACTAGCTGTGTAAACCTGGGCAAATCACTTGATCCCTTTTTGCCTTAAGCCAGTGGAGAAGGAAATGGCAAGCCAGTATCTCTGCCAAGGTCGTATTGGTAGTATTTAGCTGTGGTCCATGGGATCATGAAGAGTTGAACATGACTGAATGAATGCATAATAACAGACATCTGCAGTTATGCAAAACATATTTTCATGTTAGTCACGTTGCCAAAGATAACAAACAAAAATAACCAAATAAAAATTTAAAAAAATATGCTTCAATTTGCATTCAGACCCCATCGGTTCTTTCTCTGGGGGTGGATAGCATTTTTCATCATTGAGTCCTTTGGAATTGTCTTAGATCATTATATTTCTGAGAAGAGTTATGTCATTCACAATGGATCATCATTACAGTGTTGCTGTTACTGTGTATAATATTCTCCTGGTTCTACTCACTTCACTTTGTATTAGTTCATATATGTCTTTCCAGGTTTTGGAAGTCATCCTGTTTATCATTTCTTTTGGCACAGTAGTGTTCCATCACAATCATATATACCACAACTTGTTCAGTCATTCCCCAACTAATGGACATCTCTTCAATTTCCAATTCTTTGCCACCACAAAAAGCTGCTATAAATATTTTTGTGTACACACACACACACACACACACACACACACACACACCATTTTCCTTTTTCTTTGAGCTAGTAGTGGTCTTTCTGGGTCAAAGAATATGCACAGTTTTATAGCCCTTTGGGCATAGTTCCAAATTGTTCTCCAGAATGGTTAGATCATATCACAACTCCACCAACAGTGCATTAGTGTCCCAATTTTTCCACATTCTCTCCATTTGTCATTTTCCTTGTCTGTCATATTAGCCAATCTGATAGGTATGAGTTGGTACCTCAGAGTTTTAATTTGCATTTCTCTAATCAGTAGTGATTTAGAACATTTTTTCATATGACTATAGATAGCTTGGGGCAGCTGGGTGGTGCAATGAATAGAGCACTGGGCTGGGAATCAGGAAGATTCATCTTCCTGAGTTCATATCTGGCCTCAGATACTTACTAGCTGTGCCACCCCAGGCAAGTCACTTAACCCTGTTGTCCTCACCCTGTAAAATGAGCTGGAGAAGAAAATGGCAAACCCCTCTAGTACCTTTGCCAAGAAAACCTCAAGGGAGGTCATGAAGAGTTGGACATGACTGAAAATGACTCAACAAAAGCAATAGCTTTGATACCTTCTTCTGAAAACTGCCTGTTAATATCCTTTGACCATTTACTAATTGGGGAATGATGCAGGATGATAGTCTTTGGCAAAAAACTGAAGGCCTTTTGGGCAGGAGTGGTACTTCTGTTACTGGTCAGAGGCAAGGGCTTCAGAGTGAAAGGCCTATTTGGGAATGAAACTACTGGTGAAGGAGATTGGGTCTGAGAATAAGATTGGAATTTCGAGACCCTGGCTTGAAATAGAGGAATGATGGTCTCCTCATGAGAAATGACGTTCAGACATAATAGCTAACATTTAGATGGGGCTTTAGGGTTTTCAGAGAGAGCTTTGCATAATGTAGTTTACTTTGATCCAGAGATGAGTCGTAAGAATGTATTTGCCTGGAGTCTTGCAAATGGAATCTGAATAGGGGAAGGAGAAAACTGCTTCTGTCTGTCTGCTGAGCACAGAGAATAGCTATGGGGTAGGAGGAAAGATAGCAGAGACACTCCACCAAGAGAACTGGGGATCTTGAGACAAGGACAACACTGGACTCCTCAGGGCCCTCTGAGTCTGTCTTATCTATCCCAGGGAGCAAGAGACACAAAGGTAGAGGCAGAGCAGTATCCCAGATAGAGGATAGAGGCTCAGGAAGTTAGGTGGTCTAATGAAAGGAAAGGGATGTATTTGAGAGGTGTTACAGCAGTGGAACTAACTGTCAACAGACTGGATGGGTGGGGTGAATGAATGAGGAGTTAAGGGCAACACCCAGGTTACAACCCTGGGTAACTGGAAGGACGAAGGTCTCCTTGGCAATTATTGTGAACTTCAGGAGTTTCTGAGAGAGGTGACTTCTGTTGTGGACATTTTGAGTTTGAGATGCCTTCAAGACATCCCGTTGAAAGTGTGCAAGGGACAGTTGGTGATATAGGACAAGAGCTCAGTAGAGCTGGGCATTATCTCCGTAGAAATGAGAATGGAACTAGAGGGAAAAAGAGAGGATGACCCAGTACAGTCTTGGAGTATACCCTGGTGATTATCTACTCTAGAACAATTTGGAACAAGGGATGATCTCATGGGTAGAAAAAGAATATAGAGAGTGCTTTTTATATGGAAACACAATGAATGAATAAGGCATTTATTAAGGAAAACACTATGCTAAATGTCAGGGACACCAAGAGAGGTGAATGGGAGCCCCTGCCCTCCAGGAGCTTATATTCTAAAAGGAGAGAGAGTACATATGGAAAGTGTCAACTCAAGTCAGATGGAGAGGTCCCTTGGTCCTTAAGGTGCAGCCAGAAAGCAGAGGGCAAGGCCTCTTCTCCAGGGCCTTTCCAGTGATGTAGTCATCTGCTTATGATGTTGAACCATTTGACAAGGCCAAGGACTTGGTGGCATGAACTTTACTTTCTGAGTCTTCACTATGGTAGCTATAGAATCTGCAGGAGCTGTTGCCAAGCTCTGTCTCCTGGGATGATGGCTGAGGGTATTGGATTGAAAATATTGCTGTCCTAAAGGCTCTTGGGCTTAGGGTCCTGGGCTGTTCCCACTGGCATTTGCTGGGAGATGATGGTGCTAGTTAGGCCTGGCACACGCTGCCTCGGGTCTTTCTCTTAGGATGCCTTTCTGCAGAGGTAATAGAGAGGAGAGAGTGTCCAGGAGAGGGTGGTCAGCAGTATCAAATGCTCTAGAGACATCAAGCTAGGATGAAGATTAAGAAAAGGCCATTAGATGGATTTCATAAGCCCAGAGAGACTTATATGAACTGATGCTGCGTGAGGGGAGCAGAACCAGGAGGACTTTGTACAAGTTATAGATATATTGTATCTGTGATAACTGACTGATAGACTGGGCTCTCTTCAGCCATGCAGGGATGTAAGACAACTCCAAATGACTCATGATGGAAAGGGATATCCATAATCAGGGAAAGATTTATGAGTCTGAATGGAGATTGAAGCAAACTATTTGCCCTCTCTCTCGTTTTGTTTTGTTTCTTGTTTCTCATTCATGCCATTGGTTACAATTCTTCTTTACTTGATTAATGTTTAATGTGATGGTATTTGTAAAACCTATATCAGCTTGCCTGCTGCCATGGGGGTGGCGGGGGAGAGAGGGGGAGAAAATTTGGGACTCACAGATTCATGGAACTGAATGTTGTAAATGAAAAGAAAGTACAATTTTTTAAAAAGGCCATCAGATTAGGCAATTTAAAAATCACTGGAGAGAAGCAGTTTCAGTTGAGGGATAGAAGTTGGAAGCCGGGTTGAAAGTGAGATCTAGGAAGGTGGCTAGCAGGAATAGTGGCATCGGGGAGAGTTTTTCTGAAGGAAATAGGGGAGACTTGAATGTGTTTGTAGGCAGCAGAAGAAAGACTCATAAGTAGGCAAAGACTGAAGAGTCAAGGGGGAGGGGATGATAGTTAGGAAGGACAATCTGCTGGAGAAGACTGGAGGGTGTGGGATCAAAGGTTCATCTAAGTGGAGTTGGCCCTAGCAAGAGAAAAAGTAATAGGGTCATAGCTGTAGACCCGGAAGAGACCTTGCCAAGAGACCTTTAGCTTTTATAGATGAGGCCATTGAGAAGCAGCCAGTTAGGTGGCTTACCTTAGGGCTCATAATAAATGGCAGAGCTAGGTACTTAATGTCCAAATGCAGTCCTCTTCCACTTTTCATGTTACCTTGGCAACCTCTAAAGGCTGGAATAAAAGAGGATATGGTAGGGGATGTCCTCAGAGGTGGTTGAGATTGGGGCAGCAGAGAGCTTTCTGCAGAGGCAAGGTCATCAGCTAAAAGTGTTGGGGGGGAGAAAGGGATGCCCTGAGAAGAGAAGGTTTAGAGCAAGCCATTGTGATGATGGGGAGAGGAGTAAAAAGGTTGCCTTGCTGAAGTGTGGGTCTGGTTGAGATTAAAAATCATAAGTTTGTAGTGTATGCAAGCAGCAGTGAACTCTGGGAAAAGCCTAGTGTTGGGGTTTGGCAAGGTGTGAGTGCTCAGTAGTGGGTGCAGCCCAGCATTGGGGTCTGGCAAGGTGTGAGTGGTGATAGGAGAAGGGTGTGAGGGTCTCCAGGGTATTGTTGAAGAGGTTCACCAAAGTATCAAGATTGGGAAGGGAGCACACCTAGGGGTGAGGGATTGAAGGTCATAGTGAATATGAAAAATGGGTTCTAAGTATAAAGCAAAAAGGGGAGAGGTGGGATCTGATAGAAGACTATGAAAGGATAAAGGAGCATGATCATGGAAGTGGACACCTGGGAGGAGTGGCAAGGTCCAGTCTTAAATATTCTGCTAGCTTTCTTGGCTCCGTTCATAGAAGTCTTCCTGTGCTTTCCTCTGGAGTCCCCTCCCATCATTCCTTCTGCTTAGACCGTGCTCCCTCCCATCCTCTTCCATAATTCATTCAGCTATTCTCCAGTCAATGGGTGGCCCCCATTCGTTCACCTATATTTTGTCACTTACGTTTGGCTCTTTCTTGACTCTGATTTTGTCAGTGTAATATAATGGAAGAAGTACTGGATTTGAAGCCAGATGATGTGGGGTTGAACCCCACCTTTGCATAATGTAATGTCTATGTAATGTACAAGTCATCTGTCTGAAGCCTCAGTTTCCTCATTGGTTAAATGGAGGGTGTTGGGCTATGGTCATAGAACTTAGAGGTATAAGGAAAGCCTCAGGTCATCTAGTCCAATATTTTACAGATGAGGAAACATTTGTTTGTTTGATAATGTCTCCGATGTTCTTACTGAAGAGCTTGTTCTGGTTAAATGACCAGAGACGTCACTAACGGTTCCATGTTGGTGTGGAAAGATGTCTCTTTCATGGGCTCAAGGATCTGAGCTTGGCTCTTTGCTGTTTAACATTTCTTTTCAGTCTTTTTAAAAAGCATAAGTGAAACAAAGGAGGGAGGGATAATTCGCCCACTGGATGACAGTATCTTCTCAGTATCTGAGAAGATCTTGATAGACTCAAAGGGCAGATTAATGACTTAATGGCAGCTTGGTGAGGTCACTGGGTGAGTGCCACGGGGATCTGCTTGGCCCTGGAATGATCAGCATTTTTATTAATGACTCGAGGGAGGTAGACTTATCAGATTTGTGAAAGACACAAAACTAAGGAAGGAATAGCAAACCCTCTGGATGAAAGTCAGAAGTCTTGGGTTCATAAGCTCTTTTTGACAATTATCAGCCATTGTGTGATTGCAATCAGTCCACTTCCCTATCTGTATGTTGGGAATAATAACACTTATACCATTTCTTTCCCAGGCTTTTGTCAGGAGAGCATTTTATAAAATTCTAGTAGGGGGACTAATTTCCCTCCTCTCTCCCATCCTTCTCCCCTTCCACCACCCCTCCAGATCTTTTAAAACAGAAGCAGCCAGGGCAAGATCTTGTTGGCCTTTTCATTTTATTTTGGATTACATGTCATTATAAATATTACCAAATCATACCTGAAAAGGACACCGTTGGGGCAGACTGTACTGAAGTACAAAATCAGTTTTGTGGGAGGCAGTTTAAGGATAATTCCTGCCACCCTCACATTATAGCAAAACTGTATCAAACATGGAGGGCTTGAGTTGACAACAGTGAGAATTCATGCATTTGTTTATAGCTCGGTTAGAAAAGTTGCAAAGGATGGGGACGACATGCACCTTTCCTCCTGTCCAGGTCCCCCCATGGCCTCCCCTCAGCCTGCTCCCCAGGCTCCTCTGCTACGGCCCCAGAGCCGGACGGTGAGGTCAGTAGGGGACTGCTTCAGTTGTGGAAGACTGGGTGAAGCTTGGTCAGTGACTGGGAGAAGGTGGTAGCTACAGGCATCTTCGAATGACCTTTTTAGAGCTGGAAGGGGACCTGAGAGGTCAATCTCCTCATTCTACAGATAAGGAAACTGAGACCAGAGAGATGAAGTAACTTGTCCAGTGTCAAGGAGGTGGCATCATTCCTGGACTAAATAAACCAAAATGCTGGGCAATCCAGAAATCATCATATGGGACTGGAATGTGGTGTAGGATATTCTGGGAGAGGTGGTGTGTGCAGTTCCCAAGCTGATGGTCAGGCCTGCCTACTCTGCTTGCAGGGAGGGCAGTTTGGGATTTAGAATTTGGTCTGGGGGATCTGCCAGGGAAATGACGTCCTAGGAGGTCCAGGAGTTGTCTTGTGATGCCATACGTCTGTAGAGGCCTTGATGCGACTTTTCTGAGCCACTCCTCATCTCCTGGGGTGGAGATGAGGGCTGTGAGCTGGGGGACTGCTCACTGCCTCTCCCCTCCCCCGTTTATCTCCTCTTCCAAACTCTTTTTTCTGCTCTCCCTCTGCCCCTGCGCTGGGCTGCCACATGCTGACCCCACTTCTTTGCACTAGACCTGCCCCTCTTTCTGGTGGCTTTTGGGCCTCCTTTCACCATCCTGGAGCACTCTGTAGAGCAGGTACTTTTTTTTCTTTATTGAGAGGGGAAGGCAGGGCAATTGGGGTTAAGTGACTTGCCCAAGGTGACATGGCTAGTAAGTCGGATTTGAACTCAGGTCCTCCTGACTCCAGGGTCAGTGCCCTATTCACTGCACCACCTAGCCGCCCCAGAGCAGGCACTTTCTTGATTCTGATCTTGTCAGTGTAATACAATGGAAGAAGTACTGGATTTGGAGCCAGATGACGTGGGTTTGAATTCTGCCTTTGATAATGTACAAACATCGTGTCTCTCAGCCTCAGTTTCCTTATCTGTTAAATGGCGGGGGTTGGACTATGATCATAGAACTTAGAGGCATGAGAAAAGCCCTAGGTCATCTGGTCCAATATTTTACAGATGAGGAAACTGAGGCCCATAAAGTAGAGTGACTTTCCCAGGGTCATATAAGTAATCTGCGGTACCTTTTAACCCTAAAGTTCCCGTGCTCTAACACCTCCCTGCCCTCTGTATGGGTGTGAGGCTGGGGACCAGCCTCGACTTGGCTGATTTGGCTTTGGGGATGCCTGGGGCTGCCCAAAGCCCTTCTCCTGGTTCTGCTGCTAACCAGTTCTGTGACCCTGAGCAAAGGGCCCCCCTGCTCTGGGCTTCAGTGAAGGAGGTTGGACCAGTCAGCCTCTTATCTGCCTTCTAGTATCAACATTCTGTGGTTCAGAGCTTTCAAAGTCAGACAACTGGAAATGCCTCCCAATGCGAATATGGAAAAAAGGACCCAAAAGCCAGTCACCAGAATGACCTCCTGAGTCACCCCCAGGACATCAGCTGGTGAGGTCCCTGCTCCTCTAAGACCTCAGAAGGAAGACAAGACCCCTGACCTTGATTTGGAGGGGACAGTTGGGAAACCTCCCTGTCCCTGCACAGACCCAGGCCCTTCCTTCCTCTGCTCTCTGTGTCGGGAGGCTTGTGGGAAGGAGGGAGCCCAAGGGACTTCCAGGACCATGGAGGCTGGCAGCCAGGATCCCAAACAACCCTACCAACTCCACCATTTCACAAAAGACAAGGATGAGAGCCAGGCTACCATGAGGGCCATGGATTAAGGCAATGTAGAGAGTGGACACCATGGATACTGAGCAGGGGAACCAGGTCCCTCTTAGATTCTGTCCAGTAATTGGGGAAAAAGACAGCTGGGTGAGCGATTCTGGAATGGCTAATCCAGAAGGGGTGTGTGTGTGTGTGTGTGTGTGTGTGTGTGTGTGTGTGTGTGTGTGTGTGTGTGTATGTGTGTGTGTGTGTGTGTGCGTGCGCACATTTGTTTTTGTTTATATAATTACAGGTTTGCCATAGAGACTGTCAGGGCCAGGGGGAATGTTGGGACTGGAAGGCACATCTGAGATCATTTATTTCAACTCTTTCCTTTTACAGAGGGGGAAACCGAGGGCCAGAGAAGAGACCTCTGTAAAATGAGGGGTTGACCTTGATACTGGGTCCTTTCCAGTTCTCCATGAAGTATCCTGTTCCTGGATCCGCCCTTGGTCACACTACAAGGTATGGCAGTCAGGATTTGAATCTGGGTCACCTGACCTTTGACTTGCCCCTTGTACTCTCCATGACTAATAATGGAGGAAGCAAGCTCAGAGTCTGCTGGATGGCCTTTGCAGATTGGGCCCTTCTGTGTTTTCTCTTGTCTAGGAAATACCATTTGTATGAATTGAGTTTTCCCATTAAAAGGGCTAGCCCCTGGGCAAAGCACATTCTCCAGGGCCCTGCCCAGGACTAGCTGTCTGTGCCCCTCACGGTGCTGGCCAATAAAGCTCATAAACTAAAGTGGGCATGCATGTTAATGGGGGAGAGTTGGAAGGGGGTCTGGGGAGCATTCTGGAGACATAACCCCCTCCCTGCCTCTTACTTAACTCATTCTTGATGTCATGGTGGGAATTCCAGGCCCTTGAAGGCACAGCCATTCAGTACCTCTCAAGCCACACCTTGCTGGCTTCACCAAGGACCAGCCTGGCTGGGGAAGTAGGAGACCCCTACCTTGTCACCTTGAGGTGGCCTCTGGCAGTCCTAGAGCCTGGAGGGAGGGAGGAGTCAGGGGCCGCCTCCCTTTCTGCCTCTGTTCTCTCTGCTTTTGGACAAGTTGCTTCCTCTCCCTGGGTGTCAGTCTTCTCTGAGATGATGTTGACTGGTGTCCAGTGGCAGATTGATCCAAGTGACTCATTCACTGGTCGGGTCAGTTTGGTTCAGAGAGAGCCCCATCACCGGGTGAGCTGGTTGCCCATCCCAGGCTCCTCCCTGGCCACTTAATTTCTACTTTTTCTCTGACTTTCCAAAAGACCAAAAGGCAATGTGTGTATGTCTGTCCTTGGGATTGCTCCCCACTCCTGGATTATTGGGCAGGTGTGTCTCTTCCCCACTGGGCAGAGCAGGACACTGACCTTGACCCTTCCCTCAGGGAGCCATCCTCCGAAGGTCACTTTATAGGCTGGGATGGACACGTAGAGGGACAATGAGGGATCAGTTGACCACAAACATTACATTTGTAAGTGCCTGACCAGAGGAGGAGGCAAAAGGAATCTTCTCTCCCCAAGGCAGCAGGATTTTGCAGGAAGTAGCACCTTTGGTTGGCTCCTCAGGGTTGAGGGCTGCTCCAGCCAGGTCCTGGTGGGAAGGGAAGCCATGGGAGGGGGAGGAGCAGGAAGAAGGTGGAGGGGAGGAGGGCAGAAGGACACAGATCAGGCTTGGGGCACTGCCCAGATCTCTCAGAGACTTTAGAGCTGAATCTCCAAGATTATTCCGTCCAGCTCCCTCATTTTACAGATGTGGGAGCTGAGACTAGGAAGAGGAAGTGATTAATTAGGCCAAGGTCACCCACACAGGTAGAAAATCACAGAGCCTCTGATTCCAAGCCTCCCCTCCCTCTCACTGCCCTGCTGTCCTGGGTTTACTGTGAGCAGCCCACTTCCAAGTAGATTTTCACTTCGCAGGAAGATTAGCTGGCTGGAAGCCATAGCTTACTGTCTCAGATGGTTCCCATATAGTCTGTTTAGTTCTACTGCCATGGGTCTGGCTGGGAGAGAAATGGGAAAAATCTTACAGAGCAACAGGGAGGAATGGAAGGAGGGCCAAGGGCAGACCCTGACATACAGTCAACTTGGGCGTCTGTATGCTTAAAACCCCCTCTCTCTTGTCCAACTCACTGAGACCTCAAACAGGCCTGGTCATCCCAGCCTCACTGTTAAAACCAGCTCAGACTGACTGAGAGGCAGATCTGCGTGCCTCAGTTTCCCCCTCTGTAAAAGGGCTTGAAGTCGACACTAAGGCCCCTTCTAGCTCTGACGTCCTTTGGTTCTGTGCTCCTAAGCCTTCCCAGATTGATTAGAAGGGATCAGGTATCCCTAGACACAGAAGGGATCAGGTACCTCTAGACCCAGAGTGCCCCTTGCCTCAGTTTCCACTTCAGTGAAATGTTTTTGCTGGCCCCCCACCCTTACATAGAGGATGTCCACATCAGACCAGGGCCTCTAGTGCACAGAGCACTAGAACTAGAGTCAGGAAGACTCACCTTCCTAAATTCAAATCTGGCCTCAGACACTAGCTATGTGACCTTGGGCAAGTCACTTCACCCCATTTGCCTCAGTGTCCTCATCTGTAAAATGAGCTGCAGAAGGAAATGGCAAACCGCTTCAGTGTCTTTGCTAAGAAAACCCTGAATGGGGTCACACAGAGTCAGACATATCTGGAACCACCTGTAGGCGTGTGTCCTTTTCCATCTGTCTGTCTGTGGAAAGGCATGTGGTTCAGTGGAAGCAGCTGCCCCTTATTCCTGGGTGACCTTCCAAGGACCTTCACTTCTCTGGGCCTTAGGTGTAGACGATGCCTGAGGGCTCTTCCCCCTCTAAGTCCTGTCGTTCAGCAGCAGTTTAGGGTGTGGTATTCCCTGGCAATTAGACAGCTGACTAGGGAGGAGTGAGGAGAGCCTCTCTGGTGCCCGCCAGATCAGGACAGGTTCAGGGCACAGCGAATGACTGTGGAAGAGACAAGAGACACACACCTCTATCTCCCCTCACACTTGGTGCTGTGCCCCATGTGGAGGCAGACAGTGTGGCCCAGTGGCTAAAGCCTGGAAATCCAGGGTCAGATCACACCTCAGGCCCTGGGCTGCCCTGAGAGCCTCCATTTCTTCACCTGTACAGTGGGGGACAGTGATACAGTGGCAGCATTGCTTTGAGGAGGGGTGAGGCCCCCTTCACGCCCACTTGGCCTTCCTTAGCAGCTTAGCCTTTACAGCTCAGAAGCCACCTGGAGAGGAGCTGGTCCTGTGGCAAGGGAGGATTTGGCCTCTTACAGGATCAGCTGGAAGACCCTGGAGTGTCTGGGTGTTTTGGTTTGCCTTTTTCTGACAGCGCCTTAGGGCCTCCCTTCTGGTCACACATCTATCTGGTTGCCCTGTGGGTATGTGGCCACCAGGTGTCACTGCCCACTTAAAGACCTTTGCCCCACCCTGCAGAGCCTTGGCTAAGGTAGAGATCTTCCCTGGAACAGGAGGGCCAGGAGACTCAGAAGTAGAGATCTCTCCTATGTACTTAGCTGCCTGCTGGAATTTCAGAGCAGCTGTTGGGTCCTGGGTTATTTTCACTCCCCTCCCAGGAATGTCAGGGAGGACAGTCCCAGCATCATTGGTGCCATTGCGACCTGTCCCTTCCCACAACCTCCCACCTAGCTCTGGTGTTAGACCCAGGCACCCGACTCCAGCCCCTTAGCTTAGCACTCTCCCCTGGCTTGATGGTCAGCCTACTCTGGCTTTACGTTTGACTTGGTCCTGGGCCTGTTCCTGCCTGTCCTCCCTGACGCCCTGATATGGAGCCATCTGGGGTCAGGGCAGGAACTAGGTATCCTCCCCCTCTGTACTACCCCCTCCCACAACCCCTGTGGCCCCTTTGGAGGCAGAGAGAGAAGAAGGGGGCACAGGGACCAGAGGCAAATGGACCTGGTCCCACCTTAGGCTCCCCTGGACCTGTGTCTATATCCCCCTGCAGCCCAGCCTGGCACCATTGCCAGTGTCCAGAGTGGACAGACGAGGTGGTGTTTTTGCCTATGAGGTGTTCAGGAGCCTTTTGATGCTGCTGAGTAAACATGAATCTCAGACCCTGAATTGTTTCTTGGGCGGGGGGTGGGGGGCAGAGGTCAGTCACTGAGGACAGCTCCGGGCAGCTCATTGGTCAGTGTGTGCCAGCGCTCAATTTTCTTGTCCTTGTTTTTCAGGCAGTCAAACCAATGCTTCAGGCGTTCACCCTTGGCGTTGATGCCCAACACAACTCCTCCTAAAAACCAAAGGGGCTTAGGTCAAGAAAAATGGGGTGTCTTCGTTAAATGACACTCAATATCTATTGTGCAATTGTGGGCAAGTCAGATGACCCTTGCAAGATCGAGTGGTCCTGTTGGGGCCTCCTAACTATCTGGGTAGCCTCTTTCCCTGCCTGCCTCAGGAAACCAGCCACAGAGGACACTGTCCAGGAGCCTTCTGGAAACCAGAGGGGTAGGGCAGAAACATGTCCTGGGTGTAATATTAGGAGATCTCTCTGGCCTCCCCTGGCTCTAGACCCTACAATCCCATGAACTCAGGGAAAAGGTTACATATACATGGGGACTTGCTACCACAGAGGGCAATGCCATGGATGCATGTCTGGGGCTCTCCAGGTGACCCGAGGCCTGGTGCTCTGGTCGGCCAGCCCCTTCTTCAGCCAGGATGGACCCTTGGGTTAGAGGGAAGTGAGCAGGGTAGGGTTGGTGTAAGAATTTTGGAGCGTGTGGTCTCCCTTCCTTTTCCCCTGTACAAACTACCCTGTTCTTTAAGGCCTAGTGTGAGAGTACAGAATGCCTAGGCCCATGAGCCTCTTGGAGACCTTTAACACCGGCTTGCCACAGATAGCTTTTCTTTAGAACCCTGGGTATGCATGCCTCCTCTTCCTGCTTAATACCTATCCCACCTTACCCTTTTCTGCAGACTTACCACCCAAGGCAGTGGTGTTCTCATCCAAAGCCTATGGGAACGTGGGATCCATGCTTAGACATTGGCATCCCTAACTGGCAGCCAGGCCTAGACAAGGGTCAGGGCTTCTATGGAGTCTCTTGTACAGCTTTAGTTGTATGTTTTTTGTTGGGGAAGGGGCCAGGACTCTGTTTCAGGAGAGACAGGGGGCTGGGACTCCCATTGGGTTACTAGCAGGAATGGATGGTGTCCCTGATAAGAGACCTTGAGTCTCTTCAGGCCTAGTTGGCAATGGGAACGGATTAGAGCCAAGGCTGCAGAAAGGAGGGTCTGGCACCTTTTAGAGACTTTCACAATCTGTCCCAGCCTATCTTTCCAATCTCATTGTTCACTACTTGTCCTCCATTCTGCTAGCCAGCCACATCCTCTTTCTTTCTGTTATATACTCCAATCTCCCATCGCCATGCCTTTGTACTGGCCACCTCACACCTGAATGTCCTCAATCCTTACCTCCACTTAATACAGGGATGGGGAACTGTAGCCTCAAGGTCATGTGTGACCCTCTGGGTCCTCAAGTGTGGCCCTTTGACTGAATCCCAACTTCCCAGAATCCTCTTAATAAAAGGATTGTCTATAAAATGTGGACTCAATCAAAAGGCCGCACCTAAGGACCTATAAGGCCACATGGGACCTTGAGGCCACAGGTTCCCCACTCCCCACATAGAATCTCTGTCAAGACAGTTCAGACTCCATGTTCTACACGAAACCTTTACTGATTTCTCCCCTACCCCTGTCTCCCTAACTCCCTTGAATTTATTCTCTCCACATTTTTTTGTATATATGTTGGCATCCCTTTTGGTCTCCCCATTAGAATGTAAACTCTTTGAGGGGGGGATTATTTCATTCTTTCTATGTTTATGTCAGTGCTTGGCACATAGTGCCAAGATTTGTAATAAATGCCTGCTGCCTGATTGCTTGTCCCAGATTCCCCCATAGGTGAGATGGGCTGTTGGTTTGGGGGTAGCATGGGTATTTTCTCATAGAAATCCTATTCATATCAGGGGTAGTACCAGGATTCAGGCAATGATGGATGAGATAACTCCAGTGTTCCCCCCACCCCCAGCTCTGACTCTGGGATTTTCTGTCCAAGGCTTGGGACAAAATGGCTGGTACTCACAGAGGAAGGTATACTGACCACAGGTTGGGGTACTATCCCTCCCCCCACTTCTCAGCAGCTTTCCAAATCCCAGGAAACCCCCTCTTTGAGTACCTTCCTCCCTGGGTGTCTAGGCATGAAAAGGAGGAGCCTCCTGGGGGCCACTCTCTTTCCTTACCGATGAAATCATTGGATTTGCCAATATCGTAATCCCAGACAGTGACTTCCAGGGTCTTCTTAGCCAGGTCTCCGTGCTTTATTTCATAGCAGAATTCCTAATGCCCAAAAGAGATTGAAGCTGTCAGCACAGGCTGTATGAGCCAGAGAGGCCCGGCTCACTGCCAGGTGTGGGTGTCATTGAGAGAAGCTGGAATCTTGAGGCTGAGGGACAGGGGATGGATCCTGGCTGGGCTACTACCTAAGGGAGCCTGGAGAAATGACTTGAGTTTGGGGGAACTCAGTTTCCTCATCTGTAAAATGAGGTCGTAGGATCAGAGAAGTCAGAGGTTATATGGTCCCTTGCCAGCCCCTCCCCATTTCCCCTTTTTGGTTAAGAAAGCTGCGTCCTCGGGAGCCATCATTAAGGATCAGAGGTGTCTAAAGGAATTATCAGAGGTAAGATTGGAATCCAAGTCCTTTGATTCCAGACTTCACTGAACCTCTGCTTAAAGTGAAGGGGGCCTAGCACCTCCTGGTGCCATCCATTTCCTTGTTCCTGGGTTGGCCTCTCTGCAGCCTCCAACTGTCACTCCCTGGTCAGTCTTCTGGACCCAAGCAGAACTAACTCCTCTTCCTGTGACCACCCCTGAAATCTTGGAGACCCAGAATCAGGGAGTAGAAGGTGCTGATGGATGTAGTTGATGAGATGTCTGTGCTGTCTCCAGACCCTTCCTTTCATACACATTGGAGCTGATCACCCCCCAGGGAGCTTTGGGATCTGCCTCTTTGTAGCGGTGACCTTGGGCTGTGCTGCTGCCAGGGGAGGGGTCAAGCTAAGATTGGCAGAGTAAGGGTGCGTGACCCAGGCAGACACGAGGATGTGAATGGTGTTAATCAGAAGATAACTTAAAGTCTGGGTTCTTACTAGGACCTCAGTTTCCCCAGCGTGGAAAGAGAGCACAGAAAACGAGGTAAGGGTACCTGGGGCTTTGGCGGCGAGGCCGCATTCATGGAATCTTGAGGCTGAGGGACAGGGGATGGATCCTTAGCAATAGAGAAACAACAGAACATAATGCCCAGTTATCAAGAATAAATAAAGTAGGAAACAACCAGATGGCGGGTTGGGTTTAAAACTAGGGCTTCCGACTATCAGCTGGCTACGTGACCCATGTCCACTCTCTGAACTGCTTTCAGCCTCAGTTTCCTCACCTGTAAAGTGAGTGTCTTCGCAGTGTCTTCCTCACAGAGTTTTTGTGAGGATCAAATGTCCTTTAAAGCGCCCTATAAATATTAGCTAGCATCGTTCTTATTTATTCAAGCTCTACTTTCTCCTAAGGAGAATTGAATTAGTCCCATTCCCCATTCTTCTCCTTCCCTTCCCCCTTTGGTTTTCAGTGGGTTATGTGTGACTTTTCATTCCCTGACAGATGTATATATTGTCTTGGTTAGTCACATGTCTGACCCAGCCCCCTTAGAGTCTGAGACCTGCTCCTTGAGGGCACAGAGCCAGGCCTTGAGGCTGCAGGTTTCCCACCCCAGCACAGACCATGACCTCCAAATCTAGTGACCCTTGCCCTTTCCCTCACTTCCCACCGTGGTATCAGGCTCATGATGTCAATATTCAAGAAATCTTTGTCATTTCACAATAAATTTTGCATCTGTTGTCTCCTCTCTATTTGGCCAGCCCTCCCTCCTCCATCCACCCCTCCCGGCTCTCATCACCTCTTGCCTGGCCTCTCCCCCTCTAATCCATCTTCCACAAAACTGCCACATAAATGATCTTCCTAAATCCCGGCTCTCACCATATCTCCCCTCCCTCCTGCTCAGGAAGCTCCAGCAGCATCCTACTGCTTCTGGGATGAAAGACAAACTTTTCTCTTTGGGTTTTAATGTCATTCTTAGTTGGACTTAAGCTTGCCTTTCCAGGCTCTCCTACATCAAATGAAATAATATTTGTAAAGCCCTTGGCACAGTATCTGGTACACAGTAGGTGTTTAATGCATGCTTATTCCCCTCCCTCCCCTGCTTTATGCCCTCCACATTCTAGTCAGTCCAGCCTACCTGTGATTCTTCCATACAGCATTTCCACCTCCTTTTCTCTTTGTGCCTTTGAGCAGGCTTCCTCCCACGCATGGACCACTCACCTTGTTTTTTGCTACTATACTGCCCCCAAATTATTGCACAAGTATATTTAGTATATTTAGTATTTTAATGTTTTATGTGCATGTACTTCTCCATCCCCTCCCCCTCATAGAATAGAAACCCCTCGAGAGCTGGGGCTGTCTGGGTTGGGTTTTGTGTCCAGCATAAGACCTGTGTGGTGGGGACTGAATAAATGTGTGGGCTGGATGAATGAACTGGACCTCCTCTTTCATGGTGAGAGGTTGGGCATCCCTAGAGACTGCCCAGGGCTTGGGTAGCACCATGGGAATTCTGGGAATTTTCCTGTTTGCGCTCAGGCTGACATCATTCTGCCCACCTTTGGGCTGTCCTCATTCTGTGCCCCCTCTCCCCTGGTACCTCATTGAATTCCGGATTCAGGGTTTTCTTCTTCACAGCTGTCTTGTGTTTGGATTTCTTGTCCACGTCAGGTTTCAGGTATCTGTAATTGTAACCGAGAAATGGGTCAGCATTGGGAAGTGTCAGGAGTTTGGGCCGGGCTTCCTAGATGGGAACTTTCTATACCTGATGAAATATTTTTAGGGATTTCCCTTGCCACCGAAATCCCATTAATTCAGCTTTAGCCATACCATGATAGAAGGTCCACATTGTCTTCAGAGAGGAACCATTGATGAATTCATGAAGTATGCTTTCATTTAGAATTCCATCCCCAAGGCTATTTATTAATAAGTCTCAGTAAATAGCACAAGGGGCAACTGTGGGGGGTGCAGTGGATAGAGTGTCTTAAGTCTAGAATCAGGAAGACTTGTTCCAGCCATAGACACTAGCTGTATGACCCTGGGCAAGTCACTTCACCCTGTTTGCCTCAGTTTCCTAATCTATAAAATGAGCTGGAGAAGGAAATGGCAAACCACTCTAAGATTTTTGCTAAGAAAACTCTAAAATGGGGTCATGGAGATGGAATGATTGAACAGCAACAAATAGGGTAAAGCTTTTTACACTGGGAAAATGAAAGTGTGTTTGCATTTCAAAATAGATTTTGAATTCACAAATTTTCATTCTCTGCTGGGAACTGGGCTCAGCAATACTTTGATATGCTAACCCTACTGATGAAGACTAAGAAGCAGAGGCATCTTGGGAATGGATGGCTAGAGGAACAGAAGCCCAGCTCTCCAGTTTGCTAAATGGTCTTTTCTGCTGTGGACATTGGCCCTATAACAAGGAAGCTTTCTTTTTTTTTTTTTTTAAAGCAATTGGGGTTAAGTAACTTGCTCAAGGTTACACGGCTAGTCATTATTTATGCGTGGGTGCTCATTTTCTGAGGCCGGATCTGATCTCGGGTCATCCCAACTCCGAGGCCGGCGCTCTTACTCACTGCGCCACCTAGCGGCCCCTACAAGGAAGATTTCTTAGGGAAGTGGGATAGTTCAGTGGTAAGAATGCAGCTAAATGGGTTCTAGGTTCAGATCCCAACCGCATCATTTACTCTACCTGTGTGACTCTAGATAAAGCATTTTGGTTTTTCTGTCTATAAAATAAAGAAGATGGATCAGGGGGTTTTGGGGGGCCTTTCCAGATTTAAGAACCTATGACTCTGATCTTTCCATGATCTCATTAATAAAGAGCCTACTATGTGCCAGGAACTGTGCTAAGCCATGGGGATACAGAGAAAGGTGGAATACAACCAGACCTTTGCCTTGAGGAGCTCGAAGTTAACATTCTGACAACTATGCATGGGCAAGGTCTATTCAGGACAAATTAGAAATAGGGAGCAGAGGAAAGGCAGTAGGATTATGGGGAATCAGGAAAAGCTTCCTATTAGATGTGGGATTTTATTTTCATTTATTTTTTGCTTTTTTTTTGGAGGGGCAATTGGGGTTAAGTGAGTTGCCCAAGGTCACAACGGCTAGTAAGTGTTAAGTGTCTGAGGCTAGATTTGAACTCAGGTCCTCCTGACTCCAGGGCCAGTGCTCTATTCACTGTGCTACCTAGCTGCCCCTGGGTGTGGGATTTCAGCTGGGAGTTGAAGGAAGCCAGGATGTAGAGAAGAGAGCATTCCAGGCATGAGGACAGCCAGTGAAAATGCCCGGAGGTGGGAGATGGGGGAATGGCAAGGATGCTGATGCACTGGATTGTAGATACATGGGGTGATATAAGGTATAAAGAGACCAGGAGCAGGAGGTTAGGAAGGGATTTGGATGCTGAACAGTGTATTTTATATTTGGTCCTTGAGGTGATAGGGAGACACAGGAGTTTATTGAGTAGGGGAGTAGTGTGCTGTGTTTTAGGAAGATCACTTTAGTGGCTGAATGGGGGATGGGTTGCAGGGGGGGGAACCTGTGACCTCAGGGTCACATTTTGCCCTCTAGGTCCTCAAGTGTGGCTCTAATCAGTCAAAGGGCTATACTTGAGGACCTAGAAGGCCACATGTGGCCTTGAGGCTGCAGGTTTCCCACCCCTGGGTTAGAGAGCGCAGGCAGAGCCACCAGCAGCCACTGCAATAGTCCAGATGTAAGGTGATGAAGGACTGTACCATGGGAGGGATAGTGCCAGAGGAGAGAAGGTGTTATAAGAATAAAATCAATAGACCTTGGCAATAGAACACCTCAAGGTGTGCAAGGTACTTTACAAATATCTGATTTTATCCTCACAACAATCCTGAGAGTAGCTATCATCCCCCCTTTACAGCTGAGGACACTGAGGCAGGCCCCTCACAATCCAATATGTGTCAGGGGCAGGATTTGAAGTTGGGTCTCCCTGGCTTCGAGGCTGGCTCCCTAGCCAGTATATGCTGCCTCTCAGGCCTCCCACAGGTCACTGCATCCACTGATCTGTTTCCTCATTTGCAGAAGGAGAGGGCCGGACAGTTGGGTGTCTGAGGCCCCTTCCTGATCTAGACCTATTATCTTATAAATTCATTTTCCAGAAATATTATTTCTAGACCCAGGAATAAGTTTGCTAAATCGTGTGGAGAAAGCCGTTTTCCTTATAAGGAAACTGAGGTCCCATGGGAGCAGTGACTTGCCTAGCCTTACCCATTTGCTAAGAGATGTAGGTGGGATTCGAACTCAGGGAATCCTGTATTCCCAGCCTAGTGCTCATTTACTGATGCAGTTATGCTGTAAGCTGCAATGTGCCTTATGGACACCAGGGGGCGCCGTGGCTCCACTAGAGGATTGGCTCCAGGACTCTGACTTTTCCAGATTTCCATTAGAGAGCCCCAGGACCCCCCAAGCCCTGAGCAGTCAAATTTGCAGAGGGGGATTGTTACAGCCAGGAGCCTCCCACAAGGCACAATAGAAGCCCCATTTGACAGATGAAATGACTGAGGCACAGAGTGGGACATAATTTGTCCAGCAGCCCTGGTGGCGTTCAAACCCAGGTCACCCTGACTCCAAGCTCAGTCCTTTACCCATGATATGTTGTTCAGTCGTTTCAGGCATTTCCCATTTGGAATTTTCTTGGCACTGGAGTGGTTTGCCATTTCCTTCTCCAGCTCATTTGACAGATGAGGAAACCGAGGCAAGCAGGTTAAGTGACCTACCCAGGGTCACACAGCTAGTAAGTATCTGAGGCCAGATCTGAACTCAGGTCTTCCTGAGGCCCAGCACCCTAACCACTGCTCTACCCAGCTGCCTGAGCCAGTCTCCAAAAATATTTTTGATCCTAGGTTGATAAAAAGTGTTTGAGCCTGTGCCCTTCCCCTCAGTATGTATATTCATAAATTATATTCTCTGTGAATTACTTTGCTATCCCGAGGCATAAGGCCTTAAGGGAGGAGAGGAAGAAGGGCAGGGTGTGTTATTAGCTACAGAAGCTGAACACAGAACCCATTCTCCAGGGGCTTCTGCTGATGTTGGAGGCATGAAATGACAGAAGCACAGGGAAGGGGTGGAGAGGGATGGGGAAGGTGCTGAATTTTTCCAACAATACTTGAGTTCCTGCCTCCCTGAGAAGTCCATGGCCCAGGCAGAAGCGACCCAGGCCCATAGCTTGGCATTGCAGCTGAGAGCTAGGAAGAGGGCTAGAGGGATAATGAAGAGAGGCAGGGGTGTTTGTCTTGGGGAAGGCTGGCTGGTCGAATACCTTTTGGGCTTCACCCCACTCCCAGAGGGCAGGCCTCCCTCTTGGAGACTGGGAACTAAAGTGTGACACACTATTGTTATGTTTTCTTCTGGGGGAGATTGGAAGCAAACAGAAGGCAGATGCCAGAGGACAGGGGGTCTGAGAGAGACACCTTGGGAAAACCATTTAACCTCTCCTGGCCTCAGTTTCCTTCTCTGCAAAATGAGAATGTTGGGCCAGATGACTCTTCTAGCTCTAAATCAATGTGTCCAGACTTCTTGTACTGAGCCCAGGGCTGGGGACAAAGCTGGGGTTCAGCAAAATCTTGAATTTCTCCCCTGACATTCTCCTGAGCTCTGCTGCTTCTGACGGGGCTGCTCCCATAGATCTGAGCTCCCTGGCTCTGGCCCAGCTAGACCTGGGCACCAGAGAGCCATCACCTTGAAGGGCCAAAGGAGAAGGGGACAAGCATTTATTTGGTATTATTATGTGCCCTGGGCAAGTCACTTCACCCTGTTGGCCTCAGTTTCCTCCTCTGTAAAATGAGCTGGAGAAGGAAATGGCAAACCCCTCCAGCATCTCTGCCAAGAAAGCCACGTGACAAATGGAGTCAGGAAGAGCTGGACAGGACTACCCAAGAACTCTGCAAGGCTCTGTGCTAAGTACGATTTACAGCTATTATCTCAGCCAATTCTCACAGCAGCCCTGTGAGGCGTGTGCTGTTATTATCCACATTCTACAGAGGAGGAGACTGAAGTCTGCAGAATTTGAGGGATTTGCCCAATGCCACACAGATGATGGATTTCTGAGGCTGGATTTGAACTTGGCCCTCTCTGAGCCCGGGCCAACCCTGCCTTGAAGAACATGGGCTCTGTGTTAGGGGATCTGGTCCAGATCATGCCTCTGACACTTGTCACCTATGTTGTGATTGTTTTTGTCTCTTCATCTCAGTCATGTCCAACTCTCCATGATCCCATTTGGGGTTCTCTTGGCAAAGATACTGTAGTTGTTGGCCATTTCCTTCTCCAGTTCATTTGACAGATGAAGAAACTGAGGCAAACAGGGTGAAGTGACTTGCCCAGGGTCACACAGTAAGTGTCGGAGTCTAGACTTGAACTCAGGAAGATGCCTTCTTAACTCCTTGATGCCTGGCGCTCTGTGCACCATGGTGCCGTGTAGCTACCCTGGGACACTGAGCAAACCCCTTACTATCCCTGGACCTGAGTTTCCTCATCTATTAAAGGAGGGGGTTAGTCAGCTGGCCCTTGAGGTCCTTCTACATCTCGGACCCTCTTGGGATGAAGGAGGGAGGGGATCCCTCCCACTCACATTTTTTTTCAGGGGGGAAGGCAGGGCAATTGGGGTTAAATGATTTGCCTAAGGTCACACGGCTAGTTTTGTGTTAAGTGTCTGAGGCCGGATCTGAACTCAGGTCCTCCTGATGCCAGGGCCGGTGTGCTATTCACTGTGTCCCCCACTTACATTTTCACGTAGGGGTCGGAATATCCGTTGGCATCCATGGCCGCCAGATGCGCACACCTCACGATGCCCACCAGCAGGCCCTGCTTCTGGGAGCTGTACTTTAATGATATCAGAATCCGCCCTCGCTCTTCCAGGGACTTGTCTTCTGTCTTATCCACCTGTGGGGGAGCACAGCAAAGATGGTAGCAAAGATGGCCTCTGACCCCACAGTCCCCACTGCCCCATGGACCAGCTAGAGTGGCCCGCCAAGGAGAGACTCTGCTCAGATCAATGAGATTACAGCATTCAGCCCCACTAGGACTAGTGGTGGTGTGGGGGCTGGAGTGTTGGACTTGGAGTCAGGAAGACCCGAGTTCAAATCCTGCCTCTAATTAGCTATGTAACCTGGGCAAGTCACTTCACTGTGATCACCTTTCATTCCCTCTTCTGTAAAATGAAGGCGTTGGAGTCAATGGGGGCCTCAAATGGAGGACCCTTTCAACTCTGTGACTCAAGACAGGGTCACCAAACACATTCCCAACAGCCAGAGTTCCCCCGGCAAATGAGGATGGAGCCCTGGGTACTAGCTGGATATCTTAGGAAACTCAAAGAAGGTGGTGATAGTTCAGGGAGGGAGGTCTAGGATCAGGAGGTGTCTGTTCACAAGTGTGATTGGCTTGAACCAGGACAAGATTAAAGCTACAGTCATCATATCCATGCCAATAGTCTCTGTGTGTCCCTCTAATAGGAGGATTATTCTTCACCTGAATTGTCCCTATTGAGGACACAAGGAGAGGGTGGGCTTGTCACAGGAGGGATGACAGGATCTGGTATCCTCACAAGGTCAGGAGAAATTGAGGAAGGCCCCCAGCATGTTGGGGGCCCCCTCTGTGGCAAACTGGACAGGAGAATGGCATGAGGTGGGGCAGGCATTGCTATCTGCGTCCTTGGAGGGAGCTTTTGAATCCGAGACACCACAGAGTCATTGGAGAATCTGAGTATTAAGGTCACTGTCCTTTATATATGAAGATGTATGGATTTATTTTTATAGCTCCAGCTGTGATAAGTTTAAAAAGAGGTAATCCTGACCCCTGGGCAGTTAGGTGGCCCAGTGGATAGAGTGCTGACCTCAGTTTAGCCACTTACTAGCTGTGTGACCCTAGGCAAATCACTTAACCCTGTTTGCCTCAGTTTCCTCATCTATAAAATGAGATGTAGAAGGAAATGACAAACCACTCCAGTATCTTTGCCAAGAAAATCCCAAATGGGGTCACAAAGAGTCAGACATGACTGAAATGAATGAGTAACAAATCCTGACCCTTAATTTCATCGATGTGGGGAGATCCTGGGAAGGTTGGGCCTTCCTCAACTCAGAGACCTTGAGAATTGCCTAGAGCAGTGATGTCAAGCTCAAATAGAAAAGGATCCTTGCACTTAGAAAACCACAAATTAAACATCTGTTGTATTTTTTTTTCTTTTTGGAGGGGGAGGGCAGGGCAATTGGGGTTAAGTGACTTGCCCAAGGTCACACTGCTAGTAAGTGCTAAGTGTCTAAGGCCAGATTTGAACTCAGGTCCTCCTGACTCCAGGAGGTGCTCTATTCACTGTGCCACCTAGCCACCCAATCTCTTATATTTTTTTTTTAACATTTTCTGATTCCATTTTAATTTGGTTCTGGTCCATACTCTGGAGTGTGACTCAGTGCATTGGCCTGAGGGTTGTAAGTTTGTCTTCTCTGGCCTAGAGCACCGCCTCTGAGGTCAAGTGATTACCCAGGGTCCCGAAGGTAACAGATGGCACCTGAACTGAGGCCAGCTCCATATCCCTTCTGCCATGCTGACTCTCTTAGAAAAGAGAAACTGAAGCCATAATAATAATTCTGAGTTACATGCCCCAATACTGAAGAGTAAAAATAATAGATAGCATTTATATAGGTTGGGGCTTTGCAAAGCACTTTACCAATGTAAGCCCTGTCCCCCAACCCATTGTATGGGACCCTCTCCTTTAGGTGGAGATGAAGGTCCTGTCCTGCCTGAGTGAGAGAGCTCCAGCCTTTGCCTCTCCCTTTGCTGAGAATCTTCTTCAAGCATTGAGAGAGAAGATGGGAGAGGCTGAGCCCACTTCAGGTCGCTGAAGGAAATGACTGGGACGACACAATGGGAGCTGGCGGTTGCCATCACATCCCTATTCCCAGCTTGCTACTCTAGAGACATCAGGGAGTTTCCCCTTGGGAGTGATCCAAGGCCACCCCTCTTGGTTGAGCTGAATTATTTCACTCCCAATGGGTGAGCACCTTCCCTCTGGATTGTCTGGTATGGGTTCTCCTCTGCATACCTTCTCTGACTTCTGTTTTGCTATGATTTGGATAAATGAGTTTCTTTGCTGTTCTCCACGTGTGTTCATTATAGAATTGGTATTAGGTGGGAAAGGGGTCAAGCTTGGGGTCCTCCTCCTCCCAAAGTGATCAGAAGCTGGATGGAACCCAGTCACGTTCCCTAGGTGAACAATAATTATATCTCTAGCCTAGTACTGCCTTTTTCCTAGGGGAGCAGAGTGGCCTCCAGCCCCAGCCTCCTGCTCCCCCTCCTGTGGAAATTCCCACTGCCAATCAATCAATCAGTAAATAAATCAGCATTTGTTAAGTGCCATGGGGTAGCCCAGTGGTGCAGTGAAGAGAGTGCCAGGCCTTCTGACTATGTCTATTCATTACCCCTAGCTGCCTGTAATTAGAATGAGCTGGACATACTGAGGAGATTCTAACCTGCAGATAAAGAGGGAAAGTCTTGGTTCATCAAAATGAGAATCAACTCAATCAGCTAATGAATCAGGGCATCTCGCACAGGAGAAGGGTGGGAGGAGAACAGTCTAGGAATGTCGATTCTGTCTCCCTTAGAGCCCCACACAAGGACAGGGTCCTCACCACACCAGGAGCCTCCCTACACATGTAGGACCCACTCCATTACTCTACTGCTGCACAAATATGATCTCATTTGATCTTCTAAACAACTCTGGGAAGTGGGTGCTCTTATTTTCCCAATTTTATAGGTGGGGAAACTGAGGCAGATAAGAGATGAAGTGCCTCCCTCAAGGTCACTCAACTAAGTGTCTGAACCTAGATTTGAACTCAGGTCTTCCAGACTCCAAGTCCAGAACTTATATATCCAGAGGACATATAAGGAGGAGTGTGATGTATTGGAGAACCAGGTTGGGGGGAACCTCACAAAGGTGGGGGCCTCGTTATCGAGGGGGACAGCCCCCTACCTGCTTGACCACAGACCTGACTGTTACTCTAAGTACCCTAACAGTATGACAAAGTAGATGAATGACCTACTCTAGGTTCAAACTTTTCTCTTCTTCCCTCTCTCTCTACCTTCCTCCCCTCTCTTTCTGTCTCTCAATCTTTTTCTCTTTCTCTCCCTCCCTCTCTCTGTCCCTTTTCTGTCTCTCCCTTTGCCCCTGTCTGTCTGTCCCTCTGCCTCTCTCTGTGTCTGTTTCTGTCTCTCTCTGTCTTTGTCTCTCCCTTTGCCCCTGTCTGTCTCTCCCTCTGTCTCTGTCTGTCTCTCTGTCTCTGTCTCTGTCTCTCTTTCTTTCTTTCTCTCTGTCTTTCTTTCTTTCTTTCTCTCTCTCCTCTCTCTCTCTCTCTCTCTCTCTCTCTCTCTCTCTCTCTCTCTCTCTCCCTCTCTCTCTCTCTCTCACACACACACACACACACTTTCTCACTTGCTCACACTTTTTCTGAGGGATGATAGACTCAGAACTCTTCTACCTTGGCAGACCAGGAGCTCCAAGGCATCCCAGCCAGAATGGCCCAGTGGGAGCTTGGGAGACTCCCCTCATTGCTATGTCCCATCTTGGGAAAATCCTGGCTGCCATGGCCATCCCTGAAGGATTCTATCACTGTGAACTTGCTTCTGTCTTCTCTTTCCCATGAGTCTCATACCTGCTCCTCTCCCATCTCTCTGTGTGTCTCCTCTGCCTGCCGTGGGCATCAGACTGAGATGTTCCTCATACAAATGCCCTGATTCATTAGCTGATTGAGTTGATTCTCATTTTGATGAACCAAGACTTTCTCTCTTTATCTGCAGGTTAGAATCTCCTCAGTATGTCCGGTTCATTCTAATTACAGGCAGCTAGATGGGGTAATGAATAGACTGGTAAGTCAGAAGACCTGACTCCAGGCCTGGCACTCTCTTCACTGCTCCACTGGGCTACCCCATGGCACTTAACAAATGCTGATTTATTGATTGATTGGTAGTAGGAATTTCCACACTACCATTTGAGGTGCCATAGAAAGAGTCTTGTCTCTCTAGTTAGATGGTGAGCTTCCTTGAGGGCAGAGACCGTGCCTGATAACCCCCGAGGCCTCACAGGACCTTCCTATGTGCTCTGCTCTGGGAACATGAGGGGGTAACTCACAATTAACCCACTGACTGAGAGGGCAGTAAGCTATCCACATTCCACTCCATGAATACTTTGTAATTGCTACTAGGAGCCTATAAAATTGCTCAGGGCTGTAGGATCACAGATCTAGAGCTGGAAGTTACCTCAGAAGCCATCTGGTCCAGCCCCTCATTTTACAGAGGAGAAAACTGAGGCCCAGGGACTTGTGAAATTGGAACCCAGATCCTCTCATTCTGAGGACATCTGGGTGGCACAGTGGTCGGAGCCCTGGGCCTGGAGTCAGGAAGACTCATCTTAAATTCAAATCTAGCTGTGTGTCACTTTATCCTGTTTGCCTCAGTTTCCTCATCTGTCAAATGAGCTGGAGAAGGAAATGGCAAACCACTCTAAGATCTCTGCCAAGAAACCCCCAGTGAGGTCATGAAGAGTCAGATATGACTGAAAATGACTGAACAAACAATCTCTCATTTTAGAACCATCTCCTTACAACATTGCCTCCTGTATTAGAATAAGGTTGGTTTATTCTGGCGGAATCAGGAATTCTGGTGCTATCACTCACTGGCAGCTGTTTCTCCAAACAGATGCTAAAGGTCTTGGTTTGGTTGGGTTTCAGTTTTTTCAGGGGGATCCGAGTCTCCCCGATGAACTCATTGTGTCGGAATTTGTCTTCATCACAGACGGAAATCCTGGAAAGTAAGACAGATTAGAGGAGGGATGTGTGTATCCAGGAATAATTATCACAGGACAGGGACCAAGGTGGGGGCAGGAGGAAACCATCAGAGAGTGGAGCCTGCCCATAGGCTCTTCTCTAAATAGAGCTCCATGAGGAGGC